>CM029675.1:23665440-24265440 GCA_017311315.1 Dendrocalamus latiflorus
GTTGTCGCCCTGCATGCAGGCTCATACTGTAGCACGTACCATCTTACTCCTTAAACAAACAAGGCCAGTTTGTACGTAATGCTGTGACAACCTTACATTACGAAAACAATGGACGGACAAGAGCACCGAAGAGAGGAGGGGAGGGGGAGTAGCAACAGGGGAACAACCAGAGAGCGACAGCGGGGGAATGGTGGGGAGAACATCAACAATGAGAGGGAGGGGAGGGGGAGCAGTTAGAGGCTATTCCATTGGATTAGGTCTAGCGGGATAGCGTAAGGTAATAGCTTTCATTTTTTAATTATAGCATCATAGATTTTTAAAGTGTATAGCGTCTCATTAGATCCATGTTTATCTAATTACCGTCCAAAACCTTGTGCTCACCATTTGCGCAAGATAACAGAAGAGTAGTCTTCCAGCAACCTTCAATGTTATTGCTGCAAGCTCAAACTCATATCAACGACCGATGACTTGACTGGGTTAGGATTCCCTTCAGTGCTGTCTTTCAAACAGGACAATTGATTAAGCATACGATAACATAATATATTTAGTGGGATGTTTGGATTAGTTGTGCCTGATGGTTTTGGCTAAAAATAAATAGCAGTAACTGAAAGAAATGACTTTTAGAAGGAGAAGGTGAGTGGTGGAAAAATAAATGGGAGATGTATGCGTGAGACGGGAACGAGAGAAGTGGGGTTTGTGATGCGTCTGTGACTCCTGTCTTATTCTCGAAGCGAGAGAAGTGGAGAAGCCGTATCGAGAAATCAAGTATTTATATTGGCTTCTAGTTTCTCCAAACAAAAACCAAAATAAAAAATCAATACGAACACCCCTTGTAACACAACCGTTGCAAAGGAAGGCATCTATCTCCACAAAATCACCCAATACCAAAGAAGTACAACCTTAGCGAGGGCTGAGGAAAACGACGGAAGCAAGAGAGAAAAAAAAAGAACACATTTAATTGCACGACAATACCGTAAGCATGACAAATTACACTATTTGCCGTAAAATTCTCGCATTTCCAGACGGCTTACAAATGCGAGCCATCATCCATCGCCCGGGCTCCCCTGCAGATGGTCCATGACCTCCACGGCCCCACATGTCATGGAATACAAGGTCCCATGGCTCAAAGGATCCGATCGGATGGACACGTATGCGGGGCCCTGCCTTGCCAAGTTCCGGTAGCATCCAATCTTCTCCGGTTTCCTTTGCACCCTCCTCTTCTCGTAGGCTCGTCTCCTCCTCGTATTCACCACACAACGCAGCTCTTCGCCTCGTCGAGCACCACCCCATGCGCCGCCCGTGGAGGCACCCCATCCCCGCCGGCGCCGCGCGCCACGGCGCCGCTGACCTCTGCCTCCGCGAGGTCGGCGACCTCCTCCCCCGCCGCTTCGCCCGCCGCGCCGCCGGCTCCGAGGTCTCGCTCCCCCGTCCCTTTCCCCCACTTACGCTTCGATCGATCCGTCACGGGAGCAGATCGGCGTAGGTAGCGATCGGGCTCGCCAATTTGTTCATCGGCGCCGTCTCGAGCTGTGATCATTCTGTGCAATGTTTGGGTTGGGGTTTTCTGTCGATTTAGCTGAGATTTAGTATTGGGTGGGTTTGGAACCCCAGTGATGTTCGGCGATGCAATTTGCTTGTCGCGTTGGTGTTTGGGTCAAGACACATGTATTGTTTTGGTGTTTTACTGCTAGGTGTGGATTGCTCAATAGATTGGACCTGACAATATCTTGTTGCAGCTGATCAGTAGTGAACTTGTGATGATGGGCAAGTAATGGTGTTGCGACTGGGATAGAATTGACTAGTGGAGGAGCGGATGGTAACGTTTAGCCGTCTTGATTTGGCAATCAAAAGGACCAGGATTGAATAGCTTGATCTGAACTGTTTTTTAGTGTGTTCCTTAGGAGACGAGTAGGATAAATGAAAAATGCATATATTTGTTGTGTGTTGCTAATGTGATTTCCATGCAGGACCTTGTAATGCGCCTCCAGATTCACAGGAAGCTCAACAGGCACACGGGCTGCGTGAACACGGTGGGCTTCAATGCGGATGGTGACACCCTAATATCGGGCTCCGATGACCAGATGGTGATTCTGTGGGACTGGGATACTAGCGCAGTCAAGTTGGAATTTCATTCAGGCCATGGTGATAATGTGTTCCAAGCACGGTTCATGCCTTACACGAATGATCGCACCATTGTCACTTGTGCTGCTGATGGCGAGGTTGATGGGTTTAACTTCTGTTTTCATATGCATTACATGTTTAGATGCTGATAGTGAGTTCAGAGGTAACGATCTGTTACTGCAATCAGGTGAGACTGGCCAATATTCAGGATGGTGGAGATGTGCCTACTACATTGCTTGGTGAACATGATGGAAGGGCTCACAAGTTGGCTATAGAGCCTGGTAGCCCCTATATTTTCTATAGCTGTGGTGAAGATGGCCTTGTTCAACACGTGAGGACCCCAAAACCCCAAACCACACCCCCTCTCACTCACTTGTGCACACATGCAACATTTCAGCTGTGTATAAATCAACTTCTGACTGCATATAATTATCCATTTCTCGTTCTTGTGCAGTTTGATTTGAGGACGAATACAGCCACAAATTTATTTCTGTGCAGAAACTCTTTGAGTAAAGCAGGATCCTCCTCTCATATCCAGCTTAATGCAATCACAATGGATCCAAGGAATCCAAATCTTCTTGCAGTTGGAGGAAGCAGTTCTTATGCCCGTGTCTATGACATCCGCAAGTACAAGTGGGACGGATCATCTGATTTTGGTCACCCATCTGACTGCTACTGTCCACCACATCTTTTTGACAGTAGGAGTGTTGGAATAACAGGGTTAGCATTCTCTCACCAGAGTGAGTTGCTTGTATCTTACAATGATGAAAATATTTACCTCTTCCCTAAAAATGGAGGGCTGGGACCCGACCCAAAGTCATCTCACAAGGTTGAAGCCAATGAAGGGTCCAAATCAACAATGTTTGCATCTGGAGAAGATGTTGATCAACCTGCGCCTCAGTTATATGTTGGGCATCGCAACTGTGAGACTGTGAAGGGTGTGACTTTCGTTGGGCCAAATCATGAATATGTTGCTAGTGGGTCAGACTGTGGTCGGTTATTTATTTGGAGAAAGAGAGACGGGAAATTTTTACAGGCAATGGAGGGTGATGAGTGTATAGTCAATTGTATCGAGCCCCATCCCCATGCTATGACGATGGCAAGCAGTGGAATTGATAATGATGTGAAGATATGGACTCCCTCTGCCACTGAGCGGGCACAGGTGGTGCATGTTGAGGAGGTAAATCTCCAGGCCATCTATACATCTCCTTATCATCTCAACTTTCAGTTAACCTATTATTTTCAATCCTAGATGTGATATTAACTTGATAATTTGCCAATAAACAAAGATGTTTGCCATGCCATATTGAAGAGGCGCATAATGATCAGCTGTTTGCCTAGAAAATCTTTTTTTTCTTCATCTGTAGGAAGCATGTGTAGATGAGTGTGTTCACCCCTCTTGACAATTCAGCTTCCTTCATTAGCCTTTGAAATTTAAAATTCCATATATTTACCAGCATTCCTTATTTGGCTTAATCAGGAAGAGTTGAGAACTTTAATATTTTGGCTCTGTAGATTCAAGTTGAAAATTTTGCTGTGATCATATCAGCACCTGTACTTTTTAGCTGAATATTATCCCAAAATCTGAAGTCTACCGGATGTTTCACATTTTTTCCACTCCTCTTCCAGTTGAAGCCTCGCAAGAGAAGAGCCAAGCTCTGGTCCTTTGCCTTACCAGAGCAATTGATTAGGCACGTGTTGGCAGCGCGACGTAGGCGTCAAGCAGCTAGCGAAGATTTGTCTGAGGATCTTGAAGACAACACAGAATTGCTTAATCTTGTACTGCATGCTGTAGACACAGATGTGTTATCTGATGAGG
This sequence comes from Dendrocalamus latiflorus, assembly GCA_017311315.1. Classification (NCBI taxonomy): domain Eukaryota; kingdom Viridiplantae; phylum Streptophyta; class Magnoliopsida; order Poales; family Poaceae; genus Dendrocalamus; species Dendrocalamus latiflorus. The sequence continues at coordinate 23,669,381 of CM029675.1, forward strand.
ATGAAGAAACCTCTGATGACTCTAGAGACTGTAGAGTCAACTGATCTATTGCCGACCTGTCTGGAAACGTTGCAAAATTGTACATATACAATAATAATTATCCTGTTTTCATGGATGATAACAGCATAAATGTGCCTCTGTAGCTTGTGACTCGTTATCTTTATTATAGGTTATGTGTTTGCAGAGGGTATTTCACCTTCTTCAACCATAAAAATTGTTGCCTTGGTGAAGCTCTATAATTTTGTTTGACAGAAAGAAGCAAATACTTTGTGATTATTCAATGTTATCTTGATGGGAATTTTCACGTGTTATCATACATATTTTTAATGTCCCATGCTTGAGTGAGAACTTTGTTTACTTCATTTCCACTTTGCTGGTTTAAGCTATATGTTGGTATGAAAATGATATAAATGGTAGGCCCATGACACATGTTTGCAGTCCCAGATTGCCTAGATGAGGCGAGGTATTGCCAGGTGATGATGGCCGATGGGTTGGAAGGTATAGTAGACAGTAGCTTTTATTTTCTTGCTCTTCTGATTTCTGAAATATAATTAATTCTGTTTTACATCTGGCTTCGGTTTTCACCATTAAACTGTGTACTGCTGCGGAAACAAGTGTTTTGGTTTTCTCTGTTTTTCAACTAGTAGTCTTTGATGGTATTACCAAATGGGTATGAATTCTGGATACAGAAAATTGATATGAGATTTAATCAAATACTAAATACACTATTTTCTGCACGGGTTCCCTGCTTAGAAAATCGCTGATGAAGACGATGCCGTGAATTGAGATCGATAAGTTATTCAGTCTTACTTGCTCAACTTAGAATAGTTGTGTTGGGGGAGGGACCGTGCCACCTTTGGCCCACGATCATCTTAGAGTGAGCACCCGTTGCAGGGTCTATCCCGAGCAAAATCAACCTTGGCGGATTTGCGGGGCCAACCTGGGCGAGGTTGGCAAGACCGACCCCAGAAAGGTCCGAAGCCAACCCTGGGTGAGGTGCGCTAGATCGACAGCAGAGAGGTCTGGGGCCGACCTTGAGCGAGATATGCAAGACCGATCCAGAAGGGGTTCTAGCTGACCCCGCGCGAGGTACGGGGCCAACCCTAGATAGAGTTCGAAGTTAGCCACGAACCGGCCCAGAGTCTTGGACATAACGTGATCCACACAAGGCAAATGATGTAGGTACCTGTTGTGGTTACGCACCAAACAGTAAGCGAAGTGGGTTACGAAAAGGTCGTGGAAGGACTACAGCAATACAAGACTATGCTAATGCCTTGAAAGTTGGTATTGATTGACTCTTTGCTAAAAAAGAGTGCTTTCTCCTCCCCATAGCACACTTAGGCGTGTATATATATAGCCATAGGAGTTTTGCTAGCGAGTTTTGCTAGTGCATCTACTTCGGCATTCTCAGCCTGTGGTATGGACTTGATGAAAATTTCCAGGAAATGGCGTTCCTTGGCTAGGACCACCGCAAGGTACTTGGTCAAGTCAGGATCCTTGACTTGATAGGTTTGTCAACATGTGATGTGAGGAGGCAGGAATCGGTGTGTACATGTACTCTTCATGCCCCAAGGGCCTTTGCCTTGCATAGCCCAAACAGGAGGGCCTCATATTCTGCTATGTTGTTGGTCACGGGAAAATCAAGGCGTGCAGTGTAGGCGAGGCTCAGGCCTTTAGGTGTCATGGTCACAACCCCCACACTGGCCTGACAGCGCTGTAGGCCCCGTCTATTTGTATGGCCCACACTGGCTCTGAAGGTTCTTCACAGGCTTGTTGGCTCCCGGGAGTCCATTCGACAACGAAGTCTGCCAACACTTGTGATTTGATGGCGATTTGCGCCACATACATGATGGAGAAGGGGGCTAGCTTGGCTACCCATTTGCCAATGCAGCCAGTTGATTCCTTGTTTCGCAACATCTCCCCCAAAGGGAAGGACGAGGGTACTGTAATGTCATGCGCCATGAAATAATGCCACAATTTATGTGAAGCCATGAGTAGAGTGTACGTGAGCTTCTCCATTTATTTGTATTGTGTCTTTGCCTCTTAAAGGGCCTCTGACATAGTAGACTGGCTGCTGCATGGGGCCTTCCTCCAGTACAAGCACAACATTAACAGCAAGGGGGGTTGCTGTGAGGTACAGCAAGAGTGGAGCCTCTAGTGTTGGGCACACAAGGTGGGGGAGCCTGGCGAGGTACTCTTTTAAGTCGTGGAAGGTCTGTGCGCACTCGTCTCTCCATTGAAAGTCATCGGAGCCATGCGGCATTTTGAAGAAATGCAACATATGCTCTGCCCCTGGAGAGGAAGCAACTTAGGGTGGCTAGGCAGCCAGCGAGCCTCTAGACCTCCCAGGTGGTCTTTGGGGCCTCCAAGGTCAGGATGGCATCAATCTTGTTGGGGTTTGCCTCGATGTCCCTCCCAGAGACCAAGAACCCTAGAAGTTTGCCTGCCTGAACTCCGAAGACACACTTCTCTGTGTTCAATTTAATGCCGACTCGGTGGAGGTTGTCAAACGTTTCTTGTAGGTCCTCACGGCTGGTTGTTGCTTGAAGACTTTTCACGATAATGTCGTCCACATAGGCTTCGACATTCCACCCTAACTGTGAAGCGAGGATGAGTGCCATGATCCTGGTGAAGGTGGCTCTGGCATTTTTCAGCCTGAAGGGCATCTGTATGTGCCGCCTGGGACAATGAAGCTCGTTTTGCCTCATCTTCTTTTGCCATCAGTGCCTAATGGTACCTAGAGTACACATATAGGAAACTCATCATCTCGTATCCAACCGTCACATCGATGAGTTAATCGATGCACGGTAGTGGATAATTGTCCTTGGGGCATGCTTTGGTGAAGTTGGTGAAGTCAACGTTGTGCCAGGCTCCGCTATATTTCTTCACCAGTACGGAGTTGGCAAGCCACTTGGGATGGATTACCTCCCTGATGATGCCTGAGGCCTTCAACTTGGCCATCTTCGCTTTGGCAGCTTCTTGGCAATCGAGGGACATTCACCTTATTCATTGCTTAACTGGCTTCGTGTCAAGGTGTACCACCAGTTGTGCTCAATGACGGAATGCTTGACCCCCAATATCGCCGGGCGACCATGCAAAGATGTCTACATTCTTGCGAAGTACGGCCATGAGTGCTTGTTTCACCTCATGGGCGAGGCCAGCTCCGATCGATACTCATTTTGCTGGGTCCTCCGATTGGAGCAGGATCTTCTTCACATCACCACCTGGTTTTGGCTTAGGCATCCATTCGGAGGCAGAAGGCGGGGTGGGTCCATTATTGCATGGATTTTTTGGTTTGGGCTTCGCGCACCGACTTTGATTTGCCACATGAGGTCCTGATTGCCTAGGACCGTGACGACTCCTTCAGGACATGGGAGCTTCATGCAGAGGTAGTTGTGGTGTGGGACCGTGCCAAATATGTTGAGGGTGGCCCTCCTTAGGATGGCGTTGTATGGATATGGTAGGTCGACAACATTGAACGTGACGACTTCGTGCCTGCTTCACACCCCTTGCCTAAAGAGCACTTCGAGTGATACCTAGCCTATGGCTTTAACCGGACGCCCACCGAAGCCTTGCAGGGGTATGTGGGCCGACGCTAGTCTACTCTGGGGAGGCCCATTCGGTCGAAGGCGTTTGCGAACAAGAGGTCTGCGGAGCTTCCACCGTTGACCAGAACCCATCGTACTTTGTAACCGACAATGTTGGCTACGATAACCAAGGGATCCTGGTGGGAGAAGTCTATCCCTGTGGCGTCCTCCATTGTGAACCGCCACGTGGTGTATCCGACGGGCATATGCCCTTCACTGTCTTCCGAAGGAGAAGTCCAAGGACGATCCGCCTGAGATGGCGTTAATCACCCAGTGCGGGGTAACATGGTGGGAGGGGCTGAACTAGGGGTGCCTCTAGGCACTGCTACATGTGCACAATCACCGGTGTGCTAGTATCTTAAGTTTGCTCCCTACCTACGCTTTCGCGGAGGGCCACGATAGTGCAGTCGCGAGTGAGGTGGCCCCTGCGGCCATGGACTTCGCAAAGCCCTTGTTGATGGCCGTCCTCGTGACCTCGGCCCCTTCGGCCACGACCACGGCCTCCGGTGGTGTTTTTTCATTAGCTTCCTCGATGCCAAAGATGTATTTGGAGCGAGCCCCCTTTGTCGCTTATGACCTGACCCCTCTTTAGGGGGCCTCTGGGGTGGCCTTTGCTTTAGGGGCCGCTGGCTTCGCCTCAGCCTCCCGCCGCATTGCATCCTCCTCTATCCTGGCATATTCTTCCATCTTGTCGAAGAGATTGGCTATGGAATTTATGGGTTTTCATACATTGTATTTATCGAGCAGGCCCTTTTGGAGGCCTCAGATGGCCGCGTTGATTAGGGTGGTGTCGTTGACGTCTCTAACTTGGCAGCAGACCTTCATGAAGTGCTTGAAATATGACCGCAGCTTCTCTTCTGGCTTCTGCCTCACCGCGAAGAGCTGGTTGATGTCAACACGCTCCATGTAATTGCCCTGAAAGTTGTTATGCATGAGGTTCCAAATCTACTCCCATGCGTATATAGAGCGAGGAGTGATGGTAAGAAACCAATAGAGTATCACCCCCTAGAGGACAAGGGGCAGTCCCTTGGTCTTCATCATGTTGTCGCCTCCCATCGCTTCAATCGCCATCTCATCGATGCGTAAATTTCATGGGGGTCCATTTCACCTTTGTATGGTTTCAAGGTAGGCATCTTGAAGTCCTCTGGTCAGGCGCTCTGTTGCAACCCCGCAGAGAGAGGCAACTCTGGGTCCAGGTGGTGAGAGGTTTCTGTGCGAGCTTGCCAATCCTCTGCTCTGGCCCTGGTCACCTCCTTTGCTGCCACGGCAGGGGTCACCAGGGGTTCAACACCCCTGCATTTCGCACATGGCCCACCGCAAGTCCGCTAGCTCCTGTTGTATCATCCCGCATATTGCGGTCGGGGAGGGTCCTCTTGAGCCTTTGTGCGAAGACGGTGGCGGTGTTGATGCCAACACTGACTCCGAGGCTTGCATTAGCCACTGCCTCCATTTGCCACTCTTCTGACCCCCTATCGGGGTAGTCATCAAAGGGCCTCCTGTACTGGTCATCGCTGCCTCTGTTGCAGCTATACTGGTACGTTGCTGCTCCAAGACCTCCCCGCGGGCTGCCTTAATTGTAGCTACGTCGGGCTCGAAGGTTGTGCTTCTTTTCGATTGGTGGTCGACACCATCACCTTTTTTGGGATCAACCTCTTCTTTGGTGTTGACACCTCCGCTTTTTTTGGCATCATTGGCTCCAACCACTCTTACCTTCGCTTGCAGCTTCTATGTCATCCGCATGGATGGCGCCAACTATTGTGGTTATGCATCAAACAATAAAGGAATAGGGTTATGGGAAGGTCGTGGAAGGAATGCTCGTAACCCACTCACCTTGGAGATAGCAATAGAAGCTGTGCTAATGCCTTGAAAGTTGGTATTGTCTGACTTTTTGCTGAAAAAGAGTTCTCTCTCCTCCCCAAGGCGCACTCAAGCATGTATATATATGTATGTGTATATATATATATGTATGTATGTATGTATGTATGTATGTATGTATGTATGTATGTATGTATGTATGTATGTATGTATGTATGTATGTATGTATATATATATATATCCATGGGGGCTTATTTTCACAGATATCCCTATGTGCTCTGTTGTGGTTACAGACCAAACAGAGAGAGATGTGGTAGTGGAGAGTTGGGAGAAAGTGATGACCTCTGGCCCCCCTCCTAGCTTTCCCTTGGTATATATATTCATATAGGCTGTGCTTTTACAACTGTGCCCTTACATCGGTACCTCCCTGTCAGGGGTATTTAAGTCATTACATATGTCCCATTTTGGGCCCTATAACTTTCTAACAGGCCTGCTGGGTTTAGGTGGGGGCCACCCCTACAACAGGAGCCTCTCATGGTGAAGGGCTTCACAAGGCCGAAGCCATGTTGCCGAGTCCTTTGGCCCCCTCCATCCCTGCGGCCTGTGAACTTCTCTGAACTTGCGGAGCCTTGGTGTGCAACAGGTCTCGGGGTCTGAGGCCGTAGCCGAAGCCGATGCCTGGATTGGCAGCTGAGGTAGACATGCGAGCGCTCCGTCCCGAGCGCCTGGTCGAAGGCGCGGTGGTGGAGGCGGGCCTCGCGCCGCCGGCGTCGCTGTGCCTCGAAGCTGTTATGACCCCGCGGTCTGGTAGTGCGCTTTTAATGGTGCCTGGAATCGTGCCGACGCCTGGCCTGTCAGGGCGCAGGCTGTCCCGCCGTGCCGTCCGCCTTCCCGTGGGTGGGGCACGTGGCAGCTTGTGATTGGTGCGTCGTGGGATGTGAGCGGTTGCGTGACCGCGGCAGTTCGCCTCTTCCCCAGGGAAGCGGGACGCGTGGCGGGCGCCCGTTGGCGTTGCGCGCTGTCTGGCCACCTACCAGGCACGCTCCTCGAAGTGCTGGCGGTTCTTCTTTCCAAGCCGTGGGTAGCCGAACTGCTGGGGGTTAATCTGGCTGTGCTTGTAGCCGTGGGGAAGGCGAGCGGGCCTTATAAGGTGCCACCGTTGTAGTGGGGACGTTCTGTCTCGCCTGTCTCCTAGCTCTGCTTGTTCTGACAATAGCGCAACTTACTCCCGCCTTGATTTCTTTTACCCTGATCGCAGAAAACAATGGCCGGCCATGACGATGTCTCCCACCATCCCGGCGGCGGCTCCTTGTCTAGCCAGGACGAGCTGTCTGTCCCTTCTGGGGAGTACGAGCTGGTGCTGCGGGGGCGTTCACGTGCCGACAGGCGGTGGGACGCCATGGAATACTCGGGGGGCCGCTGCTCCCGTGTGCTGGGGAGGAGTCGCGTAACCGAAGAGACGCTGCAACGGCTTGTACGGGAAGGGAAGGTCGAGGAGCGTGATGGGGCTCGCCTACCCCATCACGACGAGACAGAGCCGAGGCCCCGAGAAATGGAGGCGATCGTTTTCGTCGCGTTCTTCGACGCCGGCCTTCGAATGCCCTCAACGATATTTGTGGGCGAAGTCCTGCGGGCCTACGAGTTGGAGTTAGCACAGCTGACGCCAAACGCCATAGTCTGCCTGGCTGTGTTTTCGTGGACGGCACGGACGGAAGGCCGGCGTCCCAGCGCGAGCCTGTTCGTCACCCTGCGCGACGCATGCTGCCGACCCAAGAAAGTCGGGGAGGGGGCTGTATCCAACTTTGGCGGTGTGGATTTCGTGCTACGAGCGTCCTGCACGACGCTATTCCCTGCGTCGACCACCCTGGGGAGGTGGGAGTCCGGCTGGACGCGGCGGTGGTTTTATTACATCGTGACCAGCACGAGTGGCCTGCTATGCCGAGGTGGGCCAATCTCGTTCAATAGTTCGCCAAGTGTGAAGCCGGAGGCTGATGACGCACAGAGGCTATGGAGGCTTGCTGGCATTGCGCGTCGGCTAAGTATGCGCGACTTGGCCGAAGAGTTTACGATGTACGGGGTGTCGCCACTCTCCGCCTGGTGGAAGTACGCGCGACGGGGCGACGACCGAGAGGACAGGGTTCGCCCGCCATTGTCTTGCCTGCTTCCGTCCTCCGCTCCTTGTAAGTCATGCAGTGCGTTGGTACGCATCCCTTTGTGTCTGCGTAGTCCCCGCCTGATAAGACTCGTCTTTTGTGCAGTGGCCCGGCTAGAAGATGCGGAGCGCGCGGTTGTAGCGTTCCTGGGTCCGTACACGCTCAAGGAGCACAAGCTGCGTGAGGTCGCGACCAAAACGGCGAAGTAGGGGCGGATAAACCGCACGTGCGAGGTTCTGGGCATTGCTATGCGCGAGCGCGCGGTGACGGCGGAGGCTCCCGCTGGGACTCCGGGCCATCGTGGCGGTGGTAGCCAAGCGGGGGTATTGCCTTCGCGGCGCCGGGCCTACTCCGAGGTTGCCGTACCCAGCCCGCCAGCCACCTCGGCGGCTGGCACCGCTGGGACAGGACGTGCGACCGGCAATGAGTCCGGCCGGACCAGTTCGGGTGGGCGCATCGCCTCGAGCCCATTGGAGGCACCATCCGCCGGCGCTGTCGAGCCCATGCGTACGGCCTTCGTTGGGCCGGAACCTGCCAACCCGGGGGGGACGTCGCTCCTGGCGAGAGTGCTGCGGCCGGCGGTGCTTTGCCACCCACGGCGGCTGCCAAGGACGCGCCCGGGGCAGTAGGGACCGAAGGCGCGACAGGAGCTGCGCTGCTAGCGCCGCGGAAGAATCGCCTGCGGTGCCACAGGTGAAACGTCCTCGAGTCCAGTCTCCCTCACCTCCGAGGGGTCGGTACGGCGTCGCTGGCCCTGTGCTTGGAGTTGTGGTGCCCGACGCGGCCGGAGGGTCTTCTCGACCGCCCCCCGAGGCACTCGCCCCCCGACCGGCGGTTGAACGGGCACCCCTTCCGTCGCGGCGGAGGGTGCAGGAGGTAGGCGCAGTTCCCTTTCCTCACACGACTTCACGAAACTCTCTCCGATTTGTTCGCTCATTTCGTCGACATCAGGCGAGACGAAGTCTCCTGGATGTGGTGAAGGATCGAGCAACGGGGGTGTGCGCGACGTCCCGGACCCTGTGCAGGGTGCCCTGCAGGCATCTGCCGCCGTTGAAGTGGCCGAAGCCTCCGCAGCCCCTGACACGGCGAGGGCGGAGCTTGTCCTCTCCGAGTTCCTCCCGCGCCTGGAGATGCTTCGCGCTTTTAATGAAGCCGCAGAGCACACCCGCGGCGGCTTGGATCGACAGATGTTGTCATCGTGCGAGGGAGACCTCCTGGCGCTCGCGCTGCAGGCCTCGGAGATAAGGGTAAGTATGTGCGCTCGCGGTTGCTAGAGTACTACCGGGCACCTGCTGACTCTTATTGCTACTCCCAGACGCTTGTCATCAGCCAAGCGATAGATGAGGCCCGTATCCGGGAGCGGAGAGCCCTGGAGGTTGGTCTTCGTGCTGCGGATGACGCCCACACCGCGAAGGATGAACAGCTTCACGCGCTGGAGGGCGCCCTGGCGGCCGCGCAACACGAGACCGAGGAAGTCCAGCGCGCCGCGGCGGAGGGACGTACCTCCATGAGTTGGCGAACCCTCACCTGGATCTCCCTGCCCGGCCGGAGGCGATGTCGGACGCTATTCGCTTCATCGAGCCTGGCCTCCGAAACTTCCACCGACGGATCTGGGGCTATGTCGGGGAGGACGCGACCAGGGTTGCAGTGCAGCAAACGCTACATGGGGATGGGGACCTCGTCCGCTGGCTCGAAGGGGTTCCCCGGCGCCACACTGGCGGCGCGGGCCCATCGGCACCGCGTGAGGGATGAGCGGTTGGTTAGGGGAGTGGTGTACTGTGCGCTCCTGCTTGTGGTCATGTAACCCTGACATTTTTTGCAGTGAACCGAAGTACCACCCGTTCTCAATGTTGTATGTTGCTTTTATACTCCGAGGAGTACGCACAGGAGCAACGCCTGTGCGTGCGCGGGATTCGCGTGTTGTTTATACTCTGGAGAGTGCGCGCAAGGGCGTCCCCCGCTGCGTCTTATTTAGAGTCCGCAGACTGGCGCGTGCGGAGGCGGACCTCGACGCTACGACTTAATTTAGAGTCCGTAGACTGGCGCGTGCGGAGGCAGACCTCGTCGCTACGACTTCATTTAGAGCCCGTGGACTGGCGCGTGCGGAGGCGGACCTCGACGCTACGACTTCATTTAGAGCCCGTGGACTGGCGCGTGCGGAGGCGGACCTCGACGCTACGACATCATTTAGAGCCCGTGGACTGGCGCGTGCGGAGGCGGACCTCGACGCTACGACTTCATTTAGAGCCCGTGGACTGGCGCGTGCGGAGGCAGACCTCGACGCTACGACTTCATTTAGAGCCCGTGGACTGGCGCGTGCGGAGGCGGACCTCGACGCTACGACTTCATTTAGAGCCCGTCGACTGGCGCGTGCGGAGGCGGACCTCGATGCTACGACTTCATTTAGAGCCCGTAGACTGGCGCGTGCGGAGGCGGACCTCGACGCTACGACTTCATTTAGAGCCCGTGGACTGGCGCGTGCGGAGGCGGACCTCGACGCTACGACTTCATTTAGAGTCCGTAGACTGGCGCGTGCGGAGGCGGACCTGAATGCGGGGGTGATCTTCTGCACATTGTGGCCAGACAACATGGTACTTTCTACGAACAGTTAGTTTTATTGAACTCCCGTTTGCACGGCGAGCATCGTACAACGAGGGGCTGATGCCTTTATAACTTTCGTCCTGCTTCTAGGCGTAATATCGCCGCAATTTATCTGCGTTCCATGTGTGGCGGAGAGCTTGTCCGTCGAGTGTGGCGAGGCGGTATGCTCCCTTCTGTAACGCTTCCGCCATGATGTATGGACCTTCCCACTTGGACTCCAGCTTGCCAACGGTCTCCGCATGGAGCGCCGTTCTGAGGACGAGATCCCAAGTCTTGAACCTTCGCGGATATACGGGCCGGTCTTGAGTACGCACTGTCTGCCGCGCGTACTTTTCGACATGTTGGGCTGCGCTCGCCCGCGCCCCGTCGAGGAGATCCAAGGACACGCGACGCTCCTCGTCGGGCACTTGGACGAGGACCCTCCGCGAGCCAGCCTTGATTTCCTCAGGCGTCACTGCCTCATCGCCAAAATGTAGCTTGAAAGGCGTGAACCCCGTCGGGCGTGTTACCGTTGTGCGAAGGGACCAGAGGACGCTGTGAAGCTCGCTCGGCCACTTGCCCTTCGGCAACCCGACCAGGCGCTTTTTGACGGCGATAGAGATGGCGCCGCTCGCCCTCTCGACTGCTCCGTTGGACTGGGGGTGCCCGACCGAGGCGAACCGAAGTGTGATGCCCATGCCATCACAGAACTCTTTGAATAGGGTGGCGTTGAATTGCAGGCCGTTGTCAACGGTGAGCTCCCTGGGCACGCCGAAGCGACATATAATGTTCTCCAGAGGAAGCGCTGCATGGCCGCCAAGGTTATTTTGGCCAGGGCTACCGCCTCCGGCTACCTGGAAAAATATTCCAGTGCAACTACCACGAACCGCAGGTCCCCTAGGGCTCGGGGAAGTGGTCCCACTATGTCGACGCCCCAGCGTGCCAGCGGCCATACCGGGGGAATAGGGTTGAGGTTCGCTGGGGGCCTGCGTATGATATGTCCCATCCACTGGCACCCCTAACACCGACGCACGAGGACCTGGGCGTCAGTGGTGGCAGTTTGCTAGTAAAAGCCTTGCCTGAATGCCTTGCCGACCAACGACCTTGGCGCGAGGTGAGACCCACACACCCCCGCGTGGATCTCCGCAAGGAGCTTTTTCCCCTCTTCGCGCGAGAGGCAGCGCAGGAGCGGTGCGTAGACTCCCTTTTTGTAGAGTGTCCCTTCAAACACCTGGAAGGATCTGGCACGGTGTTGCAGACGCCGGAGCTCGGCGGGGTCCTCCGACTCGGCAATGCCCTGCAGGAAATTGAAGATAGGCTCTCGCCAGTCGCCCTGCTGGACGATGTGGTGAACGAGGGCCGCGTCCCGGTTGTCCTGCGCGATGGCCGCCTACGGTAACACTTCGTAAAACGCCCCGTCAGGGGGTGGCAGTTGTTGGCTGGCCGCCTTTGCAAGGGCATCGGTCTGCTCATTTTCCGCGTGAGGGATGGCCTTGACCGTGACACCCAAAAAATACCTTTCCCTCGCTCTTACGGCCGCGAGGTATTTGGCCAGCTCAGGGTCCTTGGCTTGATATGACTTGTCTACGTGGCCTGCCACCAAACGCGAGTCCGTGCGGACGAGCACTCACCGCGCACCGATTGCCTTGAGCTTTGTCAGGCCGAAGAGCAGCGCTTCATACTCAGCTGTGTTATTGGTGGCCGGAAACGCGAGGCTCGCCGAGTATAGCAGGCGCTGCCCCTCGGGCGTAACAACCACTGCGCCTACGCCCGCGCCCGCGACGCCGTAGGCTCCGTCGATGGTGAGCGTCCATACCGGGTCGTCGTGCTTCTGGGCGGGCTGAGCCGGCGCAGTCCATTCTGCGAGGAAGTCGGCGAGAACTTGAGACTTGATTGCCGTCCGCGAGGCGTATGTCAGGGAGAACGGGGCGAGCTCGGCAGCCCACTTGCCGATGCGCCCCATGGATTCCTTATTGTGTAACATCTCCGCCAGGGGGAACGAGGAAGGCACTGTGATTGGGTGGGCCAAAAAATAATGTCGAAGCTTTCTAGAGGCCATGACCAATGCGTAAGCGAGCTTTTCAAGCTCCGTATATCTCGTCTTGGCGCCTTGGAGGGCTTCGGAGACGAAGTATACGGGCCGCTGTACGGCGCCTTCCTCTAGGACGAGGACGGCACTGACCGCTGTAACCGACGCGGCCAGATAGAGCAAGAGGGGAGCCTCTGGTGTCGGGGCGACCAGAGTGGGGAGGCTCGCCACGTGTTTCTTGAGCTCGTTGAAGGCCTCCGCACAGTCGCTATCCCAACGAAATCCGTCGCACCCGCGGAGTGTCTTAAAGAATGGCAGACCCTACTCCGCCGCCCTAGATAGGAAGCGGCTTAGGGCTGCCATGCGGCCCGCCAGCCTCTGGACCTCCCTCATCGTCTTGGGCGGCTCCATACCCAGGATGGCCTCAACCTTGTCGGGATTCGCCTGGATGCCCCGTCCGGTTACGAGGAAGCCCAGTAGCTTGCCCGCCTGCACGCCGAAGACGCATTTGCCGGGGTTGAGCTTGATGCCGGCCTTCCTGAGGTTGTCGAAGGTCTCCTGGAGGTCCCGGCCGTGCGAAGCGAGCCGCCGGGTTTTGACTACCATGTCGTCGACGTAGGCTTCCACATTCCTCCCGAGCTGGGCGGCGAGGGCAAGTGCGACGAGGCGGGTAAAGGTAGCGACTGCGTTCTTCAAGCCGAAGGGCATCCTGACGAAGCAGAAAGTCCCAATCGGTGTGATGAAACTGGTCTTGTCCTCGTCGTCTTCGGCCATGTATACCTGGTGGTAGCCAGAGTAGGCATCCAGGAAACTCATTAGCTCGCACCCGGCGGTAGCGTCGACCAGTTGATCGATGCGTGGCAACGGGTAATTGTCTTTTTGGCACGCCTTGTTGAGTGCCGTGAAATCAATGCACATACGCCAGGCCCCGCTGGCCTTTTTGACCAATACCGGGTTGGCGAGCCACTCTGGGTGGTGGACCTCGCGAATGACCCCGGCCCGGAGAAGCTTCGCCACCTCCACCTTGGCCGCCTGCTGCCGATCCATGGACATGCGACGAAGCTTTTGCTTGACCGGCTTGGCGTCAGGGCGGACCGCCAAGCGATGCTCGATTACTGCGCGGTCTACGCCCTTAATGTCCTCCGGTGACCATGCAAAAATGTCGGCGTTGTTTTGAAGCATTGGAGTAGGTCTCGCTCGACCTCCGTAGGGAGCCCCTCGCCAATGGACACAAACTGCCCCTCCGCCTGGAGTGGCACCTTTTTGACTCCACCTTCGGGCCGAGGCTTAGGCGTCCATCCCGGAGCGGAGGGCGTATCGCCGAGCATGCCTGAGAGGACGTGCACCGGGCGGTGTAAGTCCCGGCTGCTGACTTCGACGCGCCTGGCGAGGTCTTGGTCGCCGAAGACAGTGATCACACCTTCCGAGCCTGGGAGCTTCATACATAAGAAGGCGTGGTGCGGGATCGCCTCGAGGGAGTTGATGGCGGGCCGTCCCAATATGACGTTGTAGGGGTGCGGGATGTCTACGGCATCGAAGATGACGTGCGCGCTTCGGGTGTTACCCTCCTGGCGGAATGTAACTGGAAGGGACACGTGTCCTATGGCCTCCAGCAGTTGGCCTCCGAAGCCTTGAAGTGGAGCTCCTGACTACTCTAAGCGGCTTCGGGGGATTCCCATACGATCGAGGGCCCCCGCGAACAGGATGTTCGCAGAGCTCCCCCCGTCGACGAGGATGCGCCTGACGTCATGGCCTGCGATGTGAGCTTGAATGACCAAAGGGTCTTGGTGAGGGAACTCCACACCCCTGGCGTCATTCAGGGTGAAGGTGATGTCGCGGGGCGGCACCCACGGTTGCGGCTGCTCCAAGGAGGCCCCCGATAGGGACCCTCCGGTGATGACGCTGATGGAGCGGCACCAGGTGCCTTCCCCAGATGAGGCCCGAGCTCCGGCCGTCATCCGTCGCAACTCCATGACCTCGATGCACGTCTTCGTGTGGTGATCGTCGTAACCGTGCACCTCACACCACTTGCCGTAATCTAGAATTTCTTGTTTCGCGCGGGGTCGCCCGTCGCAATCTGGTCCGCCTTCCCATCCTCGGGCCCCTCCCCGCGAGGTGGGGACAGGTCCTCGAGGAGTGTTCTCGACGCCGAGGACATGGCGGACCTTTTGTGGCCTGCGCTGGCGACGTCGGGGCTTGCGCCTACCCCTTGAAGAGCCTTCCTGCTCCCCGGTATCGCTACCGCCGGGAGTGTCTCCCCGGGGTTCTCGTCTGCGGCCCTGCTTCAGGGAATCATCACCCGCCCCCCCCCCTCGTGTGGCAAGCGCTTCGCTTGGGCGAGGTTGGGGGCGGCGGTGCTGCGTCGCCGCGCCTCTTCCTCGGCCCTCGCATACTGTAACATCCTGAAGTTTTTAAATTTGAAAATATGGAGTTTGAGTTATTTTGTCTATTATAATATTTGAATTTGGATTTTCATGGTATTTTTAAATTCTTATTGAGCTCTCAAAAGTTAAAGAAATTCAATAAAGACCAAAATCAAAATCAATAATATTAATGCTACACATAAGAATATACAAATAAAGGAAACTTAAAAAAATCTAAATTAAGAGTCTGAAAAGATGATCTATAAAATTTCAAGGGAGAATATTTGGTTAACCATAAAATCTCACCTCTAAAAATAATGGAATAAATAGTAAAGGAGTATACAAAATAAAAATGTTATGTTAACAAATATATATATGTATATATGTACATGTATACTATGTGAGAGAGTAAATAAATTAATATATGGGTACATACACAAAAATTAGAGAAAAGTAAAAATACATGTATAGGTATATATCTCAAAACCTATGTGCAAATGTATATGTAAGTGTAAAATTCAAATGCAAAAGCAAAAATAAAAGAAAAAGAAAAAATGAAATAGCCGGGCCGGCCGTTACCCCGGCCCAGCTCCTCTCGCGCGCGCCCCTCCTTCCGCTGGCCGGTGGACCCGCCTCCACCCGCGCCTCTCCCTCTGCGCCGCGGGCCCGTGCCTCGCCTGCTCCTTCTCCCGCTGCCTCGCGGCCCCCGCACGCCAGTTTCTTTCTCTGACCGGTGGCCCCACCCGCGTCTTCTTCCTCCTCCCTCCTCTTCTCCACGCGCCCGCAGCGCTGTGCTCCCCCTCGCGCTCACTCCCTCTGCGCGCCAATCCCTCTCTTTCTTCTCTCACACCCGCGGGCAAAGTTCAGCGCACCCCCTGTGCTCTCTCTCTCCCGAAAAATCTCGGCGGGATTCGGTTCGCCTCCCCTCGCCAGAGTGAGCAGAGCGGAGGCCACGGTCGTCTTGCCACGCGCCCCTCTTTCCGGCTATAAAAAGCCACTCCCGTGAGCCGCATTAGAGCCGCAAAGCCTCCCTCCCCCTTCCCCTGGTCGCAGTTTAGCCGTAACGCCCCGAATCGCCGCAGCTCCCTCCTTCTTCCCCAACTCCGGCGCCACCCTCCCCGCCGATTCCGGCCACCTCCGGGCGATCCCCAAGCTCCCAGAGCTTCGCGGGAGCGAAGTGAAGCTAACCCCGGCCTCCCCCGCACCTCCCGAAGCTCGTGGCCCGTCGTCGCCGGAGCCCCGCCCGAGCTTCCGCCATCGCACGCCGCCGGCCCGCCACCGTGCTCCTCCACCCCGGCCGCCTACACCAGAAGACTCCCCAGCAACCGGAGATTACATTCCACGCAGCTCCCGAGCTTCCCGACCATCGCTTGCCGCCGGCCACCGTCGCCCCCGACTCCTCTGCTCAGCTCCCTCCCGGAGCTACCTCAAAAGGTATACTTACCCTATATGGGTAAGCATCGCTCGGCTCGGCCGAGTGGCTTCCAGCGCTAACTCATTCTCCCCCTCGCTCCTGCGGCGCGCGTTCGAGCCCCCGGCTCCGCGCCTGCGGTCGAGCATTTCTTTTACTCTCTCCGCTGACAGCTGGGCCCCGCTGCTCAGCGACCGCCCACCACAGGCCAGCTGACCTCTGGGTCCCGCCTCAGTGCCACCGTTGACACATGGGCCCCACTGGCCATAGAGACAGAGGAAAATAATAAAAGAAAAAGATGAAAATTAAGAAAATGACATGTGGGACCCACTGTCAGAAATTTAATAAATTTTGGAATTTACTGAACTGAGAACTTCAAATAATCATAACTTTTTCATTTTAACTCCAAATTGGATGAGACAAATTTCTAAATCCATCTAAATTCAAGATCCGTCCAGTGGAACTGAAATCATAATTTTTAGAGTTCATTTGAAATTCTGGTAATATTTTGTTTTGACATTTTCTTTTTATCCAAATTTTTGCATACGATTAAAATAGCTTGCGAAGCTCAGGAAAATAAGATAACTGATTTAAGTTCAAAAAACCTGTACATCAAATATAGAATTATGAGCATATGGACAATTAAGTGATTAAGGGAAATAGTTTGGTAAAAGTTAAATAATTAATTGGAGTGCAAATAAGAATACAAATAAAACATGATGTTGGGGCAGATTAAGTTAAAACACTAGAATTAAGATTTATGCAAAATAGAGATGCAGCCTGGGATTACTGTATGTCAAATCTAGATTTACTAATTTAATTCTAGTGGTACCTCTGATTCATATAAATGTAGCTGACTAAGATATGGTTGTCGTTCCTGTATCTTTAAAGATACATAAATTGGTAGTAACCTTTAATCAGAGGGTGTCTTTTAAGTAGAAATGTCTATATATGCGTGGCAAGTATAATAAAGTAACCCTTAGGACATCAGGTGTTAAAAGCAATCTACCTAATGTAGCGGTGTGACTAGTAATCATCACAAGCGTGCCATCGACAAATAAATCCCAACCGTAGACTCGGTAGAATATTGATAGTAAGGTATGACCTAAGTATAGCATGCTTGGTTCTAGATAAATAAATTTACATAACAATAATAATAACGTCAACACTGTAATAATAATTAAAATATACGCAGAATATCTACGATACCTAATTTGAAGAGCCTCTTTAATTAAAAAGGTCATGTAGGAGTACCTACGAAAATCCCTATGTAATCGGTAAATAAAATAATTTTACCACCTCGTATTTTAATGAACAGGGTAATATTAACGCGACCTAAAAATAAATAAATACATCTCAAACCGCTAAAAATGTAAGCTATAAGATTAATTCGACAAACCAGAAATCATATACATTGTGTATATAACTCATGCCCTAACTCTTAGAAAGTTAATATTGGACAAGGCACTACACTCCACTACAGTCTTACGTCTGCCCATAGGTCTAATATGGCTATTGGAACCTCCTTGATAAATATAAAAGTAATAAAAAGAAGTTATTAAATAAGATGGGTTAACCCGTGGTATTCGGTGCCATCCTCAAATCCAAAGTAAGAATAACATCGTCAATATCCCTGTATCCCGAACCCACCTTAGCCTCTGCTTAACCCAACCATCACTTTGCCCCCAACCTCGTGTAACCCCGTCAGTCCTCTGCACCCAATCAGCATTGCCTCAAATCACCCATTAAATCATAATAAAACTAAATTGAGTTTATTCCGAGTTATTTGGATCTTTTGAGTTATTTGCTTTCTTTTTGGATTCAGTCGTTTGTCGCGTAATTAGAAACTGAAGTCCGAAGATTCCACAGATCAAGCGAGATCAAGAGTGAAGTGAAGAAAAGATCCGAAACTCAAGAGAAAGCATTGTGTGAGCTCAAGACCGCAGCAAACCGCGCCAGGCGAGTCAATACTTTGATCATATTGAACCTACATTTTCTGCAAATTATTTTGTTTTAAATTAACAAAATGCATGCTGTTATTTTTATGCAAATACATGCTAAACTTGATATTCTAGTTAAATGCCAATGTTTACCTTGAATAGTATTACCCCTCCTTTGGAATGATTGAATGTGTAAACCTTGTCGCCCTAGCAAAAGTATAATACTAATATTTCGAAAATAAGTCCCTAATGATATGCTATGCTTAGTGTTGCATTAATACTCAGGGGGCGCTGAAATGCCCCAGACATCATGATCACTTTTAATGATGAGAAAATGGTTTGGGCAGTCATGGTGGTAATGACTGATAACTGTTGGATATGATTATTTTATGTTTCCAAAAACCCCAACATGCTTTAATATCTGGGCGGATTGGTTCGATGGTGTTAGAGTGTAGTGCAGTGGAAGCACAAAGTGGTTAGTGATAGACCGCCCAGATACCACTAAGGACTGAATCTTGTCATGCCAACCCGTGTAAAACAGTACAACCGCAAGTCTGTAAATTACAACTTGGCTTAGTAGATTTACCGGACCCTGAAAGTCATCCTTCCAGGAGGTGGTGTGAGGTAGTGCAAGTGGCAGTCTGTGTGACAGCTTGAATGGGACACCCGTGGAAGGTGAAGTTCTGCTGTGGCGGGCTAGCAGGGGTGGGGAGCCAGCTGCTAGACGTTCAGAAGGAGAACATCCCGCACAACGTATGGGACCCACCGCAAGTGGGAGCGACCCATAGGGTGAAATGATGGAAGGGGTGAGGTACTTTGAAAAGTCACTGTGATGGTCTGCTCAACCACACGTCTAAGGAATCGTGTGGGGCAATGAGTTGATTGTCTCTTGTGGTGAAAGTGTACAAACTCTGCAGAGTCTAAAACTATTCGAATAGCCGTGCCCACGGTCAAGGGCGGACATGGGAACTTAACCAGATATAGTTCTATTTCAAAATGCTTTATGATGGGTTGGAAAAGTGGAAGGGCAGTGTAAGGCCCTAGTTTGGAATTGTCCTGGGTGTCGTCCCAGTGGTAAGTTAAGCGGCTATAACGCTGAAGAATTGCTATATAGTGCAGATGCCATGTAAAGGTGGATGGAATCTGAATCACTATTGATATTGCATTCCTTTACAACATATATGTGTGTTCAAAATGCTAGGTCTTAAGGAATTTTTATATAATTGTATTCAAAAGCACTCTTCGCAAAAGAAAATAAACTTAAGCCATCCTTGATTAGCCATACATGTTATATACTGCATTCTGTGTGTTGATTCGCTGAGCACGGGGTCGGAGTACTCACGCTCGCTTTTGCGGCAAATTCAGAAGCAGGAACCGGATCGCTACGCTTCAATAATACTTTTGGATCACGATGGCGAAGAAGATGAAGATGTCGAGAACTAGGTCGCGAACCTCCAGTTGGCTGCCTGTGGGCATGTCCTGAAGGTCCCACCTGTGTGCTTCGTTCTTCCGCTGCTGCAATTTAATGATTTCGGCCTCATCGGCCCATGTGTAAGTTTGCTATTATATTTACGTTTCCGCATGATATGTAATTTGATGTCCATTACTGTAACTGTGTGCACTATCTACTGATCCAGGGAATAGTGCAGCTAAACACAGTAGATTCCAGATTATAAAATCTGGGTCTGACACATACTCCTCCATTTTGTCGAAGAGCTTGGCGACTGTCTTGGTAGGCTTCCGCGCGTTGTATTCGGCCATGGGGCCCGGACGAAAGCCCTGTATGGCCGCGTTGATGACGGTTGTCTCATTAATGTCCTTGACTTGGCAGCGCACCTTCGCGAAGCGCTTGGAGTAGTCCCGGAGCTTCTCCGAAGGCTTCTGCTTCACTGCGAAGAGCTGGTCTGCGTCGACCCGCTCGACATAGTTCCCTTGAAAGTTATTGTAAAGGAGGTCGCGGATCTGCTCCCACGCGTAGATGGAGTTTGGCTTTATGGTAAAAAACCAGGAAAGCGCCACTCCTTGCAACGCGAGGAGGAGTCCCTTCGCCTTTGTGGTGTCGTCTCCACCCGCGGCCTCGATTGCGGTTTCGTACACGCGCACGAACTTGCGGGGGTCCGTATCGCCTTTGTATGGCTAGATGACACTGGTGAATTTGAAGTCTTCGGGCCACGCCGCCTGTTGTAGTCCTACCGAAAGCAGGGACTCTGGATCGACGCGTCGCAGCGGCACGCGGCTGGATGTGGGGGCGTCGCGGCTATCTGCTCTTTTCGGCGTAGGCTCTGGCGCGACCACTGGCGCGGTCTGCTGGCTCCGAGCCTCTTGCATGTCTCGGACAGTCCCGCGAAGATCCCCTAGCTCCCGCTGGAACGCGTTGAGGGCCGCCAGCAGGGCGCTTTCCACCGCTGGTGCGGGCGGGGCCGCCGGCGCGCCCAGCGGACGGGTCGGCACGGGTACGATCGCCTCGCGAGCTCCCGAGCTGTCGGTCGCTCCGTTGTGGCTATCTCCAACCGCCCGGTCCGCGCTACCGGCGAGCGTTGCGGCGAGGGTGGCGGGGTTGGTCGCTGTCGCGTCGGCGGGGTTGGTCGTCGCAGCGCCAGTGGCGGGGTCGGTCCTCGCAGCGCCAGTGGCGGGGTCCGTCGTCGCAGCGCGAGCGTCGACGTCCGCGACCACCGCGCCCATGCCGTCACCCGCGCCCGCGACAGCCGATGCCGAAGCCCTGTTACCCATGCGACGCTCTGACCCAGCCGCCTTCTTTCCCTTCGCCGCCGTCGACGAAGCTTTTTTCGGTGCCATCCTTCTTCGGATTTCAGGCTTGCTCCTGTCCTCCCCACGGACGGCGCCAACTGTTGTGGTTACAGACCAAACAGAGAGAGATGTGGTAGTGGAGAGTTGGGAGAAAGTGATGACCTCTGGTCCCCCTCGTAGCTTTCCCTTGGTATATATATTCATATGGGCTGTGCTTTTACAACTGTGCCCTTACATCGGTACCTCCCTGTCAGGGGTATTTAAGTCATTACATATGTCCCATTTTGAGCCCTATAACCTTCTAACAGGCCTGCTGGGTTTAGGTGGGGGCCACCCCTACAACATGCTCCTTCCTTTATAGGGGCACACAAGTCCTTTCTCCTAATTGGAATTACATAAATATCTCTATCTAAGCCTACTCTTCCATGGGCATACATGCCATTCCCTAGCCTTGTGGGCTTCTATGAAGCTGTTGGCCTGTTCTGCTAACGCTGTGGGCCATTTGGACCAAGGTGGGGGCATTTCTCAATAATCGTAGGAGTAAGCTAGGTCTCGAGGGCAAACTTGTAACTTTACTGACCCTCCTCTCCCCTTCTATAAATAGGATATCTTGTAATGAGAAAGGGAAGGCTATCTTGTAACCCTACAAACTTATATAGGATACATTTGGTGGTTGTGTGTGTGTGTTTTTGGTCCCTTCGTATCCTCAGCGGTCTCCGTATCCGACCGAAGATGTTTCTAAGTTTACTGTTTGGATTCGTACTAATGATAGTTGATACAATCCTTAAGAACTCGAGTGAGAAGCTACGTCCTTTAGAAAGGTGAATATACAGAAGGTTGTTCGGCGAATCCATGCCGTCCAAGCAGAGGTCCCCGGGCTCTGCCCCGGACCCCTCAGCACGTTGGCGCCCCGGACTGCTTTGGACTTCGTTGACGCGGAGGTCCACCAAACTCCGTCGCGTACCTCCTCCACTCTATTTGGGAGTGCCCCGGACCATCTACGAGTCTTCAGACCACTCGCCCGATTCCCAACCCGAGTTACCTCGTCGTGAGCGCCTCTTGTTGTGCGGCCCGGATGCCAGCCCGGACGTCGTGTGTTGTGCGCCTACGCTCGTCCGGCGGGTGCAGCACAGCGCCATGTCCGGTGAGCATCTTCAGCCAGTGAGAGAAACACATGTGCATCTGAAGTGCCTCCCGCATGAGCTCAAAAGAAATTTGCTGCCCAGTACCGTACGTGATCGGGTGGCAATGTGGGCTGTCAGCCTGTGATGGCCTGAATGTAAAGGGCCATGTACTAGCAACACACCAATGCTCTTCCCCTCCATTATTGCGACCAAGTGGCAGGAGGACCATGTGCGCATGTCCTCGCAGTTCTGCTGGCCTCCTCTCATATAGTCATATAGCTTTAGGCCCTGTTCTTTTCAGCTTCTAAAAGCTACTTTTCGGCTTTTCTACAGTAACTAACTTCTAAACGGAGTATTTTTTTCAAGATAGAGTCTACTAGTTAATTGTAATACATACTTTACTGACTTCATTTATATCGGCAAAAACTGCACGTGAGTTTCTGTTACTCTATAATCTCTCATACAAACAGCCCAAAAGTCACAAGCTGCAGCCAAAAGCCACAAGCCGCAGCCAAAAATAACAGGCCCTTACTCTTTTCTCAACTCTGGGGCCTCTTGTTCTTCCACATGGCTCTTGCGCTCCCCAACCACTACTCACCCCCTCCAAGCAACCTGCTCGCCTCAGGTGTCTCGACGGACGTGCTCCCCGCGTCTGGCCTCCACGCCGTCCAGTCCGGGCTCCAGACCGCTGCCTCGCCAAGTCATTGCTTCGTCTGGACCGGGCCCGGAGGCCTCAGCGCTGATCCACCTGTTAGACCATTTAGTGATTATACGTTTAGTGATGATAAATAATTAATATTTAAATTTTATTAAAATTTATGTTTGTAGATATTCTGGTTGATGCGTTCTTGTTGCTAGAGTATTCAAGTTAGCAGGTTTGATCGGCAGACGTTGACGACGGCAAATCGAGCATGGCTGAACGACCATAGTTTGTCGATCATGGTATTTCGATCACAGTTTGTCGATCATGGTATTTCGACCACAGTTCGTCTGGACCAGGCCCAGAGGCCTCCACGCTGATCCACCTTGTTAGACCATTTGGTGATTGTATGCTTAGTGATGATAAATAACTGATATTTGAGTTTCATTGAAATTTGTATTTGTAAACATTCTGGCCGATGCGCTCTTGTTGCTAGAATATTCAGGTTAGCAAGTCTGGCCAGTAGGCGTCGACCACGGCAAATCGAGGACAACAGATTGAGCATGGCTGAACGACCACAGTTTGTCGATCACAGTATTTCGACCACAATTTGTCAATCATGACATTTCGACCTCAACAGGACGACTACGATGGGGTAATCAGTAGGCTCCGACCTAGTAACAGTGAACTAGTCGGAGGTCGTAATCTTGTAGTTACAATATTTTGTCATAGTTTTAGACTTTGATGGTTGGTAATCGCAGACTGGGAGTGCTACGATACTTATGATCCCTGAGTATTCCGAGCAGAGCGATAGTAATTCCCGGGTAATTGTGTTTTTGAGTACTCGAAAAGCTGGCGGTCATAATTTGTGATCTGAGGCTAATTTCTGAAAAGAGATAGGTTTTATGGTTGTGATTGATCTTGTTGGATGGTTAAGGATGTGATATGAGTGTGTGGACTAATATCTGTCAAGTTGTGAAGAAATTGTGTCGAAAAAATGTTCTTTAGTCTTTGTATGTTCAGGTTGGTGTGGAGGTGACCATGGACGGTAATGAGGAGGACCGGGACTAGAATAGGGAATCTGAGGTTCAGGCGTTCGAGGATGTCACGCGAGGTGGTCGGGCTCATGCTGGAGCACGTGGAGATCAAAGGTGGTGATGTGTGAAGAGGCTACAGGAGGTGCTACCCTGGAGGCTTCGATACGTGAGGTGATGATGCATGATAAAGATACAGAAGGTGCAGTTTTGAAGACTTCATCACGTGGTGAGTTAGGAGTTGTGGAAGGAGTCCATAACTAAGATCGAAAGAGTTACGGATAGAGTCCGTAACTTGGAAGGTGTAGAGATTTGAATAAAACCCGTGTTCGGAAGGGTTTCGGTCCCTTGATTTTTGGAAGAGATAAAGTTTTGAGTCTATATTTGAGGTAAACACTTTTTGAATGTTAGCCTATAAAAAGCAGAAAGAGGCTATAGGCTAACGGGGGGTTCGGAGAGAATTTTGAGAAGGTTTGGCTTTAGGGTATTTTGTAAATCCACTGAAATCCAATAATAAAAATCATCTTGAATCAATCTGGTTTATAATTTGTTGAAAATTGTTGGTGATTGCGGTTGGGTTGAAACATACGACCATGTACAAACTGGTCACAAATAAAGTGATAGAAGTGGTCGAACAGAGCAATCAACGAGCAGCTGAAGACGAGCGATTGTTCGAAAACTATGTGATGAGCGATCAAAACCCACCTTGTCATCATCCATGATCTCATATCCCGGGGTGTCCTCATTATTAAGCCCACTCTCTTCAAAACCCAGATAATCCCCTGCTAAGTATGGCTCTGAAAGGGGGAGATTTAATAGCAAGAGTGAGTACAACGTACTCAGCAAGTTTATAAATAATGATGCAATTTTATCCATACTTCTGTCCGAGTTATACCCGATCCAGCTTCCAAAAGACAAAATATAAGTTTTAAAAAAGTTGCCAATGTTTTTAACTTATGAAATTTCTATCAATCATTCTAGAATGAAAAAAACCAGTGTTTTTCCCTGTAGACTCTTATCCAAGAGACTGGTATGAATTCATGATTTTAGTACTACGTAGACTTGTATCATTTTACTCATAATTATTTTGAATTTTTATGGACACTAGTCATTCGCATTTCCTTTGATGCGACCCCAAATTTAGAATACAGAATGTTTTCTCAACTCTTATTACTATATCTCCATTCAACTATAAAGTCGTTGGTCGAGTGGTTCTGAATACTCGACACTCCACATGCGCTAATATAAGTGACTTGGGACTACTGGTTTTTCCTACCGGTCCGAGCCCCTCTCCTAATTTATTACTTACCCAGCATGGAGATAGTAGTAATAAAAGTGAGTAACATGTTCTGCTCGTTCAGCATGGGAGTATGGTTGATACGGTTTTACGGTTCATTTCAGAATGAAGATTGTTTCCTAGTCCTTATATAATAACCATATGTAGAGGGTCTCACCTGCCTCTGAACTCACAACCAGAGCACCCTCTACCCTCCTTTATTATTTTCTTTATAGTCCACTGCTCCTCCAGTGACCCTGTTCTCTTTCGATTCTTATCATGTTATCCATCCTTTAATCAATTTATTTTCTTTTAGAAATTACCTTTAATGCAGCATCCAAAAATTTGGAAATAACTATGTCAAAACAAAGCATTTCATGAACCACAACAAGTTTGACAACCTGCTTTACTTGTCTAACTGAGATGTAGTGACCTTAGTGGTTGTCTGGGCAATCTCCTTCCCTGGAACCAAATCCCCTCCAGCATTATTTTAAGATAAAAAATTCCATTTTTAATTTCTATTTATATTTTAGATGAAGCAATAATCCTTGTTAAATCTGTAACCTTTTTGGTCCTCTTAATATGCTTATGGGTATTATTTACAAAGTACACTTCGTTAACAATTTTATCATACATTTTAAATTGGTATACATACGTACATATTTTACCTTGCTATTCATTTATTTTCTTTACTGTTTATTTCTGTGCTGAACCTCTTTTGAAATTTATTTACTTAAATTTGTCCCACTCGGCCTTTCTACTCAACTCGAGTCGGCCTGCATGGCCCAGTTGGCCCAGTTGGTGCCATGGTCATATGACCCCGACCGACTCCTCGCCTCCTCGCCCTTCTTCTTTCTCTCAACTGCTTCCCAAATCCTCTCATCTCTCATGTGGCGACTCGCTGAGCCTATTCCCGCTGGCCATGATGCCACCATCGGTAGGCCTCTTTGCGCTGCCCCTAGTTGGGTCTCGCCTCCCCCTCGGCTTCCCTCTCTCTCGGCGCCGCCGGTGTTCCAGCCTTGCCCTAGATGCTCGCCCCTTCTTGGTTTCTACCGCCGATCTAAAATCGGCCAGTCCTTCCTGAGGATTTGAGGTGTTGGCTTCATGGATCTGGTACGGGGAATGAGTTTTGGCTTACTGGATCTGATTTTTCTCTTTGCTATGGTGTTCTTGTTGTGGATTTGTGGAGCTTTATGAGGCTCATTGGCCAGTCAATGCTATGCACCCAGCCGACGCTACCTACACACGCCTTGGCAGAGCTGAAGCTCTACTGATGCGTGGAGGCTTAGTTGTTTCTTTGTCTTTACGGTGTGTGCGCCCCGGCAGCGGCATGCTTCCGGCACACAGTTCTGGCACCGAGCCTCGGTCCTCGTCGGCTCGCCTTCTGGTTACCCTTTGCCAGTCTCCTGCGCCACAATGGCCATGAACCACCGACGCAGTGCCTCGGCTTTTACCTGGTTTCTCTTCTCCTCCCTACTACTTTCGTGCTTTTCTTTTCAGTTATTCATGTGGACTATGAGTGGTGCATGAGTATTCTTAAGAGTGTTCAGATGGGGAGTTTTGGTGAGCAACCATACAGGTGACTGGGCATTGACATTGCGCTGGGGAGCATGTCAATAGCCACGGGCTCATGGATGGCTACTGACTTGGTTTTGTTTTGGGGTTTGGTGGTGAGCAACCGTGGGTTGCTTGGGTTTTCTGCACGTGCCTTGGAAGGCATTGATCCATAGCCCAAGGGCACACTGGATGGCCACCGCCAGACTACTGTTCTAATGTGATGAATTGGTTTTATTTCTTATCTTAGCTCTACTGACAAGCCTTGCCATTAGCAATCTATTTAACAGAAGTAGCAAGGGTTTTTAGGGCTTTACCTTAGTGGTGTTTGTCAGCTCACAATTGGGGATGGCTGCACTATCCTGTTTTGGCCGTGTGGGGGTGATCTTGTGGGAGTACTTCTGGGTCGTGGTACTTGACGACGATCCTCCTGTCTTGTGGTCTCCTTACCTTCGTCTTCTGGCTATGGCAATGCTAGATGAAATGCTAGGGTTTATATGGGATGGTGTGGCTTCTTAGTCATTGCAATGGCTATATGGAATTGAATAGAGATGTTGGTGGTTTGTGCTATGTCTTGATGATTTGCAGTGTTTCTATATGGTTCTTCCTTTGGGTTGTGAGCTTGTGAGTTCACTGGTGTTTGGGAGTGGTGATGCAAGGTGTGGTATTGACTATCTTTGATGGCAAAGGGGGTTGTGCCGTGTGGGGAGTTCAGGCAGTGGTTTTGAACTATGAGCGTTCACTGCATGGCTTGTGGCAATGAGACATGGCGCCCCTCCTCTACTGCCTTTCTTGTGAGCTTGGCTCGTGGCAATTTTGACTGGCCATGGGTGACAGGTGGCTTTGTGCATGCTCCTAGAGGAGTGAATCCTCTAGTATAGCTTTAAACAGGTAAATAGGTAAGAAGGTAAGTGTTGAATGTCGGATGATGAACATCTAAATATGCAAGTTGGTGCCGATTGGTCCTGGATAATCTTGGTATCTCTATGCATGTTTTGCCCAAGTGCAAAAATTATAACCTAGATTTCTGACGGCAAATTTTACTACTCAATTTCATTTTAGTTTTTATTGTCTTTTTGGCTAACTATTTGATACAAGTGTTTTGGTGGCTGTGATGATATGGAGTTTTTGATGTAGTTTTGATGAAATTTATGTTTGTATGACTTTGTTGTATGAGATGAATTTCCAAAGTTTGTAATATTGGGTTGTAATATTTATTCTTGTAAATTTGGAAATTGAACTTATGTATGTGAATTCATTTGTGAGGATTGTTATTGTAATTGAGTCCTTTTTGTAAATCAAATTGTTGATTCAAATATGTTCTCATTTGATTTGTGCAAATGGAAATTTAATTTATTAATGTTCCCTTTTTAAATGTGAATACTCTTATTGGCATATTAATTGTCTTTTTAATAGTGTGCTTTTGGTTAATTAATTTTGAGGGTTCTCACACCAGAGGGGTCCAGGGCCAAACCCGGAGAGATTTGAGGCCGGCCCCGGGCAAGGTACGGGGCCAACCTTGGACGGAGCCGAAGTCAGCCATGAACTGACCCTGGAGTCCCGAACGTGATGGGGCCCATGCAAGGCAAATGATATAGGTACCCCCTAGGAGTAAGCTAAGTTTCGAGGGCAAACTTATAATTTCACCATCCTCCCTCTCCCCTTCTATAAATAGGGCCTCTTGTAATAAGAAATGAGAGGTCATCTTGTAACCCTAGAACACCCATATGGAATGCACTTAATGGTTGTGTGTTTCTCCTTGGATCTCTATCACCGAGCATCCGATTGGGGGTATTTCTATGTTTACTGTCTGGATTCGTACCGATAACAAGTTGCTAGAGTAATAATTTGTAGTTAGATGTTTTGAACTGCATTTCAAATTTGCAGTGTGCAGCAGATCAACTTGGAACCATGGGCTGGCATAAATGAACAAGGAATTTACACAAGTGGATGTGGAATGCAGTTTTGCAGATGAAAGGATAAGAAAAAAAAACCTCAGCACTAACAGGTCAGTGATCCACATAGCTTTATTTGTATTCCTCTAATTTGGATGCCATGCGTGTTAGGACACACAGTGTGACATAGTAACAAATAATATTTACCATCAATATTTAGAACGTAACTACGCTAGAAAGCCTGACTATTTTTTGAAAAACCGTTACATTATTTACTGATTATTCTACACGTGATAAATGATAAGATTGGGAGTGACCAAATGAGGTGTAAAGTTCAAAACTCAATGACTGAGATCATTTCGCACAACGATTGTGTCAACTATGCAGATCAAAGGTTGCATAGTTTTTTTTATATGTGAAGTATACCCGGTACAACTTGTAGATATCCATACACGCACACACTCACACATACATAACGCCTATAGAAGACTAGAAGTTTGGAGCTTGACGAAGTCACCACCAGCATCTCACTTACGATGGGCATATTGCCTCCCACTAAAAGAAATCTTTATAAATGAGACATGCAAGATCAAACCTAAGGTTTGAACCCTGGTGAGCGAAAGATACAACCACCTCCACTAGTCACTCAAGCCAAGCTTGTTCTCTTATGATCACGAAAAGGTTGCTTAGGTTGTGTACTTCAGCCTTGCATTCCCAACTAATTAGCGATATGTTGAATTAGCATTTGTACTATCAAGTAAAATTGCGCAAACAATCTCAAGCCTGCGAATCTGCTTCTACTTCTAATATTTTACACCACTATTTGCTGTCCCTATTAATCCACTATCAAGGATGGAACAGCTACCTAAGTTGACCAGGGCTATTGGCATTGGTGAAGAAAGTGGAGAGATCTAGACATCTATCGTATATATATGGACATGTGTTCACTTGTTTTTAACCACAAACCTAGAATACTCATTAGAGTCTTCTATTTGTTATCTGGCTGAACTTCTTCTGGCCTCATATTAATGCTCATTGTGAGTGCTACCAACTGCAAAGTGTACAGTAAAAAAAAGTTAATATCAATATCAAGTGCATAGAAGTTCATATCAAGAAAGACCTATACAAATAAAAAAGCGTAAAAAAGTTAGATTGTACAACAAAATAGTTTTACTATATTTATAACATGTTCAATTAGGGAGCCTACCGTTGCAAATCCAGCACAGGCAAGGCTGAAACCCTTGAAGTTGAAAGGTGCAGTTTCCGATAGGAACCAGGCTGTCAAGCCAATGTGAGAAAAGTTATGTCTAGTGAAATCTTTGGCTAAGCTTGTGGGCAGTGGCATTAAAGGATGGAAGAAGTAGAAGTGGACATGAAAAACCTAATGTGTTCTTAGTTGAGAGGTATTAGTAAAGATAATGGCAGGCGTTTACCTGTGAGAGGTGTAAAAACTAGAGGAGATATCACATTTGCAGTTGAGCTTATTCCAGTGATGCACGCTTGAACCATTCCCTTGGGTTAAAATTGCAAAAATTACATGATGCAATGAGAGTATTTGGTATGTCATGGAAAATAAGCAGCTTCATTTATGTCACGGATAAAATTACATGATGTAGATTGGTACCTGCTCAGAAGGCCCTACTCTTTTGGATACAATGCTCCTTATCTATTAAGAATTGATTCGATAGACAAATTTTATTCACATGGTTCAATGAACCAAAAAAGAAAACTAAAGAGGGGCAACCGATAGATTACTACTTACACAAGGGCTAACCAAAATGCTTAGAATCACAAGGCTTGCAGCAAGATAAGGGACCACTTACACAAGGGCTAACCAAAATGCTTAGAATCACAAGGCTTGCAGCAAGATAAGGGACCTTCAAGAACCATGAAACATGAAATTTAGCACAATTAATACCAAACAAACGCTCATGACTAAACTTCCGTTTGATCAGTTGCATACCCAGAATGACCATGCAATGCTGTATAGGAATCCCTGCAGCATCCGCACCAGATCAGATTAAATAGTTCTTGCAGAAAATTAACCAAAAACAACTAAGCAGGACTATACACCAATAGTGGTGCCATTACGTTCATGCAGCTTCCCAGAAGTGCTACAATAAGTAGCTTGTGCTCACCCAGCTTTGGCGCTAGGAGAGGCATCACGGTCAGCTGCATCATAAGTCAAAAACTGCTTTAGGTGCACCTAAGTAAAATCTGAGCACAGTAATGGTCATAAATTGAGGCATCGCAGAAAAAACATTACAAAATAAACCTGTACCTGTGAGAAGCTTCCTGTGATGCCAATAATAAGCAGCAAATTGGCATACTGGTTCTTGGTATAGTGGAATTGTGCCTTCAGGAAATACTGCATTTGTATCCCAAAAGACAGAACAGGTTGAAGCGTATTTGGGATATCCGCCCGGTAATACTTGAAAAAACCAACTATGGGCATGTAATGTAAGACATCTGATTGTTCATGATTTCAGCTTACTGAATTCTTTCAAGAGGCTCTTTCAAGAGGAACCTTTGCGTAGTATTTACATCATTAGAGTCTACATCTATGTTTTTACTTGTCTGTTGTATCTTCTTTCCTACTGGAGAAAAGAGAAGTACCAATACTGCAGTTTGCAGGCCTGTATCACCAAGGCTGTGGAAAAATGTGACAACCGCTGCTCTTGAGAACGTGGAGCTGCAAGTGATTAGCAGTCGTTCAGCAGGTGATCTGAGGTACATATCATGGTGTAGTTTTCTTTGATCATTGACAGGCATATAGTTTTGGCAAGAGGGGAGATGTAGGGTCATGTTGGGTCAGTCTGAAACTGAAAGAAACCGTGGTCGCTGATATACATCAAACTCAAGGAGTTGGTAAGAACAGAATTGATGACTTGAAATTTTAACCTCTGTATGGTCGTGGCTGGCGTAGGCTTAATCGAAAGGTCAGTAGTCTTTGTTCTCTATAGTGAGCTAGTGACAGCAGCAGGCTCACCCATTGCACTACTACTAATCTCAACATGCAGGCTGAGCTCATATATGTAGGCTATAGCTCTTATCTTGCTTTGCAATTCAGAAACCGAATGGATTTTACCAATGGGGGGATCCACAACATGTCACCTGCTGGTAAGAAGGGCGGCCATCTCTGACAGCGACGGCCCTTTCCGAAGTGGCGGAAGCCTCGGCGACGCCTCCTCGTTGCTGGAGGAGGGAAGGCAGAGCGGACGGGAGGCTTCCTCGTCGCGCAGCAGCAACGCTCCGCCGTCCGTCTCCTGGACGAAGGCCCTCATGTACACCGCCGCCGCAACCGCCGCCACCGCAGACACCTGCAGAGTACAAGAAAATCAAGAATGCAGCTGCCGGATACATGCACAAACCTGACCACCAGCAAAGTGCACATACGCCCAAAGGTATGTATGCGTACCTGAAATGTAGAGGAGACAGGGAGGAAGCGGGCTGCAATGGTACCGACGACAAAGCCGGCGGTGCAGACGCCGGAGAACACCCCGAAAGCCGCGGCCCGCCGCGCCTCGGGCACCTTATCAGCCTGCAGGAAGGTTCACTCAGCAGCGTTAGCACGGGAAAGCAGACGCATCGTAATTCGGTGCATGCTTCCAGCTGAGCCATCCATGGAAGGTGAGTCGAAGCCTGAAGGTGACATGCACGCTGTGGCGCCTAGACAGCACGCACACATACATCAAGGCAGAGAGGGACGCTTTACCACATAAGCAAGTGAAAGGCACATCATGCTGCCATCGGAGATCATCGCCGTCAGCGTCTTGGTTATGTAGTACGCGTAGAAGTACGTCTTTGTCCGGCCGCACGCCAGAATGGCTTGTCGGAGAAAAGAAAGGAAAGAAAAGAACTTTCAGAGAAAGGAAAGAAAAGAACTTTCCGATCACACTAAACTTGCGTCTAAGTGAAGAATGTACTACTTGTTGCAGTAGTATCTTATCCAGTGAATATTCAGTTGTAGGAGATGCGACAAGTACGTACCCAATGGAACGATGGACACTGCTGCAGGGAGTGTAAGCAACGCCTTCCGGCCGTACCTGTCGGACAGGTTGCAGACGATCGGCGTCGCCACAACAGCCCCCAGGGCAGTAACCTGCAGTAATTTCCATGTAGAAAAGAACACTGTCACACTGTCACACAACAGCCTACGCACGAAGAACATTTTCAGTGCTCCCACCATGCTACCCATACTTTTGTTGTTCGAGAAATAGTTCAAACAGTTATAATTTTTTAAAAAAATTATATAAATAAGATATGATATAGTCTAAAATCCTATGAAACTTTAAATCTAAATTCGATCGACACGTTGATAAACGCCATTTGGAATTCTGTTTGAAATCGCCACTTGCGACTTCTGTGATAGTGCACACTTCTTCACCTGTCTGATGAATGAACTCATAGATTCTGAGATTGCGCGCAGTCGCTACTTGTCGCGACCCGCGACCTCGTTAGGGCGACCTATCGGTGCGTGCCGACGTCGGCGATGGGCACGACACAGCACGATGCGTGCTTAGTTGCAGCAACTTTTCTGTCTGTGAACTGTGTAGGCAAGCCTCGTCTATTCGGTTTCTTACACTATAATGATAATAGAGTGTTTTTTAAGATAAATTTACTAGTCGAATGCAGAAATAATATACCGATTTTAATTATATCAGTCAAAATTATATGCGACTGTCTCTCTCCGTACTCTCACTTATGAATATGCAGAATTCAAAAGCCATAACCAAAAACATAGAGCATCTTCTTTTTAGTTTCTAGAAGCTATTTTTTGGCTTTTTTTTTTGCATTAACTAGCTTTCAGACGAAATACCTTTTCAAGTTGGGGTTTACAAGTTAATTGTAGTACACACTGTAGCGACTTCATTTATATTGACCAAAACCGCATACGAGTTTCTGTTACCCTGTACTTTCTCTTACGAACAAACCTAAAAGTAATAAACTATAACTAAAAATTATAAACCGAAATTAAAAAAAATAGACCATAAACCCGCAGCGAAAAAACGCACCAGCTATAATGGGTCTGTTCTTTTTAGCTGAAGCTTATAGCTTTTGACTGCAACTTGTGGCTTTTAGACTGTTCGTGCGAGAAATTACAGAGTAATAGAAACTCATGTGCTGTTTTTGCCGATATAAATGCAGTCAGTACAGTATGTACTACAATTAACTAGTAGACTTTATCTTGAAAAGATACTCTATTTAAAAGTTAGTTACTATAAAAAGGTTATAAAGTAGTTTTTAGAAATTGAAAAGAAGAGCCTATTAGCGTTGGCCAAATAGCACAATAGTAGTGTCGTGATATGCAATCGCACATAGTGGGCTCATTATCCGGGGGCCCAAGTTCTACCGCGATTGTGCAGAGCCCATTTTCTGAGCGTCGGTCATCGCATGCGTCATCTCGCTTTCCGGCAGATTTGACAGGAATTACCACCGTCCATCGTCTCTGCAGAACTCTTCCACTGTCTTCCTTCCCCTGCCTCACTCTTTTCTTCTTCATAGGGTAACCTAAGAAAAGGCTAAAGAGTGAGCTCTAGTTGAGTTATTTTTCTTTGTCTCTTTTATTTATGGGACGAGACTAGTACTAGTACCGACGACTTTTTTTTTTTTGACCCTGACCGCATCTAGATTCTGGCGATTAATGCTCCTTGTTTGTACATCACGGGAGTACAAATGGTCGGTGCGACTTTTTGCAAAGGGCTTTCTTAATGTCCTGAAAATCTCCTGCGTGCGTGGTCGTACCGCCGTGTGACGTAACGACCGCACTGTACCGGCTCAGTTCTGAAGAACTAGTAGCCTGCTCAAAGTGACCGTCATGACGATGATATTGTCATCACCGACACAACGGTGATAAAAAAAAGAATATGGACCTGAAACCAAGTGACGCTTGAGGAGGTGAAACTAGTGGTGGTGTTCATTTGGGCTTATTTTTGATGCCTTATGACTAAAAAGTATTGTAGCTGACATAGACTTATTTAGCATAATTAAATTTTAAAAAATTAAAAAATATAAAAATATATGTTAGCCCATTACGTAAATACAAACAAATACGAGAAAAAAGAACCGACAAAAAAGCTCAACAAAAAACCAAAAGTTCAGAAAAAGACGAAATTTATGAATAGTGAAAAAATAAGCCGGAAGCTAAAAGCTGAAACCAAAATGATCACAGTTTTATAAGTTTTAAAAATTAACGAAAGATGGTTATACCCTCTCAAACAATACAAAAAATAAGAAAAAACAAAAAATAAACAAAAAATTAGAAACAAACATGTTTTAAATAGTTTTTAGCTTAAATAAATCAAAAGTCAAAAAACTCAGAAGCTAAAATCGTTTGAAACAAGGTATTCTAAGTAACTTTTAACTTAAATAAGTTAAAAACCAAAAGCTGAAATTGTCAAGAGCAGACCTCACTATGCACACAAATGCCTATGACTATGCACAGTGCAACGGCAGTAACTTGTTAATCGCTATGCAACTTGTTAAAACTAGCAGATGGAGTGGTTAACTAACGAAAGAATCCGCAAATAAGACTCGTACCAGACTGCTTCTGGCAAGTTAAAAGCCATTTCGAGCGTGTTAACTTTTTAACATTGTTTTTCTCTTTTTTTCTTTGCATGATCTATAGAGATATAACGATGCTTTTAATTTTTTTCTAATTTTTGTTTATTTTTCTTTTAATGAATACAGAAAAAATAACAGCCGCTACGCTATCACTTTATCCAAAATCTACAACACCTTTAAACAGTCCTAAGGCGTGCCTAGTGGGGCTTCCACTACTCTCTCCCTCCATGCTATCTCCGTGTTCTTAGAAACGAAACGAAACAAATCAGCAACCATGGTATATTGTACGTGTGCAATGACATCTCAATCGATTTCCTATGTTAATTTGTATCTTTAATTTTGTAATTGATCGCAGCCATGCTGCTTGGCAATTGGCATGCTAAATCATGCAGTGAACGATGGCTAGCAACAGGCAGGTCCCAACTGAACTACAACACGTACGCATGCATGCATTCGCCAAGAAACTGATGAGAGTATGCATGCATGATCGATCTTACTGCTTGCTGGAGACCGGTGAGGTAGATGGCGAGGGAGCACACGTCGCGGCCGGGGCAGAGCGCCTCCATCGTCACGTCGGTGATCACCGGCGCCGCCATGAAGGCGCCGAAGCAGAAGAGGAAAGCGAACACCAGCAGGTGCCCCAGCTCCGCCAGTTCCTTCATCCTTAATCAATCCCTGTCCTCTCAGCTCTCCTATGTGCTAGCTTTCTCCCTCGCTCCCTTTCCTCCTCTCTTTTTTATATGTTCCTC
This sequence comes from Dendrocalamus latiflorus, assembly GCA_017311315.1. Classification (NCBI taxonomy): domain Eukaryota; kingdom Viridiplantae; phylum Streptophyta; class Magnoliopsida; order Poales; family Poaceae; genus Dendrocalamus; species Dendrocalamus latiflorus. The sequence goes on from CM029675.1 coordinate 23,704,843, forward strand.
TTCTTTCTTATATTATATGTTCCTCCAAGCTATTGGTAAATGGTACGCAGGGTGGACGCACGTGTAAGCACTGGTAACGTGTCAAGTCTCACCGCGATTAGTGCGCTTAAACCAACGAGGTAGGAAAGTAGCGACTAGCGACCAACGAGGTAGGAAAGTAGCGAAGTAGACAATGGGGTCCCTTCTTTCCGGTTTTTAGAGGTAGCTTTTATTATTTATTATAATATCTAATTTTTAAATAGAGTATTTTTTAAAAAACGGTATCTATAAATTACTTTTACTACATAGTAAAGTCTATTACTATATCGGCTAAAATTACATACGAGTATCTCTCTCCGTAATCTCTATCGTAAACAGCAAAAATTCAAAAATTTCAACCAAAAGTCACGGCAATAAAGAATAGACCCAGTACTAGCGCTTATTTGGGCTTAAGCCTATAGATTTTGGACTTTTTGGTATTATTTTAGGCTTTTTTTCCACTGTAGCTGCTATAAATTTTTTTCATGTAATTAAATTTTAAAAATTAAAAATATGTTATCTCATCATGAACAATGCAAAGGAATACAGGAAAAAAGAAAAGGCAAAAAAGTCCCAAAACCTAAAAGGCCAGAAAAAACGAAATTAAGAAGTGAGAAGATAAAAGCTTAAGTCCAAATGGGAAAGGTAGCGCATATTGGAATAGCATTTCTTTGAAGATTAGCTTGAAAACTAATAACCAAGCGGAAAAACTAGAGCATGCCAAATATTAAGAGGGCAGCGTTTTTTTTAATAAAGATAAAAAAGCAGCGCCTGGTTTGCTCTCAAGGAAAGAAATGTAAGGGCCTATTTGGATCCTATAGGCTAACAACTAGTTGCTAATTTTTAGTCCTTGTGGATCCAGACAGGAGGACTAATAAGTGGGCTTTAGCCAAAGCCCCAACTAGTTGTTAGCCAACTAGTTGGCCAAACCCAGCTAATGAGGGCTAAAGGACCAGCAGGATGGAAAAAAGACGCTGATACCCACGCCAACCCTCTCAGACCGCCATGTATAGGGGTATAACAGACTTTGTACTGAAATAGTAGTACTTATTAGTCCTTGGATCCAAACAGGACTGGGCTAATTTTTAGCCAGCTAACTACTAGTCAGCTAACAACTAGTCCTAGTCCATCCAAACAGGCCCTAAGTGCAGCGCTTTCGTTTTCGCCATCTTTTCATATTTAACTAGATTCTTTTCACATTTAACTAGATTCGGCTGGATCACGAGCATCAGCTCTTACGTCGGCACGTACAGAAGAAACTACGTGTAGTTTGGTTTCCTGCTAGGAAACAAAATAGAACTAGCCAGTTGATTAGTAAGGGGCCACTAGCGCCTCCCATTGTATGCTTCTCCGGGTAGTTAATTCTAGAGTGAAATGATTCTAGCCGTTCGATTTAGTATAACAGATAAGCTTATCTTTGTTCGATCTCTAGCCGTCATTGCCTCGCCAGAGTTTTAGCTTACCAAAGGACGAGACTGTGGCAGATAGCCTCTCTCAAGCGCGTGCGACGGCAACCTTAGACTAATAGCTAGCGTTGGAGCTTAGGATACCGATGCCGGGGCTTATGACGCCGGTTGTCATAGCCTGCTTCCAAGTAGAAGGCGCAACGAGAAAGAGGACAATATCCCGAACGCCGTGGGCTTGTCGGAACCCCATCTTGCTGGAGGAGGAACCTAATTTGTTGCAATAAATTTACAAAAAAAAGACGCAACATCGATACAATGAACATGCAATAAAAATTCCCTATGGGTGCAACAACCAACTACAAACAAACATATAGCTAAAAAAAGATAAATAAAGCTTGCAAAAAAAAATGAGACTATGTGGAGATCACCTCATAGTGTGTGATTAGTATTTAGCTTTGTTGTGCTAGTGTAGTTGAAGTTTGAATTGGTTTTTATTAATTGCATTTTTGGAGTTGTTGTCTATCTCAAATCGACATGTAAAGGCAGTCTGACTACTATGCACAATGGTCTGACTAGCCTATAGAGGTGGTCAGATCGATGTCCTATCACAGAAGTCTTTTGGTAGAGTGGTTGTAGTCACACCGGCCAAAGGCCGGTGGTCTAACCAGCCATAGTGGCCGCGGTCAAACCGGTTCCAATTCCTAGGGTGAAACGAGTGGCTAGCTAGGTGTTGGCGGTCTAATCGATGCTATCTAGCAGTGCGCTGGGTATGTACACTGTGGTTCAAGGTTTGGTCATAGGGGGTTAGAATCGGTGGTATAGGTACATACATGTTTCATGATGCACTGTTTTGACTAACATGAGTTAAGTGTATGAAACTTATAGTCATGATTGTTTGGTCTTTAGATGTGCAAATGACTTGAAGGGCGTAGTGGTCGCAGTAATGGATGGGGACTAGGTGAGGGTGCTGAGATCCAGAGTGGTCATGTAAATCTGGATGAGGCTACATGGCTCAAGCGGAAGCACAGAAAAGACAAGGATCGTGAAAAGGTGAGTTGGTATCTGTGGTGCACCAAGTGATGAAGTCGATGCACGTAGAGATGATTCGAGGGAGACCAAATGTGTGAAGGCATGACGGCTAGTCATTGGGCACTACGGGTTGCGTGTCAAAACATATGAAGATGTTTTGGTGTGAGGTAAGTGTTTATGGCTCATCAATTGTGTCAATTGATGATTTTATGTATCGTACAGTGCTATGTGATGGTTTGGTTGTTGTTGATTATAGGACTCCAGTGCTAGGTCATGGTGAGGCGGACAGGACCGGGTTAGGCGAGGGGCGCTAAAGTCCAAAGCAGTCAAGGGATCAAAACTAGGCTTAGGAGGAGCTGAGGTCTAGAGTGATCAATGTGCCACCAGAAGATGACTGAGACTTGTAGGGTGATTACAAGATAAGAAGAAAAGAAGTCGGAGTGGGAGGTATCGGTGGTAGACATGATGGGCAACGGTGTAGTCTAGTAAGTCTGGGTGCTGCCATGGTGCGAGGAAAGGCACGTGGTGCACCAAGTGACTTGGGCCCGTTCACAAGCAAGGACGGTTTGGTAGGATTCAGACATATGAAAGACTTGGCGGCAAATTATCGGGGCCACATAGAGTTGAAGATGAAGTGTGGGGCTGCTTCAAGGCAAAGGAAGTAGGAAGCTTTATAGATGATGATAGAGGGGTATTTTGGTAAATTATTCAATACAAAAAAGTGGTTGTGTGCGAAACCATAATGTTGACCTAAGTGGTTTAGGTTAAGGATGTGCTAAAAATATTAAATAGATTAAGTGTTGATTTACTAATAGGTTAATGGGTGTGTGCGCTTTTGGAAGTATGCTTATGTAAGTGTAAAACCTGGTATAATGTTGGGTTAATGGGTTATCCTATGTAAGTGGATAAAACCCAATTAAAGATACTGGTTAGAATTTTCCTTGTGAGCCTCCATATATAAGGAGGGAGAGATGTGTCTAGGGCTAAGCTTTGGGAGAGTTTAGGCTTCCTTCTTTACCACTTATGGCTTATAGCTTATGGTTTATGGTATAGTAACTAGATTTCAAAAGGTGCATTTTTTCAAGGCGGGGTCAACAGAAAGATTGAAGTAAAAAGTGTACTAAGTTCAGCTGTACTGGCAAAATTGCATGTGACTATTTTTCTCTGCATACTGCCTCTCGTGAACAGCTAAAATTCAAAATTTTAAACCATAAACCTTAAGCCACAGCCCAAAAGAACCCACCCTTAAGCTAAACCTTTGGGAGGAGTTAGGATTCTTGGAGAGAATCTTTTCTTCGTTAGTTGAGTTGTGATTCTTAGCCTTGAGCTTGTTGTCATCCTTAGGCTTGTGAAGTGGCTAGGGAGTCGTCGTAAACATTCATCTCGAAGTATTAATAGAGATCAAAATTCATCCAAGTCTCTCATTCTTGTGTTCAATTGTTGAAATCTTGATTTGGCTTAGTTTTTGGTGTTCCTCCTTCCCTTCTTGATCTTGTTCTGTCCTAAGGACGTGGAAGTAATAAATATGTCTCTTGAAGACCACATCTCATCTGTCTAGCCACTTGTTATTTGCAAGTTATTGTGATTGCCCAGTTTTGCTAAAGAGAATTGTGTTTTGGGGTTTTGATCTTATGGACATTTTAACTTGATTTCGTGCTATGATCTAGTTTGCTATAATATATGAAAACTTATCCAATGTCTTCTAGATCATCAAGACTCATGAGCAAGAGTAGATTATAGTTTCTCTCTTTTGCCCGATTTTAATGTAACCTTTCTTCAAATGAAAAAAATATCAGAACTTTAATAATGATCTTATATATATTTGATTGGAATAGCTTCTTGATATCCTAGATAAGGTGCATGCCAAATTTCAAGTACTTTGGAACCTTAGTTTGAGAGTTGGCTTATTTTGTGGTTTGAACCTGGTTTTGGTGCAACAAAGCTTTAAGAGCTAAAAGGCCCCAACTTTCTTAAGTTCTTTCAAAATATTTGATTGGGGTAGATTCTTAAAGTCATGACATAACCTTGGTTCAAGTTTCATGTCATTTGGAGTTATGAATCAAAAGTTACATCATTTCTTGGATTTGAAATCGTGTTGAATTTTAGCTGTCATGAAGGAGAGGTCATACTACCCCTCTCATAGGTTTGACCCCCCTAGGTCGGTCAGACTGCCCGAAGGAGAGGTTAGACCACCCTAGACCGGTCAAACCTCCATATACATTGTAGTTAGACTGCCCGGACAAGATTTGGTTCATTTTGCTTGGTTTTTCTTAGATCTTTCCTCCTGGGTGATTGGTCTTTGATCTTCATAGCTTCTCATAACTATTAGAGTGAAGAGTTTTGATTTCTCTTATAAGTAAAAATAACACATTTGCAAATAATAACATTATGCCTAAGAGAGTTAGAGCAAGTGGAATTGAAATATCAGCACATGATAAAACTCAAGATACTGGACAAGACTTCTCTTAATAGTTCGACAACCTATACTAGCAATTCAATCTCTCAACAAAACACCGAAATAGGTAAAAAAGTAAGAACACATCCTTAACTTACACTAGCTATACCTTTGGCTTGCGTCTCCACTTGGAGCATTCACTTGATGGCAATCATGTCATCTCCAAGTTAGGGTTCTTCTCTTGATGATCATTACATAATGATATCCTTCACTTCGGGATCTTACCTTGATATCCATCAACATATGATAGGTATGTCAATTTAATACTATATTCTCTAACATATATCTATATTATTGATTTGATATCTTTGTATCCATGATCCATGAAACATGATCATCAATTAATACATGTGATGATCTATAAATCATACTTGTTCCCTATAATGATATAAGATCAAGGATAATTTAAAATAATGTTGAAACATGATTAAAGAATTTCATGAACAAGTCACATATTTGTTAATCAATATGATAGACATTTATTCAAGAGACAAAATAACATATTATTCAAAAGATCATAAATATAGAAGTGACATAACCATATCTATGATTGCTTATAGGGTATATCACTAACAAACCGGGACTAGACATATTTCACCAACTCATAGAGAGTGTTAGTCCAATATATCTGGTTATTATTAATCATCAAAATATACTATTAATAGATAATAGAAGGTCTTGATCCTTCGGCAGGGGAGCAACCATCAATATCAGCAAGAGGTCAGAGACAACAAAATCAACAGAGATAGCATTCAGAAGTAGGGGGAGTAGGGCAGGGATGTCAGAATGCTCCTATGGTAACGAATGATCCAGACCCTAGATATCACGATGTCATTTGCAACAACTGTGGATTGCTGGGTCACTTAATGGGAAATTGTTCACAACCAAAAATCTGCTTTGTGTGTAGCAATGTAGGGCATCACATGACCACGTACCCAGAATGGGGCAAAATACACCCGTGTGCCACATATTATGGTAGTGCTAACCAGGGTTTAGGCTTCTATCATATTGATGTAACCACAATGAATAAAAAATTGGCTTAATTTTAGTAATTGTGTTGTGGTAACTGTGAAGAAAGGTGAGATCTCTATGGTTGAACTGGAGTCAAATCTATCAGAAATTTTCAGCAAACATTGGCCATGGCAGATAAGAGAATTAGCACCAAACAGCTTTCTGGTTAGGTTTCCACTACATAAGAAGGTTTCAGAGTTGGCAATTTTAACTATAATTGATCTCAAGAAAGAAGGTGTTAAGGTTGAGGTGGCTGAATGGATAAGTGAGATAGATCATTCTGGAGAACTACAAGAAATCTGGATGCAGATTAGAGTTCCTCCTAAGTGGTGTGTTTGGAAGGTAATAGCATAGATAGTTTCCTGCTTGATTTATTGATTGAGGTTAATTGGGCCAGACTCTTTAGATCTTTCTCTAAAGTGGTAAGGGCTAAGATTGCCTGTAGAGACCCTGAAAGGATCCCTCCTTAAAGATTGGTAGAAATGGACAAGATGCTATATCTGTTAGGCATTGATATTGAGTTTATGATCACTGAGGAAATGGGGAGGCACCACAGGACCCGAATCTGGGAGATGATGATGATGAAGCTGACGACTTAGATGAACCAGAAGATACAACAGTAAGCAAGGCGAAGAGGATATGGATATTGATCAGAACTTAGGCAGTGGACCTGATGCAGATGGACCTCCACAGGGAAAAACTCCTCCTGGTGATAAACCGGATCCATCTCAGAACAATGGCAAGAGAGGAGAAAAATCCTGTAGTGATGTTGTTTGTAATGCACACACATTATTCTGCTCAGCAGGGATAACAGAGGAATCTTCATGCAAACAAATGTTCAGAGATTTGGAAGGAGATGAGTTTGACTGTGATGAATTAGATAGAGTAAAGGAGGAAGCACAGGAAAATCAGAAGTGCAAAAATGGGGTGAATTTGCTGGAAGCCTTTTCTGAGTCTGTCATGGAAAGTTCAAACAGTGAACAAGAAGTATGTAAGTTGGTGGCTGTTTAAGGGGTCTGTGGTAATAGAAAAGAGGAGGAAAATCAAGTGAAACCCAAAAATCAGCAGTGGGGACCTGTACCGGCAACGAGAAGAGGTTCTAGAATCATAAATGGAGGTGTTTCCATCATTGAAAAAGCTCAGGAACTCCAAAAACACAGGAACCTGGAGAAGCATTCATTCAAAGGTAAAGGTAACACAAATTTATCAAATTCCTTTGCTGTTTTACAAAATGAGGAACTTATTAAAGTGGCTCAAGATGTTGGGCTAGTGTTAGGTAATTCTGGTGAGGAAATTACAGAAAATGTTGAACATATACAAAGTATTGAGGATGATTGAATTTGTGACTTTGCTATTAAAACCCAGAAACTTTTTTTACCTCAGAATATGGATGTGATGGTAGATGAGCATCTGATGGATGCTATATCTACGAATGATGTAAATGGCAATGATATGAATCCTTTAGAAACTCTTCTGATGGAAGAGGGTTCTAAAGATAACGATAACACCTCCTGGGCTGAGGTTGTTAGTGGGAAGAAAGGTTGTAATCAAAATAAAATTTTAACTTATGAAAGGGGTTATATGGAATGGAAGGGGGCTAAATAAGCCTGATAAAGCTCAGTGCTTAAATAAAGTGATCCAAAAGTATAATCCTGACTTTGTGGGATTTTCTGAAACAAAAAAAGATTGTTTTTCTTATAGTCTTTTGAAAGCTATTGTGGGAAATAGAGAATTTGACTGGAAGTACCTCCCTTCTAGGTCCACTACTGGTGATATCCTAGTGGGGATGAAAAAAGACTCTGCTGATATTGTGGATAGTCGGCTATCCCCGTTTTCAGTATCTGTGATTTTGAAAAAAAAACAAAAAAGATTGTGTTTGCGGTTGGTAATGGTCTATGGATCAACCTATGAAGAACACAACAGTTGGTAGTGGTCTATGGATTAGCCTATGAAGAACACAAACAAGAGTTTGTGGAGGATCTTCGTAACTTGATGGAAGTGTGGCAAGGCCCAACTTCAATTGGGGGAGGTTTTAATTTGATCAGGACTCAAGAGGAATAAAGTAGCAGTTTGATTAATCAAAAGTGGGCTGATGGTTTTAATACTTGGAAAAATTAAATCCAAAAGTAATTTATTTGAGTTCCCTGTGTTCCAAAATATTTTCCTAAATTTCCCAAAAATTTTCTAAGTTCATTTGGTATTTGTTGTGGCTTATTTGGCTTTCCTGTATTTTCTAAAAAGGAAAACTGTTCAAATTTTGGAAAATGCTCGTGGGACGAATCTCTCTCTCTCCGCCCAACTCTCTTTCTCTCTCTTCTCAAGTCGAAGCCCATCTTCTTCACTTGCCAGCCCGCTTGCTCTTTTCTCCTCCACATCTTGAGCTGCCCCTAGCCGTCGCTTCGGAGTTGTCGCGAAGCTGCTACATCGGGAGATCAAAGTCACGACACCACCGTCGCCTTCATTGATCTTTTTTGGCACCTCCGGTGAGCTATGAGAGCTCTGAGCCTCTTCAACCTCGCCTTTGAGTTCACCTTAACGAGATCTACACCGTTGTGCCTTCAGTTTCGCCATAGAACTGCTGCCTCACTGACTTCACCGAAGCCTGAAGCGCCACTGTCGCTCAAGCCTTGGCGTCGGTTGTCCCCGTCGACCTCATTGGTCGATGTTCGACTTGGTGTGACCACTTTGGTTTCGACTACTTACAGATCGACCACTCACTAGTCCGTGATCTCACCAGTTGGAATTCATCTTGCTTCAAACTCTTGAGTTTGTGACCACTCTCAGATCCTCGACCACGTTGGTTGTTGACCGCACACGTTGGTCTTCGACCATGTAGTTTGTGATTACATCGGTCTTTGGCTACGTTGGTTTTTGACCATTCATTGGTCCTGGACTATGCTGACCTTTCGACCACACACTGGACATCGACAACGCTAGGTTTGACCATGTTGGTTTTGACCACGTTGGTTACGACCATATTGGTTCGACCACGCTAGTTACGACCACATTGATTTTGACCACATTAGTTTCAACCACGTTGGTTTCGACCACAGTGGCTTTGACCACATTGTCTGCCTTTTGACCACGTTGCTTTTCTCTGCTGACTGTTTGTGTTCAATTTGGTTATCTAGTGCTTTCTGATCAGTAGTCGTAATCGACCACGTTGTGTTTTCGATGAGTGGTTGTAACTCGACCACGTTGTGCTCTGATCTGGTTGAACTGAGCTCTGTGTTTCTCTAGTTTTCAAATGGACTTCATTTCCTAATCTTCATAGCTTTGTAGATATCGGAGTAAAGGATTTGTGAATATTTGAGAAAAATTTAAAGGCACCATTCAACTCCCACCCCCTCTATTGCATGTTTGGTCCTACAAGTGATATCAGAGCTATGTTGGCTCTTTGTCTGATCTTAATCGATCTTAAGCATGGCAACTAGTAGGAAACCTTGTGAACTTTTATTTGCATCTTGTCGGGTGTTTTTGCCAATGATGTCCTTTGTGATAAGAGGCTTGAAATCAACTAGAGAGTGGTTTTATTTACAAAAAACCACAAGTGTGAACTTTGTGGCACATTCTTTACCTTTGATTGTTCAAGTGCCAGGAGGAAGAAGCTTTTAAATTCCACAAATGATAATAATATTGACAAGGAGGATAGGCTTCAACTCATCATGAGCAAGGTAAAGCCTCAACGTGACCTTGGTTTTGTCCAAGATGAATATGCTTGCTTTTAGAGATAATGTGATATGCCTAGATGATAAAATTGCTAGATTATTTGATATTGGTTATACTAGGTCAGAATCTCACTTACCATATGTAGGTTGTGAGTCTTTACATGTGGATGTTAAAAATTTGAATTCTCTTCTTGCATGCTTAAAATCTAAAAATGAGAAATTAAAATTGGCTCACCTCACATATGTAGAGTAGCTTGAGTTAGCTAGGCTCGAGATTAGTGAGCCTAATGCTTCTGTTCATGATTCTCTTATTGATAGCCTAGCTTCTCTTGTTTTATGTTTGTACTAGTTGTGTTCCTCATGTTGATCTAATTCATTGGTTGCTTACATTTTCATCTCTAGCATATATTGTCATTCTTTGAGAGATGGTGTAAATGCTTTGAGGAGAGAACGCGATGATGTGAGCACTGAATCTTGTGACTTAGTCACCTTCTTTCATTTGGATTTGCATCTTTCTTGTAGTGAGCATAGTTCTATCGTTATTGGCACTTGTGCCATATCTTTAAATGCTCCTATTTTGGCTAGAGCAATTCTTGTTAGCTCTTCTAGTATTGTCCAAGAAATTTCTAAAAATAAGGGTGCTTCTTTTTCACATGATACTACATCTTTCAAAGAGAAGTATCATTGCACGTTTGTAAGAAAGATGGATATATTGTTGAGTTTTTTACTCCACCGTGTTAAGCACGAGCGTCGAGTTCATCGTCGAGCTTTTTAGAACACACATCGCCCATCTCATGGCATGTGTGAACTTAGTGCCGACACGAGATCTTCATGCTTATTCTAAGGGACTTTTCTTTTAATAAGGATAGTGCTTTATCCTCCTGGACCATGTCTCTTAGTAGACGTTTACACCATTGCTCATTTTTTTAGAAGGATGGACATCATATAGACTCTTCCTTTCGGTGTGCGAAACGTATACATCGAGTTTATGCTTCTAAGTCTCCTTTTGGGGTCGCGGCCTCGCGGGGAGCCAGGGAGGCAGGAGGCAGGACCACGGGAGCCCAGGAGGCGGGAGCGGGGAGGCGAGACGCGGCGGTGGGGAGCCCGAGCCCCGGGTGCTGGCGCTGGGAGCTGGCTCTGGTGGGCGCTGGCTGCTGCCTCTGCGTGAGGGTGGAGACACCAGAGGACGCAGAGTGAGCCGAGTGACCGAGACCGACTGAGTGACCGACTGGATATTCGCCACTGCCCCTGACCGAGACACCGAGACGACTTTATTAGGTTTGCAAATTACAAATTTACAATTCATTTCTTAATTAGTCCTCTAACTTTAAGTCGTGATTCAAGCTAGTGGTATGGTTCTTTTATTTGAAATGTTCATAATCATTTAAGTAATTAAGTACAATTTGCTATTGTATTACTATTTTTTATTTTGATATACAGATTGTTATCTACCGGAACCATATTTACATGTTTTTGGGATTCACTTGCTATTAGCGAGGTACCTCCATTGTATCTCTCTTTTTACTTTGCTTTTATTCATGTATGAAGCTATGAATTTGATTGCACAAGAATAGAAAACTATGTTTCTTACAAAGTAGTTTAGCCATTCGAGGTGTAGAGCCAACAATTCTAAAAAAACTTATGATTTAGCATAAGAATGTATAATTTTTCAGCCCACCCTTATTTTTCATTCTGGATTCACCACTGAAGTCAAGTATCATCATGACTTTGTATCTTGTTGTATTTATCATGTTTTATTACTTACATCTTGCTCCTTATGTCCAGACACCATTATTTATACATGATTAGCATACTTTTTCATGAGTTTTGTTTGTCATGATGTATGTCTACATGATGCATGTTTGATTATGGATATTTAGAGCTTGATTATATTTTGGATAATTTTATATGTCATAATTCTATGTTTATTGATGCCTTCTTATCCTTTTGGTTCATGTGTACATGCTTATGCTTGTATCCATGCTAGCATATGTTTTTATGATTTTTTCTTGTCACTTGCTATGTATGTATGGTTGTGATTCATTGAGATGCATGTATACCTTGAACTTATCATTTCTGTTCTGGTATAAAAATAGTTTATATGACATCTTGGTAGCTTTTGATTGTGCTTATTCCTAGATATCATGAGAACTTTGGTTAGTCCACAAGTTTCTTCTAGATTTGGTTTGCAATAGGCTTTGTTATTCTGGATGCTTTGATGAGGGCTAGATTGAGCTTGTTGTGGGGGTGTGTTCTCATATATTCTTTGTCATTAGTACTTGTGATGCTACTTTTGTTGTTATGTGTCTCAGTACTGGATCCATACTTGTATATCATTTACCCTGGTACTAGGACACCAGTTATTCCTGTGTTTGAGTTACAGGTTGTAGATGTAAGGGGGAGATCATGTAGCTTATGTTGATGTTTTGGGCCTCGCATCCCCTTTGAGCTTTTGGTGAAGAGTTCTATTGATCTCACGATGCGCTTCAGTCAGCCTCCACCACATCAACTACACCACACCACCAAGCGATGTGACAGAGGTTTGCTCCCTTGTGATCTTTAGTTTCTTGCATCCCACCACTTGACTTTGCATAGTATTCTTGTTCTAATGGTAGGAAGGGTCTGATTGGATAGATAGGAGCCAACTCTAGGTGATTTTGTCTCAGTCACTCCTCTTATCCAAATGGTTCTCTAAAATTATTTACTGTCTAGTTTGAGCTTTAAATGGTTCTAGAGTTATCTACTACCTAGTTTGAACTTTCTTCTTGGCCACTAATGTCTTGTGTTTTGATAGTTAGTGTTGCTTTTTGCTCCGTGGTATGAGGTTATAGGCTAGAGACCATGAAGAAAGGGTGTGTTTAGAAATCATCTCGTTGAGTTTGAACCCTCATTTTCTGGGTTTTACACCTAATTTCTTGGTTCTTCTTAATTTTCCTTCTTTAGGGGGAGTTGGAGATTCTTTCTTTTCGGGCTATTTTTCAGGGGAGCTTACTTCTTGTGCATTTATTTATATTATATTGCATTATATATACATGAATGCTTATATAAATTATAGAGCTTTGACTATTATCCGTATGTGACATGATATCTTGCTTTACATTTTGCCATGTCTTGTGTTAGCTTGCTAGATTTATCATGTCCTTCTATGTATAGCTTAGGTTTTGCCATGCTAACTTTATTAAATGTGAACAACTTAAATTAAATCATGCTTTGTTGGATCTTGTGACTAGTTCGGCTCTAGGGATCCTCTTTATGATTCATGCTATCTCAAATAAGCTAAGTTGAGTCTTGAATCTGCATTGAGCATTAGATTGAGCTATGCTAGCTCATTAGTAAAACATGAGTTAGTATTAACTCTTTGTTCTTGAATTAAGTCAAGAAAATGCAAAAAGGACTCTTTTGTGCGAAAAAACTGATCTCACCAATTTTTTCTCATGAGACGGCTTGTCATTGCATGATGCATGAACTCAAGGGGACTTTGGATGACCAAAATCACTTCCTTAAGTTTCTTACTTAGAGTGGTCACATAAGGTTTGAGATCTAACACATGGCTAAGAAAACAAAATCTTATGAAAAATGGTTGAAGCCAACCATGAATTTTTGAAAATGCTAATGTGCTAAATTTGCTCAATTACAAGTGATATCTAGTGCTTGAATACAATATTTCAATCTTAAACTTGTAGCATTCTTAATTGACTCAATTATAGCTTCTTAGTTTGACTTAGAATATCGACATAGCTTAACTCATTTTTGGATACTTTTAACTAGACTATGATCTTGAATGACTTAACTTATTAAACAATCCAGTTAATTTTAGATTATGGATTATTTAGCTATAGCTTGGCAATATGCCTGAGTGGCTTCTCAGCATGAGTGTCCCTTACTCTCTTAATCTCTCTCACAATCAACCAAAACCACATCACTTTTGAAAAGGACATTACCAGTATAGTAGCACAATTGTCCAACCTGGCTCCAACCTCATCCTTCATCATATATTTCAAACTACAACCTTCAAACCTGGTCTGATTCAAATCATTCAGCTAAGTTCCATGGAATTTCCAACCCAATTTAGTCACAAAATAACATGCTTGATTGCAAAGCAAAACTGGTAATAGCCACAAAAGTGACTCAAAAAGAATTAAATCGTAGCCGTTGATCAAGCTACAACCCAAACTCCATGCCGCTGGTGAGCTGTGTCTGACGTTGCAAACACGGGTTCTTTTAGATTGTGGCTTATATTTTCTGAATTCTAGCCGTTCGCGAAAAAGAGTACAAAGAGAGACAGTTATGTGCAATTTTGGTCGGTATAAATAGAATCGATATAATGTATACTACAATCAACTTGTAGACCATGTATTGAAAAAACGCACCGTTTAAAAACTAGTTACTGTAGCAAGGACAAAAGCCAAAAGCGGTAAGCCGATTCGAAGCTAGCCATTGGATGTGTTTGGGACAGGTTTGCTTTGGCTTTGGCTTATGTTTGTTACAGTAACTGGCTTCTAAATAGTGTATTTTTTTCACGATGGGGTCTATAGGTAGATTGTAGTAAACACTGTACTGAGTTCAGGTATACTGGACAAAATTGTATACGACTATTTTCCTCTGCATGCTGTCTTTCACGAACACCCAGAATTCAAAAACCACATCTCAGAAGGTAAAACCATACCCCAAAAGAACCCATCCATTAACTCGTTAAAAGCTGGGGAAAACCATATATTGTGCAGACCGTCCGATCTATAAAATCAATGGTCTTGGATCGAGCACACTCCAGATCTAAAATTAACAGTTCTCTCACCATTTCGAACCCACGCATAAAATCTTCCCATTTACCCCCTCAGATCGCCATCTCCACCCCATCCTGACCCCCTCTTCTCCTCGCAAGTCAAACCCTTCGCCGTCCGTGGATCCGGGGAGATGGAGGCCGCGACAATGGCGTGGACGGCGGCGGCGGCGGGGCTCGCACTCGCGTACTGGTTCGTGTGGGTGATGGGCGCCGCCGAGGTGAAGGGCAAGCGCGCCGTGGACCTCAAGATGGGATCCATCACCAACGATAAGGTCAAGGACAAGTACTCCCAGTACTGGTCCTTCTTCCGCCGCCCCAAGGAGACGGCGGCCGCCGCCACCGCGGAGAAGGTGCCGGCGTTCGTGGACACTTTCTACAACCTCGTCACCGACATCTACGAGTGGGGATGGGGCCAGTCCTTCCACTTCTCCCCCTCCCTCCCCGGCCGCTCCCACCGCGAGGCGACGCGCGTTCACGAGGAGCGCGTCGCGGATCTCCTGGAGGCGTGCCCGGGGCACCGCCTCCTCGACGTCGGCTGCGGCGTCGGCGGGCCCATGCGCGCCATCGCGGCGCGCTCCGGCGCGGACGTCGTCGGCATCACCATCAATGAGTACCAGGTTAACCGCGCCCGCGCGCACAACCGCAAGGTCGGCCTGGACGCTCGCTGCGAGGTGGTCCGCGGCAACTTCCTCGCCATGCCCTTCCCCGACGCGTCCTTCGACGGCGCCTACTCCATCGAGGCCACCTGCCACGCGCCCCGGCTGCAGGACGTCTACGGCGAGGTGTTCCGCGTGCTCAAACCCGGCAGCCTCTACGTCTCCTACGAGTGGGTGACCACCCCTCTGTACCGCGCCGAGGACCCGGAGCACGTGGAGGCCATCCACGGCATCGAGCGCGGCGACGCGCTCCCGGGGCTGCGCCGGCAGGACGAGATCGCGGCCATCGCGAGGGAGGTGGGCTTCGACGTGCTCAAGGAGGCGGACCTGGCGCTGCCGCCGGCGCTACCCTGGTGGACGCGGCTCAAGATGGGGCGCCTCGCCTACTGGCGCAACTCGCTGGTGATCCGCGCGCTCACCCTGCTGCGCGTGGCGCCCAAGGGCGTGTTCGAGGTGCACGAGATGCTGTACGAGACGGCGCAGCACCTCACCCGCGGCGGCGAGACCGGCATCTTCACCCCCATGCACATGGTGCTGCTCCGCAAGCCAGACGCCTCCGCCGCCGCCGGAGCGGAGGCCAAGGCCAAATAGGCAGTAGCAAGGTCTGTGCAAGAATGCAGTAGCAATTCCTATTTTTTACCAGTGAAAGAAATAATACAGCTAGCTCTAAGGATTATAGGCAGGCAGGGAGGGAGTTCTTGGCATTACGAGAAGAATGCGATGCTCAATTTGATGTTAGGATGATGAGTGATGCTTCTTGTTCTTAGATTAAGATTGGTTATTCTGGGGGTTTAATTAGCGGGCTGGATCCAAAATTCCATCGTGGATCGATCTATTTCATCTTGCTATGTATGAAGCGAAGACTGGATTGGAAAAGCCATCTCTCGTTACAGATTTTTTGTTGCAAAGGAGATTCCTTGCCATCCCATCGTCGTGCGAATTGCTTGTGTGGTATGCATACTGATACTCTCATTTGTTCAAGGAGCACTCTTTGCTGCGTTTTCTCCTGTTATTTTCGTATCTGGGTAGCCTAGCAGTGGTAGTTCTTACTCCTGCTGTGTCTGTGCCCGGCATGGCACTGCAAACTCCAGAGCAGCAGTGGTCCGAGCCCGGCATGGCACCAGCAGCGGTACTAGTGCCCCGTTTGGCACAGCTCAGCTTCACTCACTAGTGAAGCTGTTTTTTTGGTTTCAGCTTCACGAGCAGCTTCACTGGTGAAGCTAAAACTGTTTGGCAAAACAGCTTCACCAACAGCTTCATGCATGGCTGAAATAGGGCAATTGTCTAAGATGCCCCTGTCTACCTGGCTTGTTCTAACATTTGGAGTTGTATGTTTGTATATGGTCATATGAATTAAAAAATAATACATTTGAATGAGTATGAATTAAAAAATTAAAATCATTAGAGAAGTGCGAACGGGAGAAGAGGAAACAGGCGTGGGGACCCAGTGGCAAAGTGCTGTAATTTCTGTCAACTACAAGGGCAGTGGATTCCTAGAACTGCGAGCCTGAGGGAGAGAGCTGTGAAAAGCTACTATTTTCAGCTTCACCCCACCCTATTCCCTTGTGAGAGCATGATTTAAGGAGCTTCATCCATAAAGCTGTTTGCAAAAAAGGTGTTTGGCAAAAAACAACTTACAACAGCTCATGAAGCTGTTGATGAAGCTGTGCCAAACAGGGTCTAGTTTTTACTCTTGTTCCGTTCTGCATTCTGCGAGTTTCGGTGGCGTTGTTCGTTGTTACCTCTCGGCAAGGTGAATGCGTCCGGCGAGGTGGGCCGAGATCGGATCTGCAACTTTGTTAGTATTATTTCTCTGCGCAGGACGAATCTGGGTATCAGGGGAGGTCCTGTTCATGGAGGTCTGGTTTGGAGGAATGGATGGAGCTTAACTAGGGCCCGTTTTAAACACCAATTGCTTCTGGCTTCCTGCTTGGAACGTGTTGGATTAACGCTGCTTTTTATTTTTCTTTGCATTATCTATAGGATATAATTATGTTTTTACTTGTTTTATTTTTTATTTTCCTTTCATTTAATACTTTGTAAAAAGCTAATAGTCACTATAGTGCAATTTTAGATCCTGATCTAAACAGCTTTAGCTTCTAACTTGTTTTGACTTGGGCTTATTTAAGTCAAAAGTTACTAGGAACACATCGGTTTTTAATTTTTGATTTATTTTAGTTTTTTCCTGTGTTTGTCTTTTTTCTCTTATTTCTGTGTGTTATCTGTGATGATATAATGGTTTTTTATTTTTATTTTTTAAAAAATTAACTATTGTTATAGTGTAATTTTGATCCTGAACTAAAAATCACAACCAGAAGCATCTGAGCTTAGAAGAGGAGCACGGGAGTGACCACCGGAGCACGTGACTCCCTAGTCAGTGTGCAACTGCAATGCTACGGATCTAGAAGAGGAGCACGGGCTGTAAACCTCCGGCCGACGAGATAAATATCTACTGGAGCATGCCGACAAGTGCCAGGTGGGCTGGCTCTTGTGCTGTCACCGTTGCTGCATCTAGCATTCCTGAGCTAGAGAGATCCGAGCTGGGACCAGTTCTGTTACACAGTTGCATTTACGTCCCGCTTATTTCGACTTAAACTTCTGCCTTCGGATTTATTTTTCACTATTTATATATTTCATCTTTTTCTGAATTTTTGATTTTTTTTTAGCTTTTTTATCGGTTTTTCCATATTCGTCTACGTTGTCCGTGATGAGCTAACATATTTTTTTCTATTTTTAATTTTTTTTAAATTTAATTACGTTGCTCGGGAGACCAAAGAAAATCCCCGCCGATTGCTCTGATTTTGTGGGTAACTTCTTGATCATGTTCCATGAAACACTCTCCCATGGCTTGATTTAAAGGGAAAAGAGAGAGATCCCAGATCAGAGGTGGCAGCTTCGTCATCCAAAATGGCTGCCTCGGCCTCGCGCCTGAAGACCCGGGGGAGAGAGATCAAGAGAACATCGTGGATCTGAAACAGCCCTCGGCCTTATCCCCTCTCCTCCCTTACATGTGGACCATGAGGATTTTATTTTCCTCTTTTCTTTTATTTTAGAAATGAGGGAAATTCCTATATTGCCCAATATCACAAGCGTTTGTGCGGACAAACCGAATGCCAATAAGTCGTTTTGAAATGACGATGAAGAAAACATTCCATTTATTTATTTGAGAGAAATCATAAATCGTAAGTTATAAGATGAAAAGAACAGGACAAAGTTCTTCGGACTTTCATACAGCCGACATGAAAAAAAGTTCCTTTTTTCTTGTTCTCCACAAAATATGTTGGCTGTTCTCGGAAGCATCTCATGCGAGATGGAAACACGGAAGCACGATCTTTCTGTAAAACATAGAACATAGAAGATACGATAATATTTTAGAATTTATATGCATGATTGTTTTTCCCCTCAGGTCAACTGTGCAAAGCCATTAGCGCTAGTGGACCAGCAGCTCATATTATGTATGATCATCTAGCGGTATATATGCGTAATCGGCAGTTTTAAGTCCGTGGCGACGCATATACTACGAGCAAATCATTAGACGAGAACGGCGCCAACTTCGCCGTGGCAGCACGTAGAGTATGATCATTGAACCATGTGGAATCTAATAACCCCGTTGACTTGTACCGAATTAATTCCCAATTCCAAACTCAACCAACAAATCAAGCGGCCGGCTCATGAGCAGCCGAAGAACAATTATACTCGACAAGTCGATACGGCTGACCACCTACATAAAGGCACAACCAACAATGCGCCATGGCCAACGCACAGCGAGCACATACATATTCGGTACGTGTCATCGATCCGTGGCAGCATGTACGGCTGCTTACCTTTCCGTGGCCATCGGCGGCAAGCGCTTCATCAGGGCGGCCGCGGCGTGAGCGTGACCGTGACCGTCGTGTCCCGCGGCGAGGGCAGCGTCGACGACGGCGCCGCCCGCGTCAAGATCGTCGTGAACAGGGGCGAGCTGGAGCGCATCGTCGCGGGCGTCGCCCGGAGGCAATGCGGGGCCGCGGCTCGCCGCCGGTACGTAGCTGCGCCGGCCGGGTCTCCGGACCAGCACGACCTGCTCCGGAGGCGCGGCGCGGAGTCGGAGGGGGGCGCGGCGAGTGGCATCCCTTCGCCGGGCGGCATACCGGAGGAAGTGTAGAAATAGAATGGCAGAGGATCAAGTTCCAGGCTAAATAATCACAGCGCTGCGTGGAAACACGCTTGATTGTTTCCAGGAATTTGCAAATATCAGCTGTTTGTTTCCAGGAAGTGCTGCTGCTCTGCACTCATGATGCTTGTTTATCTCTCTCTCGTTGATATACTCAGAACAATTGTTGCTTAATCATCTTGATGAAGAAAAGGTACTTATGCTCAAGTTTCTGTCGAGTTTTTGTCATGGTAAATAACTACGGTTTCATGTTTCAAGTCTGGCATTTTCAACTTTCAAGTTCAATTGTATTCCTTTTTTTTCTTTTTTGAGGGGAGTTCAATTGTATTCTGATACTATTGTTGTATCAGAAATAGAAAAGGTAGGGATGCTCATTGGCTTGGGCCAACTTTCAAGTGGGTCTATAAAAAGATTGTAATAGATACTATGTCGAGTTCAGTTATATCGGTCAAAATCGCATGCGACTAATTTTCTCTGCATATTGTCACGAACAGTCAAAATTCAAAAACCATAAACCAAAGTTACATCCTAAAAGAACCCACACTATGGGTTATAGTTACGGCTTATGACTTTTAGTTGTTCGTAAGAGAGAATACAGAGACACAAATAACTTGCATGCAGTTTTGACTATATAAATAAAGTCGCTACAGTGTGTACTACGATTAACTTGTAGACCTCGTCTTGAAAATACACTCCGTTTAAAAGCTAGTTACTGTATAAAGACATATTTTAGAAGCTGAAAAGAAGATGCCTCTTTTGTCCGTGGCATATGGCTTATGACTGTGACCGATGATTTTTAGTCCTAACATCAGTGTTTGTGCAAATGAAACGAATACCAATAAGCCATTTAGAAAAGACTATCTCAATAAGCCATTTCGAAATGGCGGCGGAAAAATCATCCTATCTATCTGTTTGGAGAAAATCATAAGGCATAAACAGAAAAGAGTGTATGATCAAAGAAAAAGAAGAAGAAGATCAGAAGAATGTGTTCAAAGAAGAAGAAACTGAACGCCGTCAGTTCCCACTGCTGTTTGCTGCTTTTGATCCTCTCCTTTGAAGTCACGGTGTTCAGATGAATAAGAACCCTCACCGGCCGGGCTTTTTTCTTCCTCCGTCACGTACATACTCCTTTCTTGCATGGCGCCTCTGAATGTCTTTCGCCTCTTAATTTCTGCAGCCATTTCACGAAAAGCAGCAGCTTGCATTTCATAGCTTTTCTACTACGTATGCGTACGGATTGAACGTACGGCGTTGCCAAGATGCCGACCAATCAAAAAACGGTCGTCGTTTCAGGCTGTCATTGTAACACCCCCGTTTCCAGGGGCGCGTACGGACACGGCATTCCGCAACTATTCACGCATGAACAGTTAAGAAGTGTCGCGCAAGAGTATACCATTGCATGCTTACAACAAAAGTCCAGCATATATTTCACATACGGATTAACATCCATTTTCAACAGCGGGGCGTGCAAGCCCAAAGTATAATTACATTACAGAAGCTCCAAGATCCGCTTGAGCGCGGCCAAGACCTAAAGCCATGGATCCTCGTCGAAGAAGCGACCTTCCGGGACTTCCTCAACGGGGAGGCAAACACCTTCGTCTTGATCCTCTAAAGAAGGGCAAAAGCAAGCCGTGAGCCAATCAACCGGCTCAGCAAATCCCAAAGGGACCCTAACTTATTACATGCACGAAACATCAAAGGAAGGGAGTATACTTGGTTTATTAATTTGAGTGGATGCAGTTTTATTTGCAAACATTTTTAGAAGACGGACCCAAAACTACTCCTCAAGAACTCAGGGGTTTTTCACAAAGAATTCTTTAACCAACTAGTCAAGTTCAAACATGTACAAAACTACTTAAGCTTCGCTGCTGGAATCACCCAAGTGACACAGCTCCAATAACCGGGAGCACGGCGTATTCGAATACCATTTATTTGACTCTGCAGAGTTTGCTCAGCTTTACCCACACGATTTCTTAACTCCGCGTCCGGGTTAAGAAAGCCAGGTCGTTTCACTGCTCAACTCTTTATATAGGCTCTACCCGGTAGAATTCACTCGGGTCTGGCTCGCTCACACACACACACAAAGAAAAAGAAAACGGTGCCGCTTCGAGTGGACTCTACCGTTGTTAGGCACCCGCAGCACGGCCTGCCTAACCTTTGTTACCCAAACACCTACTCCACAACACTTGTAGAGTTTCAATCGAGTTGAGCAGCTACTAAACCAGTGTTGACAAGTCAACTCCTGTGGTTGAGCGATCACCATGTCATTTGCTTAGCGTAAGGGTCTGGTCCTTATATTTTTTTCCTTAGGGGTCCGCAACCCCTACCAGGTCCGCGACCTGCAACCTAGGGTAAGAGGCGGGCGAAAACCGTCTTGCGGCGCACCGCAGCCCCCCTTACCCTATCCTGCGCATGCCGACAATCTCCGCCCTAGGGCACGGTGTCCCATACCACCCTGCCCTAGAGCCGGGTTTTCCAAATTCTATTGGCCCGCAGCCACAACCTTATTAGTATAAGACTTTGCACGATAATAATAACTTACAATTATCTAGAATAACAGATAATTAATTCTAGGGTTACAAAGATATGGCTACGAGTTTAACATGGCATTTATCGGTGGTAGGGTTAACTATATAACATGTCATTCTAAACATTTTATTTTATTTTGAACTAACATTTCAGAACTAGCTCAATGCAAATAGCGTAATAACATAATTAAATAACATGGGTTGCAACATGATCAAAGGATTTGGGACTTGCCGTCAATCCGAATGATTTCCGCTAGCTCGAACGAAGAACCTCCTGGCTCCTGTGACTGCACTTGAACTTCCGGAGACTCCGACACTAGCGCAAACATATAAAACAAATTAAATCCAGCTTGAGACTAATCAAGCGAGGAAAAATAAACTAATTAAAAAGGAGTAAAATGCATAAACCCTTCAAATAGAATTTTAGGAATTTATCTGGGATGAATCTGTGGAAATGGAGGTCACCAATGGGTCTGGAATATTATTTGGAGCAAAGTGGTGAAATTTGGGAATTTTTGGGATTTTTTGTGATTTTCTAGGATTTATTTGGATTTTTCTGGATTTTGGAAATTGGAAAAATCACTGGAAAATCAATGAACAGTGAAAGGCCGGCCCGGGCTACAGTGCGGCCCGGCCCGGGGAGCGGCCCGCGCGGCCGAAGGCCAGCGCGGCCCATGGCGCGAGCGCGCGGCGGGAGAGGCAGGCCGGGAAGCGGCCCATTCCCGCGCGCCCACGACGATCGGATGGCCGACGCGTGGCTCGGGTGTGCGGAGGGGATGGAGGCGGAGCAGGCGGCTGGGATGGCTGCGAGGAAGATCGGACGGCGAAGGAGAGGGGAAGGCGGGCGAAGCGATCCGGGAAGATCGGACGGCTGAGGTTAGATAATACGGACGCGATGAACGGCGACGGAGAAGCCACGTCGCGGGAGGCGTCGAAGGGGTACGGGAGGGATCGGACGGAGGAGAGGCAGTGCTTTTATGAATATCCGACGGCTGCGGCGAGATTTCATCCGATGGCTTACGTTAAACGGCAACGGGGCAGACGGGCGGATGAGATGGGGCCACGTCGCGGCGAGGGGAGTCGTCTTCCTCCTCTCGCTGCTACAGTGCTCCCGGGCGGTGGTTACGGTGGCGATGGCGGACCGGGCGTTAGGGAGCTCGCCGGTGGTAACGGAAGGTGCCAATGGGGAGAGCCCACTACGGTGAGCCCATTTTGGGGCGTTAGAGGGTGAGGGAACCCACGGAGAGAGCGGGAGGCAGATGGGGGAGGTTTCGGCTCTCCGGCGGTGGAGGGGTCACCGGAGCCGGTAGGGGTCGAATCGGCGGTGGTTTCACGGTCTCGAAGACTCGAGGCTCACATTAGTGGCGGCGGGGTTAGCTGAGGAGCGTCGAGGAGGGCTGGCCACGGGCGCACGGTAGGGGCGGCGGTGAGCTTCGACGGCGGCACTCCACAGGGTTCCACCTGGCCAAACAAGGGTACCAATGAGGTTAGGAAGTAATGGAGAAGCTCTGGGTGGAATCAATCGGGAAATGGAGGGAGGAGGAGGGAGATCCACTCTGCGGTGTCACCGGCGCAGGGGGCGATGGCGGCGGCGATTGAGGCGACGGGGAATCAATCGGTAGCTTGGGGAGGTGCACGGGAGTGGTGGGAGGCGGATGGAAGTGTTGGGGAAGCTTGGAGAGCAAAGGAGAGGGAGGGAGCGGTGAGGCGGTTTTTATACTCGGCCGAGGGGAGTTGGAGCCGTAGCGGAGAAGGAAGGGCGATGGCGCTGGGTCAACAGGGGGGATGGGGAGTGGTTGGGGAGTCTCTCCGCGCAGGGGGGGTGTGACGGGGCTCTGCACGGGAGTTAAGGCGAGGCGACAGCACAGGAGCAGGTGGCCGGAGCGGCAGGGGCATGGCGCGTCCGCACGCGGGGAGGGGAGGAGGTGGCCACTGGCAGGTGGGGTCGGGGCAGAAGGGCGGCGACGCGTGGCGCAAGGGTTCTGCCGCCTTCGGACCGGCGTGGACGGGGGGCGCGGGCGCGGGGAGAATCCGAGGCACGGAGGCGATGCGGGAGCGGCGCGGGCGAGCAGAGGCGGTGCGGCGCGGGCGCAGGCGCAGCGCACGCGCGGGAGAAAGCGGGAAGGGAGGGAGGCGCCTGCGGGGAAGGGGAGCGGGGCGGCGCCGCAGAGGAGGGAAAGGCGGGGGCGAGCGGGGCGCCTGCGGGGAGAGGGCGCGGAGCGGGGAGGCGGCGTCCACGGCTGGCGCGGGCGCAGCTCGGGCGCGGGTGCTGCGCACGCGCGAGGGAAAGCGGGGAGGAGGCGGGCGCCAGCGGGAGAGGAGAGCGGGGAGGGCGCCAGAGAGGGGAGGAGGCGGAAAGGAGGCGGGGCGCCAAGCAAGGGGGAAGGCGGCAAAGCCCAGAAAGGAAAGCGGGAACGGGGAAAACTTTCCCAAAAAGGAAAGTTTTCGAAATTCACTCAAAAATCCAGCAAAAAACACAGAAATTTTTGGGTTTGAAATTTTGGGTCTTTTCAGTCATGGCACCCAGAAATTAAGCATCCAGGGGAATTCACCATGCATGCTGCGCATGTACTGTTTATATGTTTGAATTCTTAGAAATGTGTAGCATCCTAATTTTCGTTATTTAATCTAAATTGTTATTTTCCATAATTGCTAAAAACTTTCGAATTGAAGTTTCCGTTTACCCAAAAAAATTATTTCTTGAATTTAAATTTCTAATTTTTCTCGGGAGTTGGAATTTTTTATTTGGCTTTTGTTCGGAGTTTAAATTTCCGAAATTCGTAAATTATTTCTTTTCCCTGTTTTTGGGCCGATATCTTTTCGCAGCCTGTCTCCTTTTCTTCTTCCCCTTGGCGCAACTCACAACCGAGCCCATCTCGCCCTCTGATCTCACTGACAGAAGGCCCCACCTGTCATCCTTCCCCTTTGCCTTCGCACTGTGCCGATGCACAGCGACTCCTCCCCTAATTTTATCTCCTAATCAAACCTCTAATCCGATTTCGGTTGCAATTCTGATTATTACTCCTACTTCCTCTCCCTGCTTCCGAAATTCCCATTCTGCGACGTCGATTTCACTCCCGCGCGTCCGCATTTACGTCGCTGCGCCATCCTCGTCCCGTGCGGCGAGCTCGGCCAGTCGACGCTCAAGCCGCTCCGGTTACTTGAGCCACGACCGAGCATGGATTTGGGTTCGCGCTCCTCTCCTCTGCATCTTCTCCTCTCTCCATCTCGATCGGCAAGCACCAGAGAGGGAGAACGAGCTCGAGGAGCTCGCGCTCCTCTGTTTCTGCCCGCCGCCGCCGCCGCCGCCGCCGAGCCCCAATCAGGCGCTCGGGCGAGTTTAAGGCTTGGCCTTCTTGCTAGTTGAGTTATCGTTGCTCCTTTCTAGCTCCGGCTCACATTGGTTTCTCCCATCTTCCACAGGAACGGCGCCGCCACTCCATCTTCCTCCTCCCCGGCGACGTAGCCGACCGCGCCGCCCGTCTTCGCCAAACCGCTGTCGCCGGCGCCGGCCACCGTGGGCAGACTTGCACATGGAACGCATTGTCGAGAGAATGGAACCACTATAAGTCTATAACCCCCTTGGAGTTTAGTTTCTCGTGCACGCGCTATTTCCTGGGATTAACCGCCGTTTAGCCGTCGCCCCCGTTTCCAGATCGCCGCCGCCGCCCTGAACAGCCTTGGACTTCCGTTTCGCTGCTCCCCGGCCGCCGCCAATGAAGACGGCACTGTGCACTGTTGGGTGGGTCCAGTAATCAGTTATTAGTTATGTGTGGATTTATTAGTGAGTGAATCATTAGTTAGTGTTAGTAGGGGTGGAAACGAGCCGAGCCGAGCCGGCTCGAGCCAAGCTCGGTCTGGCTCGGATGAACAGTAGGCTCGACTCGGCTCGGCTCGTTTCCGAAACGAGCTACGCGAGGGGCTCGGCTCGGCTCGAAATGAGGCTCGAGCCGGCTCGCGAGCCCGAACGAGCCAAAATGGCTTGAAGTTAACAGAGCCACAACAGAGAGCAGAGAGACAACAGAGAGCAGAGAGAGCAGGCACATTCACGAAACGAGCCAAAATGGCTTGACTTAACCAAACAAGCCAAAATGGCTTGAATTAACCAAACAAGCCAAAATGGCTCGTAGATAGCAGAGGCACAAAGCATCAGCATCAGCAGCGGTTCTTGCACTGGATGTTGGTGCGCGGGGGCCGGCTCCCTTGCTGCTTCCTCCCCCATGCCCCTTTCTTCTCCTCCTCCCTCTCCATCCCCGCCGCTCCCGCTCCAAGCAAGACGGCGAGGCCCGCGCCCGCCAATGCCACGAGCGCGGCGACGCCGGATGCGGGCGGACTCGTCGCCCTGTTCTCGAGTGCCGTCGTGGCCGTGGGCGAGAGCGAGGCTGCGAGGGTGCAGGGGATGTCGCGGGGGCGGGGCCGACCGTCTTGGGGCTGGTTGGAGACAGCGACGGCGTCGCGGCGGGGAAGACCTTCGGGGCAGCGCTCGGGGAAGGCATGGGCGCTGCAGACGGTGGTGGCGGGGTGGCCGGGGAGGAGCAGTGGGACGGGGGAGCAGCACAGTCACTCGAAGTGGAAGGGGAGGAGGAGATCTGGAGACTGGAGAATTGGGGAAGAGACTGGGGAATTGGGGAAGAGACTCGAAGTGAAAGGAGACCATGCCATGCGGTGCGGTGAATTGGGGAAGAGACTGGGGAATGACTGGATGACTCGTGGAGTCTGCGGAGAAATGACATGAGCGAGCCAACGAGCGGCTCGCGAGCCCGCTCGGGCTCGGCTCGAAAATTTAACGAGCCAGGATAGGGGCTTGGCTCGCTTGTATATTAGCCGAGCTCGAGCCGAGCCGAGCCGAGCCGATTTCGAGCCCGAGCGGCTCGCGAGCCTCAAGCTTTTTGTCCAGCCCTAAGTGTTAGTACGACATGATGAATCCGGAAAATTAGTTAGTTTAAGTTTTGTTTCCATAACAAATGGGATATGTTCATATAGACTTCTACGTTTTGATTTATACTTCGAAAACTCAAAAAACAATATGAATATCCGACTTCTCGAAGCGATATCTCCATTCCTTTCGCTAACGTTTCATTTCAAAGATAAAGTAGAAGGTCACGAGTGCATCGCGCACTCTACTCCTCTCGCTCCCATCACACTACATATTTATCCCTCATTTTTTTTCACCGTTCGCTCCTTCTAAAGGCCGCCAACACGAATGCAAAAAAAATTGAGCCACTGGTTCCTTGGTCCACGCCCCGTTACTACTCCCATCGTGACTCCACCCATCAATTTTTGGAGGATTTCCCTGGTAAAAATAAACCAGTAAAGAAATAAAATCCCAGCTAGCCCACTTGTCAGAAAACTAGTTGTTTTTCTTTTTTTCCTCATCTTCTTCTAATTCAAACTTTAGTGAGTCCGTTTTTCTCATCCTAACTTCGATCTATCCGATTCTTCTGTATAAATTCATATAAATTCACAATCAACATCCTAGTGCCAAATTTATTAATTTTGGAACTTATTTTGGTTTTATTTGGATATATTTGAATTCATTTGAATTTAATTATTTCCGGTCAAATTTGTGTAATTAGATTTCGAAGCTCAAGTAGACTCTAGAAGATTGAAAAGGATCAAGATATTATGATTGTGAGCCAGCTGAGTCATCACTTTGATCATATTGCTTCTATGTTTCAAATGCAATTATGTTGTTTTATCAAATTGCATGCTACACTTTAATTATAATTATGTTGTCTTTAGCTCATAGTTAGGGCCTGTTTGGGACTGCTCTACTTCAGGTTTTTCAGCTCTGCTCCCAATTTGTCTAGCCAAACAGATCCAGCTCCAAGAACTCTGCTCCAAGAAAAAGGTGGAGTTGAGGGCCAACTCCACGTTTTTTGTGGAGCTACTCAAGGGGTACTCCAGAAACTAGAGATTCATACCTCCTCATGGAGTTGAGGGAAAATTACCCACCTATGGCATTGATTACACAAACATACCCCTTCGTTCTTTTTTCTTTCTTTCTTCCGCACGGCGCGTCTTCCTCGTCCGCCTGTTTCTCCCGTCCGAAAAAAAACACCGCCGCCAGCACGTCCCGAAGGCGCCGGTGAGGTTCGCTGCCCGCGCCGAGGGTCGGCCTGGTCCGGTCGAGGCCACTGCCGCCAGCGGCTCTCGCGGCGCTGATGCCGCAACCCAACCCGCGCGCTGCCACAGCCTGTGGAAGGCGCCGGAGTTCGACGTCCGCGCCGTGCTGCTTCTGGTCAGCAACAGATCTTTTGAGCAAGATTGATCTTGTTATTTTATACATGATGATGATGAGCAACGGTACTTCCTGATCTGTAGATTCCATCGTGACATCAATGAATTGACAAAAGTAATTGTTCACTAGATTGCTAGTCCATTGTTGATAATTATTTTTAGCATACTTTGCAAACGTCAGAAGAGCAAGGTTTATCTATTGGTGGGGGTGGATTTTAGCCTTTTGGGTCTATTCATGCGTTGCTAATATTTTTACTAAATTATTTGTATTTATTTATTTTTACATCATATTTCAATTAGTAAAATCAAACAAACACTCGCATATGCTTTTAAAACATCAAAACATACACCAAACATCATCTATGGGCATATTAGACCTTTCTTAGGAAAACCTTCTATTCCTGGAGCTGGAGTCATGCTGCATGCCAAACAGGCCACCTGCTCCAGCAACTCCAGAGTGGAGCCGCTCCAGACTGGAGTTGGTAGAGCAGAGTTGGAAAAATCGGAGCAGAGCAGTCCCAAACAGGTCCTTAATATCTCAATGGTAATCATGCTATTAATTTCCACTCCTTGAATTTTGGACATAATACCTTGGTGCCCTAGGATTGATGGTAATCTAAGAGCCTATTTGATAAAATTATATATTCTTATTTATCAGCTTCTACTTTTAGTTCTCTAAAAATCTACTTACATAAAAATCTGGAGCTGTCTCCGCAAAGAGTGATCTTTTCTCAGCATTCTCATGCGCGCATTGTGTGCAAGCAAGTGCCAAATGGTCAAAGCATCGACAAGGACAGTACGAGACGTGTCAAAGCATCGACTATCCTCTGCATCGTCATTATTTAGTTCCACTGCACACGATTCACCAAGCAAGCAGCAGGCCATAAAACCATCAAAACTGCCCTCTCGCATTGCATGCACATACCGGCAGAAGCAATCTTTCAAACAACCACACATCACATATCTGAAGAGCCCTAGCTAGGACAGACAAAGAGTAGAGTTTATCGATGGCGATCAGATGCTTCTTCCCCCTGTGCCGATCACGATCAGGCAAGCGCGGGCTCCGGACGCCGGTCGAACGTTCCGCCGCCGGATCTGATGCAGACGTCGCCGCGGCCAGCCGCGTTCTCGAAGAGGACGGCGTGATGCGCGTCAAGATCGTGATGACCAAGGGGGAGCTCCGGCGGATCATGGCCGCCGCGGGGCTGCCGCTGCGCGGCGAGCTCCCGCCTCGCCGGTCGGCGCGCCGGAGTCGCTCGACGAGCTGCGCGTCGCGCTCAGGAGCTGGCGTCTGAGGAAAGAAGCCGAGACGTGGAGCCCAGCGCTGCAGACGATCCCAGAGGAAGCGCTGAAGCCTACAGATCAACTTGGAAGCTGAAACTGTTTGGCTTTTGCATGTCTAGGTGAAAGTTATGTGTTCATTGGTCTCAAACAAAAAAATGTTTATTAGTTTTTCGAACGTCAAAATATATATGTTCGTTAATTCCTTCGTGGTACTAGTATAGTACAGATCTGGGATCGCGAGGAAATTAAAGCCCTCGTTTTGCTTTTGGAGGCGCAATATATAAATTGTGATCGTCGACCGATGGAGGATTTTGTTATTATCGATGTAAAATTTAGGTCTATTCGTTTTGTTCCTTTGATATATATTCAACCGCAGCAGAAATTTCTCCAACTGAAAAAGAGGAGGACAGTAGCAAGTCATGACCGGGCCGTTCATAAAGGCTTTTAACTTTGGTTTTGACTTTGGCTTTTAAATAGTAACAGCTAAAAGAGAGAGATATTTCGTATACGATTTTGGCCGATATCTCCTAGCCATCCTTGTCCTAGAGCTTGCACGATGCTGTCGAGCTAGGACACCCCATCCCCATGTCGAGGCACGTGGGCATAGACGTCCAGCCTAGCATTAGAGTCGCGTCGTCTCATTCTGCTGGTGTACTACTTGTCGGAGCAAATGATGGCGGTGACAGTGACAACGGCGCACGGTGGGGAAGAAGGGATAGAGGACAACTAAATTGGGTGGCGACAGGCTCGTGCGCGGTCGGATACGACAATGTCTAGCTTGAGGATGGCAAGTTTCAAATAGTGGCAGTGAGGGAGATCGATGGCAATGGCTTGCGGGAGCAACAATGAAGACTGGCGGTGGAGTTTAGGGTTACAAGTGGCGGTGGAGTTTAGGGTTAGGGGTGGAGGCACTGTACCTAGCTAAGAGGTGCACACGGGAGGGGCGAGGTCACTACCACTGGTGGTCGTCATCATGGTCACCTGAGGCGTTGCCATGGTGCATGCAGAGGGAGTCGCTTCTAGTTGCTCTGACTCCAGTTGTGCAAGTTGGGAGGCGCCGATGCGAACGATTGCGCCTAGGGCTCAGGGTGTGGAGGGGTGAGGGGGGGGGGGTAAGGTAGTGGCATTTGTGGGTAAATACCAGCAACTTCAAGGGGTACTTCTGTTTTGAGTGGGTTAGCTCCCCACGAGAATCCACCCTAAGGTCGCTTCGAGTTGCTAGTATATTTTTCGCTCCACGCCTCACGAGAAGCAGGATCTGGTCTTTTTGGAAAGCTCAGTATTTGGCGTAGCTCCACAAAATTCAAACGAGAAGCTAGGAGTAGGAGCTATACCAAACAGACCCTAAATATCTATTAAGTTTGTATAAGTGAAACACTTAGAAAATGTTGCACTCGTGGGCACTAATTTGCCTCATAGTGACTTAATGATCAAGTTTTGTTTTGGGCAGTAATTGGATGGAAATCACCGGTATCTTCAGCTTATAAAGTTATTTTCAAAATAAAAGTCCAAAATTTGGTTTAGACTTGGGTGGACAGTAAGAATGATTTGGTGCGAATGGAGCATGAGATCTTGTAGTGTAATAGTTCCGCTCGAGTTAGTTAAGAACCAAGTCTTATGATGACCTCTTGGGTATAAACAGTGCAACTATAAGTCTATAATAGTGTCAACTTGGCCAACTAATTTGTGACGTCTCGGTGTTGGTTTCAACATTTAGTGGAATATGATAAATAAGTTGGATGGAGACAGTTTCTCGCACGACGCAAGAGGGGGGCCTCCAGCTCGGATGGGTTTAACCCACAACGGTTGAAACCTTAGTGGGCAGAATCGTGTTGGGGTGGAGCATTGTAAACACCATGTGATGATCCACTTTAGTCGTATGCCCATGGCAGCGTGCGTGATAGTATGTGGAACATCTCTTACGGGTAAATTTGTGCAATCCCTGCAGAATGAAAATTGTCTAGATAAGCGTACCCATGGTCATGGACGATGCATGGAACTTACTTGACTAATCTTCAATTTTGAGAAAATGTTTGTGGGTGGAATGAAAATGTTTTAAAGGGTGGATGGAACCCTCTGTTTTATTCCTAGGTGGATGGAACCAAGAAAAGTATATTGGAGGGATGGAACCCATATTATGAAATTAGCATTAGTGGATAGAACCATGGTCTGTTCGTAGGTGGATAGAATCTTATCAATATTATGTAGTATTACTTAGTTTTAGGGCCTGTTTGGGACTGCTCCACTCCAGCTTTTTCAACTCTACTCCAAACTTGTCTAGCCAAACGGGTCCAACTCCAAGAACTCTGCTCCAAGAAAAAGGTGGAGTTGAAGGCCAACTCCACGTTTTTTTCTGGAGCTCCTCAAAAGGTACTCCAAAAACTGAAGTTTTATATCTCCTCATGGAGTTGGAGGAAAATTACCCACCACTGCCATCCATTACACACATAACGGTTCATACCCCTTCGTTCTTTTCTGTAGCTTCGCTGCCCTCCCCACCCGCACGACTCCCCTTTCCCCGAATTGAGATCCTCTGCCTTCAACGTCAGTGACGTTGGGTCACTGACATTGAAGTCAGAGGATACACACCTTCTCCGCCCCCGCCCCCCCACCCGCGTGACTCCTCTTCTCCGCGTGACTCCTCTTCTCCGCCCCCCATCCCCGCCTCTCCGTGTGCCGCTGCCCCAGATCCCTCGTCAATTCGAACAACGTCCGAATCAAGTCACTCGCGGACGAGCCGAACGCCATCTGCCCTCGTACCCCGTGATGGCGAACCCGATATACGGCTCCAGGCCGCTTCGATCCAGGTAAACCCCATCCGAGCCCCAAGGTTTGTTTGGTCCAGTTCTTGCTCGCTGCTGCCCGAATCCGTCGATTTGTCCCGCAAAATTGGATCCGGGTCCGTGATAAATTTTTTGGGGGCTCTTACGGGATTGCAGGAACGCGTCGAGCTCGGACGAGATCCAGCTGCGGATCGATCCGATGCACTGCGATCTTGACGAGGAGATCGATGGGCTGCACTCAAGGGTTCGCCTATTGAAAGGCGTAAGATTTCCATTTCCCTCTCTCCTTGTTTCTGTCTGGTTCTTGATTTTTGTTATGTATGCTCAGTCATGGTCTTGTTGCCTCAATTTGCAAGTTAGAAACCTATGGATTGTGTGTACATTAAACAGTCGTTGTAGATGTTATGGGTGGCGTTCCAAGATATTTTTTTGAGAACATGTTCCAATATATATTTCGTGGTTCTCAATTTGTTTTTGACTGGTAATTTGGTCGCTGATTTAGTTCTTGGTGGTGGGGAGCTTGTAAGTTTGTTTATGTTGTTTTTATTGTCTTTAAACTAAGAAGAATTGGTAGTAGATGTCACTTAAATCAGAATCATCGTAGGTAAATAAGAGACTGCTTGTATGATTTGGGTTGCTAACATCAACACCATATGTAGCTAGTGCTTTTTAATATAGTGACAAACTGGTACCCTGTATTGTTCTTCAAATTTGTGGCGAAACTTTCAAAACTAATGTGATGTTAATGGATTTGGGGTGAATGGAAATGCAATGTATAACCTGGCATAAATTGAGGTCATATGCTCTGCTTTGGATACTTTTCTCAATAGTCGCTCAGGTCCTCGAGGCATTTCCTTCGTATCTGCCATAGCTTTCATTGCAGCATTCCATCTTTCTTGTCAGATTCCTTTTCTTGCTTGTCACTCCCCTGACCCATTATTACCATATATGATTAGCTTCTTGACAAATACTTGTTGATTTATACTTCCTCAGATATGCTGCTACGAGCATGCAGTGACCCCATTGAACCTTCATATAGATAGACATTGATTTATACTTCCTTAGATATGTTGTTAAGAGCATGGAGTGATCTCATTGAAGCTTCATCTGGAATTGACTCCTTTGACTTTTCTGGTTTTATGCCTCTGTACAATCTTATGGATTAGTCATGACTGATTAGCAGCATTATTGATATTTTGTCTTCTTGTAAAATCAATCTTACACAAATTTCAATGGTACTATATCTAGGTTGTACCATTTTATATCAGATGTTTCTAGTTTCAACAAGTAATGGGTTTGCCATTTGATGAGAAAAGACTTCAAGTTTTGATGATTCGTCTGTGTTATTTGTTATTTATAAGCTGTTGATGCTGGTTTTTGTTCACATTTTCAGAAGCTTCTTTTTTTATATGATCTCAATTGCTTTTCTAGGTCGCCCAAGAGATAAACACTGAAGCCAAGTTCCAGAATGATTTTCATAGCCAATTGGAGTGATTTTGTTTTCTTCTGCGCATGGACAGCAAATGACCCTTATAAAAGCTCAGGCTGGAGTGAAGAATAACATGCGACGGATGAACAAGAGCATCATCCAGCAGGGCTCCAATCATGTTGTCCATGTTGTCCTTTTTGCTCTCTTTTGCTTCTTCGTTGTCTATCTCTTGTCAAAGTTCTCTAGAAGATAGTTTTGTTGTTAGATGGAATCAAATCAACTCAAATTGTACCATGAGTTGTATGTAGCGTCAAAAGAGATACCATTAGCTGTGCAACATCTGGGCTTGTAGTATCTAGGGACTGTAGTGTCTGTGAGTGCCCAGAGAATGAGTTTCCTGATCCATCATGCACGTTGCAATTTATGGGACAAAAGGATGGAATTATTTGACCAAAATATTTGTTTTTTTGGTTTTCTCGAATAAATTAATTGTGATTATAATATTTTTCATCATATTTCAATTGGCAACAAAAAATATTCAGTTACATATGCTCCGTAGACATCAAAACATACACCAAACATCATTCAAGGGCACATTGGACCTTTCTCAGGGAAACCTCACATTTCTGGAGCTGGAGCTAGGGTGCGTGCCAAACATGACCACCTGCTCCAGAAACTCCACAGTGGAACTGCTCCATGGTGGAGTTGGTGGAGCAGAGCTGAAAAAACTGAAGCAGAGCAGTCCCAAATATGCCCTTATTGTCAAATTGTTTTGGGTCAAAATTGCTACGTAATAGGTTTTGGAAACTACTAATAATCATATTTCAAAATTTGGTTTTACGCTTACAAAACACCTAAAGCCTTTCTTTGTTCCGCCTGGCATCTATTATAATTATATTCCATGTGGTGACTCATGGAGAATGGTTGTTTATACTTACACTTAAAATAAATTACTCATATCCTTCTGATCAAGACCTCTACACCTACTTCTCACCAGACAGAGAAGATGGTGACGAGATATAGGCCGAGACCCAGTCACTTGTCTGTGGGCAGTGATGATGGATCCATCTTTTGCTTTCCACTTCCGCTGTTATTGTTGTTTATCAGCCGTGTAGTTGGTTTGATCAGCCCATAATATAAAACAATGACCATACGGTCTATTTATGTACTATGAGATATTAAGTATTGAATAGCCTGTTTTGATGTACATGTATGATCTAACAATAGACTGTGAATATATCTACGAATCTAGAGAACAATACAATAAAATATAGAATGTGTCGGATTTAATTAAAATCCGGGTCCCAACAAAATGTACATACATACATGTATATATCTCCATCCAAATTAACGAAGCTACCAGGTACCAGCCACACAATCTAGACAAATACTGTGATCAATAGTCGATCAATCGCGTCCACAAGTGCGAGAACTAAAAACAGTAGCTCCCGTACGTGCGCTGGTCTGTCTCTTCATTTGTTGGCAAAGTTTGGTCGGTCAATCCGATTCTGTCGTCTTCGCCTTGCACCATTGCATCAGTAGCCATGCATGCAGAATAGACATGCAAGCATGCATGCGTTGCTAGATGTGCATGAACCATGACAATAACGTGAGAAATGCATTCATCTCAAATAGGTCAGTTATGCTGGGTGTACCATTACGTACGTACGTGGAGCGAGGCAGCCAGCCATTCACATTGACATCCATTCAGGCAAATGTTTTTGTATTATATATGGGCACTAGTACGCTAGCTAGAGCCTAGAGGCAGTGATATTTGGCGGGGATAGACTATTGCACAGGCGACTGAAAATTTTTTATCTTTCAGTCACCTAAAGTTGCACTTTGAATCACTTGAAGTTGCACCTTTTTTTTAGGGGAGCTGCAATTTTAGTTGATTGAGTGCAATTTCAGGTCACCTGAAGTTGCACTCTGAATCACCTAAAGTTGCAGCTGTTTTTTTAGGGGGGCTGCAAAAAAAATTTCAGTCATCTGTATAATAGCAAAACTGTATTTGGCGACATTAATCGTACGCGCGTACACTGGATGCAGAACTTCTTCACCACAGATCGATGTTCTGGAGCTGATAGAATTGACTTCTTGGCTAATTTGGCCTTGAAACCCTCATTTTATACTTGTAGGACGGAGCAGTGAAATCTGTTAATTAATTATACGTGTCGATTGCTTAATCCTTATCACATTACAAACGGCACGCATTTTCAGAAATCTAGCACGCTAGCTCGTACGTGATGCTCTCTGAAAATACAAAATTAGGATTCATCAAATATCATTTCTCATTTACATTTCCCAGCAAATTAAACACATGCATGACGAATGATCTTAGCATTCTCATGCGCGCATTGTGTGCAAGCAAGTGCCAAATGGTCAAAGCATCGAGAAGTACAGTACGAGACGTGACAAATGTAACGACCTAATAATGTCCTCTGCATCGTCATTATTTAGTTCCATTGCACACGGGTCACCTAGCAAGCAGGCTATATAACCATCAAAACTGCCCTCTCGTATTGCATGCACATACCAGCAGAAGCAATCTTTCAAATATCAGAAGAGCCCTAGCTAGGACAGACAAAGAGTAGAGTTTATCAATGGCGATCAGATGCTTGTTCCCCCTGTGCCGATCACGATCAAGCAAGCGCGGGCTCCGGACGCCGGTCGGACGTTCCGCCGCCGGAGCAAAACAGCACTGCGAGCGCCCATCTGATGCAGACGTCGCCGCGGCCAGCCGCGTTCTCGAAGAGGGCGGCGTTGTGCGCGTCAAGATCGTGATGACCAAGGGGGAGCTCCGGCGGATCATGGCCGCCGCGGGGCTGCCGTTGGGCGGCGAGCTCCCGCCTCGCCGGTCGGCGCGCCGCGTCGCGCCGGAGTCGCTCGACGAGCTGCGCGTCGCGCTCAGGAGCTGGCGTCTGAGGAAAGAAGCCGAGACGTGGAGCCCAGCGCTGCAGACAATCCCAGAGGAAGCTCTGCCGCCTACAGATCAACTTGGAAGCTAAGTGTGTGTTTGGTTGAGCTGTAGCTTCTGAAAAAGCTGCTGTGAGCTGTGGGCTGTGGAAAAACTGCTGTCGGTTGTGGGCTATGGAAAAGTTGTAAGCTGTTTGGTTCAAACAAGTATAAAACTTACCTCTTATCTCTATTTTCTTTGAAACAACTGTGAAACAACTCTCTATTTTCACCATTTCAAAAAGCAGAAAGCCAAAAGCCAAAAGTAGGGTCCAAGGTGTTTTCAAAACTGTACTACCCAAAAGTAGTTGCTTCTGAAAAAGCAGCTTCTGGTTTTCACCCCTTTGGTTAGCTTTTGGCTTTTTGGAAGCAAAAGCAGCTCCCAAAAGCTCAACCAAAGGCACCCTAAAACTGTTTGGCTTTTGCATGTCTAGGTGAAAGCTATGTGTTCACTGGCCTCAAACAAAAAAATGTTTTAGTTTTTTGAACGTCAAAATATATATGTTCGTTAATTCCTTCGTGGTACTAGTATAGTACAGATCTAGGATCGCGAGGAAATTAAAGCCCTCGTTTTGCTTTTGGAGGCGCAATATATAAATTGTGATGGTCGATCGATCGAGGTTTTTGTTATTATCGGTGTAAAATTTAGGTCAACCGTAGCAAAAATTTCTCCAAATGAAAAAGGGCATGACAGTAGCAAGTCATGAGAGGAAATCAGCCGGGCCGAGACTTCGCAAACAGCCGGATGGCGCCAGCCTGATCCACCTACGATGCCCAGTCCGTTAATGTATTTATGTGTTTTCAAGCCCAATTTTCTCCCAGCACGTGAAGCCGAAGCATAAGATACAGGTTTTTGTCTTCTATGTGAGAGGACAGAAACCTTCACACCTGACTTTCCAAAGCAGCCTCTTAACTTCTCTCTCTTGAGATAATGCAGAGAATCTGGGGTGCATCATGCTCCTGTTCTGCTCGACTTATTCCCGTGTCACGTACATATCTCTCTCTTATTTTCTCTACCACTCGTCCCTTCCTTTTAAAAGCTATTTTTTAATTACTACTATTTATTTTTAACCAAAACCCATCAGTGCCAACCAATTTGAGTTGGCCAGCTTGTTCTTTTGGGCTGCGGCTGATAACTTTGGTCTGCGTTTTTTTGTGACGACAGCGGACTACGGAAATGCCGATACTAATGATGCATAAATTTTAGTCTTAAGAAGATGTTTAGAGAATCCACTTTAAAAAACCGTTACTTTGTTTCGATTTTTTGAGAAATCAAAAGCCTAAAAAAACATGTTCATGTGTGGGCGTGTGGCACTGGCCATACGATCGAGTTCTGATCTATTATAGGCACACAAACGAAAAGGTTAGCTCTACCATTGAAAGTTGCTCCCTTGTGTCATCCATCTTCCAGGCCTGCGATAAACCTTGTGCATGCGATATGCAAATTAATAGTACTCGCATCATAAATGACAGGCAGGTTGATTGGTGAACGCACTGAAGTCTATGGCTCCGAGTCATTGATCTGTGTTCGTATGCTATGTTTGTAAATTGATAACCGGCTTCTCCAAGTAAAAACCAACAAAAACCTTGCTGGAAGTTGTAGCTCGCCATCCTCTTTCTAGTCTTTTATTGGTAGTTGCAACTGATAAGTGGTGAATCGTGCGCAAGGGGAAAGATGAGGGTGTTTCAGTGCCATTTGTACTCAAGGGTGACAGATACGTACATAAGCTAGGAATGGGACGCATTGGGAACTTGAGTTGAAAGTGGTGCATAGCATGGCCGTTCTTTGCCACTTAAACTGCGAACGAGCATTACTACACTAGAAAAAGGCCATAAGATTCGGCTTGTGGAGGTGGGTTTTTTTAGAGTATTGCTATACAACATTCGATTATTTTTTAGGACAAAAACAGTCAGATTGATCTGGGACGTTAGATCTCCATCCAACGGATCCACCCATACAAGCCCCCCTAAAAAAATGGCCCCATCCAAAAAAATGATCAAGAGCGTTGGATCTCCATCTAACGGCTCAAAATCTGACTGTTTTTGTCCTCAAAAACAGTCGAATGTTGTATAGACACTCCCTTTTTTATATTGTGTCTTTAATTTTTAGCTTGTGGTTTTTGAATTCTGGTTACTCGCGAGAGACAGTATGAAGAGTGAAAAGATCACTAACGATTTTGATCGGTACAACTAAACTCGATATAATATTTACTATAATTAATTTGTAAATTTTATTTTAAAAAATATACCATTTAAAAACTGGTCACTGTAATAGAAAGTGATAAGTGGAAGTTAAATGGAGATGAACCCACCCATCAAATGTTTATTCTGCAGCTACATGCTCAGGTTCACGAGTAGCATGTGATCCACTGAAGAACTGCTTCCTGCATCACTTGAAGATATTTTCAAATATCGGCCCTTATTGCGCTTGTATGTACATCCCTTTTCCCTTTCTGTACATAACACTGTTTACTTATCATTAATAATATACATACAGTATGAGCCTCCCCTCCCGTTTTCTCTAAAAAAGGGTGTTCAGATTGCTAACAACCAAACTGTATAAAATACATGCCTTAGGAAAAAAAATGTTTCACAAAAAAAAGAAAGAATAGCAGCATCATACGAGTGCTAGTTTTACACACACACACACACGTGTATATACACTGCTGGCACTGTGACGTACAATACGATCAAGCTACTGTATCATTTCCAGCAACTTTTGCATTCTTTAATAACTGTATTGTGTGCTTTTTTCTGTAGTACAGGTGATATTCAACCTATGATCCTAAAGGAAACAAAGGTATTAAGCACATTGTGTAGTTTAATTTTATTTTTTCAGGTGTGTAGTTTAATTCTCAATACAAAGGTGTATGCATCCCCACGGATACGATTGTTCGGGTGTATGCAACTGTTTACTTATTATTATTGTGGCTTATGAATTCTGTCAGTTCGCGAAAGATAGTACGGAGAGACAATTGTGTATGATTCTGATCGCTATAGTTAAAGTCGGTATAGTATTTACTATAATCAATTTATAGATCTTAACTTTAAAAGATATTATGTTTAAAAGCTGATTAATATAGACTCTAAATCCATAGGTCAGAAGCCGGAAAGATATGATCAAAAATTTGAGTGTTATGCTGCCCACCTGAACACTAAGGCCCACGGTGGCCGGCAATAGCAGCCCATGGAGCTCCGACCGCGAAACACCCGCCAATCCCAGCCGACGGAGCAACTGGTGTGGGTGCCGCCTAGTTGCTGCCTCTTGAGGCCCACGAGGGATTTAGCGTGCCGCCGTGCCGGCCCAGTCGAGCAGAGTCCGGGTCTGGGACGGGCTGATTCATGTGCGTTAGGTGCCGCGAGACGAGGAGGCAAAGTCCATTCCTTGCACGGTGCAACCCAAATGTGGACGGTGCCGTGCCCAGCCCAGAAGCCGGTTTCGGAGCGATTTTTTTTTGAATAATTTATTTTTTATTTAAAAAATAGAAATATATTTGATCGAAAATTTTTACAAAAATATGTTCCAGTCACCTAACAGTCATCAGTAATGACAGTACCCACTACATTAAAAGTGTATTACGATGTTGGAATCGTTTGTGAAGGTCTGAATGGTGTGGACTTGAACGATTTTGCGCAAGCCACTCTGGTACACCTGGACGGCGAGAATGAACGAATCGTAAATGTGATGCACTGGCTTACCTGCAATTTTTCGTTGGACCCTGGGGTGTGCAGCGTCGTCATACAAGGGCTTTGGAACCGGTCTCCCACGGATATTAGATGTGAGTTGAGAACATTGACGCGCACTGTTGCATGGAAGGGGTTCAAGTAAGGGTGCCGACGCCGTGGATACGAGTGCGTGATGCTTGTGCAATCATGCCCAGTAAAAGCTGTGTAAGGTTGTGCGGACGGTCATCATCCGAAAGATACGAGCAGTTCGGGCAACCCGCATATTAGTGAAGAAAATGAAGTTGCTCGTAAGGAGGCCGATGCGGTACATGAAGGAGAGGGATAACGGTCACGCCATGGTGAGAGTACAAGACAAGCCGACGAAAGGGAGCATATGAGGTAAATTGTGTATCAAATGGAGTACGATGATCGGATGGATTAACCCACACTGCCAGTCATAATCTATGAAAATCACAAATAGATTAACCGACACTGCATCTTGTTTGCAGTTGCCCAGCCACTAGGTGACATGCTCCAGTCGCCCAAGCGTCGGGCGACTAGAGCCTATTGCCCAACAGCTTACGGGCAGCTTTATTGTCACGCTACCGTTAGGTGATAGGCTCCAGTCGCCCGATGGTTAGACGACTGGAGCCTATTTATGTAAAAATATTCGCGCAAGTATACTTTTGTTATTTCGAACAAAAAACAGAATATTCATAAAAAAAATTCCTTCGGAGCTCAACTCGTTGCAGCTTCTTCTTCGTTTTACCAGGATATGCCACTATCCTATATGATATTATGATTGCTTGTCTGCTTCGATATCATCTGGAAATGCTCCAAGACTCGCCTAATTTTTGAGGCCCTAGGATTAACGTTTCAGAGTTTCGCACGTACTTCGGCCTACATGAACAAGGTACAGCTAGTTAAGGGGTTGCTCAAGACATTTTGCCACGCATTTGTTCGTTTTCCCCGGCATCCCACTCTCTTCTTCGCCAAGGCGGCGCACGCGCGTTCGGCTCACCTGGCCGGAGTTAGGGAGTCCAGATTTTCGGCCGATCCAAAGACACGAGAAGATGATAATTACAAAATAGTACAAAGTTAGGTCCACTGGCAACGTACTTGGTACTCTTCACTGAAAAAATCCCCCCATAGGATCCGGCTCCTGGAGACTCAGGCAAAAACATGTTTATTGGATCTCAATAATGCAGCATTCATGCGGGTACACTGAACGGAGGCTGGGGAAGGAGGGGGTGTGAGGGAGACGAGAGGATCTTGCAGAGGATGATGTCCTCCACCTCATTAGGCGCTGTGGCCACGACATCATCGACTTGGGCGAGGATGCCATCGACAGTGGCTATCGGCCCAAACCCCAGCGCCTCCCCAACCCACCGCAACAGGATTCTCCAAAGACAAGTAGAATGCGAAACAGTGAACACCGTCACATGCATCCCAGCCTCGCCGTCGCCTACCTCGAGCTCACCGCTGCCGAGCTCCTCTCGAAGTCGCTCCCCTCCTCGCCCTGCGCCGAGCCCTCTCGCGCTGAGGTCGGCGGCCGGTGGATGGAGCCGTCTCGGCGGCGGCGGGGGAAATCCTTGTGCGATGTAGGGGACGTCGACGACACGGTTTGCAGCTAACGGGGGGAGGGGGCGCCACCGTCGGATGGAAGGCGGCGTGGGAAGAAGAGGTCGTGCTTGTTTCGGTTGAGAAGGAAGAGGGAGGAAGCCTTGTGCGGAGATTGGTGTATGCACCACGTGTCTTCGATCTGAGGCAATCCTCACGGAGAGAAAATGGGGCCGTACCTAGAGATGGCAATGGGTATTCGAAACCCGATACCCGGTGGGTTTTTACTCTATTAGGGCATGGGTCTGAACCAATTTTCCTAACCCATGGGTCTCTTAATGGGCAAAAAGGCCAACCCATCGGGTTTGCCAGGTTCGGGTACGTTCCTATAGTACCCAAACCCGTAAACCCATGGGTAATATAAACCCGATCCATAGGAGTTATAAACCCAGGCTCCCAGCCTCCCAGGCAAACCAGCCCAGCCCATTAGCCATTTAGCCCCAAGCCCCCAAATCCAATGCGGTAATGCCCCATTACCCATACAACTAACCCTAGCAAGCACTCGCCACAGTCAATACTCACTCCTCCCCAGTCCCCACCCTGATTCAATAGCCACCGCAGCGGCGGCGCATCTGGCGCTCCGCGCTCGGTCTCCGGCAGTCTCCACGCTTGCCCTCCCGTCCCGTAGCTCCCGCCACTCTCGCCGCACACTCATCCTCCCGCACGCCCTCGCCGTCGCCTTGCCTTCCAGTTCAGCCCGCCGCCCCCACGCCACAGCCAACGCGCATCACAGTAGTAGGCCCTTGGCCATGGCGCTGCCCTCCGGCTCCAACGAAGATGGCCGGTGAACTTCTTCCTCCTCTCCATTAACTATTGTTGCAGCTTGCATTACTGACCCGACGGGCGACCCATGGGTACCCGTTAACCCAGTGGGCATGAGTCTGGGCAAAAATCTGCACCCGTCACAGGCATGGGTTTTTTAGCGGGCACGTCCAACTTTCATGGGCACGGGTTTGAGATAGCAAAACCCAGCAGGTTTATGCCCGTTGCCATCTCTAGCCGTACCCTAGGGAAGTCGCTTCCACACTGAACTGCTTGCAGCATTGCTGCCACCCAGATTTTTATATGAGCACGATACGCCATTCATCAAACTAATCAAAGCGATATCTTGGTGAAAAAAATCGTTTCATCACATATAAACAGAATGAAAACAACAATATACTCCATCTGATTACAAAAGAATGTTGCTAAATGTTGTTTTGAAGTACGTGCAGTTAAACTTTCTAAATTTTATTTGTTGGTATAGTTTTCAATATTTATATTTATATTAAACCTACGAAAATAATATGTATAGATTTGTCTTAAAAAGAACTTTCATAAGAGTATAATTTTATAAGTTTTTATAAATCTATTACAATAAAAATTAATGATAATAATTACGTTTTTAGGACTATATTAATTGGTCCCGCTCGGTTGGGCTGAAAAGCTGTGTCTTATGGCTGAAATTGCACTGTAGCTGAAGGTGACTTATTTGACGTAATTAAATTTAAAAAATTTAAAAATAGAAAAAATATGTTAGCTCATCACGGATAACGCAAACGAATACAGGAAAAAAGAACCGGCAAAAAAGCTCAAAAAAAACCAAAAGTTCAAAAAAACCGAAATTTATGAATAGTAAAAAATAAGCCAGAAGTTAGAAACTGAAGCCGAAACGGTCGAGTAAAATGACATTAATTCCTGACCAGAGGGAGTAGCACCGGTTGCTATGTATGCAGACTACTGTTGGCACTGTTACTATCAAGTTACCGTGTCATTCCCAACAACATTTTTCATTGTACGACCGGTTGCTATGTATGCAGACTACTGTTGGCACTGTTACTATCAAGTTACCGTGTCATTCCCAACAACATTTTTCATTGCACGCTGCGGTTTTTTGGCAGCTAGATTGCCATCCGTTTCACACACTAATTCGCATCGAGCTCGACGATCGTGCTGTGCTCTCGCTCTTGGTGGCACCTCGCCATCCCCAATCCTCCATCATCTCTTCCCATGTTGTACATATCGCAATCTAGTTAAACAGCCATTATTATCGTCGTCGTCGTTTGCCACAACCTAATTACTGTTGCCAATTGATGTTCTCGAATGAAAGAAAAAGCTATTGCCGATTGATTGCTGCCGTTGTTGGCTGCTGGTGCTTATGCGCTCTGTTGTTTATGTGCGGCGAGCGAGCGTGCGTCCCACTCCCGGTCGCCGCACTGTTCAGCAGTTAACGTTGGCGTTGGAGCAGAGCAGAGCCGGTCGTCGTCGCGACGTCACGACAGCAACCGCGGCCGAGCGAGCTAGCGAACCCCTGACACGACGTGCCGGCGTGCTACTCTGATCTGCCGTCTGCGTTGCATTTGCACAGACCGGGAGGGAGATATCGGTGTCGTTATGGACGATGAACTCTCGATCTCGCCTGACGTTTCACCTGCCGACTAAGTGGTAGGTTTGATATTTATATTATCATGGACCATCGCATTGCATTCGATTTGATTCGTTCAAGCAAGGTTTTTTTTCCAACTGTAACTACAGTCATAAAATGCTAGCTACTGCGAGGATAAGTCAGACATGACATGATCTGCAATCCTAGCTACTCCTCCGGTGTCCATTTTGATTCAAGTTGATTCTGACCTGCAACTCATCTCTCTATACGTTGTCCATGCCTGCAATTTGTATTGTACTATTGCTCCTGTATGCAAGTTG
Organism: Dendrocalamus latiflorus; assembly: GCA_017311315.1. Classification (NCBI taxonomy): domain Eukaryota; kingdom Viridiplantae; phylum Streptophyta; class Magnoliopsida; order Poales; family Poaceae; genus Dendrocalamus; species Dendrocalamus latiflorus. The sequence continues at coordinate 23,749,212 of CM029675.1, forward strand.
GTTTTGTCTTGCAACTCGTCTGCCTCCATTCCTTGTCCATGTCGTCTGCGACACGTATTGTACTGAATTTGAGGTTATCCTTGTAGGATTGGTCGCCTACGGGGTCCCGATCCTGTTGTCATTTACGGGGTTGTTTGCTCTAGTCATGTTCTGGTATTGATTAGGACTTATTTACAAGCGCAGATGGCGATTTGGCCGTTGCGCTTACACTGTATCTTGCCTCAATTGTTCATTGCCAATTTGCCAATCTACTTCAGGGATGTCAACTGTAGCCATAACCTACTTCCATAGGATAGGGTTTAGGTCTTCTATAGAGCTAGTACAATTGTTATGATTTAATATTCAGGAAAAAATATTGTAACGTGGTACTGTAGTACGCATCACTATTCACATGGTACACTGTAGTACTAGTACTGTAGCGCATGTACTATTTAGCGCTGCGAGCATGAGGTATTATTTGTTATTTAGGAATCTATCTATTAGGTGTTTGTTATTATCTATTAGTTAGACAAGTTATTATTAAATTAGATTATTAGAGATAAGTTTTTTATATATTATTTCTTAAAAGTCAAGTCTGGTCGTTTTAATAAAAGGAATAGCGTATATCCATTATGAATGAAACAAAAATGAATAAACAAGTTCCTAGTCTCTAAAGTTCAACTATGGTCGTTCCCTTGGTCGGCTATTCTAGATCTATTTCTCCCCCAATCGGTGCCCTTTTTCGTCTAGCGCCATTCTACTTCAATTCGTCGCCGTCCGATCTCCCTTCGATAGATGATTACCTTCTTATTGTGCTAGTTCACAATATTTGATATCAAAACCACTCACCATGGCTTCCGGTGCCACACCATCTCTTTTGGAGAAGTTAGAGGCTAACAGCGAAGAGCAGAAAATCTTCAAATGTGGTCATCATCACAGCTAACTGCCTCACTGTGAGGGTGTAATATTATGATCTAATATTCAGGAAAAGTACTATAACACGCAGCACTATTCACCACAGTGCACTATAGCAGCTGTTATTGTAGCGTGTATACTATTCACACAAGGGTACTGTAGCGCCGCACGTATTAGGCATGATTTGTTATTTAGAAATCTATCTCTTAGGTGTTTGGTATTATCTGTTAGTTAGGCAAGTTATTATTATATTGAATTGTTAGAGATAAGTTTTCTTATATATTATTTTTTAAGAGTTAAGACGGTTCGTCTCTATAAAAGGGATAGCATGTATCTATTATGAATGAAACAAATATGAATAAACAAGTTCCTAGTCCCTAAAATTTGGCTGTGATCATTCCCATAATCGACTATTCTAGATCTATTTCTCCCCCGATCGGTGCCCTTTTTTGTCTAGCACCATTCTACTTCAAATAGTCGCCGTCCGATCTCCCTACAACGGATGATTATATCTTTATTGTGCTAGTTCACAACAAAAATGGATTTTGGAATTGTAGCCGACTATATTCGCGGATACAGATTATCTGAGCTATAACAAAAACTTTATTAAGAGGAAAAGATTAGTCGACGTTAAGATATTTTTTACACTGCAGCACTTATCTGAACTTGTTCAGTTACTCTATCCAGCCGTTTCTGGAAACAAAACTACTTACTTCGAGCCTTCGTTGTTCCTTGTCAAATTCCACCAGAGTAGGGGGTGATTGTGCTAGTTTATCTGCTCTAGCCAGTTTGGTGCCAAACGCCAGTCTCCTGCCAATGATGGCACTGCATATATACTATCAAACTGCCTTGATTTTTGAGGTTTGCTTAAGCCGTTGTCGTCGCCAATACTGTGCTTACTTGCCGGCAGTTGAACTTGTTACATTTGGCTGTCCCAATTCAGCAACACGCCTCCATGGCCACACCGAAGCAAGCTCGATCCATCGATCAGCAGCCATCTTTTTCCTTGGACGAAATGAAAGTGAAGCCAGGATTGGTACTAACTTCTGCACAGTCTGCATTGCCTGACGATCCGAAAACACTACCCATCTTCATCATTCTCTCTCACACACATACACACATACATATCCCTTTCTGAGGCCACGCTTGGCTTTGTAGTTGCAGAGTACGTGTCCAGGAATTTTTTGTACGGATTTTTATTCGAAATTACAGAAATATATCTGCGGGAAAATTTTTTAAAAAATAGGCTCAAGTCGCCCAATAGAAGGGCGACTGGATGCAGTCGTCTGATGGTAGAACGACAGGGACAGAATCGGCTTCTGGTTGGGCGATAGGCTCCAGTCGCCCTTCCATTGGGCGACTTGAGCCTATTTTTGTAAAAAAATTACCGCGGGTATATTTCTGTAATTTCGAATAAACAATGGATTATTCGTACGAAAAATTCGGTGTGTCCAGTTCTTATCTCGAGATATTGCCGGCAGGTGGATCATAACTAGGGCAGATCTTGTAGCTGAGCCCGATCGAGTTATTGCGTGGATGCATACCACTGGCCTGGCCATGTCAGCGTTGCTCTACCCTGTGGGCTTACTTGCAGGGCGGCAATGGCGGTATTGCAGCGCGTGTTAGGCTTGTATCCCCGTTTGGAAATGGCCGGTCATGGTATGCAAGCGTGTGTACCATAGCTTGCCTAGTTCGATCGACGACGGCATGCTCATAATGCGAAATGCTCATAATGCATTTTACTACAAGTACTTACGTATTAAGTTATATGTATTAATCAGTTCATTTAAAACCTTAACTTCCTCACGTCTAGACTCCTTTAGACCTAAAACGCGGATTAAAAGTGAGACATAAGTATTTTTTTAATACAATGTTAGCTAGTTTTCAAACTCAGGACCTCTTAGATTGATACTATATTGAGCTATATGCACTAAACTGTTCATCTAAGACTAAAAGATTAAACTGATAAGAAAACATAGATAATATACTTCAACAGTACTAACTTCCTCTCATAAATCGCCATAGATCAGGCATCCTTAATGTGCAGAAAGAAATAAGCAGACCATAAGGCCTATATGGCAACCTTATAGCCGGTCACAAGCATTGAGGGGAAAATTTTGAACCGGCCGGCCCATGTTGGCCTATGTGTGTGTGCACATAAATTTCTGGGTTAGTCCCACTTGCTAGCTTAACTTGAATACCCCTTACATATAAGTCTAGGAGTTCCAATGGTAGCACCCCCGGTTAACCGTTTTGCGCAAAGCGAGCACGAAAGTGCAAGCGGGTTGCTACGTGTGCGTGGCCTATCCAGAATGTGGTTAGGTCTGAGCCGGTTTGGACCCTAAGGCGTTACAAATGGTATCAGAGCCGACTCTCGCGGTTACATGGGCGCGTGCGGGTCAGGGGCGCGGGCATATGGCGCATGGCGCGTGTGGGCCCGGAGTGGACACACGGCATGACATATGTGCTGGCACTGAACGCACGGACATGTGTTAAGAGGGGAGATCCTTATCATTTGCCCCGATGTTGGTCCGACGAGGACGTCGGGTCCTTTGAGGGGGGTGTATGCGACACCCCGGCCCATGTTGGCCCATGTGTGTGTGCACATGAATTTATGGGTTAGTCCCACCTTGTTAGCTTACCTTGAGAAGCACTTACATATAAGCCTAGAAATTCCAATGGTAGCACCCCCGGTTAACCATTTTGCGCGAAGCAAGGACGAAAGTGCAAGCGGGTTGCTATGTGTGCATGGCCTATCCAGAATGTGGTTAGGTCTGAGCCGGTTTGGACCCTAGGGCGTTACAGCCGCCGTTCAGCGATAGTGAGGACCAAGATGGCAGTCACCACTGGATTCGACAGCGGGGAGGGCGGGGACAGTGAAGAGCCGCCACCGCACTGTGAAATTAGAGGGAAAAGGGAGGGGGTGGTGCCGTTAGAGAGGAGAGGAAGGAAGATTGGTAGGGTGGAGAGGAGTGGTAGCGTGCTAAGCAGGATGAGCGGAGAGGAGGGCGAGGCAGTGATGGTATTGATCGGTGGGTGAGCACGGCGAATAGGTGGAGAGGATCAGGATAGGTGGATGGATGGGTTGAGGAAGAAGAAAAGAGAGGGCTGGTATTTTTTACTAGGTTGTTATGGCCATCTTAATGTCTCCTCAAGTAATAAGCATTGTAGCAAATTTTCGTAAGTCATGTGTGTCTGACCTTATGGCCACCCCTGGCCATAAGCATTAGAGATGCCCCCTGTCAATGTCATTGGGGATTTACATTACCTGTTTATTCTTGATTCTTTCTTATGTCAAATCTCCCTCACCAAGCTAGTGAAATGGAAACATGCTGAAAGAGTGATTGCTGTCGACTTCTCTTGTATGAAAAGCCCAATCAATCGACCAAGCTTGCGAGGTGGAGTCCCATCTGGCCAGTTGATGTTGTACTAGACTGTACCTGGTCACGAGTCCAATCAGGATTGTGATGAAAAATGTTTCTGCAGGTAGTGCCGCAGCGTTTAGACGTGTGGGCACATGGTGACTCAAACCGTCAGTGAGTGCCACACTGCCATCGGGACATCGCTTTCAGCTCAGCAAAAATTAAATTATCGACAGGGACGCTTGATTTGTTGCGCTCCATTCAGTAGTCAAGACCCTATGCCACACTTTGGAAACCTCTGTGCCTGCGCTTGTAAACCGAATCCATGGATGACACCAAACACACTACTTGCACGTAGTATGTTGCTATCTCAACTGAACTCTAGTAGAATGCATTCAGAGCGGATACAAACGGGTATTCGTTCTGTATTCTATTCTATATTTTTTAGAGTTGAATTCAGACATAAATAGTATCAGATATTCATTTATCTCTTTCGTAAACCTTTAGTTACTTAGATAGATGAAAATTATTCTCTACCTTTGCATGCCTAAACTGAATGCACTTCCATACCCCTCATTTATAAGCCACAAGTTCATTTTTTTCTTTCCTTTTGTTGCCATTCCATGACCATTTGATCCGTAACGCACTGATCTATTCTCTTTTTCCGGATAAACAGAACCGTTTCTGTACTCCAAGCTACTGGTAATCTGTCCTTTTTTTTTTTGCATCGATCGACACACTAATGACTAACCTTTCGAAACTTATAGCTTACATTCAGGCAGGCAATTGCGGCAATGTGCCCAAATCTACCAGTGGACTTTGATGTTCACCATTCATTTACAGTAGACTTGCCCAAATATGGTAAAAGGAAAACAAATAATATCTCACCCTGTCGTGAGGTGTTCAGTGCATAGTGTCGTTGATTGTTTTTCCGGATGGAAGTGACTATTACATAGATGTTTGCTTTTTCCTTTCATCTTCAGTTACTTTTATACTACAACTTTAAATGATTAAGAGTGTAACTTTAGATGACTAAAAGGTAAAGAAATTTTAATCGACTGTGCAATAACAAAATTGTTTCCGGATTGTATAGTCTTCTAGCGGGCATTTTGTGTCAGACAGTTAGCCTCGGAGTTCATCGTCGTTGTACCCCAAACTAATTTGTTATTCTTCTAATATATTGACACACAAAACTTTTACAAATCTTTTACGTGTTCGTAAAAAAAATGTCTAAACCAAGAAGTTAGTCTACGTGACAGAGTACGGTCCAGAAGAAGTAAAACAGTAAAGCACCCGCTACTCCACTGCGAACAACTTGCTTTAAGATTCGCGCAAATTTTAGTTTTCAGAGCAGCGTAGAAGCACTGCTCAAGGTTAATAATAAATCAGAAACTAATGACCAACCAACCAATAGCAAGCCGAGGACATGCATGAAACCTGAAAACTGTAGCTACTACCTCCCTGCCCCAGTTTTTGCCCCAATGTGCGAGGACACACCATGACAGTCACCAGGCAGGCAGTAACCTGCGAAGGGAGGGTGGTGTTAAGGTCTTCCTCAGTTCCCGCTCATTTCTAATTTATGTTTTACTATTTCTAAATTTTATCTTCTTTTTTTTTTGGTTTTTTTAGCTTTTTATCAGTTTTTTCTCATATTCGTTTGTATTGTGTATGATAGGCTAAATTGTTTTTTCTATTTTTAAATTTTAGTTACGCCAAATAAGCCACCATCAGTTACAGTATAATTTTAGCCAGCTACAGTGCAATTTCAGATATAAGCAAGCTTATTTTAGCCCAACCGAACGACACCTAAAATGTGGCTTAAAAGTAGTGACTTTTGATTTTTTTTTAAGTGAATAAAAATATACTATAATGGCTATTAACTTTTTCTAGGTAATTAAATTTTAAAAATAAAAAAATATTATAACATCATGAATAATATAAAGAAATAAAAAGGCCTAAAAAATAGGGGGGAAAGATAAAATTGAGAAGCCAAAAATTGACACTGTTTGGAGCGAGATCTATAGCTACATAGGCGCTGCTCGGTTTGGCTGAAAAGCTGTGTCTTATGGCTGAAATTGCACTGTAGCAGTTGAAATTTTATTGTAGCTGAAGGTGGCTTATTTGGTGTAATTAAATCTAAAAGATTTAAAAATAGAAAAATATACTAGCTCAACACGGACAACACAAACGAATATAGAAAAAATTGGTAAAAAAAGATCAAAATAATTAAAAGTTCAAAAAAACAAAAATTATAAATAGTAAAAAATAAATCACAAACTGAAACTGAAATGATGGGGCACGTAAAGAGGCGAGCAGCGAGCTCGTCTACTGCACCCGGCGCAGAGCAGAGCAGAGCAGAGAAGCCGGCTGGCAGCAGCAGCAGAACAGACGCGGGCCACGACCACGCGCCCAGCCGCAGCCCGAGAGACAAACAAGGAAAGGAGAAAGCAAACAAGAGACGAAACCGACGGACAGGCAAAACCGGTGGCCACACCACCGCACCAGACCACAGATTTTATACTCCCCGCCGCTATTTCTACACACCTCGCCTCCCTCCATTTTAGCACTCGTCCACTACTCCTCTCTCTCTCTCTCTCTCTCTCTCTCTCTCTCTCTCTCTCTCTCTCTGCGTCATCGGTGTGCGTGCGTTGTTCAGTGAAGAACACTTGGCTTCTTGGTTTCCAAATGGACCTGTTCGCGCCTCCCGGCTCGTCATCCTCGTCGTCGTCTCCTCCCGCAGCTGCGCCGGAGCAGTGGCAGTGGACCGGCAACGGCGGCTGTTCCGGCTTCGGCTCCGCGGCGTGCGAGCTGGCCTGCAGGGTCCTCTGCGCCGTCGCCACCTGCATCTTCGCCGCCGGTGCGTGCGCGGACACTCACGGACAGACGAACAGAGTGTGCACTGGCACGCGAGGATTGTTGCTGAATGTCTGGTTGGTTTTTTGCAGTGGGGTCGTTGGTCGGGGCGGTGACGGGGTCGATGATTGGGCTGGCGACGGAGAGCGGAATGCTGCGCGGCGCCGGCATCGGCGCCATCTCCGGCGCCGTCTTCTGCATCGAGGTCGCCGAGTCGTCGCGCGACCTCTGGCACTCCAGCGACTCCGGCGTCTGGAGCTTCCTCTACATGGTACGCAGTTACTACACTGATCACCATCAACTCTCCATCACTCTCCCACTCTGTTAGGACTATAATTCGACTAGCATTTCCAAACTGTGAAAAAAAAACCAGTCAATACTACAATTGATTTGTTTTGAATTCGGTGGCCTGTTGATGTTCGAGAGGTCATGGTAAGGGTATGTAGCGAAAAATTCAAAAAAAAAAAGCGCACCTCCTTCGCTTGATGTCGATCGCAATTAGGTGCGCCCCGTGGTTTCCATGGGGAGGGGTTGATGCTAATTCTGCCCTGTCGCGGACACCACGGTTAATGAAAAACAATCTTCTTTTTTTTTGTTGCGTCTCTTTTCTTATCGAATCGAAAGCATGTAACCATCGTTGCATTTGGTACTGAATGTTTTGCTGCATTGGGTGAGAGCGAAATCTCCCCATCGAGTTAACGAGCTACAGTTTGATTAGCCCCGTGCTTGATCGTGCTTTGTACTCCTGCACTGTGCATGCAGGTGGATATCATCTCCAGCCTCTTGAGCGGTAGGCTGGTCCGCGAGAAGGTGGGGCCGGCTGTGCAGAGCGCCGTGCAGAGTCAGGTAGCCACTCAACCTCAGCTCGAATGCACCAAGATTATGGCATGTTAATTTTGATCATTTGAATCTGCGCATAATTAAGCCTGCTCGCATTGCGCGAGCAGTGTTGTCGATCGGCCGGTAGCAATAGCTCGATCGCGTTGTCTAAGTTTTAATGTGGCATTATTGGCCAAGCTTGATCAAGTTCATGCCTGAAACTCTGAATTTTTCCTGCTAAATGCAGATGCACATGCTCATCAGACTGTAAAAGCATAACTCTAATAGCGGTTGGTCTATTAGCTTTGATGATTGAGTGTCCATCGCACAGGATTGTTTCCATCACGCTGTTGGCTCCAAGTGATCAACCACTCCAATTAGTCAAACCGACACACTATATATACCAGCATTTGGTAGCCTGAAGGGAAAAAATACATATCATTTGAGTTTCAGTTCGTCCATGCATTGCCCGGAAGACACCGTTTCCATCCAGCGCAAGCATTTCTTCCGGGAGAGACGAATGAGAACAAAAGGGTGGGCTTTTAATAACATGGTTAGTTATAAAGGTGCTAGCTAGTCCTAATCGTCTGGATTACTCACTAAGTCACTATAGTGAGGTGAGGTCACCATCACCCACAAGCAAGAGAAAGAAAATTGCATCAATGGCGAATGATTAACTAACCCGCGGGTTGCTGCGGGTTTTCTGCGCCTTTTCTATTCCGAGTGGGTCAGTTTGCCGCAGCAAATAGAAGAAATACTTGTTGATGTGATTTGACCTTCAGATCAGCTCAAAGGATTAAAAGAAAAAACAGTACTGTTTCAGAGTTTCACTGCCTGCATTTTTTTCCCACCACAGTTTGTAATCTTTTTTTTTCAATTATTTTCTGGACGCAGATAAGCGCCATCAGCTCGCCGTTTGCCGAGACTAGCGACCTCTTTGAGACCGGCGCCACGAAGGGGCTGCCGGCGGACTCGCTCCGCCGGCTGCCGGAGATCAAGATCACCGAGGAGAACGCCGTCGACTCAGCCGGCGAGGCCCTCTGCTGCCCTGTCTGCCTGCAGGTTGGTTGAAATTCTTCTTCAATGTAGCATCTCATGAATTGCTCGTTTTTTTCTTCTTGTTGTATGATTCGTTCGCTTTCAATTTCTGCAATATTCGCAGGATTTCCAAGTAGGCGAGTCCGCGAGGAGGCTGCGGAGCTGCCGGCACGTGTTCCACAGGCCGTGCATCGACTGCTGGCTGGTGAGGCACGGCTCCTGCCCGCTGTGCCGGCGAGACATCTGACTCGACACGGCTTGTGCTTGTACTTAAACGAGCTCTTCACCAGAGGAGCAATTAATTAAGTAGGCTTGTTTGTACGTAGAACGGCGGCACCTGACGCCCGTAAGGGAACGGGGTGCGAGCGAGCGAGCAACCGCAGTCGCAGATGATGGAGCGACCTGGTAAAAAAAAAAAAGAAGAGAGAAGAAGCGTAAAGAGAAACGCATGTGTAACGATCGAGATGAATCGGATCGAATCGAATCGCAAGTGTGGATAAGAAAAAAAGAACGCTTCGATTTCAGAGGCTGGCTGTCTCGTTCTGATCTGGCTTCCTTATCTGAAGATCTTGCACGTTCTGGCCGTGCGCTTGTGTTCAGATTCTGAACATGGTCATACTGTGTGCTATGTTCAGTTCCGGTTTCGCTTCAACGTTTGTTTTCAGCATAACTGCACTTAGACCCGGCCATTAGTATGATTCAGAGCCCAATTAGTCGTAATTGAACAAGGCGTGCAGGCCTGAGCTTGCCCTGGTCCCACTATCTGCGGCCCCGTTCTAAGACTGGCATGGCCTGCATGGAATACTAAAGCCGTTGCTGAATTTGGCAAGATGAGCGGGCCATCCACCCATGCATGCAGGCGGCAATCCCTGCCGTGCCATAACCCCATTACCACGGTGGTTCAGTTCTGTATGATCGGTACAGCGAGTCAAGAGAGAGAAATAAAAAAATTTTACTATGATATTGGTAACACGATGCAGTGAAAAAATATAAATTCGTAAGTTTCACTAAAATACAAGCCAAATATCATAAACTCAATGGACACTTACAGTCTCACTGGTCTGACCACGATTAGACGATGGTCAAACCGGATCACATGGGCGATCTGACCGCTCCACGAACGGAGACAAAAACAGCACTACTCACGACTAAAAAATAGCTAAATCTTAAATCACTTATCCAACAAGAAAAAATTTGATACAAACCCTCTCTATGATGTTAAGAATCTATTACAACCATTCACCATGAAGATCATAGGCAAAATTGTGACATTTACCTAAAATGAGGAAGATTACACGACAACCGGGCAAATGAGGAAAACTTTAATCTGCACTTGCTCGTGAATCATTGATAATCTAGATGACCTTAAATTTGTTCTCACATATCATAACAAACTAGATCACAGTATAAAATAGGAAAGAACCGAGATAAACTAAAAACACAAAACACCTCAAGAAGGCAAGGAAATCAAATAAAAACACATGAGGGCAAGATAAACAAATTTGATCTTCCATTACCATGAAGGAATAAAGGATTACAACCTATCCATACCTTGAAGGACAGAGCTCTCACAAGAGTACACACGCAAAGCTTCCAACACAAGGAAACATAACCGTAACTCCCTCTCTTCTTTCTCTTCCTCTCTCAACACAAGGGCTTATATAGTCAAGGCTTCTCACCTCTCAATCCTAAACCACTAGCACGCATAGTGGATACAACTACCTACAAATGAGAAAACCTGATAACCCACACACAAATGGGTTTTACACTCACATACTTGCATGCTTTTCAAAGCGCGACTTACACATATGTCAAACCCCAGAGCAACAACTCCTGAATTCTCTATATAAATCGCACTAGTCCAAGATCAGCTAGTGCACACAGTGGTAGCAGAGATACATATCAAACACAAGCAATGATAAACTTTATTAATTAAAAGAGTATGGCCTTATAGCCAAAGTTTATATCAATGCTCATTAGCAAAGATAATAAAGGAAATTAACAGTGAAAACCAACTGATAAATAACAAAGCCCAAGAGCATGCCCACAGTCAGACAACTGTAAGACGCAGCCTACTCGTCCTGATTCTCAATGTAATCGAAGCAGTCTTCCTCTAAGATGTGATAGCAAGGGTAAGTACAAAGTTGTACTCCACAAGTTACATGAAAAATACAATAATAATGCAAGGCTAACAAAGAAAGACATATATAGCTATTTGAGCATAAAATAGCATTTGATGATATACAATAATTAAATATAAAATTACTGAATTTAATATAATAAGTAAAGACCATAATTTAAATAAATTAAAACCATTAGTACATGCACGACTTAGCACTAACTTAACAATGGTTATCCCATCTGGACCATCTTTCTCTAAAAATATTTCACATTCCCACCTAAAACCATTTTTGTGAAAAACAAAGTCTAATCTGTGAAAAACTTTACTCAGCATGCTCATGACCGCGGGTACTGCTATCTAGGATAATTTGTACACTCTGTAGAGGTGGCACAACTTTACCCACAAGATATGATTAACTCATGATGTCGGCCACTACACGCTTCCGTAGGCATGTGACTGAGTAATTATAACAAGGCCTTTACAAAGCAACGCCTTTTAACGTGGCCATGCCCCCACTAAGATTTCGCCCCAATAAGAAATCCATAGAATCAGGGCCTGCCATATAGCATCATGCAAGCATAAGCATCAATCAGGTTAGCAAGAATGACATTTGGAATTGAGAAAATAGGGAGTAGAGCACCTCTTCCTGCTGTGCCCACCACAACGTGTCTGCAACAATGCAACCGGTCTTAGGATTGAATCCTAATCTTGATGCATTGCACCGAGGGTCTTCCACTTTGCATACTCCCATTTCAGGGCATCCCAACGGTTCTTGAATTGCTTCTGGGTGTATGACCAGCTGGTGCGCTCCTTGAACTTGTGAAGGAGGTGTGCGTATCCTCGCCTATTAAGACTCCCTGTTGGGCGGTTGTTGGCCAGCACCTCTTCATGGCAAATCTCTAGGAATGTCAAATTGGCCACCTTGTCCCACACCTTGTCATTCATGGGGGAGTTGTCTAGCTGTGAGCCCATCAATGCAATTTGAAAGGTGCCAAAAGTCAATACAACGAGTAGTAGAACAAGCTGTTTACTTGTAGTGCGGAATCATTTTGCTCAGACACGGTGGAGAGCACTGCTTGCAATATGGAACGAACCACGATTGAAGAAACTGCACACACGAGGGCTTTCACGATGGACAGGAAGGCGGCAAGAGCGTCAGATAGGGCACGTGCCGTGGAGTGGACCTCGGATGGCTAGTCACCATGGGTTCGATCGTTTGAGGTTGCCTCATTGTTCAACCCCTTCTCGAACTTAGGGGGGCGAAGCCGCTGCTTGAAGACAGTGGCGAGGGAGCCCTAAGTGCCAGTGTGGGGCATGAGCCGAAGCTAACCGACAGCCAGAGACGATGCCTAGCGAGGACGAAGCCACCAAGCCAGACTCTAGGGTCAGGGTAGACAGGCACACCAAAGCGGTGCACGGGTTGGAGGAGGCTAGGGAGAGCAGATCTGGGGATTGCAGGGGGAAGAGCAGGGCAGAGTGGATCTGGGTGTGCAAAACGCCCTTGGGGAAGGAGGAAGGGTGGGGCCTGGCGCTAGGCAGGAAGGGCGAGCAGAGCAGATCTAGGGGGTATTGCGCGAGGAGCGAAGTGAGAAATAGGCGAAGAGAGCGAGTGCGGGGAGGGCCTAAGGAGTGCCACGAGGGGACGGTGGTGCACAGGGAACCACAAGGGACGGAGCCGAACAGAGCGACTACGGCGGTGGCCACTGGAGAGCAGAGGCAGAGCTGGGCCTCGGGCCGCTCGGGCTATGGCCCGAGGCCTAGCTGAAAAATCCCATGCATTTTACTGTAGCGTTTAATAGTAAATGGCTTGGAATTTTTTTGCAATGGGCTAGGCCCGAGGTTTTGCAGTGGGCTGGCTACGCCCCTGCTGGAGAGGCTCTGTGGGAAGGAGCTGGGGCACCCACAGGCTTTGGAGGTGGACGGAGGTGAGAGGCGGGGGGAAATGGCTCCGACGAAAAGAGGCGCGCAGGAACCCACCGTGCTCAGACGTGGCCATAGTGAGGGCAGCAGCGGACGAGCAAGTTGGATCAGGGGAGGGAGGCACGTGGTGTGGCAGGAGTAGCGATGACATGCTTAGGGGCTGTTTTGTCAGCGCGGAGCAGGTGCGTATGCGGTTGGCCTACTCCCAAATTGGTCCCAGCTTATGAGGTACAAAGTCTAAGTCATAAGCCACCGGACAAGCTTTCCCGACCGGCCCCATGCATTCGAATAGCTTACAGAAACATCAGTACGCAAGTGTGTAGAGAAGTTGACCGAGGTGATGTCAAGTGGGCCGTATTAGAATTTGTTTTTCAGATGGGCCGCATTAGAAGTTACTAGCTTGTTTAACTAAAAAAAACGTTACCTTGCTCAGACCTCCCAGACTCTGCTAATTGGACCAGACAAGGCAGCCCATAGGCCCAATTAGAGAAGACGGGCCATTTTCATGTTCCGTTACAGCCCAGACTAATGCTTCGCGTCTGGACCCCTCCTTTTTGTTTTTCCTTTTGAGACACCAGCATCCGAACCATCCTGTGGTGCATGGAAATTCCGAGGAGCTAGCAGGCGTCAAGTGCTTGAACTGCCTCCAGACATCCACTTGTACTTCTACCTAAATTTGGAACGCACGACTTTTCCGTAGAAAACTTCACGTCTAGATGGTGCAAATTTTGTCTCGAGCAGGCGACGAGCATGTCACTATTGTATTACCCTTGCCAACCTTCACCGGGTCACGAACGCACGGTAGGCTCCCCCTGGTACGTAACCCCCTCATTTCATCGCCTCTTTCTGGAGCATCACTTCAATCGATTACCGCATGTAATGCATATCGAGTTGCACAGTCCCTCTCACATCTAAGGTCCACTAGGCTCAAGACCTGGACTAGAAAATGGGTTACAAATCGCCTCTTTCGGCTGATTGCACTTCCATCCGTTTGTCCAAAAGTTTATCTTAACTTTAATCTGATTCGTCTCCGTTCTATCTTGTAGGTTCGCACGTAGCATTCGAAGAAACGTTTGGGCAGTTGTGCACATTTGATCCCTTGTGCAGCGGGTCCGCTAAACGTACTCAAGACAAGTGTCTTGTGGCCGTGACCTTTCTGTTTCGCATATCACGTGTTTCCATATTACTTATCACCTTATCATTGAGTACAACTATCATATCACTCATGCTTACTTGGCTAATGTCATATCATTAAAGTTACCTGGCTAATATCGTATCAACAAAGTTAACTAGCTAATATCATATCACTAAAGTTACCTAGCTATTAGCGTATTTCTAAACCTTACTTGGTTATTATCACATTACCAATGCTTGCCTTATTGTTATTATATTACTAATACTTGTTTGGTTATAAATTTCTAATATTGTTTATCTTGTTTCATATGCTTAGTTGATTATGTTTTAGAATTTATGCTTTTAATTAGTGATTTAGAAATAATGCTTCACTCTATTTTTCATTTGGTTAGAAGTGGATCGGTCCCATATTTTAAACATTTATTTCAGTTTCTGCTTGTTCTCTAATAAAGTACTCTTAAAGTTTTAATTTTTTTGCGATTTCTATTGTTGTTTTTACTGTTTATTCTTATTTTGACATAACGTTATATAATAATCTCATATCGGTATGTGAGGTGCTACAACTATATTGGATTATATATACCGACTAATTCATCTTAAAACTTAGACCGATAAGATTAGATAGATCATACGCTACAACAATGCAAGCAGTAGCAACACTAATGTTAATGGACGTACGGATCAAACGATCCAACGAAAGAGAGGACACAAACCCATTGTTTAACTTGTGGCCGCCATGGCATGGAAACCCTGTACCCCAGAGGCCAAGGGGCACAGATTCTCTGACGTAAGTCAGGTGACGTTGGGTCACTGACGTGTGGGCCCACGGTTCGTGGGGCCCACACGTCAGTGACCCAACGTCACCTGACTTACGTCAGAGAATCCGGGCGGGAGGCCAAGAGCGGACGGGTCCCTGACTTGGAAAACAATGGTACGTGCGTGGCCATTCGATTAGAAAATGTGTTCCCGGCTTCTTTTCTTAAATCACGCTCGCTCGACCAGTCGACCCAATCAAACTAGCAAGTCACCACTAATCATTCTTTGGTGGCACGTGGTTCGTGGGGCCCACACGTCAGTGACTCAACGTCACCTGACTTACGTCAGAGAATCCGGGCGGGAGGCCAAGAGCGGACGGGTCCCTAACTTGGAAAACAATGGTACGTGCGTGGCCATTCGATTAGAAAATGTGTTCCCGGCTTCTTTTCTTAAATCACGCTCGCTCGACCAGTCGACCCGATCAAACTAGCAAGTCACCACTAATCATTCTTTGGTGGCACGTGTAGACTGATCCGTGCATAAGAGCCAGCTGAACTATGAGACCCAACTTTCAGCGAAGACTTTTCGTATAAAAGAAAATCCAGTGTAGACTTGTCACTTGTGTGCAACCAACCACTCGACGGTGACTTTGTAGTGTTTGTACTAGATGATCTTTTACTGTTTTGTTTTTGGATATTTCCATTTTGTTGGTGCTCAAACGAAGTTGTTTCCAAGTTTTTACCAAAACGATGGTTTTTTTCCCTAGGTATGTTCCATCTTCCGTTTAACACCAAGTCGATCTGGATGTAAAATAAGAATTAGACCAAACGGTAAGACAACTATTGAACAGGAGTACCAGCTTCTTACGGTGGAAACCACTCCTACACTCATGTACACGTGTGGGTGACTTTTTTTTTCTACGGCTAATAGCTTTTAATGCTAGAACAAATGTTTTTGTGAATAAACCGAATACTGATAAGTCAATAAATTACTTTAAAATTTCTATTTTAATAAATCATTTTGAAAAAAAAACGACTAACAAATCGGCTAATCTATTTATTCAAAGAAAACAGTGGGGTGTCTGCTAAGGGTGCCTGAGTGCCGCCTCCGTTCATTCGTTTCATTGGCCGGTAGCGGCGGCGGCCGGACAGCTTAACTGCAAATTAATAGGTCGGTTGGAGCTAATTATAGCGATAGTACATGAACCACTAATTTGTCACCTCTCTTATCTCATTGCCTAAAATCTTATCGAATAAGTCAAAACTACACGCTAAGTATATCTCTCCCTGTAGAAATAAGTGCTCCACGCACGATATATATAGACCCTGTTGTTTTCAGCTTCTAAAAGCTACTTTTTGACTTTTTTACAGTAACTAACTTTTAAATGAAATATTTTTTTAAGATATGGTCTACTAGTTAATTGTAGTACATACTTTACTGACTTTATTTATATCGGCAAAAAACTGCATGTGAGTTCCTGTTACTTTTTAATCTCTCATACAAATAGCCTAAAAGTCACAAGCCGCAGCCAAAAAGAACAGACCCTAAAAATCATGTATTATATATTCATGCAACTAGCTAGCTAGCTTCTTCCAGATCTATGATGGCTACACGTACCATTAACACACATGGTGCATTGAACGTGCTTAATCCGATCTACACCTTCACCATGAGCATTGACTTTTTTTTTGTTTTTCCTCCGGATATAATCAAAATGGTATCATGATGTTTCGGACATAATCGGAATAAATAAAATAAGATCGAACTGAACTGTTCGCTTTTATAGATCTCATTTTATATGTGCAACCGGATGCAGTCCTCTTCAATCACTAATATCCAAGTAATTGTCCTCTCTCTCTCTATATATATAAATGCACGCGTCTTTATCTTTCTTGGGGTTTGATTTTGATCTAGTTCGCCGGCATTTTTTTTATAAGAAGAAAAACTAGCTGCCGGCTATCAAGAATTCAAGATCGATACAGTGCGTCATGTACATATCAACACGAAAAGAAAATGATGGGAACCAGTTGTAACTTACAGAAAAAATAAGGTCATATTCCAAACAGCTGTGGCTATTAGATTTTGATTGAAATAACACTTTAACGGTTATTAGGTTTTCTAATATATTTAATTAAAAATAAAGAAAAAAATAAAAAAATATTATTATATCTTTAAGATAATGCAAAGAAAAAATAAATCACATTAAGAAATCAATATTTCCGGAAGACGTTTGGAACGGACCTAAATAAACACTAATTCAGCGTGTAGTCAGTAGAGATGGGTACGCGATACATCGTCAACCCCTGCCTTATCGCCTGCAGCCGCAGGACGCCAACTAGCATATAAACCGGTAAGCATTTCAGCCATAGAAAAGTAGACATATCGATTATATATTGGCCGTTGCATTTGGACGTTCTAATCGATCAAACAGCAGCTGAACCCAACGTGAGGAATTTGGGTACGTATATAGTGTGCATTTTTTTTACGGTCGCGGTCCATCAGAAAATGGTGTAAATTAAGATGTTGTTTGGTTGGACTGAAATAAATTAGTTTATGGCTGAAATTATACTGTAGCTGACTGAAATTACACTGTATCTGATAGTAACTTCAATCTAAACAATTTTGAAGATGGCGTATTATCCTCAGCATTATGGTTGGGTTGTTAGTGGCTTCGCCGATATTTGCATCATTGGCAGAAATGTTAGTTTCCTGTGGGTTCTTTTATTTAATTCTTATTTCAATATTGCTCATTCCAGTAGAAAAAAATACTATAGGTGGACAAACATTTTTCAAAGAACAATACATACTGCAGATTAACAATATTTTTTTTATGGTGTGATGGAGGCTAACACATGTTTCAATACTTTAAAGCCTTTCAGGGTATTTTTTTGGTCATGTGACAGATTGTCTCTCCTTGCAGACACAATCCTTTCAGGCTTATTGGTGTTGGATTGTTAGTCTGGACTATTGCAACAGCTGGTTGTGGGTGCTCATTTGATTGCTGGTCGATTACTATATGTCGCATTGCGGCGTCGATACTTTAAGATGATAATATGCATGATGGAATTTTATCTAAAACAATAATATGTATGATGGAAAGACATCAAAGGCATCAACTACTATTGCGAGCTTAACAAATTGGAACAGCTTCCATTGTAATTGTTTGAATGCTGATTATCTCACCAAGTGAGTTTTACCTCTGGATACCAATAGGCGTACTGGCCATATGAGCTTTCTTGCGATATTTTGGTACTGTACTACCACATGTGCTTGTATTTGTTCATTATAATTATTGCCTTGTTATGCATTATAATTGGCCTAGGCTTGTAATTTCATGACCTAAACTTGCTGGTGATATACATGAATGTTTTCCAGATTATATACATGGTGATATACAATTGCGTGAAACTTAAACTATGAAAAAAAATATCGTCATTTGGTTGTTTTCATGTGCATCCCTGAAATGCCGCCGTGGCGTTAGCACAGGCACTATACTTGCATTAATAATCTATGAGCTATATATATTCTTGCACTACTAATAAATGTACTGAAGAAATTTCCTCTGCTATTGAATTGCAGGACAAAGTTGCCAATACTCAGCCACAGAAAGCAGCTCGTTTGCAAACAACTGAAAGAAAGATTAGTATATTGGAGAAGGCTGTGGAGCTTAATCCAGATAGCGAGGAATTGTTGCTTTGCCTTTTGAAGTCATATGGTGAGAGGGATAGCACTGAGAGTATCTTGGGTAAATGGAATACTTACGAAACACCTGGACAGTTGTAAGTTGTGGAAACAGTATCTACTTCTGTGCCAAGGGGAATTCTCGAGATTTAAAGTATCTGATATACGGAAGTCTTACGCGTATGCAGTACAGGCTTTATCTGCAGCTTGCACCAAGCTATGTTGGCAGGTTTAGTTTTTCTTTGCATATAGTTCAGCTTATCTGCTTTCCCACCCTCCTCTCTCTCTCTCTCTCTCTCTCTCTCTCTCTCTCTCTGCATGAATGTGCTGTTAGCTAATAAAATGTTTTTAATGTTTTCTTTTGATTTGTGTCCACAGGATAGTCAAAATTCTGATCTCAAGGCACCATATCCTTCCTTAATTGAGCTTGAACTTGGTTTAGTGGATATATTTGTGAATCTGTGCCGGTTTGAGTGGCAGACAGGACATCGAGAATGAGCAACTGGGCTATTTCAAGCTCAAATAGAGTTTAGCTTATTCTCCCCTCCTCTTTATCTGACCACAAGCAGTAAGCAAAGGCTCTTTGAGCACTTCTGGAACGGTGGTGGTGCCAGAATCGGAGAAGATGGGGCTCTTGGATGGTCTACATGGTTAGCAAAAGATGAGGAGAGTAGACAAAACATGGTTATGCAAGAAAATCCGCAAGAGACTGAAGCAGGAGGCTGGAGCGGTTGGTTTGATCCTTCTGTAAGAAATAATGAAACAAACGAAGTATCTAACAAATCAATAGAACCATCAACAGCTGATGGAAATGATGCAGAAGACCCTGATGCTGAGGACACACCCGCACAAGATGATGTTGAATCTTCTCTAAAAAAGCTTGGCATTGATGTAGATGCCGAGTACAATAGCGAAGTTAAAGATGCAAAAACTTGGAACAGATGGTTCTTGATGGAGTTATTCTTTACTTTTGGTATGCTGAGATGGAGATAGCATTATCTACTTCAAGAAACAATTCCAACTCAGTGCATCGTGCAATTACATTCTGTCCTCCTTGGGGAGCCATGTGAAGTATACTTCACTGTTGGCCCTATTTCACGGCCACATGTCTTAAGGGCTCGTCAAGGATTTAAAGAGCAGATTAGAAGCTTGCGATCTGCATTTGCATGTGGTGGTATAAAAGAAGAATCAGTTGCTCTGATTTGCTCAGCATCTTTGTTCAAGAGTATGACTTCTGGTTATTCTTCCGGTCTTGAAGTGATTGAGGAGACCTTTCCTGTGGCACTTTCAGTTTCAGGTATTTCATCCTTTTTTTCTTTTCTGGGTATATTTGACTGATAATATTTCAAGCCATTATATTTTGCTCCCGTACATGGCTTATGTACCTACGAGTGAAGTGACTTTGTTTTCTCATTGTACAAAATGGCAGTCGTCCTTTTTTTTTGCCGGCGTCCAGTACTGGTGGTAGAAACTGCTGATGTATATTGACAATCCTCCCTTGCTAACTATTGACTACGAAATATACACTTGTATTCAGGGCTCTGTTAGTGGTATTTTACAAGTTGATCATTTGTTATTTGTCAAATCCTAAGTTATATGTGATGTATCTGTCAAAGCTCTAAGGTATTTTCCCTGCTGCCCACTGAAGGTTAAAGCTTATTGACGCTAAATAATTTATGGGGTTTAGTGAGAGCATTTCAGTTTATGATGAATATGATAATTCATTGGGTGGTCCTAATTGTGATAATGTAGGCAAATATGGTAGGTCAGCCTATTGGCAGTCCTTCTGACAAGCCCCAGGGACCCTTTTGCCGCTTTAGATCTGTTATAGCTGTTTAACTATTCAATTTCTATTTTGTGCTAGACGATGTTTTGTGCAGTCAATCTTAATCATTTGGATGTTATATTTGGAGGAGTTTTCTAATAGATGTAAAGTTATTTGTAATACTGAAGGCCATGAGCCATATGGTTCAATCCAATAGCAACCATTTGTTTCAAAATGCTCTAGGCCATGCATCTGTTCATCGAAGAAAGTTGTTCGTACAGCTGTTATTGAATTGCTCAAGGAGATTGAATATGGATCCTTTTTTGCCGCACCACACTCGACGAAATATACTGAACAGCAAAAAAAACTGAAGACATATACTACAGAGTAACGAATCTTATTTTTAAGACAGTGTTTCTGTTTCGCATTTAGGAAATATACAAGGTTAGCTGGATATTAAACAATGATGATTTTGATTACAAAATTCCCTCTCTTTACTTGCAATTACCAGTTCATTAGATTGTAGAATGGCAAAATTTTATATTGTCATTGGATTTGATAGAGGCAACTTCTGCCCGTGATTATTTTTGTCGCCAAAAAACAGAAGGTAGTTTTATGCTTCATCAATCATTTGGTTCTAATATTGAGATGTCATGATAGGTTTGTTTATTACTACTACAACACATGGATGACGAAGTAAAACTGTATATGAACCATTGATACATGTTCTCTTGTGTTTTTCTTGGAAGGGCAATCTCTTTGTAGCTTTTTTTATTAAGGCTCATTCACCTTACGCTTGGAATTAATGCACTTTATGTCTAGCGTACGAAGACTACATATGCCAGTTACCTTTCTTAGGTTGCTCCACCACAAGGGTTGTTTACTGACAGTATGTAGTATAGTCTGAATGTCCTTATTCATGTGAAGTTTCTTTTGATTTATGACTATATTAGATTGTTAACAACTGAGGTACAATCCTCTTTGCCACAAAAAAAACATGATATTATGTGGATGAAGTCTTTTGTATCAAACCATCTTCCTTCTACTATATGCTTCTGGTTGCACTAGGTTAGACTGGTGTTCTGAATGGATGCTACCCTGAGTTGCATGTATTATGTGGAAGCACCATATCATACACATGTGGTCATCTATATTTCAGCGTTCATTGACTTGTAACTGAACTTTTGCCATTTGGATGTCTTCAATTATTTGTAGTGACTGACCAAAATAATCTGATGTATATGTCTGACTTTCATTCATGGATGGACTTTGTTGCCAGCAGCAACCCAATTATCCAAACAAAACATGTATGGCCATTCAAAAATTGGCTTTGATAGCAGGGAACAAAACATGTATGGCCATTCAAAAATTCGTTTGGTTGATTTCGTATGCATCCCTAAAATGCCGCCGTGGCGTTAGCACGGGCACTATACTAGTATCCAAGTAATTGTCCTCTCTCTCTATATATATATAAATGCACGCGTCTTTATCTTTCTTGGGGTTTGATTTTGATCTAGTTCGCCGGCATTTTTTTTATAAGAAGAAAAACTAGCTGCCGGCTATCAAGAATTCAAGATCGATACAGTGCGTCATGTACATATCAACACGAAAAGAAAATGATGGGAACCAGTTGTAACTTACAGAAAAAATAAGGTCATATTCCAAACAGCTGTGGCTATTAGATTTTGATTGAAATAACACTTTAACGGTTATTAGGTTTTCTAATATATTTAATTAAAAATAAAGAAAAAAATAAAAATATTATTATATCTTTAAGATAATGCAAAGAAAAAATAAATCACATTAAGAAATCAATATTTCCGGAAGACGTTTGGAACGGACCTAAATAAACACTAATTCAGCGTGTAGTCAGTAGAGATGGGTACGCGATACATCGTCAACCCCTGCCTTATCGCCTGCAGCCGCAGGACGCCAACTAGCATATAAACCGGTAAGCATTTCAGCCATAGAAAAGTAGACATATCGATTATATATTGGCCGTTGCATTTGGACGTTCTAATCGATCAAACAGCAGCTGAACCCAACGTGAGGAATTTGGGTACGTATATAGTGTGCATTTTTTTTACGGCCGCAGTCCATCAGGAAATGGTGTAAATTAAGATGCTGTTTGGTTGGACTGAAATAAATTAGTTTATGGCTGAAATTATACTGTATCTGACTAAAATTACACTGTATCTGATAGTAACTTATTTGGTGTGACTAAATTTAAAAATAAAAAAAGTTGACCTATCACAGATAATACAAATGAATACGGAAAAAACCGATAAAAAAATAAAAAAATCAAAAAATAGGAAAAATAAAATTTAAAAATAGTAAAATATAAGATAAAGTAGAAGCTCAAACCGAAATATGGGCATGTTTGGCAACGGCTGCGGCTTATGACTTTTGGCTGAAATTTTTGAATTTTGGCTGTTTATGGTACAGATTACGGAGAGATAGATACTCACTTGTGATTGGCTGGTATAGATACTCACTTGTAATTCTCAAGGTGCATATAGCTAGCCTGCACCTTGAGAATTTGACTATCTGAGATCGAGGTCGGCCGGTTAATAGTACACGGCAAAAGGGGTAGAAAGGCATGGGGGCCGGCCGGTCAGTCGGGCTCGATCAGAGCCAGGGTATCTGGCTCAGTTCGGCTCAAACCATGTTGGTAGCTAAATTATGTGGATTTGACCCGTCGATTCGGCCGCCGGTACAGCCGAACCAACCAGCAATGGCATTTCGCAGGCCGCGGCCGCGCACATGCATGTGACGTGCGCGCGCGAGCTGATCACGTGCGCGTAAAGGGCCGGCCTATTCAAACGCGTCGTGCCGTGCGCGAGTCTAACCCTGCAGTACGCGCGTATCATCACATTCAAAAACCACGTGAAGCGCGTATCCATCGTTCACGCCATAGCCGTCGCCGTTGAAATTTTGCCGCTCAATTCCAAACCGGTCAGTGAATATTCCTAACTTGCGGGTACGTACGTTGTTCTTAACGTGGTTTGCATTCCAAGAATTTGACCGATTTCTTGCACGACCAGGTTATTCCTTCACTGCAAATTAAGTAATCAACTGCAAATTAAGGAATGATATGATCATAAGGACAAGTTGCAACAAAACAAGAATGGATCGGTTGATCAGAGTTGCAAATTAAGGCAGGTCCAATTAATTTTGTTTCCTCATAATAATAGATCACCCCTGTTATTTCTTCAAGCTCAAGCCTCTAGCTCACATGCCATGCTCGAAAATGTAACGTCCGGCGATGGCCTTTCCGCTTGAAGATTGAGTATGCTTTTTTGGTTTTTGCATGGATGGGTGGCCCGGGCCAGTATCTTTCCTAGGCCTTCTTCTTTTTATACTGTGGTTGATCGTTTTTTAGATATGATTGGTGATTTTTATCTGTATTTTTGAAATAGCGGTGGACGGTGGAGACGTAGACACAGACGACGTATACGGTTTTGGGTTTAGGAGGCATTTTAGAGAAGCTACTTTATTTGTTTTGACTTGTAGAGAAGCCAAAACTAAAAGCCACAAAAGATAGGCATGTTCTTTTCGGTTACGGCTGATGACTTTTGACTGCGATCGATGAATAGTAATAACTGATATAGAGTACAGAGTAAGAGAAACTCACGTGCGGTTTTAACCAATATAAATAAAATCAATGTAATGTACTATAATTAACTTGAAGATTCCTGTAAAAAAATATTCTACTATAAAAAAAATCAAAATATAAAGCTAAAAAGTATGGGCAAAAAAAGAAAAAACAGGGCCCTAATTGGAATCGAGCGCAAACGTTGCATCCATCTACATCGAGGCAAGGATCGAAGTAGTACAAAGTCTTGATGACTTTTCTCGATGGAGTACATGATTCCTTTTATGATCTGTTGCGTTTTGCGTAATGCATGAATACGGAACTAGTAAAAGGTCTCTGCGGCTTTTCTAAAGCGCATTTTCAATTATTGTTGATGGGGGTCCTTTTGTTTGCACTAATTGATAATCTTGAATGCCATGTAACCAAGGACTCTGTGAATATAGCATCCTAGGGATTTCTAGTTTTCCCTGTGAATTATGATACCGTACCTATGTGCTCCAATCTAAATTTGAAGATGCCTAGTTGTCACAGAGACAGCAAATCACCTCGCAAAAAAAGAACAAATAAAACAGAGACAATAAATCTCCATCGTCGAGAACTCCAACCCTTACATGTCTAAAGAACCATAACCAGCTTTCGTAATTCTCATTTTCCACGAATGCAATGGCCACCGGCAATATTTGATTGTTGTCGTCAATGCACATGGCCGTCAGGATCTGGCCCTTGTATTTACCTGTCAGAAAGGTCCCGTCAACTAAGATCACATACAACATGTACCTGAATACCTCGATGCATGCATCGAATGTTAAGAATACCGTCTGCAACACCACATAACCTGGCGGCCTTGCAGAAGGCTTGTCCTTCATAGCGATATACATGCCCGGGTTCCTGTCCTGCAACACCTAAAGCATACAAGAAAGATTGCCGTATGCCGCCTTGAAAGACCTAAACTATTTTTCCAACGCCTTCTACTTCACACGCCACGCCTTTTGAGGTATCATGATATGTTGTGTAATTTTTTGTAATTTTTCACAGTTATTTTATACCTCTAAAAATTCTTGGAGCAACGCATAATTAACCAGACGATTAAGCAGTTATGTACCGCTCCAAGAATTTTTAGAGCAGGAAAATAGTCTTGAAAAATTATGAAATTTTCGTTGCAGATTTCTAATGCAGCGTTCTACATTGTGTATTTTTTACGTAATTTTTTGTACCACTTTGCTACCTCTAAAAATTATTTGTGTGACGCGCAATTAAATAGGGGATTAAGCACTAATGGCCAGAGGATAATGGCCTGCTGTCCAGCTACTGCGTGGCACTAGTGTGCCGCACAGTGGCTGAACGGTAGGCCATTAGTGTTTAATCGCTTGTTTAATTATGCACTGCTTCATGAATTTTTAGAAGTAGCAAATGGTAGAGAAAAATATGAAAAAATTACACAATATAGCATGCTACCTTGGAAAGTCCTCTAGAAATTTTATAATTTTTCATGACCATTTGCTATCTCTAAACAATTCTTGAAGTATATTTAACTAAACCAGTCATTAGAGCTAATTGGAAGCCTAATCACCTATCGCCCGATTACCGAATGAAAGGTGACCTGCCACGCAGTGACCGACAATAGGTGGCCTGTTGCTCGATAATGGTGGATGCGGCTTGTTTGCTATATGTAACAATTCCTACAAATATCAAAATCGTACAAATTTTTAAGCTACATTCACAACGGATAAAATTATCAAAAAAATCACATAGTTAAGTACGTTATGTCGAGAGGCTGTATATAAAATTTTGTGTTTTTTGGCATATTTGCTATATTAAAAAATTCAAACAAGTAATATGAAAAATTAATGCAGGTGATTAAGCTGGCTATGGGAGGCCACCAAAGTGGGCCAGGTGGCGGGGCGGCAGGCCTGCCGTTTGCTTGCAGGATGGCAGGCTAGGTGGTAGGCCCACGTGTCAACAAGCTGACGTTGCCGTCCGGCCACCGGACGGCTAAAGTGTCATTTTTTGTCAATACGGTCTGCGTACTGTTATTTTTGTAAATATAAATACAAACAGTACCATATATGCCAAAAACTCAGACTAACAAGACGCCTTACTTCTTATATGCATGCCTACGAATTGATTATATTTTTACTGGTTTAACAATAAGGTATATGAGCTTTGTTTCTCCTTTTTTATAATATAAACATTTACGCTCTATTCGTATTGGATTCTAAAAGCCATTTTCTACGATAAATGCCTTTTTCTATAATACCTAACTTTCAAACGGAGTATCTTTTCAAGGCAAGCTCTACTAGTCGATTGTAGTACACACTATAGTAACTTCCATTTATATCGGCCAAAATCACACGCAGGTATCTCTCTCCCTGTATGGCTTTTCTAAAGCTGTTACTTTTTATAAGCTAAACCTAAAAGTTGTCAGTCAAAATCAAAAGCCATTAGCTAAAGTCAGTATAAACGGGTCCTATCTTTCACTCTTTCTTCTTAAAAAAAAGGGTATATAAAGGCCCTGATCAATATGGCTTCAGCTTATTTTTGCACTATTCATAAATTTCGTCTTTTTCTGAACTTTTGGCTTTTTTTGAGTTTTTTTACCGGTTCTTTTTTTCCTCGTATTTGTTTACATTATACGTGATGGGCTAATATGTTTTTTCTATTTTTAATTTTTTTAAATTTAATTATGGTAAATAAGCCTCTGTCAGCTACAGTGCTTTTTTCAACCCGCTACAGTGTTTTCAGCCAAAAGCCATGAGGCTTTCAGCCGAACCGATCACCACCAAAAACAAACAAACTTGCGCGGCAATTCTTGCATGCGCAATCACGAAGCAATGTTGACGCTGGTGGGAACCACGAGCATGCTGCATGCATACCCCACAATATGGATATAGTCAAAACAGCATAATGCACCCATATGCATGGTCATAGCCATGCCGTTACCCTTGTCCCACACGGTACCATGCGCGAACTTATCTCACACCATCTCAATTTACACGTGTGAAAATGAGGATATTGAACTCGATAAAAGGAACCATAATTTTGATTGACCAGTCAGCCATACAAATGATGCAAGGGGCCTTAGAGCAACTCCAGCAGTAGCCCTCAAAACAAGACCCCTACTTTTTATTCGAGGGCTACACTCCAGCAGGAACCCTCAAAACAGGACCCTCAAATTCATTCTTAGAGGGGATGACACATAGGACCCACCCTCATCCTCATCCTACTTTTGAGGGCCGAGGGGCAAAAAACTCACTCCAGCAGGGCCCCTACTTGAGCCCTCAAAAGTAGGGGCTCCCTCCAGACCCCCAGGAATGAGGGCTTGAGGGGGAGATTTGAGGGCCCCCTACTTTTGAGGGCTCAAATAGGAGCTCTGATGGAGTGAGTTTTTTGCCCCTCAGCCTTCAAAAGTAGGATGAGGGCTCAAGTAGGGGCTCTGCTGGAGTTGCTCTAAATGTTAGTAGCAGGGGCAGTACAATGGGTACATCAGAGCCCGACAGGTACCTTTCCAAACGTACAACTAGGTCTGATCATTACCAAATACCGTTGACAACGCCTCTGCCGGCCACTTCTGCACTTCTGATATCCATGGAGGGCTTGTTTGGAGCGCCAAAAACTCATCGATAATTGTCCAATTTCCATATAAATTTTGATATTTTCTCTACTAAAGGGGGGCAAAATGAAGAAGAGGAAACACACCATGCGTCCTGTTTTTTTCAGCTTTTAACTTCTACTTTTGATTTTTCTACAGTAATTAGCTTTTAAACGGAATGTCTTTAAGATGGTACTAGTTAATCGTAGTACATACTATACTGATTTCATTTATATCGGCAAAAACCATTCCTAAGTTTTCGTTACTCTGTAATCTTTCACATAAACAGCCTAAAAGTTATAAGCCGCAATTAAAAATTGTAAGCCTTAAGGCAGACGCATGCTTTGAAACCATCTGACGAAGCTTCTGCTGCCATAGACCCAAGGTGGACACGAAGCTCCTACCGTCTCACGAGGGATTTTCATTTTCAGGCATCGGATTCTGATCGGACGGTCCACGAGGACGTGCAGCGCAGGCCCCGGCGCGCGGCCGGACGCCGCGGAGTGGAGACCAGCGAAGGCACAGCTGGAAAGCCCAGCTGCGCGCGCACGGATTACACTGCACAACGGGGGGTTTCAGCCGTGGACCCCGCCACGCGCGTCCTTGTTGTGCACGAGCTGATGTCAAGCGCGGCCTAATCTGCGCGCCAATCGCTCTCCCCCAGCAAATATCAACGCAACGCATGCACGCCACCCAGCCAAGAAACCGGCCTCTCCTTTTCGACTTCTACTTTTGAATTTTTTTTACGATAACTAATTTTAAACAGTCTTTTTAAAAAATCAATAAATATATTGTAATAAATATTATAGTGATTTCATTTATATCGATTAAAACTGCACATAAATTTTTTTTACTCCATACTCTTTCTCACGAAAAGCTAAAAGCCACCAGCCACAACCAAAATCTACCAGCCGCAACTCAAAAGAACAGTCCCGATCCGACAACTACTTGCATACATACCACCGGCCTTAACTTCCTCATATTTGTTGCCATGTACAACATACGTCCTATCCTTTTAGGCTACGATCGATGGGTTTTGTTGCGTTTTTTGTGACCACAGCGGATGGTGGAGACACGGTTGCGGACGTCGCGTACGGTTTTGGGCTCACGAAGTCATTTAAAAAATCCATTTCAAAATACCGTTCTATTTATTTTGACTTTCGGATAAACCAAAAAGGCAAAAACCAAAACACCAAACCAAAGACCAAAAGACCAAGTCAACACGGACATAGTGTAACACAATGACACAGATGTAGCATGCACTAGGTGGGTGGGTTCTTTTGGGCTGTAGCTCACGGCTTAATTTTTTGAATTCTGGCTGTTCATGAGAGGCAGTACGCAGAGTAAAGTAGTCGTATGCGATTTTTGATTGGTACAGCTGAATTCAGTATATTTTTATTACAATCTTTCTGTTAACCTTGCATTGAAAAAATAATATTTAAAAGTTAATTATTGTAATATAACTTATAAATTGTAAGCGAGTCTTTACTGCTGCCTTTTGTAACAGTAAGCATCGTTTCAATTTCGGTGTACTGTTGTCTAACCAGAGAGTACATGACTAAGCTTAACTGCAAGTGGAAGACTAGCTAGCAATAGCATGTGTTTGTTTGACAATCACTGGCTCCATCTAATCTGGTACGTACTACAGTTTCAGTCTCGATCTCAATTCTCAATGTACTACCGATCTCTGACCAGATGCACATGAGATCCATCTCTACTTATGCCCCTGCTGCTATTGATTTCTATTTAGAAAAATAAAAAATTAATGCAAATATTCAGTTTTTTTAAATGGTTTCTCTACTGCTCTCACTACCGTTTCGATTCAAGGATAAAACAGGAGGTTATAGGTGTATTACGTATCCTACTTCTCTCGGTCCTATCACGCTCACCCATTTCTTTCCTACTTTTTTAATGTTTGTTTCTCCTTTTAAAAATCACTTTTATAGTTATTACTATTTATTTTCAGTTAAAAGTTATAAGTTATAATTAAAAAATCATCAATAAAAGTTAATAAAAACGACTTCTAAATCAATAAAAAACACAAAAGATAGTGTCATTAAACCCCTTCTGGAGGATAACCCCGAGCCACCAAAAACTGAAAGCAGTAAAGCTGCAGGCAAGGCAAGCGAGTATCATCGAACCCCTTCTGGAAGATGACCCCGAGCCAGCAAGACTGAAAGCAATAAAGCTGCAGGCAAGGAAGGCAAGCGACGCAGAGCCGTCCAATGAACCTGTGTGTCAGCCAGGACAAAAATGTTCAGTTCAGCAAGAGGCTTCAGGCTGAAGAAAGAACCAGAGACATCGCGAAGATTACCATTCGCCGCTGCCTCGTAAGCTCGCTTGTCCCATCCCAGCCGCGGTCGCCGCGGCCGTCGAGAGATTTTATCGCGTAACCGTTACACAGATTGGCTTCTATGAGGACCTGACAATAGATTGACACATGGAAAAATTACTGTAGATACACTGTTGAGCACTGTCGCAAACAGTGTTAGCATTAAAAAACAGTGAAAACTCAAAGAAACTGCCGCAGAGTTCTTCTATGTGCTACAGTGCATACTGTATACAGTGTTACAAGCCGGTCTACGTAACGTCTGCGTAACGGTTACACAATAAAATTTCTGGTCTGCTTAGGCTCACCACTCAGGGTCTGTTTGGAACAGAGGAATTTTACAGGAATTTTGCAGGAAATAGTTCAATTCC
This sequence comes from Dendrocalamus latiflorus, assembly GCA_017311315.1. Taxonomy (NCBI): domain Eukaryota; kingdom Viridiplantae; phylum Streptophyta; class Magnoliopsida; order Poales; family Poaceae; genus Dendrocalamus; species Dendrocalamus latiflorus. The sequence continues at coordinate 23,779,440 of CM029675.1, forward strand.
CGCAGGAATCGAAAAAAATTCCCGCATTCCAAACAGAGCTTCAGTGTATCGTCTCCTCCACTTGTCTGCATCGCTTCACAATTGGCATGGCGCTGAGTAGTAGTGTCATTTTTATTTTTTGTTTTTGGACTTTTTTCTTTTTGGCTATGACTAGAGTAAGCACATGTAAAAACAAATTGAATGTCAATAAACTATTTAGAAAATATGATAGAAAATATGTTCTATTTATTTATTTAGGAGAAACTATGAATCACAAATCATAAGTAGAAAAGAATTGGGCTTGGCCGAGATAGCGTCCGAATTCAGGAAATTTCTTGGAACATCACCTCGTCGTTTTAATGTCCTGCTCGTTTCGGTTTCAATTTCTGGCTTCTGACTTCTAGTTCACTATTCTTTAATTTCATCTTTACTGGCTTTCTAGTTTTTGTTTGTTTTTTCTGTATTCATTTGCATTGTCCGTGATGGACTATTCTATTTTAATTTTTTAAAAATTTAATTACAATAAAAGACCATTAGCAATTACAGTATAAAATAAATTAACTATAGTATAACATAAACCATAAACTAAAAAAATCTAAACGAGCGGCCTTAAGGCCTTGATCAACTCGGCTTCGGCTTCTGGCTTATTTTTCACTATTCATAAATTTCGTCTTTTTCTGAACTTTTGGCTTTTTGTTGAGCTTTTTTGCTGGTTCTTTTTTCCCGTATTTGTTTGTATTATATGTAATGGGCTAACATATTTTTTTATTTTTAAAATTTTTAAAATTAAATATGCTAAATAAGCCTCTGTCAGCTACAATGCTTTTTTCAGCCAGCTACAGTGTTTTCAGCCATAAGCCACGAGCTTTTCAGTCGAACCGATCACCACCTAAATTCCATGATCGAGTGAGAGGAGAAGCAAGCCCTGTTTACATCATGTCGCGTGTCGTACTGCTTGTGTTAAACCGGGCGCGTTAGGTACGGCCATGTCATTAAGGGAATCGCATGGTGTTCCTTACTACTGCTCGCTTCTCATAGAATGGGTACCACACCCCCAGAGACGAGAGAATTGGTACCACACAGCTAAGAATTATAAGATGGATGTATAAGAATGAGGGCTTGTTCTTTTTGATCGAAACTAGCGGCTTTTAATTTTTGCTATAGTATCTAATTTTTAAATAGGGTATTTTCTCAAGATGAGGTCTACAAGTTAATTGTAGTACACATTAAAAGCCTAATATTTGTATTAACCAAAATCGCAAACGAGTATATCTCTCTGTAATATCTGTCGTAAACAGCTAAAATTCAAAATTTTTAGTCAAAAGTCATAAGCCGCAGTAAAGCCAAACAGACCCTGAATTCCTATTCAAACGATGAGCATTTTTTACATACAACCACTGCTGACAGAAAGATTAAGCTCTTCAGCAAGTTTCGAACTCGAGACATCAATTTGAACTGGTATTATGTTAAATTTCACACACGACTCGCTCATGAAATATTTTCATTTGTTAGGGAAACAACACGAGAAATCCCACTGACAATGTTGCATGGATCAGCATCTGAATAATCAGTCACCGTAATTTTGTACTGGTTGACTTGAAACGTTAGAGAGCACACATCCTGTCACTAATATTTTTACCTGACAAAATTTTTCCATGCTTGAAAAGTAGTGAAAACAAATAGGTTAGGTCAAAAGGAAGCGAGACCAACAAAAATAGAAAATAGCACAATAGCACGTCATGCATATTAACAAGCAGGAAATGTGTAGAGACTTCAGACTAGAGGGGAAAAAAAGGGGTTAATGGAACAATGCCACAAAACAGTCACAGTACCACCACTCCCAAATTCCCCCTCTGGTATGGTAGAGCCCATCTCTGAGCCCCTGCCTCGTCGGCCCTGAGCTCTCTGCCTGCCTGGTTGCTTCTCTTTATTTTTCCCTCTTCGTCTCTCTTGCTTGTGCTCTCTTGCGCAGTTGTTTGTGTAGTGGAGAAGATACCCTGATATATTTGTTCATCGAGTCTGCCTGCGAGATTTGGCAGGCAAAGAAGGGGGAACAAAGCGAAAAAGCGCATCTTTTTTTAGTCTTTTCGGTTCAGTTTCTTGGTTGCTTCTTTTGGATCCTGGAGAGGAGCCCACCGTTTACACCAAAACCCAATCTTTTGTGTGTTCTCCGCGCTTGAGATCGATAGGTTTCCAGATCTAAGGCCCCCCTTTGGTGGTAAGATCGCAGGAATCTGGGAACGCCAACTCTACGGGAAGCTATCCAAGAAAAGGTGAGTTCTTTTTTTGCGTTTTCTCCGTCGTATCCCAATGCAAGTAGAGCATGGTGATCTTGGCGATCTCTCTCCCTTCGATCGTGCAGCTCCTGTTCTAGATGCTCGGTTCTTGATCTTGGTATTTGTCTTGCTTGATTCCGATTGCAGATTTCGCGAAGAAACGAAAGGAAAAGAAGATACTGGAAGGGAAGGTAAAGAAATGGCCTTTGTGAGGAAGTGGGCGATGGGGAGGTGCCGGAGATGAGGGATGCTATCGGCTGTGATGGAATACTTGAGATCTTGCTGGGGCCCGGCGTCGTCGCCGGCCGGGCGCCCCCGCAAGGGATTGGATGCGGCCGGACGGCAGGACGGGCTCCTGTGGTACAAGGACGCGGGGCAGCTCGTCGATGGTGAGTTCTCGATGGCCGTAGTCCAGGCCAATAACCTGCTGGAGGACCACAGCCAGGTGGAATCCGGGCCGCTGAGCACCACGGAGCCCGACCTGCAGGGCACCTTCATCGGCGTCTATGATGGGCATGGTGGCCCGGAGACGGCACGTTACATCAATGACAACCTCTTCAACCATCTTAGGGGCAAGACCTCAACTACTGCTGAATTTTCATGTTTTAGATCAAATGCCAATATAGCTATGCTATCTGATTATAGTTGATTCGTCCAATTGTTATGATCTGCAAGTGTATATGAGCTGATTCTGATTGCTGTCAAGTAAAAATGTTTGCCATTTAAGTAGATCTCTATTGTGACCTTGCATTGCAATATTGCATGGGCGTGGTTCTACGTGTAGTACTACGAAAAAAGCGGGCACAAATTTAAATGCATTTATGTTTAGACCAGGGGGCCAATATTACCCTAGTTTCAATCCATACTTAATTTATTTGGAATAGAATGGAAGCACAGTGTTGCATGTAATAGTGCGACAACTGAAAATCTGCAAGAAATTATTGATGACTGTAAAAGTTGCATCTTATACTCCTTCTGATTGTATTGTGATTTGTTTTAATTACTTGCCAATTTTCATATGTTCCCATGCATGATGAACTTCCTATTTCAGGATTTGCATCTGAGCAAAAGTGCATGTCAGTGGATGTGATTCGGAGGGCTTTCCGAGCGACTGAGGAGGGATTTTTTTCTCTAGTTAGTAGTCAATGGTCGTTGAGTCCTCAATTAGCGGCGGTAGGTTCTTGCTGTCTAGTTGGTGTGATTTGTGCCGGAACTCTCTATGTTGCAAACCTTGGGGATTCCCGTGCTGTTCTTGGGAGGCTTATCAAGGGAACTGGAGAGGTTCTTGCAATGCAGCTCTCAGCGGAACACAATGCATCGTATGAGGAGGTTAGGCGAGAGGTGCAGGCATTGCATCCCGATGATCCCCAAATTGTGGTCCTAAAGCACAATGTTTGGCGTGTGAAGGGTATTATCCAGGTAAATATCCGGAATTCTGAATTGTAAGGGCCTGTTCTTTTTGGCTGCGGTTTATGACTTTTAGACTGTTTATGTGAGAGAGTACGGAGTAAGAGAAACTTACATGTGGTTTTGGTTGATATAAATGAAGTCACTATAGTATATACTACAATCAACTTATAGACTATCATGAAAAGACGTTCCGTTTGAAAACTAGTTACTGTAGAAAAGCCGAAAAACAGTTTTTATAAGCTGAAAAGAAGAGGCCCTTATAATTTGCATAAGATCAAGTTGCCGGTTCATTTTGAATCATCTATCTAATCATTTTGTACAATCTTCAAACATGTGGCTTAACCTCTTGTTATAATCACAATTGCACTTTTCATGCTGTGGTTAGGTGATTTTGTAGAATTGTAGTTGCATTTTCTTGTGTGTTTGGTATTAGGTAATTTCTCATTTATCACAGCTAAATTTAGGTGTATTAATGATTATTGCTTTCAAGTTTCAATAGTCACGAATCAAGCTTTTCCTGTCTCAACAATCTATACGAATGCAATAATATGACAGTGTTGTTATGAATTAAGACAACACAATGCAAATCTGTTGAATGTATTTTCTTAATTGCAATCTCCCCAAATGAACTCATTATTCGTGTTGTGTCTTAAACAGATGTAGGCGTGCTAGTCATGATATGAACATATGCATTTCTTAGACGAATCACGTTTCATATGCTATTTGTCTCTTGCATAGCATTAATGATTAGTTTTTTTGTTGCAAATGCCATACCAATTGCTTCTGGCGCTTAGTGCATATAAGAGATTTCTGCCATGCCATGTTGCTTTGTTGAACTGCATTGCTTCCATCCCACATTTCACATGTTATGATGTGTTGCAGATAACAAGGTCCATTGGAGATGTATATCTGAAGAGACCAGAGTTCAACAGAGAACCTTTGCATAGCAAGTTTCGGCTTCAAGAAACTTTCAGGAGACCACTTCTTAGTTCTGAGCCAGCAATTACTGTACACCAAATACAGTCAACTGATCAGTTCATCATTTTTGCATCTGATGGACTCTGGGAGCATATTAGTAATCAGAAAGCAGTTGACCTGGTTCAGAGTAATCCTCGCAATGTATGTGTTCTTATTTTAATTTCTGTAACTTGGTTCTTTGAAGGCTAACTGCTAGTTCATGTTATTGCTTGCCCAATCAAAAGTGTGTGTGTGTGTGTCTACACACACACACGCACACGCATGCATGCATATATATATGCATGCATGCATGCATGTATGCTTTTGCAGTAATTTCATCATGCTTTGACTGATGTTTCTGTCAAGGTACATGATGTGCTTTTTTAAGAAAATAGGGAGCATTATATTAATATATTTAAACATCTTTAGAACTTGTTCAAAGTTTCTTTAAGATGTAACAAATGTTCTGTAAGAAAATAGTAGATATCTGTTATGAACCTTAGTTCATAACGGGTAAACACCACCAAGAAGATGGCCGGATGGAGTCGGCGTAGGGAGAGAGAGGAGACTTTAGACGGAGGAGACTTTATTATTACTCTGCTTGATTCCAATAGCATGTTGTAGCCTCCTTATATAGATGGCTTCCCCTAACAGATAGAATCTAATCTCAATCATATCTCTAACTCTATCTCTAATACAAGGAAACCAATCTCTTATTCAAATAGAACCCAATATCTAATTCCTAATAATAACCTGGCTAGTCCCAGGGCCCACGTCTATAACATTACACCCCTCCCGGACAAGCAGCTTGTCCTCGAGATGCTAAACGGCGGTCAGTGGAAGACCTTCGATGCCGATGTAGAAGACGAACTGTGGCGGAATGCTGCAGCGGATGGAGAATTTTTTTTTGCCTTAACTTAACCGGTCGGTTTTAAAACCGACCGCAACTCCCACGAGGCCGAACGCATCGGTCGAACTCGAAAGCAGCGACTGAAGGAGCGGCGGCGGATCCAGCGGCGGCGGCTCCGGCGGCCCACGGCGACGGCGGTTCTCGGGCTGGACGGCCCCGGCCAGCGGAGCGGCTGCGAACGGCAGAGGAGGCCCGGGCTGCGGCGGCTGCGGCTCGGCGGAGACGGACCGAGCGGCGGCGACTCGGTGGAGGCAGACCGAGCGGTGGCGGCTCGGGCGGAGGCGGACCGAGCGGCGACGGCTGCGCGGGCGGAGACGGCCCGGGCGAAGGCGGAGGCGACGTCGGCCCGGCGGCGGTGGATCTGGCGTCGACCAGATCTGGCGGCCCATGGCTATCTGCGTCGCCTTGCTCTTTGCGACGGCCGCCGCTGGACGGTTGGCCACACCTGTGCGGGTGCTTCGGGTGACGGCGGCGGCGGGCATGGAGGACGGCAGCGACCGAAGATGTCGCGGCGGCAGCAGCAAACGCCGCGTGAAGATGGGTGAGACGGCGTGAAGCGTGCTGACGGTTGATTTCGACGGCTTCGCCGAGCAGACGACTCCGGCGGCTTTTGGGAACCTGGGTTCGGACGTGGTGTTGAAGGTTTTGGCTTTGGATGTCAGCGATACGGCTCCCAACACCTTTGATGCTGTATCAGGAGAAGACGCTGCGGCAACCACGTCGGCGGTTGAGACGCTGGACGGAGACGCTGCGGCGATGCAGTCGACGGGAGCTGGCAGTAGCGATGGCTGTTGTTCTTGTTTTTGTTGGAGATCGGGTGATGTTGGATGATGTGTCTTGCTCTTTGTTTCATGTTGCTCCTTCCACCGATTCTCCATCCTCTCAAGGATGGCATGTATGTTGAGAAAGCTGTCCGTCATCTTCTTGTTGATGCTGGCCATCTCGTTGACGCTAGCTTTTATCATGGCTAACGACTCGGCAGTAGGGCGAATCGCAGAAACCATGGTAGCAGAAGTCGTGGGAAGGGATCGACTGCTCTGATACCAATCTGTTATGAACCTTAGTTCATAACGGGTAAACACCACCAAGAAGATGGCCGGATGGAGTCGGCGTAGGGAGAGAGAGGAGACTTTAGACGGGGGAGACTTTATTATTACTCTGCTTGATTCCAATAGCATGTGGTAGCCTCCTTATATAGATGGCTTCCCCTAACAGATAGAATCTAATCTCAATCATATCTCTAACTCTATCTCTAATACAAGGAAACCAATCTCTTATTCAAATAGAACCCAATCTCTAATTCCTAATAATAACCTGGTTAGGCCCAGAGCCCACGTCTATAACATATATGTTATCATATGAAGGCACCTTAGATTGTTTAATGCCACAAGGGTGGCAGTTGAATTATATGTCTCCCAACTTCTCAAGTTCGTAGCAGTTCCTCGGTCTGTTAAGCATTCAAATTTGTATGGACCTGCTATTTTGAGTATGGTTAATTGTTATATGTAGCTAAATGTAGTTTGAGACAACTGCATTGTGGTTTAGTCCCTACAAGTTTGTATTTTTCTCCCAATCTTGGATTAGGTTATGTCCCGGATAATCTGGCAGGTTCCTTTATGCGGTAAACCCTTTTCATTTCACTTCATTTGAATCCTTAGTCCTTGAATTGAAGCTTACATGTGTAACTTTAATTGTTTCCAGTTCGGCTATGCCTGGTTGCTCACTTAGTGAGGAGATTTTCAATAGTAGTTATCATCTGTAAATCTCATTAATATGGCAAAATTGGCTACAGGACATCGAACTTTTGTGGCATTGCTTTAGGACATCGGTTTTTTGTGCCTTTGCGTAAACAACTAAACATATTGTAAAATCATGGGTATTTGCCATAAGATATTATCGTCATTAAAAAATATATTTGGCTAATAGAGGAGAAAGAAGGTGCGTGGAAAGTCTATTTTGCCCCTATCAATTGGGGAGAGAATCTGAAATATAACCAAATTGCCCCTTTTGTGAGATCAGAGTGAAGAAGAGAAGGGGGAAATTTGGCCATATTTCATATTTGCTGTCCTTGACTGACAAGGGCAAAATAGACTTTCGCCCACCTTCTCTCCTGTTTAAGCCAAATATATTATTTTAATAGCCGGATTGTCTTGTGGCAAATAGCCACGATTTTGCGGTGTGTTTGCGCAAAGGCACAAAAAAACGGTGTCCTGGAGCAAATGCCACAAAAGTTTAGTGTCATGTAGCCAATTTCGCCTAATAACATCTGCATTCTACATGGAAAGCAATAGGAACAAGCTATTTTCTTTTTGACTGGTTTGTTTATATTCACACCTTCCAAACTATCATGCCTCATACTGGTCACTATGGATCCACCTCACAATGGTCATGTTTTTTTGAGCTTATTTTTCCAAACAAACCCGGGTAGTACAACCCAGCTTCATTAATTAAAATCTTATACTATATCTTCTACATTTTTGTGCTTCTTTATTCATCTTACTGAACAACATCATTTGCTTATTTTCTTAATGCTCCTGTGATTTCTATGTATCAGGGGATTGCTCAAAGACTAGTTAAGGCTGCAATGCAGGAGGCAGCAAAGAAGAGGGAGATGAGGTATTCAGACCTCAAGAAAATTGATCGCGGGGTGAGGCGGCACTTCCATGATGATATAACCATCGTCGTGGTATTTTTCGATTCAAATGCCATTACCACTGCTAGCTGGAGCAGACCCTCAGTTTCTCTCCGAGGCGGTGGTGTTACTCTCCCTGCAAATTCTCTTGCTCCATTCGCAGTTCCTTAGGAGCTAAGCAGCTCTTTCTGAAACCGAACTAGAGTTAAAGAAGGCAAGAAAAGAAGATTGTGTATTTCTTCCGTGTTGTCCTTGCAAAACCTTTTAGATTCAACTTGGTGACTAGTGTACTGATAGCAAGGTATAAGATTAGATTATTCGTAGTTTTTTTTTTCTCTTTTCGTTCATGGGATATCAGATGGTTGTACATTCTCCGGATCATCTTGTGATAATAGTTCATCACCCCTTCTTTTGTTAGCTCCTTCAGAGTGCTATTTATCCTGTCATCTCAATGCTGCCATCTTGGATATGTAGCAGGTTGCTTTCATGACGCTTTCCAAGCATCATGATTGATTAGATATGGCCCATGGATGATGCAATGCCTAATCTGTTGAGCTCAGATCAACATGTTCTCGAAATCATTCTATTGACATGATGAAAGTAACAGATGTCACACAGATTATGGACGTCTTGAAAGGCTCCTGTCAGGAGTCTGACGAAGGGTAGGACAAACACATACATGAAACCTGAAACCTCCCGGCTAAATGTTACGAGCATTGCGACCTTGTCAGATGTAATCCATCCGATTGCCCAAAACTCTTGTGGATAAGTTGGGAGAACATTTCTTCCATGAGACGTTAAAAGGTGAACATTTGGGTCTCTCTGTTTGATCATTTCTAACTCCTCTCTTTCCACGTTTTTTTTTCGGGTATCATCTTCTTATCACATGGAGCAGTGAAGGAAGCAGCATACAGTTTGTGATTTGTCAAATAAAAATGCATGACCGCATCACGCCACAAAAAATTGACTGCTCCAAAAGAGGAAGTCAAATCTGCTTACAAATCTATTTGGTCCTTGTGCTGGATCGTATAATAGCAGAAATGATACCATCAAGATTTTGTGGCAATGATTTTCCGTTGTCAGCAACAGCTACTGATACGGGTTAACTAGTCGACGCGTGTGATGCCCTGCCTTTCACGGTACCAAAAATTAGCAGCAGGTGTTATCTTTTTTAATTGCACAATAAAACAGTAGGAATTATGGAATAGAGGATGTATGTGCAGGCAATCAAGAAACTCTAATTCTGCAGCGGCCGATACTTTCCTTAAGCAATCAATCAACAAGCAGCAATTTGACTTGGATAATCTCACGGATCAAGTAGACGTAATTCAAGCAGCAAGTATATCCTCTAATTCACCTGGGAAGTAGCAGCAACAATCACAGATCGGTTTCCAACTAGACCAGGAGATCAGATGCAAACTGTGAGAAAATAATGCCTCCAACCCGTGTCCTATAGCAAGAACACGACCAGTAGGAAGGAATCAACCAAGATTCAATGCGCACTCAAGCCCCAAATGCCCTGATCACGCAGCAAGATGAAGCCCTAGCCACCTCATCAAGAACTCAGGATAAACAGATATGGTCGCGATCTCGGCTTTTCTATGGTTTTACTCGATGGTAAAATAATGTAATGTTCTGATCTGCCTTGCACGGCTCTAGGGCTGCCCTTTTACATGGCCTAACACACGCACACACTAGGTTAATTAGAGACCCATATTAGGACTCGACCTGGACTGGACATGGAGTGGACTGAACAAAATTAATTACTAACCCAACAAGTAGCTAACTAAGATACAAAGCGATTCAATTCGGAATTCGGTCTCCAGGCCTGTATTTGGTACACGTGTTAGTTGAGTGTACCAATGGTTCCCTTTCCATGTATTGGTGTGAGAATATCTCCGAACTAAATATAAACAACAGTTGGAGTAGGACCCAACTCCATGTTGTAGCTCGGCTCCTTCCTGGCAGCTTCCTCATGGCGGGAGCAACTTTACTCGTGCGCTGTGAGGCATGGCATACAAGCTTTTGCAGCGTCGTCATTTCCCATGCCGTCCTCCCTCTTGGCACTAACAAGTATTTTTCCAACTAGAAAAGAATTATCACCAGTGGAAGCTTTTAAGGTTTGCAGGGCCGCATCAGTTACATTTGCTAATATTGAAGAGAAAGCAGCTGATCTAACATCGTTTCAGTATGCAGCCAATGGAAAATAACAGCATATTTATCTTATTTACTACTCATGATACATAATTATACCAGTCATATTGTTCTCCTCCGTCCTTCAAATGTTTGCTCCTTGCCGTAAGACATTATAAGCGAAAGTGCATGTCACCTTAACAATGACAAGGCTCTCCATGACTTGCCTTCACTTTCTGTTCAAGGACCGAGCAACTTCTTCCACCAGGCGTACCCTAATAAAACGATGAAGATTACGAAGCAGCCCGATGAGGTACCCCCAACAAACGGCCAAAAGAAGCTGCCATCAGCAATGCTGTACAGATTGCACGGGATGTTCATTGCAAAAGCCCCAGCTATGAAGGTGTTGACAGCTATGCCAAAGGATGCAATGGTCAGTGTAAGCTGAAGCTGAATGAGTTCATTACGCTGGTTGTCAAGTTGAATGTTGACATAGTCTTCTGTGTCATCAATATACTCTCGAACCTGTTTAATTTTCCAAAGGAAAAATCAATTCCACAGCAAGATGGAGCATCTGATATTTTTCTACCTCGAATATTAACTGAGCTCTAGGTTTTGCAGAAAAAAAGGCCATTTTATCTTTGCAATTAAACTCTCTAATAATGACATAACAGCTACACTCTGTATGGTAAGTCAGTACCAAATAAGAACAAAATCAACAATTAAGGCAAGCCATAGTGTTAAATAGCTCAGGAGAACAGCAACGATGCTATTTCAATATGGTAATAGGTAAAAGGACTAACCGACAAAATTCTGTTGCGAATTCCATCCAGCTGCATGAAGTAGGCCTCAAGCAACATTTCTAGGTCTTCAACGTCATTATCCAAATGCATACTGGTAGCAATGCTCACGCTACGCCGAAAACTAGAGTTCAGCCTGGGCAGACTTGCTCCTGCAGGAACAATGCTATTGGAAGCAGCAGATGTCATTAAAGCCTCAAACTGTTGGTTTTGTACTTGCTTCCTTGTTAGATACAGATGTGCCATGTCTTCATTATCATCTAGAAGATGTTCTATTTCATCTCTGACCTAAAAATGATACGGCAGCAAAAATAAATAGCTTCAAAAGAAGAACCTAGTTTAGAGCAGCATATGGGTTTTCATAAGGTTCTCAAAAGCACAAGCTTAAGTAGAATGAAAGAAAACTAAAATTCAACGCCAAGAACAAAAAATGATCACTCAATTATGATCTTTTTTTCTATATGTCTTTGCAACTATCCAATCAGAATTAGAATTACTCAAATGTGTCTTTTGCTAATCCAAAGCAGATACACTGCAACATTTGGTTCTTTATATACTTGCACCAAGACGGTTCTAAGTACATCAAATAGTTGCTCCTTCATGTGCATAGGGCCAGGTAAGAACAAACATGAAAAACAATAACTCTAGCAGGACCAGATGGTGACTTGGTGCACAACCAATCACATCTTATATCCCCATGTGCGAAAAGATGCCGTTTATGCCAGCCCGGTTTCAACAAACTTCTTTGGTGTAGGGGGATTTTGCCTATCCAAAAATTGTCCAAGGTTCTATAAATCTTACTCGATCCTTCCCAAGATGAACAATAATGAGGGTTTAGATCCCGAGTAGACACAATACATCTACACCCAGCCTCGGAAAAGTCCTTCTTAGGACTTATTCTACGCTTAGTTTTGTGATTAAAACTTCAGTTATATCTCAATTGCTGCTAATAAGAAATAGACTGTTGAAATTCAAGGGTCAGAAAAGAACAGCAATGACATAATATCAATACAACTTTTGATCTATAAATTAATCTGCAAAAGATAACAGACAGTAAGGTAGAGATTAAGGTTGAAATTTTAGATAGACTAAGGAATTAGACAAGCATATGTATCACTGTAACCTTCTGCACCCGGGCAAGCAAACGGGTAAGATCACTCTTGAGGCTTCGCACACGCTCGAGGTTCCTTGTGCTCACATTCTTGGTCAGCTCATCGAGTACAGGAGTAGCATGCCTCTCAAGATCAGCCACACTTGAGTCCAGCGATGAGCACACAGCCTCGAGTGCAACCTCCAGCACCTGGAACTCGAATGGCAGCTCGTGCTCTGCCCCAGTCGCCTCATTAAGACAGGGCACCTGATCTCCAGGCGAGCCATCCTGCTTTTCCCCATGGCCATCACCACCATGTTCGCCGTTCCCACGCACCAGACTCCTCAGGGGCAGATGGTGCCTCAATCGGTCAACGAAAGGGAGCACCTCGTGCGCGAGAGGGTCCAATAGGAGGACCTCCTCGGCCGTAACGATCGCCCTGATGAATTCTAGGTTGATCAACATCGCCTTCTCCCTAGCTGCACAATAAATCTTTGTATATTATTATACCAAAGCATTGGGTTTTCTTGTTTTCTCAACACCAACAGCGACCCTAATGGCGGTCGATATTAATGGGCGAGCGCTCACCGAGGATGTTGGAGGAGTGGGAGAAGACGGGGCCGAGGATGCGGAGGTCGCGCGGGGGCACGCCGGCGAGGCGGATGATGGAGGCCTTGTCGAGCTCCAGGATCTCGGAGGCGCCCCACCGGTCCAGACGCATCCACAGGCGCGCGCCGGCCTTCTTCTTGCCGACCTTTCCGGACACGCCGTCCGCGGCAGAGGCGACGGCGAGGGAAGGCGGAGACGGGGTGAGCTGCGTCGCGGCCGGCGGCGGGGCGGCCGGAGAGGTGGGGGACGGGGGAGTCCTCGCGCGGGGCTTGGGGATGGAAGGGAGGCGGCGCGCGGAGCGGGTGCGCTTGGAGGAGGACGAGGAGGAGGCGGTGGAGGCGAAGAAGGGCAGCTTCCTGCCGCCCGATCGCCTCCCCATGGCGGCTTGGGGCAGAGCGCGGCGCGGCAGGCGGCGTCGAGCGAGGTCGTCGCGTGGCGTGGTGCGGCACGGGAGACGCGTATAGGTTCCGCTCCGCCTCCAATCTGCTGCTTACTGGGCTGGGCTGCACCCGAACCGGTGCGGGATTCGCGTCCGGCCCAACTACCGCGCTTTCCTCGAGTCTCGGCTAGGCCGGCGGTGCGGTGCACTGCCTATGCCAGTCCAGGTCAGTCGGCTGTGCTCCGGCTTATAGCTTTTTAACTATTTATAGAAAAAAAAGTATAAGATAATAAAAATTAATGTATAATTTTAATCGATATAAATGAAGTCACTATAGTATGAATTCACTTGAAAAATGTTTCATTTGAAAACTAGTTACTATAAAAAGCTAAAAAGTAGCTTTTAAAAGCTAAAAAAGAGACACACTGAGGGTGCCTTTGGTTGAGCTTTTGGGAGCTACTTTTGCTTCCAAAAAGCCAAAAGCCAACCAAAGGGGTGGAAATCAGAAGCTGATACTTTTGGGTAGTACAGTTTTGAAAGCACTTTGGAGCCTGCTTTTGGCTTTCTGCTTTTTGAAATGGTGAAAATAGAGAGCTGTTTCACAGTTGTTTCAAGGAAAATAGAGATAGGAGGTAAGTTTTATACTTGTTTGAACCAAACAGCTTACAGCTTTTCCACAGCCCACAACCTACACAGTTTTTCCACAGCCCACAGCTCATTGCAGCTTTTTCAGAAACCACAGCTCAACCAAACACACCCTGATTCGCCTGTGGGCTGCCGCCAAAACCCGGTGCAGCGTGATCGCCGCCACGTTGCATAGCAACCTGACGACGAGTGGGCTGTCTCCGGATGAGAGCGCCTTCGTGCTCACCGGCACCGGGCCAAATCTGCCCCAAGTAACCGACGCAGGTTGAGGCGGGCGCTTGGTCCGGCTGAGGCGTCAAGGTGTTGCATGCTTGGACGGCTGCCGAGGGGCGCATGCCGTGCGGAACTGGAACACCACCACCAAGTCCAAATTAAAGAACGCTAGCACATGGGTCTTCCATTCTCTTTGTTCGCAACGCGCGGCCATGCATCATTCGTGTTATTATAGTGCAAGCCAGCAGCATCGTGTACTATACAGGGGCGAAGCCAGGATAAATGGTCACCGGGGTCATGACTGCTGGGCCGGACTGCGGAAGATGGGCCGGACTGCTGGGCTGCCAATCTGGTAGGGTCGAACATATTTTCTACTGGGGTCCAAGGTGGTGAAAAATCGCTGGCTATAAGAGGTTACGGCAAAATCGTCGGGGTCGGCCGACCCCGACGAGCTCACGTAGCTTCGCCCCTGTAGTAGTACTATACTATGCCCCCGTTGAGGAGCCTGGAAGTTGGAATAGCTTGCTCTTCCGTGTGTGATGCTAATCCTCCGGAGGAATTGAAGGTTCCTTTATTTGTGCATATATACAGCCAGGTCGTTCCTTTATAAGCTTTATTTTTGCTAGAGTTTGTAATCTTGTTTTCAATTTAGAGATCAAAATCGTAGTCGAGTCAAAAGTCGTGGTTGTAACAAAGTCGGAAGTCATAATCGTGGTCGTGTACGAGTATCGATTCAGTTGTCGTGGTCGTAGTCGAGTACGACTTTGTGTCCAGTTGTAGTCGAGTTCACTTCGTGGACGAAGAGCAGGGTATAAAAGGACAGAGCTTTGTACCGAGAACAGCAGCACCGAGTTGAGGCGATGTAGTTACAGAGGAGGTGCCGAGTAGAGGGCAACCGACGTGGTCGTAGGCAATCGGCGCGACCGCAGAGCAGTAGGCGAACAACGTAGTCGTAGGCAGTCAGCATGATCGCAAAAGAGAGAGGTGACCGGTGTGGTCGAAGTGGTGGCGATCGGTGTGGTTGAAGTGGTGGCGATCGGTGTGGTTGAAGTGGTGGCGATCGGTGTGATTGAAGGTGATTGGTGTAATTGAGTACAAAGAAATAAAGAAAAAGAAGGAGTGGTTTGGCTCCAGGGAAAAGTATCGAGTTTATCATGCGTTCGCAGACGTGGTCGTAAACGAGTTACGACCACGGCAAGCAGATGATCGCAGACATGGTCGAAGGAGTTACGATCACGTCGATTGAGCAGAGGTGTCCGCAGGAGCAGCAGATGTGGTCGTAAAGAAGTTATGACCACGGTCACAAAGTAGAGGACATGGTCGTAAACGGAGTTACAACCACAACGACGATGAGAGCGGAGGTGCTGAAGACGTGATCGTAAAGGAGTTATGACCACGATCACTCAGCAGGAAGGTGCGGTCGTAAGGGTTACGACAACAGCAGTCGATAGAATCACTGCGTAGTCGTAAGGAGCTACGACTACGATGATCAATTGTGATCGAAGGAAGTGCAGCCCAGCGGCGGTGAACGTGGTTGTAAATTCAATAGAAGTTTACAACTACGTGGTCAGAGCAGCGAGGAGAGGTTACAACGTGGTCGTAACGACTGTCAGCGTGGTTGGAGAACCAGTAGAGTGGTCGTAACGACACAGGAGGTGGTCGTAACCTCAATAACGTGGTCGTACATCTACAGGAGGTGGTCGTAGCGGCTAGGTGATGATTGTAAAGATCTTGGACGCAGTCGTAAAGATTGTAACAATTTTGTTTGTTCTTTTTTTATCTTTTAAAAAATGATAAAGAATGCAATGTTTTACTTCTTCCCTTTAGGTGAAAAGAAAATACTATTTTCACTATATATATGGTCGGTTTTAAATCCCATGTCCTAAAAATATGATATCAAGAGCATTCCTTGCCAAATTTCAGCTATTGGATCAAAACCTGCCAATATCATCCATGTTTTCCTTATCTGCTAGGCTGCTCCTTTGTTTGTCAACATCTAAGCTAGAAGATGCCTCTGTTTGTCCAATTTTACGGCGGATAGTCCTTGTTTTGTTTTATACTTTTATATAGCTGTTATTGCAGTGACCAGCGATGCAGTTGTTATTGCAGTGACCAATGATGCTGCCCGTGACTGCTCCAATGCATTTGTGTAGTGTAACTTTTACATGGCATAACATATTTATCTTGTCATTTTGCAGCTTTGATTTCCCATTCAGCCTGACAAAGTATATCCCGTTCTATGGAGGAGCAGAATACCATGATTATCATCACTTTGTTGGAGGCCAAAGCCAAAGCAATTTTGCTTCCGTTTTCACATATTGTGATTATCTATATGGGACCGACAGAGTAAGTTTCTCCATTTACATAAAGGAACTATTCAGAACCCCAGTAAGCATAAGATTTCTAATGTTGAGTTCTTTGCTCCTCCAGGGTTACAGATTCCATAAGGCATACCAAGCGAAGGTAGTATTTTTAACTGTTTCTATCTCCTTCCGTCATTCTATGCTACCTAAGAAATACTAATGCAGAGGATCTTCAATTTGCAAAATTAGAGGATCTCCAATTTGCAAAACTACTATCTGCCAAATGGGCTATTAAGGTGACTGAGTAGCTGACTTTTCTTTTCTTTTCTTGTTCCCCTGGATAAAATAGTTGAAGGACCTGGGGCAAAACAACAGCGAGAAAGTTGACGGCAATGGATTCAGCTATGCAAAGTTGGATTAGGCTGCCCTAAACTAACTGTGAATCCTGAGTGTCTCCCTGATCGATCTTGTTCGTTATGGCAACTGTGCAATGTGTAGTGTTCTGATTTCTGTAACAGTGTGCTGCTGTGCCTTTTGTTTTCCAGTGTTCGTGAACATAGTTTCGAAACTTGTTACGTTGACCAATAACATTTTTCAGACAGCCTTTAATTGAGTTCGCTCTCTGCTTGATTCATCAAAGCCAATTGCTGTCTATGGGTTGGTTTTTGATAAAACTGTGTCACAGTAACCTTTATCCTGGTGATCTCACGGTAAATTTTGTCAGTGTTGAAGACTTATAATTCGGCAATGTCTCACTTGACGTATCATTGCAAGTCAGCCAAACGGTTCTAGACAGGAAAAATGTCGTGTATTCGATATTCTAGAGTTCATAAACTCTATAAGATACATTCTTGTCAATTCCAGTGTACGATCCCCGCCCAGAAATGTAGTAAACAAAAGGGAGTCAGCAGAAGCATACGGTTAGCATTCGCGTCGTTCTGAACCCACTGTCAATTCCTGTGCTACAAGTTCAGAAACGCGTAGCTTAAAAAGCCTATGCATGCTCTTCCCGAAGTACGTTTACAGAAAAAAAAACCACAACAGAACAAATTCCGGGTTTCCGGCTCAGTTCACTCGGGAGCTCCAGTTACAAGAACAAGATTATAATCTTGGGGGCATAACGCAATCTGATGTATCAAATGTGAACACAATTGTCTAAACAAATGTGAAATAAGATTATAAACTTAAAACAGTGCCGAACTTGAAATATATAAGTATTAAGATAAATTCATCTAGAAGTAGTAAGATAAATTCATCCTCAACAGAACATCCCAGTTAAATAGCTGACCCCACAATTACAACTAAACTGACAAGTTATGGAAACTGGAGTACTTGGAATCCATTAACGTTCAGAAACAAAAAAAGCACATGACATAACTATTCATAACACAGAGGGTCGCAAGGAACAGTCATCTGAAAGAACCCTTGGAAGACATTCAGTAACGGCGAGGGGGAAACCGGTCCATGAGCCTCCCAGATGGGCACTCGTAAGCCATGTGGCCACGGCCACCACAGTTGTGGCAGATCATGAAGGCACCAGCCATGCAATCACGGCTCATATGGCCAACTTGGTTGCAGGCCCGGCAGACCACATCACTGTAGCCACCACGGAAGGGCGCGCCACCGCCACGGAAGGGAGGAGGCCCACCCCTCTCATTGATTGCATCAGATTTGGGGCACTGGCGGGCTAGATGCCCCTCAACATTGCACAGGTTGCAAACAGGCTCATTGGTGCAGTTACGGGCAAGATGGCCACTCTTCCTACAGTTGTTGCAGGCCTTCTCGTTGGTGCATTCCGCAGCAATGTGCCCTGGTTTGTAGCAGTTGCTGCAGAGCCTCATTTCTCCAGGCAGCATTGGCGGAGCAGTGCAGTCCTTTGCAATGTGGCCTGACTTGCCACAGTTATGGCATATCCCTTCGTTCGGGCAGCTGTTAGCCATGTGGCCAGGCTCTTTGCAGTTCCAGCAGAGACCTTTAGAAGAACACTCAGCTGCAATATGCCTGACAACGTAAACATATTAGTATGAATAATGTTAGCTCACAAGAAAGAAGGTGAAGAAAGTAGCCTTTCCTGTTCACATGGAACTATAACTTGTGACTTATCTACAACTTAAGCTTCAAGATATCATCTTCAGATGCTTATGAGTTATGATTTCTGGATGGCTTAAGCTTCAAGGTTCATTGTTTATGAACCATCTTCTGATGATATATTTCTATCGTGGAACAAATTATAAAAATGAATGAAATTTCTATATAAGTCTCAGGCGCTAAGACAATAGTATGAGATGCCTACAAATGGCTTAAGTGAACCATGTTTTCATTCTTGGAAACAAATTCTCAAATAATTGCCAATTGATACCGATGCTTAAGTCTCATCCAACATGACAAGAATGCAGGTACCTCAGAATGTTTGTAATGTAGCATGCACACAGAGTTCCAGATACAGTATTGTGCAAAACAGCAGGGCCATAATGTTAAAAGCATGGAAAGCACTATTGAGCAAAGATGCAACAAATAGTTACTGAATAATGGAAGATCCTAACATGAGCTAACATACAAGACTACGAAATCTGAGCAAGCAGAATAACAAATAGTCCTTACCCTGGAAGCCCACAGGTATGGCAGACAGACACATTTGGACAATCTCTAGCAAAATGCCCTGGACGCTTACAATTGTTGCACAAATCAGTGGCAAACCTGCAGGGAAAAAACGAAATAACTTGAGGGTACATAGCCTCTGGAAGTGTCTTAATAATGATATGATGCAGTTCAACAGAAAATGTTTACTAATTACGCACTTCTGGTCATGAATCATGACCAAACGTGCATGGAGAGCTTTTTTCTGAAAACCATAAAACAACATGAATTCATTCAACATTTTGCACATCCAAACCATCACTGGACACGATGAACACCCATCATGTTCCTTACTGTTTTACTACAGATGAGCAGATAAAGTAACTGTAGTCATGAGTCGTGACCTTAGATCAACAGTCTCTATGGATGCGATTATGATGGGAGAAATAAAGAAACTATTTACATCAAAATGAAAGGAACTGTTATGGTTGTCCTACCACCATGGAAACCAGAATTACGTGCAATACCCCTTCAGGCAGCATTTTGGCCGATATATATGATTAGGAGAGGAAGCAGTAACGTTAGGATATTCATCTTGTTTATTTTGAATAATTCAGCTCAAACCTGCTTGGACCACGGCGGCTGTCCCTCCGGTATGGCGCATCACGGTATGAGGTGCGTTCAGTACGCATCTTGCGGTCCTTCAGCGGCGGGCTTCGGCTGCTCATCGTCAACTCCTTCCTTCCAAATCTCCAAGCTCACGCCAAACTGCAACACCTCACCACAAAACCTCCACCTCCAAGACTCCCACGACAGCCACAAACCCTCTCTTCTTCCTTCCTTCCTTCCTGTCCACAACAAAACCACAGACCGAAATCCAGCCCCATGAGTCCATCAACAACCACCATCCTTACTGAGCAGTGAGCACGCGCTTGAATTCCAACAGTAGGTCACATGACTTTTCGAATGCCCTACTTTCCGCCAACCTTGATTACTACGTACAAGCACGATCTAGCCATCTGCCATATATGTTTCTTCCCAGTTCCCACAAAAGATTTTCCTTTTCCCCCAACACTACCGCGGTACCGCCCAATCAACACAACCACTTAGCTTCTTACCACGTGATTCTACAACCATCCTACAAGGCTACAACCACAGCAACACAATGGGTTCTTGAAAGATTAGTGCTTCGACTATTCCACACTCCGTGCTCCTATTTTACGAGCGTCAGCGAAAGAACCCCAAGGACAGGTGACCAGATCGGTAACAGCAAACAGATTTGCATCTAATCCAACAGCGTACGCGTACACTAATGGCACGAAATCTCGTCGAAAGATTTGGTTTTTGCTCACACAACAGCGCAAATTAGGGGCAGGCGAAATCAACTAAGGCCAGGGCTTACCGAGAGGACGGATCTCCGGCAGGAGGGAGGAGGATGAGGAGACGAGGTCGAGTACAGCAACGAGGGTGCTCCGGTGGAGGTCGCCGGAGGAGAGCGGCGGCGGCGGCGGCGGCGGCGGCGGCGACGGGGGCCACTCGGGAGGTGGGATTGGATTGGTCCGAGCCCGAACGCGACCTGGTCCAGCAGAGGACGCAAATCCTGAATTAGTGCTGTCCACTGAGCCGTTTTGTACTGTACGACACGTTTAAGCGTGATAAATAAATAAATCGTGTTATACTGGCCCATGGACTAAGGTGTAAGCCTAGGCCTAGCTCTTATGATCGTGCCGTACCAGTACTGGCATAGTTAGATTTTAATGGATCAAAAGAACAAATATCAAAAAAATATAAAAAAAAGTAATAAAATATTACATAAAATTGTAGAAAATTATAAAAAAAATAAAAAAATATACACATTGTTAATCATCAAGATAATTATTTGTAATGATATAATGATTTTTATTAACATGTTAAATTACAAAACATGGCTGCTTCATTAAAAACTTTACCAAGTAAAAACTTAACTTGAGAAAATCTTGTTAAAGAAAAAAGAATACAACCTATAAAAGTTACTAGTGACTACGTTTGAAGAAAAAAAAATTGAAAATCCAATTCATTGCTATCTAGATACAAATTCTCAAAAGATTCATCCAAGTCTATATTCTCTACAGTATGTTGGAGTCTTGATTCAGCTTGTTCCCAATTTTTAACGGTCAGAAGGATTTCAACCATCTCGTTCGAGAGACTTGTTCGTCACTCCTTAATTATTATCTAGATATAATGAAGGCTGACTCCGAGGAGATCACAGAGATAGGAACAGTCAACACATCATGTGCTAATATGGATAGCACTGGATATGTTACTTTCTGGGTTTGCCACCACGAGAGAATATTCAACTCTTGCTCGAAACCGACGTTGTCACTATTGAGATAGCTTGATAGGTCTCCGATGCTTTGTCGCCTTCCTCCACTTTACTAATGTGTACCTGCATGAGAATCTCTAGAGGAAGAACAAAAAATCATGCCCTATTGCATAGTCTCCACAGAGGTGCTAGGGGCCACCGGGAGTCTTTCCAAACGCACGAACCCAAACTTATTTTCATATTTCTCGTATACCTTATATAATTTATCCTTGACTACTCTATAGTATGTACAATAATCTAAACCAGTAGTATCACTTAAAAGTTATAATACAATTGTAAATCCTTGAAGCTTGGCCCTAAGATTTAAAATAAAGGCGAATGCATATAAAATAGGAATTTTCCTCCAATATTTTAAAAACTTAGTTTTCATGGCAACTACAACATCCCGTAGTATAGGATCATTTCAAAAGCCTTTAGGTGAGTGGCAATTTCAAGAATGTTATGAACAATTACAGGAGAGGTAAGGTAGTGTGCTCAAGAAAGACAAAGTGTATCTTTATAAAAAAGTTCTAAAAAGAAAATATTTTTTCACCAACAACCCAATCGGCCTCAGTAAGTTCGGGGTCTCTATCTTGGGTTCTACTGAAGGAGCTACGAGATTGATGAACTTAGGTGTGAAGGAAAACAGATAACGTGCTCTTATATGACAATATGTGTTTAAGCATGAGGTAAGTAGAGTTACATCTAACAGGCATGTCTAAACCAAATTTTCTAGGACAGACGTTCATTGCTACACAAAAGCTCTTATATGCAGCTATTCATTGGTTAAAACAATTAATATATGAAATTGCATCTCTAAAAGAAACAAGTCAAGCATTTAATCTTTTTAAACCAGATTTAACAAGAAGATTAATAATATGGTAAGCACAACGTTGATGTCGTAAGAAAGATTGTGTATACGTATTGAATAAAGGAGTAAGAATTTTCATAGCCTTATTATTTGCAGCAGCATTATCTAAAGTTATAGAAAAAATCAATCCATGAGCCTAAAATCTTCTACAATTTTAACAATGCATTCCGCAATATTTTCAGCAGTATGTGCAACATTAATTAATTTAAATCATATAATTCACTCTCGAGCTAGCGATCGAGGCCGCCATGTACCTCCCATCAAAGAATCTGCACTAGGCTTCTTTGATTCAATCGGTGTTGGCTTCTATTGCATTTTTTTTTTCATTTTAAGCAAAATCAATGCTTCCCAAAACCCCCGTGAGCATCCATGTGGAGGATGTTGCTATGTGCTACTTGTTATACTCAACTTTGATTTGGGATCTAGTTGAAGAGAAGATGGAGAGTAGCGTCATTGTTGTAGTGGTTGATGTATGCGGCACCAGAGAAGAAGGGGTTTGGTTGATGGAGACTGTGGCTTCCAGTGGCGGTGCCAGTAAACAAAGAGGAGGGGATCTGGTGGATGGATATGATGGCTTCTTAGGGAGGCGCTAGTGGATGGAGGTGTTGCTTGGCTATGGCGGCGGATCTAGGGGAATAGAGGGAGGCATAGGGCAACGGTGAGATGGGTGAGGAGGGGCGCTGGATGACTGTAATGACAAGGTAGAGTCAAGTGGTTCAGGCGTATGACAAGATCAAGCCTAGCCTAGCTATCACCCGAGCTAAGAAAGGAGGCAAGAGAGAAAAGTTAGGACCATGTATAAGGAAGGAAAAAAAGATGTTTTGATCATTTTAAATTCTATCCCAATCCATTCCATACCTATTATCCATACAAAAAATAGGATAAAACCCCCATATCCCTTGAAGTGAAAAGTAGATACGAATTATCCGTATTATCCGGTTACCATATTCGATAGGATACGAATATGGTATATATTTTTTCATCTGATTAACAATTTTTTTATCATATTCGTATTTAAATTTGCATAAAAATATGGAAGTGAATATGGTATGAACTTTCACTATATGAAATGTTATTTTATCCGAACTATTCGTATCCATAATCGTATTCGATGAAACAATATACATATTTTATTACAATACAAATAATTAGTTGGAAAAGTTTTTTAATTGAACGTGAATTCGTGCTTCTTTAGATGAAGTAAATGATTTAGAATGATTAGACGTGATTGTAAGAGGATAAAAATGTTATTAATGTCTTCGTACTACCAAGTTATAAATATATTTGGATCCGATCGAATTAATTAGATATTCAATTCGAATTCATATTCATTATATATTCAATTCATATTCGAGAATATTCAAATTTATATCCATATTTTTTATAAAATATAAATATGATTAAAAATACTACTCAATTCGTATTTGATTTTTCACCCCTACGTAAACCCAGTCCAAAAACACAGCTCCGTATATCCAGCTCATATCCCAATTGGCTGTGCTCAATATGGTTTTTTTGAGTGGCTTATAGCTGGAAAGCACTGTAGCTTACTGAAAAAACACTGCAGCTGACATATGCTTATTTAGCATAACTAAATTTAAAAAATTAAAAAATAAAAAATATATTAGCTCATCACGTATAATGTAAGGGGGTGTTTGGGACTGCTCCACAAACTCTGCTCACAAATTCTACCGTGGAGCACCTCCACAAAAAACCTAGAGTTTGTGGAGCACCCCTTTAGGTGCTCTCACAACTCCACTTTTTTTCCTCGAACAGAGTGCGTGGAGCTGAATCTGTTTGGCTAAAAAACATAGAGCGGAGCTAAAAAACATAGAATTGAGCAGTCCCAAACACCCCTTAAATAAACACGAGAAAAAGAACCGGTAAAAAAGCTAAAAAAAAAAGCTGAACCTGAACCCATTATCCAAACACCTCCCCACTTATTACACATCCCCTCGAAGCCCAAAGACGCACGCGACCAGGGCAACCACCTCGTCCCCCCTCTCCCCCGCGATCCAGCCAACCGGGCCAGGCCACCGACGACGCGCGCAAACCCTAACCCCCGCGTGGATCTGGGAGCTGCCGCTGGAGCTCCCTCCCATGGTCCCCCGCGCCGAGGGGGCCTCCGGCCGGCGGCGTTGCTGAGATGCGGGGCGACGCGCCGCCGCCCTCAGCCTCCTCCTCCTCCCCCCTCTTCGGCGGTGGCGGCGGTGAGTTCTTCGAGTCAGCGCCCGGGCCCCTCGTCTTCCTGCCCCTGCTCCTGATCCAGGGCGGCGGCATGGACCTCTCCCGCGTCGGCGAGAAGCTGCTCAGCTCCGTCCGCTCCGCGCGCTCCCTCGGCCTCCTCCCCCCGACCCCCTCCCCGTCCTCTTCCCGCCCCGAGGTTCCTTATCACTCCCTCCCTCCCTCCCTTCGTCGCTCGCTTTCGTGTACTGTCTCGGATCCGAGCGATGGCGATTGCTTATGTTTGTGCTGCATTGTTGTAGGTTCCAGCTCGAGCTGCGGCTGCGGCCGCGGCCGCGCGTGCGATCGCCGGGTTGCCACCGCACGAGAGGATCAGCCTGCCGTCGAATTCGGAGGACCTGGTCTCGATCTACGGGAGCAACCCACAGGGGCAGGCCGTGGACGAGCTTGACGATGTGTTCTATGAGGAGGTAGGTGCTGCATTTCCGTAGATGTGGGTGCCCTCAACAACGCGCCAATGGGGCTTGACGTGTTGAAGCTTGAATTGTTTGCAGGAGTTCGATCCGATAAAGCACATTCTGGAAAATATACCAGATGAAGGTGGTGATTCGACCTATTTCGATAAGCAGGTTAGTGGGGCAGTTTATCCTCACCTGTCCTTCATGTCTAAAACATTATTAATGGAATGCATGATAAGAAAACCTGTATAGACCATGCATGTGAGTGGTGTTTGCATGCATGCTTGGATGCGGTTGTGTTAATGACAATTTTGGAAACAATTGTTTCAACGAATGAAAATCATGCCCTTTGTAGAAGAAACCGAGCCCCCTTTGTTTCCAAACATTCTAGTTGTCCATGAATGCATTTGCCAATGAAAGGCCCGTTCCACCTGCATGAATGTGCACTTTTGTAACAAAATTAATGTGTTCTGTTTTTTAATGCACTTCTCTTTTTTGCAGTCTACTTTGAGATTAGCGCAGCTCGACAAGATTGCAGAACGATTGTCGCATCATGTTATGGGTCACCATGAAGAAATGGGTATGTCTCCCATAGTATAGAAGAGGTTCATTTATTGGTTTCTACTTCGCATATGATAGGATAGATTTCAATTGCATTCTTCTACTTTTTTTGTTTTCAACTGATACTTTTCATGGATGTTCATCTCCTTTGACATGCTCAGGTTTTTAAGTCTTTTTAATTATGAAATATTTGAGATATCCATTATGAGTATTTTCTCAATTATGCTACCAAAAATGTCATCTTTTCTGACTTCATTTTAAGGAAATCTCAGATTACTGATAATAAGTTTTGGCCAGTGAAGGGGATGCAGTTAGTGATGGAGTTAGAACAAGACTTAAAGGTCGCGAATGTAATCTGCATGGTATTATCTCATGAAACTTTGTCCTTGCAAACATTGTTTTGCCCCTTTGGATATCTGGCCCTTATGATTTAATCAATATTCAGAATGGACGGAGGCATATATCCTCGTCAAAGAATGAGGTGTCAAGGGATCTGGTTGTCAATGTAAAATCAAAGAAGAAACAAGCTTTGCTGGTAGGTGCATGCTCTTGTCTCATGTTTATTTGCTACATTGACTGGATAAGCTTGGTGAATGTTCCCAGCTCTTCTATATAAATCACTGAACTACCATTCTGTTATGAAGTGAGGTTCTTAATCTGTTTAGCTCGTTCTAGGTCAACCTTCCTCTGTCAATGTCTTAAGGATGGAATTATTAATGCCTTGATAAATTCAAATTCTCCTTGTTTCATTACAGATAGCTCTAGGTACGTAGAATTGAAGATCAACAAATAAAAAGGTTTAGTTTTTGTGTAATGCAGGATGTTCTTCCTATTCTTACAGAACTTCGTCATGCCCTAGACATGCAGATGGAACTTGAAACTTTTGTTGAGAAAGAAAATTACTTTCAGGTGAGCTAAAATTTGGCCATGAACATTGTTATCTTTTCTCTAATTCATTAATTTATCTTCTTATTTTTTCTCTAATTCATTAATTTACCTTCTTTACTCAAGGGAGATATTAGCAGCTGTTTTATTTTATAATCTTACTGCAGTAGTTTTCAACCCCGTAAATCATCTCTTGGAATATGGGTGTTGCTCCTTCGACCTAAATGACCCCTGTACCTGTGTTTGCTATGTGGTTAATCACCTATATTTTTTTCAGTATTATGGTAGTTTTCTTATGATACCTTTCTGATGTTTGCAGGCATTTCAATTATTGCCCGAGTATTTGCAAATCTTGGAGAATTATTCAGGCCTTTCTGCTGTACAAGAAATGGGACGAGGGATTGAGGTAATTATTTTTTGCTTTGCTCAATTCTCTCAACTAGGCTCCTGTTTTTTAGATGTTTTGTCTCTTTAATTCTAGAAAGTGTAGACTAAGTCTATCTTCATCTCAGAACTTTCTGTTGGTATGTTCAAAGAGTCAAAAATCTTCTGCACCATCAAATTCAATGAAGTTATCTGCATTTCTCGCTTCAATTGATCTGAGTTCATATTTTTATCCTGCTGATGATATTTCTGCTTTGTATACATCCGCAGGCATGGTTAGCACGGACAATCCAAAAATTGGACACCCATTTACTGGGAGTTTGTCAGACCTTCAATGAAGAAAGATACCTAACTGTGAGTATTTCCATGGTCATTGTTTTTTATGGGCTCTTGGATTAGCTGAATTATTAATTTGTTTTGCCATCTCAATCAAATTACATTCTTTTAACAATTGCATATGGATGATAGGTGATTGATGCATATGCACTGATGGGTGACATTGGTGGCATGGCTGAAAAGATGCAGAGTTTCTTTTTGCAAGAAGTATTGTCTCAGACACATTTTGTCCTGAAAGACATGTTGGAAGAGGTATTGGATTTGATTTATCGGCATGGTCCTTGTTTTACTACTTGCTATTCTTATGATTTTCAATACCAATCTCTTGATACGTGATATTCTCAATTTTTCTAATTGGAAAGTAATTGCAGGAGGTGGGAAATAATACGCAGAGAAATAGGTCTGTATTCAGCACCTTATCTTGGTTCGTTTGATTGTGTTCTAAGCTTAAACAGAACTTCCAATAATTTGGATCGTATGCGTATGGTTTGCAGGATGTGCTAATGTAGTTACTGCTTTTGTGAGTCATAGGTGAATTTTATCCGTGTTGGACCCATAATTTGTTTTTTGTGTGGCAAACTTATAACTTAACTAGGTTATGTTTCACAATTTACATCTTACACTGGGATTATTTCCTTAAAAAATTTTTGGAGTTAGAAAGGTTTGCATGCCATTGAAGTACTGTACTTTTTACAAAAAATCATGGTCACTTCTATGCTAGGTGTGCCGCTGAAACTAGTACTGTCAATATTCCCTAGTAGTTGGATCCCCAGTTCAAGTTGACTTCTGTTGAACATTTCTGATCGCCTAAAACAGTACAAGATTTATGTAAATACGAACTATCATTTATGGGGCATTTGACATATAAAACCATCTCATCTTTTTAGAGGGAATATTGTGTGCTAGATGCTTTAATTACAAAACCAAACATTATACAAGTTTCAGTGAGTACTCACTTCACTAATCTTGTTTTCTGCAGATTTACATATAGTGATCTTTGTGTTCAAGTTCCTGAGTCCAAACTTCGCCCCTGCTTGTTAAAAACCCTTGAGAGCTTATTTTCATTGATGTGCTCATATTATGCTATTATGAGCTTTTTCCCAGGAGTAAATGTAAGTTTTATTGGTGTGCTATCACTTTTATTTTTGAAATTTTGATGACATATCTAGATTTACGGTTATGAACTGAGAGGCAATCACTTACAAGGCTCAGCACTTCAATGTAAACCATTATGAGGAACTGCAGAGTTTATCTTTCTGCAGCATTGAGTGTATAAACCATTCAGTGGTGTAGGAAATCTGAAAGAAATCAATAATAATAGGATCAACCAGAAACTTACAGCTGAGCAAGCTTCTTTATATAAAGATGTCAAATGTTAACAATTTTAAACTCTTTCCTATGTATGGAGCTGGCAGTTGGAAATATTCTATATGTTGTCAGTTGAACCATATATTGAATATGCAATGAAGAATTACTAGTTTTCAGTATGAAATAAATCCAAGCTAAACTGACCTATCTTACCATAATTTTGTGGATTTGGACCTAAATCTAATGTAATATTTTGGTTAAGTTGTTAACAGTGTCTCATTCGAATATTGGTTTCTGATATAGTTGTTCATGTAGTCTTGTGTTTTTCTCTCCAGAATAACACATCTCAGAGTACAAGCGAAGCTTTAGTTGATTCAGGAAGAGGTCATTCAAGTGCATTAGGCATTCAGGATGGCTTTGCAGCCGAAAAGAGTGACAGAACATCATCTTCTGACGTCAGCAATCCTGATGCTAGCACATCAGGAACGGTTTCTCCATTCTATCAGCTGAGGGCAGATGCTACAAAACTTGTTGCACATACATTTGAAAGAGGACGGAGAAATCTCTGGCAACTGGCAACAAGTCGCTTATCTGTTTTACTGTCTTGTTCAGCTGTTTGTTCAACTAGCACATACCAATTTCTGAAGAACTATGAAGATCTCAACATTTTCATTTTGGCTGGTGAAGCATTTTGCGGGTTTGAAGCTAGTGAGTTCCGGCAGAAGTTGAAGACTGTCTGTTTGAACTACGTAGTGACCTTTCACCGGCAAAATATATATGTATGTCAAATAACTCCTCTATTCAATTGTTAGATGTACGAGCATCAGTTGTTATGTGAGTTGGATATAGGATCACATAACAAGATATTTATCCAAACATAGGAACCCTCCAAGTGCTGGCATGTTCTGAATCAGTGTAGCCATAATCATAACTTAAAACTGTAGGCAATGCACAAGGAGTGTGTTGTGTTTAGAAATCTTGTTCAGAGTTTTTTTTGGAGCCATCGGTATCTCATGCTTTGTAGTTGTAGGCTGATTTTGATACGAGTTACTTGACTTCTTATGTTTGCAGCAAAGAGTTTGCAGTTGATATGCACCCTAAGTTACTACAAGCACATTGTAAACTGGAGGAATTTACATAGTTTTGTTATTTTTCACTACAGTTTTGTGTTTTGTAATAAAGAATAAGAAAGGATAAGGTTATCCCTATTTTCTGGTAATGCATGGGTTTCTCTAGTTGGTATCACTATTATGCTTTACTCTTGATTTGGCATGGCCAGAGTTGACTTTCGCGTTTAATTTTTCAATGTGGCGTTTTTAACTATTGCATTTTGCCATTCTCTTGCAGGCACTTAAGATGGTACTGGAAAAGGAATCTTGGACAATAATGTCTGCTGAAGCTTCGCAGATAATAAGTTTAGCAGGCCTTACCGGTGATGGCGCTGCGCTGATTTCGCCTACCAGTTGTAGTTCCACCTTACCAATACATTGTTACCGTGGAAATTCTACTACGGCTGATACAGGGAAGCAAAAGAATGGATTTGCTTCCTGGCTTAAGATCGAAAACCCATTTTCTTTGAAGTTAGAAAATGGTTCCACTGAATCCCCTAAGTCTAATGCGCTGTTCAACTCGGCAGCTGGCAATAGTTCTGTCCATGGAAATACTAGTCATGACAATGGAAATAATTCACCTTTTGATGAAGAGAATGAAGACCTTCTAGCTGATTTCATTGATGAAGATAGTCAATTGCCTAGTAGGATATCAAAAACAAAATTTGTGAAAGGCAATTCTCCACATTGGAAAGATGGAGACATTTCATCGCAGACAGGATCATCACTTTCTTTATTAAGGTATCAAATACTTGTGTACCTTAACTTGTGGAATTTCCCTATAACATAACTGCCTATGCTAAGCTGTCACCGCATCACTGGAATCAGGATGATGGATAAATATGCCAGACTAATGCAAAAGCTGGAAATTGTCAATGTTGAGCTTTTTAAGGTCAGTTATGTCATTCAATGTCAGTGGATTTTCCTTGGTAGTAAACTGCATCACATAAGTTTGTGGAATATCTTCTGTTCATACTCAATAAGCTTTTTTTTCCAGGGTATCTCCCAACTGTTTGGCATCTTTTATCACTACATATATGAGACATTTGGGCACCAGGACAGGAGTCAAAGCGGCAAGCCGTTACCTGATTATCAATCATGTAAGGATTAGGTTTTCTCCCCAAAATTTTTTGCTCATTGTTCTTTGCTATTACTGCATATAAATAAATGATTACTGATTTGAAGCTTAAATGCCCTTTCTGATACTTGTGTTGCATTCAGTTCGGCTTAAAGCAGCTTTATCAAAAATAACACAAGACTCTGATCAGTGGATCAAACCACAGAACATTTCGTATTCACCTTCATCATCTATATCAATGAATTCATCTTTCGCTCAAATGGATGTGATGCCTACTGCGCCTTCGAGCTCAATGTTGACCTCCTATGGGTTAAAGGTAGCTGCTGGCTTTTCAAGATGATGCTTATATATTGCTATTCAATCCCATCTCATGTGCAGCCTTAACATATTTTCAGTATTTGGAACTGAGTTGCAATACGCACCATAAATCTGATGTTTGTCCTGTCATAGACAAGTAGACAACAAAAGTGAAATTTGCTTTGCTTATTTGACTTGAGCATGCCTCATAAGAATTTAGGTTTGCTAAATCATGCAGTGAGTTTGAATATGCTAAATGGAGTTCACTGTAGATATGATTTCTTTGTTTCATTTTTTTACCATAATATTAGCAACTTATCAACTATTATTTTGTTGGCTTCAGCATGTAAGCTGCTCCAATGGGTGTCTAATTAATAAAACAAAACTCTGGTGGTAGCTACCAGAATGTTAGGCCAATCATTTTGTAGCTTACTGCAAGACAATTCTCCATATTTTTTGGATGTTTTCTGTTTAGTAGTTAATTGCTTCACTGCCCGTTACCACCATACACTACTAGCTTAATATTGATTGTGTGGATGAGGTGAATATTGCATCCAAAGAAGTTGTAACGTTGCAGGCTGTTGGAAAGGCAAAACTTTTGGATGTATTGTGGGAGGGGATGGTGTCTTTAGACTTTGGAAGCTACTGGAGCATGGTGGAAATGTGGAGGTCAAAAAAGTAATGGGAAAACAAATATTGTCATCAGTTGGTTTTCATGCACAAATTGATCGAGGATTGTGTAACATGAGGGAAAATGGGCTCAAGGGAAAGAATCTAGGTGG
Organism: Dendrocalamus latiflorus; assembly: GCA_017311315.1. NCBI lineage: Eukaryota > Viridiplantae > Streptophyta > Magnoliopsida > Poales > Poaceae > Dendrocalamus > Dendrocalamus latiflorus. The sequence goes on from CM029675.1 coordinate 23,810,947, forward strand.
AGAACTGGGGTAATTAATGAGTTGTAGGCATGAGCTGATTTGGTCTCTGTAGTTTCAGTATGCCTATTTACCTAAAAATTGTTATCATGAGTGGGCTAGTGAAAAAACTGACCCATTTTGGAACTTTACCTTTTCTTGCAGGAGAGATGCGCAGCTGCGGAAACAGTATCATTGGTTGCTCGAGTTTTGGACAGATCTAGAGCCCATCTACATTCAGTGTTGTCTCAAAATAACACTTCCGTTGTTGAAGAGTTTTTCGGGACACTGGTAAGTTTCTTGAATTTTGAGAAGTTTTGCAGAACTCGAAGTTGTTGTAGTTGTGTGTGTGCGCGATCAAGTTCATTTTGTAGTCTGTAGGTTACAAAGATGTAATTGATAACTCTGAAATTTACCCTTTTCCTTGGTTGTGATAGGTGCACTCTGTTCCAGAATTGGCTGGGCACATTCATAGGACAAGTGCACGAATGCTTTTGCATATCAATGGGTATGTTAGATAAAATATTCATGCGTTTTGCCAATCCCCTTAATTTTTTTGTCATTATTTCTTTTGGTCAAATATAGCTTGGGCAGGATTTGCATCACCACATATGCTGTTAGAAGTTTAGAACTGTAGTATCTTGCTCAGCTACTGCATCGATGTTCTGAATCACCATTCTCGTATATGCTCAATCGGATCACCTGCCAAATGTGTTTTTCAGGTATCCAGATAAGATTGCGAATGCCAAATGGGAGGTCAAGGAGCTTGGCATAGAGCACAATGGGTATGCTTACATTTAATCAGCCTTAATATAAACAATTTGAATATTCTTGTTTTGAGTCTCTGTCCCCCCCCCCCCCCCCCCCCCCCGGCCCTCTTGTTGTATTGCTTCATAGTCAGAGCAAGGACTACGACTACTAGTATGGTTTTTTAATTGTGATCTGGAAGCACAACTGATTAGGTTGTTTGTTGTTGGCACCTTTTTATTACAGATATGTTGATTTGTTATTGGGTGAATTCAAACATTACAAGACAAGATTGGACCATGGAGGAATCTCTAAGGTTAGTGTGATTCAATTAACCGAATAATTTCTTCCTTTCTTTGGTTCTTTGGTTTCACTTGGTTTATGTATGTAGGTGTTAAGTAGTTTTGGAACTTTAGCTTCTAAATATTTCTTGATAATATACTGGCATTAAAGGTAATTAAACATCTTATGTGCTTCCCAGCTCCAAGACCTCTTGCTGGAGTATGGCATAGAGAGCATCGCAGAAGTTTTAGTTGAAGGACTCTCTAGAGTGAAACGGTGCACCGATGAAGGGCGTGCTTTGATGTCACTTGACCTTCAGGTTGTATACCTTTTTATTCTTATCCAGTGGCTTATTTATGAATTGAAAGGCTTGGAAGAAGACTTAGTGAGAGTTTTTGCTGTTCTTTCAGGTACTAATTAATGGGCTGCAGCACATTGTATCAGCAAATGTTAAGCCAAAGCTGCAAATTGTGGATACTTTCATAAAGGTACGTAGAGCAAATTAGTCAAAGCTTCATTTGTATGCTGAGTAATTTAATGACATTACTCCCCCTTATGCCAACCGCACATAACTTTTTGTGTTCCATTTGGCCTTTTGTTAATGGGGTCTTGACAAAGGCCATTGCTGTTAACAATTCTTGTGTCGATCAAACAGGCTTACTATTTGCCGGAGACTGAGTATGTTCACTGGGCACGGTCTCATCCAGTAAGAACTCTACGAAACTTCATTCCCTGTATATTCTATGTGCGCATTTTTCACTTTGGAGAGACAATTTGATTTACTCCGTCTGTTGTTGCTGAACTCTGTAGGAGTACAGCAAAAGTCAGGTGGTCGGGTTGGTTAACCTGGTTGCCACCATGAAAGGATGGAAACGGAAAACGAGGTTGGAAACCATCGAGAGGATTGAAGCAGGACCATAGGCGAAGGTGGTCTGTAATTGTTTTGTTTTTGTTTGCTTCAGCTGCGTATAGAGCTGTGTTTCTTTTTTTTATTAATTGTCAATTCTCTCGCCTTACTGGCCATTTTGATACTAACCCCCATTATCCGTCCTTGGTGTATATTTAAGCGACAACCTTGTATCATATCTAGTGGGGTGAGTAACCAAAAAGCAAAGGAACAGCATGTACACCATACATGGAACATTGGTTCAATAAATATGAATCTTCATTGATAAATGACCCCATTATCATAAGTGCAACGGAGCAAACGTTTTTAAGACTATTTTTAAGTTGCTGCCGATGTCTTCAATGGCTGTGCTAATGCGTCATAGATGCATAAGTTGTGGTAGTCATTGCAGCCTTTAATCTTAATAAATGACGCTGTGATAATTTCCTATCAAAACCTTAGGTTTGCGTTTGCACATAACTTTTAAGATGGGGTTCTGATATGTTTATCCGTACTGCAATCGAAACATGAGCATCACACACAACTTTTATGACGGGTTCTGGTCTGCTCATCCGTATCGCCATTAATTGGCGTCTTCCTCATCCTGCTATAACTACTGTGCAAAGATAAGGCAGCACGGCTGCGCTACGGTGTTCCATAGGCAAATTAGCCAATTGCCCGGGGATCAATGAGTTTCTCCATACAAATGTGGCTCCATTTAGAACACCAATTTTTTTTTTATTTAGGTGGGAATTAAATTGTTTCCTGCAAAATATTTACATTCCAAAGTGAGCATAATTGCATAAAGCAGGAAGAATGAGCGGATGACTGTCACGGAATCGAGTTTGCGACGTCTGGAGATTATCCAGAATAGTTGAGCTTCCCGTGTGCTCTTGCCGCGTCTGCTACTGGACTATTCCTGCGCAGAACTGCCCGTGATGTTCCTGGACTCCCCAACACATTTAGGGCTTGCTTGGTTGGCAGCTCTATGCCTGAAAAAAAAGTAGCGTCCGGAGAGAGCCTAATATTCTAATAATGTTTGCCTAATAAGGTAAAGCTGAGGATGTAGTATTTAGTTGAAAGACTTGAGATCTGGTCCCGCTTATTTCAGCTTCAGTTTTTAGCTTCTAGTTTATTTTTCATTATTTATAAAATTCGTCTTTTTCTGAACTTTTTGCTTTTTTTGAGCTTTTTTGCCGGTTTTTTCTCGTATTCGTTTGCGTTGTCCGTGTTGAGTTAGCATATTTTTTCTATTTTTAAAAATTTTTAAATTTAATTACATCAAATAAGTCATCTTCAGTTACAGTGAAATTTTAGTCACTATAATGTAATTTTAGTCGTAACGCACAGCTACATTACATCGAGTCACATGGGAGGCTAATAACCAGGCACTCGTTTTTGGTGCCTGGGAGCGAGCCAGGTCGACAACCAAACAGTGTCCCAGCGAGCTCCCGGTTGCGTTCGCGTGCGGCCCTAGGGCGCGAACCAAAATGATTGCGCCTCACAACTGCGTACAGGCTCTTGCAGAATTGCAGGGGCGCCAAGGCTGCAGACACTTCGGTAAAAGTCAGTAACACATTACTAGTTTTACTATTACTAGTCCTTGCAGCTTGGCTTTCTGCACTTGCTCACATTCCTGAATGATTCCCCTCCCCTGCATGCTGAGCCGAGAGATGACTGATCAAACTGAAATCATCTAGCTGTGCGGTGGAGCCCTAGAGGGCGACACGTCAGGGCGTCGCACGGCCGCTGTGCGGCCAGCGCCTATCGCATGGCCACCATGTGGCCAAGGTGGGTGCCACACGCCAACGTGCGGCAGCCCATTAGCCCTAATGCACACTAATTAATCATCTATCGCATAGTGGCCATGCGGTGGAGGTTTGCTTTGTATTAGGTCGTACCCCCTCCAGACGGCAGGTTTCTGCTGCGGGCTGTACACCTGTGAGTCAAACTTTGTCCGAGTAATATTTAGAGTTCTTATGACTTCTTCTGTAACGTCAATCCTTCCAAAAAATGCAGACAATCGAGGATAGGTCAGCATGCTACGAACTGTTAAGTAGTGCAACACGAGTGGACAACGACATGGATGGACAGGGCACACTTGGAGGTCGTACAGGAGCAACGCCCATATGGCGTTCGGATGTACAATAAATACCTAGACTGGTACATACTACGGTCGCGTGGCAGACTCATCCTTCCTCCACCAAAGTGCCCATAGCAAGTGATGCACCACAATAGCCTACACCACTCGTTCGATCATCACAGCACTTTGCGGCGTCACAACACTGTAAGATACTTGCAACTTCTTATCGTTTCATTGATGAAATATGCACTACATATTATTAAACCTGTTTTGTATGTCACTTCAGTTAGAGCGGGCGCAGTGCATCACAAGCACATCTAAAACTACCATCCGCAGCCTAGACACACCATGAGCCCTACAGAAAACTTTTAAGTATATTATATCGAAAGCCAAGAAAATAATAAACAACCTGAGTTGTAGCCGTTTGACGAACCACACTGTGTGCATCGGGCACCCAGTGGGGGCACCGTGCTCACCTACTAGGTCATTGTAACCTAGCGAGTCCAGCCGATGTCGTAGTGCTACCTGTCGGTCATCCGCGAGCCAGCCAGGCAAGGAAGGAAGTCACGTACAAATCTATATTTTGTTTTCTTGTCATGCCTTACGTTTCGCTAACATCATAGTGTTCTCCCACCATAGGTCTGTCATCGGGATGCATCACTTGTACCCTCCGCACCCTCTACACAGACTAGCGCTCCCCCTCGGTCATCTGTAGTTCTGCACTGCATATCTGGGAGGTACGACATTTGTAGTCCACGTCCAGAATGCTCATTTGCTATATCTAACAATTTCTACAAGTGCTAATGGGCTGCCACACGGTGGTCGTGCGGTAGGCACTGGCTGCACGCGGCCGTGTGGCGTCCTAACGTGTCGTCCTCTAGGGTTCCGCCGCACAGCCACTGTACGGTGGATGCACCATTTTTTCCATTTCCGTGTGATCGGCGCTATTTCTATAAATATGAATCCAAAAACAACCAGTTTAACCAAAAACACCCTAAATCCTACCAACTCCTCGTAACTGAACTATTCACTATGTGGTATTATTGTAGCCATATTTTTTCAACTTTAGCCTCAGAACACCCATTTTTATAAAAATGGCTCCCTCCCTAAGCTCGGAAGGCGCGGCAGGTTAGGCAAGCGTGGTAGGAGGGTGGGCCCACAGTGCTACTGAGTTGCCTCTGCTCGGTAGGTGCTGCCAAGCTACACCAGCTTAGGAACAGGCCAGGCAGGCAAGCATGGGCAAGGGACCGGGGGTAGAGGTGGCAAAAAACACATTAGTGGGCTCATTAGCTTGGTTTAAAATTGCTTCAATTATGCCCGTTGATTTGGATTTTGCTTTAGCTTGGCTCGGCTAATTAGTTCACTTCTAAAAATACTTCTACAAATTTGGTTTATGCATTATTGGTCTGTTTGAAGAATAATCTTGGTACAAAATACTTCTTTTTTGTGTAGAAATGGCAGTTGTTTCTGTGGACAGTGTGAAGCAAGCCATTCTGCAGGGTGCTGTGCGTTTGCAAGCATTCTCAAACTGAAGCTCCATCTGAAGAGGCTGTGGGATAAACTGGACAAATAGAAGAGAGGGCTTCCTTGGAGTTTTCAGTACGTTTTATTGCTACATGAGAAGTCTAGTGTTGCGTCTGCTAAACTAGTGTCCCTATTTTTCTCTCAAAAATACTGATGAATTACGTTTCATTCATTAAGAAGAAGAGCAGTATAACGATGCCCGAAAGACCAAAATAAAGGCCCAAAGAAGGACCAGTTACAAGGAACACGATTCCGACCAGCCTGTCAGGACAAACGTCCGTGGCTAACACACCTTGACAACGAGCGGACTACCACTACCGATGGACTAATACCAGCCAACGCACACGCGAAAAGATGAAGAGGCTGGGGTCAGGTAGCCCAATCCAGAGCCTCCAATGAGGGAGCGACGCCGAAGGCGTTGCCGTTGTCCGATCCGATAAGAACTGGACATGAGGTTTTCACCTTAGCGCACCATCACCTGTAGCTTCGACCTCGATGCCTTCAACGAAATTCATGCAGTTTCTCCCAGCGAAACTCCGGCGCTCGCCCTCTTCGTCGTGGTCACCCGCGCCAGCGGCTGCCTGACCCGCAGCCTTTGCGTCCAAGCCGGAGGCAGCGGTCACCCAAGCCAGCGCCTCTGTGTCGAGCTGCAGCTGAGGGGCCCGCTGCTGACGCTTGCGCCTGCCCGAGCCATGCGCTGTGGCTGCTCGCGTGCAAAATATAAGAGATTGTGTGCTCACAGGGGCGGCGATAGTGGCGGTGTGGGAGTCGGCGATGTACAGAGGCTGGAGGGGACCACGGATCCGGCCTGGAGACGACCAGATCTGACCTCTTACGGCTCCCCCACATCTGGCCTGGAGACAAGCAGATCTGGCAGCGGCAACAGCGTGGGAGTCGGCGACCTACAGAGGTAGGAGGGGTGGGGGGCTTGCATGTGCGGAATCCTACGCCCACCCGGCGCGAAGGAGAGCTGCATGCTCGCATGGTGTGGTGACAGCGGCGGCGCGGGAATCGGCGACGTATAGAGGCCAGAGGTGTGGGTCGACGATGTACACGGATCTGGCCCGGAGGTAGCTAGATCTGATCACCTATGGCTGCCGTGCTTCATGACACCACGCTCGACGCGGTTCAGGAATTGCCGCCACGCTCAACGTAGAACAGGAGCGGAGCTGCAGCTAAGAGGCCCGTCGCCGTTGTCGCACCGGCGGCGGCGACAAGGAGGGAGGGACGTCGGCGGGGAGGGACTTTGGCGGCACAGGTTGGATCGCCCCCTGAGCCGCCCGTGGAAGTGGCTCAGGAGACCCATGGTCCAATATTCTTATGGATATCTATAGTGAAATAACTTATTTTATGGATTTTTTATATGCTCTACTTGAAACGTATAACTCGACAACTATACTCATAGAAGAGCAACTTGTATGTGTCATCATCACGTACATCAAATCACTAGCTGTAAATATATCTGAGTTCTATGGTATGAACAAAAATTGCCAATATGTGAGATGCTTCTATAGTTTAGTTTCTACACGTTTTGAAACTTTTCCTTCGCCCCGTATTTGTATACGTTTGAAGTGCTTCCTTTTGTTGGATCTTCTGCAGGTTCGCAGATATGGACGTCAGATGGTGGAACCACGAAAGAAATGGATCCTCCTCGGCTTGCTGATTCTTTCGGTTCTTGTAAATTGGTTAATATACTTTTTATGTTTCCCGTTCGCAAGTTTATATGTCGACCGAGAAGCCAGTCAGCAACACGCCCAAACAGTGGGCCTATTCATATTGATTTTGCTAATAGATTTTAGCTATGATTGATGAATAGTAGTGTATTATACAAGAAAGATGAATTAACAAAAGACACTATAACATTTGGACCGCTATGTGACTTACAAAATTACGATATAATAAAATATAAAGTATATTAAAATATGTAAAAATAAAAAAAATAGTGATGATAGAAGTAACGTACAGAAATTGGGACGTTCGTACTGACTTCCCCTTATCAACAGGCCAAGCATGCCGAGCTACAGTACAGCGGAGAAAGCATTTAGTCTACACGGCGCATCTACGGGTGGGTCGAGTCGTGGCCCATCAGCCCAAGGCATAGTCTTCCGACGTAGGTGTCTTTTCTGCATCGGACCGTAAACGTTCCGCGAAGCCCAATATAGGCCGAAAAGTATTTACATAACCTAAGCCTATAACAGGGCCAGTGTAAGGCCGAAAGTTGACACATAATCTACTTAAAAAGCCTATAAAGGCCGTTTAACTGATGTAATTCCTCATGTACGATTCCGGGACCATAGAAATTTAGGGCCTATTAAACGGGCCATTAAGGGCCCATGAACGGCCGAAATAAAATTTGCCAGAGGCTCATTAAATCCCGTTGTGGACCCTTTTTGGGGCCTTGTGGGCCTATATACGTTGGACGGCCGAAATAAAATTTCCCAGAGAGCCCACCGAATCCCATTGTGGACCCATATACGTTGAGCAGCCAGACTTCACCCGGCGGAGGCGAACAACGCATGCAGTGAATAAAGCTCGGAGCAAGTTTAAAACAAGTCCAAAAACAGTCCATAGACAACAGCAAGTTTCAAAACCCAAAATTGAAAAGTCCCCAAAATTCAAACCAGAAAATTTTATGATTTTTGGTGCATTTTTGAGTGAATTCTGAGATCTTTCCCTTTTTGGAAATCTTCCCCGGAATACGCTTTCCTTTCTCGGCCGTTCCGCCTTCTCCACTCTGTTGGCGCCCCGCCTCCCTTTCCGCCTTCTTTTCTCTCGCGCGCCCCGCGCCCGCGCCTTCCGTTGGCGCCGCCCCGACCCCGCCTCTCCCCTCGCCTCGGCGCCCTCCCTCTCCCATTGGCGCCGCGCCCTCGCCCCGCCTCCTCCCTGCGCACGCGCGTGCGCTGCCCTGCCCCGGCGCCCGCGCCTGCGCTGGCTCCGCGCCACCCCGGGATCCCCTCGCGCCAGCACCGCCCGACAACCTCGGTCCGGAGGAGTGGCCGTCCTCGCGCCACGTCGCCGCTCCCCTGTGCCCAACCCCACCCGCCAGTCGCCTCTGGTCACCTCCGCCGCGCGGGAGCACGCCCTTGCCACGCCCGCAGCTCGCCTGCCCCGTATCCTCGCCATTACTCCGCTACAGTGCCGCGCAGCATTCCCCTCCACTGTGCGGAGGAGACGCCGATCAACCCCCTGTCGCCCCGGAGCCCGAGCCGCTGCCTTCTCCCCGAAGCTTTCGCTCCCCTCCGCTCGGGTATAAAACCCACACCTCGGCTCCCTCCCTCTCCTTTGCCTCCCGAGCGTCCCCAGCACCCCCTTCCACTTCCCACCGCTCCCAAGCTCCTCCTCGAGCTGCTGATTGAGCTCCCGTCGCCCCAAGCGCCACCGCCGGTCTCCCCTGCGCCGGTCACCCCCGGGAGCCAATCTCCCCCTCCCCTCCTTCTCTCTTTAATTGCATTCGGCCAAAGCACCTCCTCGGTGTACTGATCACGTTGGTGGACTTGTTTGAACAGGTGCCTGCCCGAGGAGCTCCAGCCCCGTTGCTCACCGCCGGCCGCAACCACCTCTCCGTGGCCAGCACGCTCTGAAGCTCCTCGACTCACACCGCCGTCGTCAATGTGAGCTCCCAACTCCCCAGATGGTGTAACCGCCCCTGATTGACCTCTCCCGCCTCCAAGCACCCGAACTACCCTCTTCTGCCTCCCTTCTTCTCCAGTGATCCCCTCACTTCCCTGAGCCCACAAATGAACTCCCCTTGTTGAACCGCACCCGACGGTACCCTTCCCCGCCGCCGGAGTCCCTCGCCGACGCCAGGGAGCGGAGCCCCGCCGTCCCTGCCCTCTATCGCGAGCGCTGGCGAGAGGTAGACGAAGGGGGGGACGTGGCCCCTCCTCCGCCATCGGATCCGCCCGTTGCCGTTTAACTTCGCCCGTTGGATCCTCCGTACCGGTTCGCCGCCTCCCTTAAGTCCCAGCCGTCTGATCTCCCCACCGCCGCATCCCATCCACCCGCCCCGCTCGATCTCCCGCCGTCCAGACGAACCACGCGGCGGGCATCAAAGCCGCGCGGACGCGCGTTGGCGTGGGCCGCCTCCCTCGGCCCGCTCCGTCCCCGCGCGCGCAAGCAGGCCGCGCTGGCCTTCGGCCGCGCGGGCCGATTCCCCGGCCAGGCCGCACTGTAGCCCAGGGCCGGCCTTCTACTGTTCATCGATTTTTCCCCGGATTTTCCAATTTCCAATATTCCAGAAAACTCAAATAAATCCTAGAAAATCCCAGAAAATCCCAGAAATTCCCAAATTTCACCACTTTGCTCCAAATATTATTCCAGACCCACTGGTGAACTCCATTTCCACAGAATCTCCCCAAATAAATTCCTAAAAATCCATTTGGAGTGTTTATGCATTTTATTTCTTTTTAGTTAGTTTATTTTCCCTCGCTTGATTAGTCTCAAGCTGGATTTAATTTATTTTATGTGTTTGCGCTAGTGTCGGAGATTCCGGAGGTTCAAGAGCAGGCTCAGGATCCAGGCGTTTCTTCGTTCGAGCTTGCTGAAATAGTCCGGATTGACGGCAAGTCCCAAATCCTTTGATCATGTTGTATCCCATAATGTTTAATTATGTTAATATGTTATTTGCATTATGCTAGTTGTGAAATGTTAGTTTAAAATAAAATAAAATGTTTAGAATGACATGTGATATAGTTAGACCTACCACCGCTAAATACCATGCTTAAATTGTAGCCATGCCTTTGAAACCCTAGAATTAATTATCTGATAATCTAGATAATTGTAGGCTATTATTATCATGCAAAATGTTACACTAATAAGGTTGTGGCTGTGGGCCAATAGAATTCGGAAAACCCAACTCTAAGATAGGGTGGTATGGGACACCGTATCTTAGAGCGGAGAGTGCCGGCGTGCACAAGGTAGGGTAAGGGGGAGTGGAAACCGCAAGGCGGTCCTCGCCAATCTTTTACCCTAGGTTTGGAGTAGGGTAAGGGTGAGTGGGAAACCGCGAGACGGTCTACGCCCACCGCTTACCTTAGTTTGGGTCGCGGGCCTGGTGAGGTTGCGGGCCATGTGAAAATATAAGGACTGAAACCCTTACGCTGAGCAAAGGTTACAGTGATCGCTCAACCACAGGAGTTGACTTGTCAACACTGGTCTAGTAGCTGCTCAACTTGATTGAAACTCTACAGGAGGTTTAGCAGTGAGGTTAGGCAGGCCGTGCTGCGGGTGCCTAGCAACGGTAGAATTCACTCGAAGTGGACGTTGGTTTTCTCTTCTTGTGGGTGTGTGTGTGTGAGCCAGACCCGAGTGGATTCTACTGGGTAGAGCCTATATAAAGAATTGAGCAGTGAAACGACCTGACCTTCTTAACTCTTTAGCGGTAGTTAAGGGATCGTGTGGGTAAAGCTGAGCAAACTCTGCAGAGTCAAATAAATGGTATTCGAATACGCCGTGCTCCCGGTTATTGGAGCTGTGTCACTTGGGTGATTCCAACAGCAAAGCTTGAGTAGTTTTGTACATGTTTTAACTTGGTTAGTTGGTTAATGAACTCTTCGTGAAAAACCCCTGAGATCTTAAGAAGTAAGTTTTGGGTCCGTCTTATTAAAATGTTTGCAAATAAAACTGCACCCACCAAATGTAATAAACCAAATATACACCCTTCCTTTGATATTTCGTGCATATAGTAAGTTAGGATCCCTTTGGGATTTGCTGAGCCGGTTGATTGGCTCATGGCTTGCTTAATCATTTCTTTAGAGGATCAAGACGAAGGAGAAGGTCTCCCCGTTGAAGAAGTCCCGGAGGATCTTTTCTTCGACGAGGACCCTTGGCTGTAGGTCTCCGCCGCGCTCGAAGCGGATTCTGGAAGTCTTTTGTAATGTAAATATACTTTGGGCTTGCACGCCCCGCTGTGAAAACCTGGATGTTAATCCTTATGTTAAATATATGCTGGACTTGTGTTGTAAGCATGCAATGGTATACTCTTGCGCGACATTCCATAACTGTTCATGTGTGAATAGTTACGGTGTGCCATGTCCGTACGCGCCCCTGGAAACGGGGGCGTTACAAAAATTGGCAAATGCTATAAGCTAAGTATGAAAATATGTTACCGCTCCCTTCACCGTGGTGCGCTCTCTCATCTGTAGAGATCGCTTTTCTCGTAACCATGGTGTCGCCCCCTGTCCCTCCCCCTCTCCCGGTCTCTACTCCGGCTTCGGTGACGCTCCCTTGCATTACCATCTCTATCTCTGTTCCTGCTTTCTCTCTCGTCGTAGTACCTACCCCTATCTCGGCTCCTCTCCCTACCTTCTCTTTCAGTGGCACCTACAACAACGATGAACAGCAGTCATGGTTTGGCACTGACAAAGGAAATGCTCCTGCAACAACTTCAGCTCCATTTTCCATTGTGGTGCATTACATAAATATCCATGTAATAGCCCATTTTGAAAATTTTTACATGATAATTGTATCTTACTAATCACAGAAAATACTCTATAGATTACGAAATAGTTATATCTTACTAAGTACAGAAAATACTTTATAGATGATGATCCCAACAAAGCCTTAATGAACAAATGACGATTAAAAGAGAATTCAGTGAACAATACCACGTTGCTCCACCTCCCATCCAGCATCTCCAGAACCACGGAGACTATGTGCATGTTCAGTTCGCTGTGTTTTAGCACGAAATTTCTTCTTGAGGTTGCCAAATTCATCATACATCTCTCCATCATCCTATAAAATGAATAAAATTTAGACACTCAAACTCACGGTTGTGATACACACAAAAATATACAAGAGAACAACCTACCTCCTCAGCCTCTTTGCGGCGCCTTTTAGTTTCTTCCAGTTCTTCTTCATCAAGCTCTTTATACCCACCACCCCGGCCACCTCTGCAGAGGAAATAATTGGGGGAAAAACGTCAAGGCTCATATACAGAGCTTGTATGCAGAAGGAACTACAAAGCTGCTTGATATGTGACCATAAAATACCACTCTGTTGTGGTGTGTCAAATCTGGTGGCAAATTTTGGCATAAGTTTGCAGGACTCAAAACTACCCACACACTATGATGGCCACAGATTCAGTCATAACCAAAAGAATGGCCAAAGCATTGTGGCATACAACACTTCTGTGCGCAGTTTTGTTCATAAACAAATGAGACCACAAAAGGCCAAAACTGGTTATAAGAGCAGCATGTCATAATACTTCCTAAGGCTAATGTTCAGTTTGTGGACAAAAATATATAGCTGCCACTAACTGGTTCCAAGGCAAATTTATAAGGCCTCGTTCAAAATGGTTTTTGGCTTCTGGCTTCCAGAAGCCGTTTTGAATATGTTGGTTTCTTAACGCGGCTTTTTTTTTTCTCTTTTGCATTGTCTGTGGAGATAACGGTTTTTTCATTTTCCCCTCATTTTTCTTCATTTTCCTTTAATTGAATACCTTAGGTAAAAACTAACAGCCGCTACAGTGCCCATTTTAGCCAGAAGCTAACAGCCGCAGCCAAAAGCCATCAGCAAAAGCCGTTTTGAACGGTTAGACGGTTAGTAGCAAATTTAGTGCAGTTTTAGCACAAAAACAAGTACCAGCTGCCACAAAAAGTGTAGGCAAAAACCTGGGTACAACGGCACAGCTGAGTGTATACCATTTTAGTCATAAACCAAAAGGCGTCTTTAATACTTCTTATAATAACCAAATACAGCTATTCTTTACATGAATTGACAGTACAGCTCACAACACATTAGGTAGGGCTATTTCACTTGAGTAAGAATGAACTTTTCAAATTTAACTAGCATGGTAATGATTAATAAACATGACGGGCAAATGGTGCATGTATATTACCTCACACCACCTTCATTGTGACCAGGCTTGGTGGTGTTACATATATTACATTTCATTCGCTTAGCCCAGTTTATATTGCCGCACCTGAAACACACATGAATTTTTTTTGTCAGATCGAGGTTCTATGATATGGTCAAAACAATATGCACTTCTATTGCATGCCTAAAAAAAACTTAGATCAGGTGTTGATCAAAATTACAGTGAGATCAACACCAAAGTTGGTTTCCATTCATCCATCCATCCTATTTCCATACCCAGTTTAGTACATATCAAGAAATCCAAAGTAACAAGATTCCAACATTCCAAATCATTTTTCCAACCACCAAATTGTAAGATGGCCAGACATATCAAACTTTCTAAAAGTCCAAGATCCACAAACCCCCAAGTTTCACACCAGAATATAAAATCAGTCTTGTTTGGGTGGGCCAGGAGATGGGCAGGATCCATCTCATTGCCAGACCACCCAAGCACAGGGAAAATGTAACCGCCAATAACCGGCCTTACCGGTGGGTCCCGATAAAATCTTAAACCAGCCACTTTCGTGTAAATTTGATTTTTAATGGGTTAAAAACCATGGAAATCCTTAATGTAAGCACAAGCAACGGCTAGCCCAGTGGCAAGTCTTGTGGTTTGCATTCCCTCGGTCCAAGGATCGATCCTAGCTCCATATCCACATTTTTTCCTATTGCTGCCTCACATGCAGGTCCCACAGCTTCAAACATGGAAAGAAATAACCTGCAATGTTGGGAGTCTACACATGACCCCCTGCATGGTGCATGTGGGTTCTTGCCACTAGGCTAGTTGCACTCCTTTGACTATATCATTGTTGAGGTTTCTTTTATCCTTAACTTTTAATGTTTAAAATTCAAATTTGATTCAAAAAAATTCGGGCAGTAACTGAACCAGTACCAAAATTATAAAACGGTAGATTTTTTCCCATGCCCGAGCATGGCCAAGGTTTCAAAATTGCTGCAGGAACAGTACATAACAGTAGAGTTTGAGATTTGAAGTAGGCACGTAACCATCGAAAGCACTACCCAAAAGAACTCATGGAGGAACATCAACCAGACAAAAATACAAATGAAAGGAAAAGGTGAACAAATGAGGAAAATCACAGAAATGAAATAGTGTTCTTACATTGGACATGGCCAATCATTTGGTCCAAACAGCCCAGGAGGACCACCAACAGTGTGGTTGGTTCCTCTTGCGTCAGTGCTACCACGGCCTCTACCCCTACCACCACTGCCAGCACCTGTTCCACTAGCACCAGCAGGGCGAGCGGCTCCACATCGGTTACAAACACCACGGAAGGCAAAATTTACATTGCCACAACTGGGAGAAGAAATGGAATAAAATAGAATAGATTACATAGTGAAAACCATTTTAGTCAACAAGACAAAGATAGTGGTAGAAAACTTGCTCACCAATGATAACAGTAACAGACCTTGTATTTGGACACAGCCAATCCCCATCTTGCTGCCAAGCTTTTCCTGGACCATCACTGTGTCCTCTACCCCTGCCGGCCCCATTATCCAAGTCATTTTGCACACCAAGGTCAGCAGCCATGCTCATATTCACAGAGTAATCAAACGTATCTTTGCTTTTGGACTCAGCTATGTGAACTTGAATGGTGCTTCCATGAAAATCTTTGTTATTGAACCATTCCACAGCAGCTGAAGCAGCATGTGGGTCCTCATAGGTGACTGTTGCATCACCCTTTGGTTCATTGGTAATTTTGTCTTTGTATAGCCAAATTTTTGGACGTCCAGTCCTTTTGTCCTTCTATTGAGATTAAATAACAGAAAGTTACAAATCCATGATGAAACTGAGCAAAAAGGTATAAAAGATCTTGGAGAATTTGAAAGCAGTTGCAAAATGTTACCAGTAATACCCCATACCTTTAGCAATCCTATGGTGCCGAAGTACTCAGCCAACATGGCCTCATCAGTTCCAGGAGGCAGATTGCATACATAAACAGAGCCATTCATAGGTCCTCCTCTTGACATATACCCAGCCATCTGTTAGAAACAGCCCATCGCACAAGATTACCAACATTTCAAATTGTATTGCTTCCAAAACCACCAAGGAAATTCAAATAGACATTATTACAATAAGTACAGAAAATGGCATTAGCCAAACGAAAAAAGGAACAATAAGAGAAGCAGCACAGGGAGAAGACGACTGAAAAATGCCATAGGCATTAATGAACCATAACGAAAAAGCAAGGCACAAAAACTCATTTAGGTCCAAATGAACAGCCCTAGTTGTAGTCCAAAGTTGTGCAACCTTCATTTATTTTCAGCTTGAGCTTTGGGGCTAATTTGGCATGCAATAAGGAATGTACTAAGGCACTTTTTAGTCGACTATCAACTCAGGACTCAGCTTGATTTGTCATGTTATAGCCCGTACACCTGTACTAGGGTATAACTTACACTAAGAACACCAATCAATGTGGATCTCAGAAAAAGCTACTCAAAACAAGTTAACAAGTATGGCATCATTAACACTGTAAAAAACAAAAGGAGGAATGAAATGAAATCTCACGTTAGTAGAAAACCTAAATAAACATGACACAACAAACTCAGCAGAATTTGGTACTGCAGGCGTTAGACAGTGGTTGTCACTAAACAACATGAATATTAGGCCACAGGATGCCTGCTATTTCTAAGAAATACTAGCAAAAGAGCAAACTAAATATCCATGTAGCATTGTAGGCGTGTAACAACTGAGTAAACTGACCGTAAAATCAATATAATTCTACGGAATTTATTTAATATCTTACTTTTGTGCTTTGTAATTTTCTCGGATGTTGAGAACAGAGGAATACGCCTTCTGTTTCCCAAGACGTCGCAGGTTTAATATACATATGTATGCACGCAATGATACAGAGTACATTAAACAGATAATTGATTTTATGCCATTGAATAGTGTTCACTTCTACAAAATGCCACTGAATTACATCGAAATTCAATTATATGCTACTGTCGTTAGTTGACCATTAGGGGAGCCCGTTATCTTCTAAAAAAAGACCAAAATTCCCCTCCAAAACACCGAAGACCTAATTTATTTAAAATAGCAAACAACCTCCAAAAATTATGAAAATTCATAGGGGAGTTGTTCAACATGTCAGTGAACTAGGAAAAATATTTCAAGGCACTGATGCAAGAAAATTTTCAGATTTTTAATTTAAATGCCAATAAAAGCTACTATTTACAAGCAGAGACTAAATGAGGTCTGAAAATTCTGAAAAAAAAATTCTCACATGCTCCTAAGATGTCACGTAGCTCCCAAAAATTACTATTTTGCATTTTCTACAGTAAATTTGTCCCGATTTACAAAATAGCTCAAATAGTCTGATTTTGGATTTGAATTTCAAAAATGGATCAAATGGAAGGGTCAGTTCATGAAATTTTATATTTGAGTTGTACACTACCCCAATGATCCACCAAAAAATTTTCGGCATTTTTTGGCTAAGCCAATTTGCCGTATATTCAATTTTTATCATAGGGGCAGATTTTGAATTGAGGGCAAAATCATCTTTTTTCCATGGGCAAACGGAGGCTAACTGATGGCAATAGCATATAATTGAATTTCGGTGCAATTCAATGGCATATAATAGAGAGTGTTTTTGAGTGGCATTTTGTAGAAGCAGACGCTATTCAGTGGCATAGAATCAATTGTCTCTAGATTAAATGCTGACAGACTTGGCAACAGTTATACAGCAATAATCACAATAACTCCAAACACAGTTCTCAAGTTCCCATCTAACAATCTTCTAGTCAGCATTACACTGATAACCAGTCCTGACCACCCAATGTAAGTTGCATCATATTCTTAGTTGGTAAGTATTCCAAATAGCAGCTGCAACAGCCGCATACAAGCCTGTTAAATTGATCAAGGTAGCCGAGCTGTTCTGCATGTCAAGGGCACTAAGCCACTAACCCACGGACGCTTAAAAGTGGGGCAACCACTCGTTAACCACTATTCTAGGACATTTGATTAATTCGAGTCAGATAGCAGGTCAAGTAGGCAAAGAAGTACAACGTCACATATGCTGCTTCGAACAAAAATCCCTCCACCCAAATAAATAAATAAAAACTAGATACACAATGCACCAAAAAACCATAAATTATAAATGCATAAAATGGTACAACTTAAATGGATCGTGCATAACTAGTTGAATTAGATCACCAAATCCCACGAATCCCATCAACTAAGAGAACCAGAGGAACCTTGACACGCCAAATACAACCCAAGTAAGACATACCAAATTCCTACACGCACTTGACGAAACCAATTCAGGCAGCAATTAATGTAGGAAATGTGTCAGTGCAGCAAGGCACCACATGCGTTAAGACCCAATCCCTCCCTCCTAAAAACTAGGGAGACGGAATATCAAAATCCTAAGTACCGCATCTGCAGCAGACGGCGTAAATCATACATGCAACCACTAGAGTTTAACGAAATCCGCAGCATTACAACAACAAAACCCTAGAAATTCCATGAACTCGAGCCCGACGACCCCAAGCACATCAAAATTTAACTCAAAACGGCGCAGCCCTCACAGATCACGAACACCAATGTCAAAATCCTCGCCAAAGCATCGCCCCCAGACCCTAACGTCGCACCAGGAGGTTACCGAAACCCTAACACGCCAAATCCAAGCAACACCGCACAGATCGGAGCGAAACCTGACCAAAACCGCAGCGCTACAACAACAGAACCGTAAAAAACCCACGAAATCCCATAAGCCGAGGAACACGGGCACTTCAAATCGAGGGATCCTTACCGACACAAGAAGAGATCATCCGAATCCCACGCCAGTGCAGTAGAGGGGAGGGGAGGACGACGATGGCTACGAGAGAAGAATTCGAGGCGGCGCGCTTCGGCTGAAGGGAGCCCGGAGGCGAAGAGGGTTTCGTCGAGACGACGGAGCCGCCGCAATGTCTCCGACGCGCCTCTCGCTTCAAGCACCTGGGGAGGGGGATCGATGGGCTAAATGGGCCAGCGATGAGACGGGAAGTGATCGGGCTGTTTCATATTGATTCTCAGATTTTATAGACCACTTCAATCGATTACTATTATTCATCAAACATTATTTTTTATTTCACATATTATAATATATTTTATATTTTATTATATTATAATTCCGTAAGTCGCATAACGGTCTAAATATTATAGTGCTTTTCATTGCGTCATCTTTTTTACATAATACACTGCTATTTATCAGCTATTACTATTTATTAGCCACTACTATATATCAGTTGTAGCTAAAAGTCATTAACAAAAGTCAATTTAGACGGACCATTTGCTTCATTTCCAGCTTTTGAGCTTCCCTCTCTGCTTGCTGTTGTTCTACTTTATCCTGATTTGTAGTAAGTGAACCAGAATCATCCATTTGTAGCATGCTTGACTCCTTTCACTTGAGATAATTCAACTGAGCCTCCAGTCCAGATATATGGACTCTGACAGCCGTATGTTTTCATGTTCCAGCTTTGATATACACAACTCTAGTTCAACTTTGCAGCTTTCAAGCTCACTAATCTTCGTCTCAAGAACATTATTGGCAGAAACATGGGAATCTACGCTGCTGGTAAGCACAAGGAGATGTTGTCGCACTTCATCCAAGCATTTTGAAGTGATGCTACTTTCTTTAAGAGATGCTGCCAAACGTTCCTCTAATTGGCTCTTCTCCTGAATTTCAGAAATGAAGCTTTCCACTTCTTTTTTAGAATGTTGCAATCCCTCAATCTCCTGTTCTTTCAGTAAAACTCTATTCTTGAACACATCAGAGTTAGTTTCAGTATCAAGTTCTTCACTTCTCAATTGGTAATATCTTGCATTACAACGCATCTATGTTACAGCGGGGTTCTTTTTGCACTTGTTATTTTTCTAAGTCATTCAATTAAAAAATAAAATTATATCTTCACAAACAATTAAAAAAATAAAAAGTGAAAATAAGAAGTCGTCGTGTCCCGCATGCCTTGCCGCATCTGGAATGACCGTCTCTGTCTAGGCTTTTATTCTAGTTCTGTGCCTTAGAGCATGTACAATGTAAGATGCTTATATATGAGTGCTTAAAGAGAGAATATAACCACATCATCAAGTATCCATGTAAAAGTTATTTCCTCCAATGCAAGCATCTCTTCCATATGTGCTTAGATGCTATATTATCTATTAACAGATATAGTTATACATATAAACACCTACTAAGCACCGGTGCTTATTTAAGCATCGATACTTCAAAATAAGCACCTTATCTATCCTATGTGGCAAGAAAAATCAGTTTTTTATTACTAAGCATCTTTTTAAGTGTTTGCATTGGACATGCTCTTATAAAAAATCTGCCACGGGGGAGTAGGTGCTGGAGAAAACTACCATCATTAGTGATCGGTCCCATTGACAGGAAATGTAACATGGCCAATTGTTTTAAGGAGAGAAATAGACCCAGTTGAAATGCTTTTCTACTCAAGTATAATGATATCTTTAGGTAGTTCAACCATGACCTGCCAGCCACACTTTGAGTTGGGCTGGTAGGCCCGCCCGCAAGGCCATGTTGGCGGCCGGGCCCTGCCAAAGACTGGGCCTTGGGAGTTGGTATTGTAATTTGTAACGGTTATACTATTGCATAGACGATTGAAATTTTTTATCTTTCAATCATCTAAAGTTGCACTTTCAATCAACTGAAGTTACAGCTCCTCTTTAAAAAAAATCACCTGCAACTTCAGGTGATTCAGAGTGCAACTGAAGTTGCACTCCCAATCACCTGAAGTTACAACTCCCCCTTCAAAAAATCACTTGCAACTTCAGGTGATTAAGAGTGCAACTTCAGGTGACTGAGAGATAAAAAATTTCAGTCGCATATGCAATAGTCACTCCCAATTTGTAAAAAATAAACTACCGGTCTATTCCCCAGTCTACCACCTTCCTCCCCGAGTTCGACTTCCCCACCTGCCTTGTCCGAGACGCCCTCGTTTGCAAGCACCTGGCTCAGTAGCGTCTTCGATCCGGTCTTCCTCCGCCGCTTCTACGTGCTCCACCCGCCTTGCCTCCTCGGTTTCTACCTCTGTTGCGAGTGCTCGGCCTCGGGAGCTCGCCGTCGTAGTCCGCCGTGCCAGCATCGACTTGGACTCCCGCGCCTTGCGTTCGGCAAACATTTGGGACTGCCGCAACGGCCGTTGCCTCGTCTCCTTTGGCCCCAACGCCAGCTCTATGTCTGCAGTGTACAACTAGTTGCACTACCTGGACCAAGACCCTGTGGCCGCCCTCTCGCCTTCGCCGAAGCACCCCGACTTGGGCGCGATTGTTCTGTACGCCATGCTCCTCCCCGAGGACGGTGCTGCGGGCAAATGCTATCGCGTGGAGTTCGATTTTGGTAAATGTTAGAGTTAGTAATCTTGTTTAAGTCGTATTTGAGTTGGTTTGTTATGGTCGTAGCAGTGTACGAGTCAGTTTTTGGTGTTCGAGTTGTGTACGAGTTTGAGTCATAGTCGTAGTTGAATCCATCTCAGAGTCGTAGCATGTCTCCGAGACGTACTCGTAGAATTTGGATATAAAAGAGCAGAGCAATGTAACAAGAGATACAAGAAGCGATCGGTGTGATCAAATGAGAAAAGAGAAAGAGTGGTTTTGGCTCTGAGAAAATCAGAGGTGTTCGTGAAGTTGGAGTCGTGGTCGTAAACGACCTACGACCACGGCGAGCGGATGTGTTCGCAGAAACAGAAGACGTGGTCGTAAGCAAGTTACGACCATGGTCACAGAGCAAAAACATGGTCATAAAGTTTTACAACCACGGAAGTCGATAGAGCCTTCAACGTAATCGTAAGTGATCATGCAAAAATAACACACCCGTAAGTGCACGGGTTGCCACTGAAATAGCGGCGAGTGTTGTGTTCTCCACAGTGACTAGACTGAGACTACCGGTGCTCAGCTAAAAGAAGAAAAATAGGAGAAAACTAGAGAGAATTAGAGAGATTTTGGAAACTTGGAGAAATTTGCTAAATTTGCTTATCTTGTGTTGGAGGGAAGTTTTACAAGTTTTTGCTGAGAGTTTGTTGCTGTGGTTTGTCAAATTCTTTTCTCTGCAGCTTTGAAACTTTCTTTCCACAAATTTTGCTTTTCTTTCAAATAGCAACTCATTCAAGAGATTTTGATATGTTCTCAATGTATTCATCAAGGGAAAAATTGTTAGACCATATGGACAGGTCATGAATTTAGTGATGATGAATAATTGGCATTTAAGTTGCATTGAAATTTGCATTTGTGAAAATTGTGGTCGATGCTCTTTTGTAAAACTGGGATTGCAGGAATATTCAGGATCAGCGGTCTGACCACCTTGTATTGGGTGGTTTGATCGGTAGGTTTCAACCACGGACCGTAGTAGGGGGTGTGGATAATGATCGGTAGTCGGTAATCCGATCGGCCTTGTGATGGATGGTCTAATCAGCAGGTCTGATTGACAAGCGTCGACCATGGCAGATCGACCGTGACAAGTCATCCACGACAGAATGACCACGGCATGTTGCCCGCAGCTGAACGACCACGGACGATCGGAGCTACAGTGAACTGGTCTGAGCTACAGTGAACTGGTCGGAGCTATAGTGAACCGATCAGAGATATAGTGAACCGGTCATTGGTCGTAACTACAGTACCTGATCAGTGATCGTTGCTACAAACCTAGGGCGATAGTTGATAGCTACAGTAACCAGTCTATAGGTGATAGCTATATTAACCAGTCGATACTCAAAAGTTACAGTGCCTGTTCAGTGATCGGTAACTGTAGGCTTTGTAATCGGTACTCGTAGACTTTGTGACCTGTTGTCATAGTTGTAGGTTTTGCAATCGATTGTCGTAGACCTTGCAATCGGTAGTTATAGACTTTGTGATTGGTTGCTATAGGCTTCGAGTGCTTTAGTTCTTATAATCATCGAGTACCTTGAATACTTATGTCTTTGGGCCAATGGTCTGACCGATTTTACCGGGTGGTCTAAGGTTGATTTTTTGAAAGCGTGGATATTGAGATCGTGGATGATCTAGTTCGTGTCTGTTTTAGGTGTCTGTTGAAGACAACATGTACGGGTGGGAGTAGCACGATTGTTTCACATGCAACAGTAATTCATATATCATCTATAGTTGACATATTTAACATTGAATAGTCTGAGTTCTTTTTTGCTAATTAGCAAGTTTATACCTCTGTTGCGCCTAATCTCAAGTGTATCAACTATTGTCGTTTGGTTGAGATTTAAATAGAGGAATTGCTTCGCAAGACTAATGGTAAATATTAGAGTTGGTATCATCATAGAGTAGGCGATAATATTTTGGACTCGGAGGATGGACTGAGGTGTTACAGGTGGTGCACACGGGCCGGAAGGAGTGTGGTCTGAATGAATGCTTAAGTGTTCTTCCATTAATGATGGTTTGTCCTCCCATCTTCCCTGCATTGGACGGCGATGGCTCGTCGTCAGGTGCCGCGGGCCTGGCGCAGAGGCTCGCAAGGCTCTCCGGTGACAGGCTTTGCATCTAAGCAACAATCAGTCTCTTGTGCCGGCATTGCACCATCTGTACTTCGTTTCAGCAACTTAATGTGTTGTTTCCTGTCATGACAAGAGTCACATGAACGATGAACCTGCAGTCACTGTGTGCGTTAAGGAGAGAGCTTGCATGAGTATTTGGTATGCTAGTAGTTAGTACCATGTAGTGAACTCTACTTGTTGAAGTGGATGATGTTTCATGTGTTTAACGTGGATATTTGAGGAAGTTTATAAGCAATAATGTATGTCTAACAGTTGCTGTCTATCCTCTCGAGGACTCTAGAGAGTTGGGGGCACAAAGAAATTCTGGACTCTGGTGATGCGAAAAGATCACAAGAACAATGACCAAGTAATCCATCAATGAATGTAAGTATATATGTATAGTAGTCTAGAAGAGTATTACAGTGAGATGATCTGTGTACTAGTACTACCCAATCTTTAATTTTTCTCACACATAATTCACAAAAAAATGAGCTACGCTTAAACAGCTGAGTTGACCCTGCGTATAAGATAGGGCAGGGTGATCCGTCTGGTCACATATGAACCCAATGGTTTTACGCTAACCAGTAGAATTAAACACTAGTGATAATCGTTTAAAAATGTGTTCCTTTTCTTTTGGGCCTAGCAGGGCGGCTTCCCAGTTGCTGAGAATGGTCACTGTTTAACTTCATCGCTGAGACCAGAGAACGACAAGTCTTTTAATCTTTTGGTGCACAGCTTCCAGTACAGTTCAGTGCACGTCATCCAGTTCTACACTTGTTTGCAACTACTCAGTTCTGCACTTGCTTGGAATTTCTCAGTTCTCGCATGATGGAGGTCTCCGAGATCTGGTAACCTCCGGCATGTACTACACGTCTTCCTGTCAATTAGACAAAGTGTGTCGTTCCTTGCACACAATACTGATTGATAGTATTCATATATTGAAGCAGACTAGCATAGAATTAGCAATGATTTCCAGAATGGAAAGAAGGTTTTCTACCACAAGGATGTATTCTACGCGTTCATCTATTTAATCAAAGCAGAATAAGTTTTTTACTTCTTGATATCTGAAATGAAAAGAGGGTTTTGAACCACAAAATTTCACGATCTCATTCTATCAACAATACTTGAAACAGGGTTTATGATTATGGCACCTGTGCTGTGGGTCTCATGATTATGGCCTCGCAGTAGTTCCCCATGCACTAGAACCATCGTCCCTTCTTTGCAGTTGCGGTTTTCAGCTCCATTACTAATTGTTCCCGCTGAGCCTCTACTTCCGCATACTGCATGCTCATGTTCAGTAACCGGTCCTTCATATCTTTTAGCTCTGACTCCAGTTGTACTATCTTGTCATCATTATTCTCCTTTCCATCCCTTCTTCCAGATTGCCGCTCTGGTATTGGACTGTACAGGATAATAAAAGAGAGAGATAATGATCCGAAGGTAGCCCGATATCACTAGCCAGGTCAAGAAATTTTTTTGGCATGATGTAAACACTGTTATTCAGGGACAACAATACAGGAGTAACGAGACATGAGAATTAGTCAAGTGAAGCATCCGTCCACAGAAAGTAGTGTCTTGACAGAATTGGATGATTTCTGGTAGTGAGCAGTGGGTAATATGATTTCAACACATGCTTTCAAGCTCAATCTTCGATTCTCCATCCTGTGATAGCTATGTTCTATCCTGTTTGCTCACAAAAAGCTACTTATACAGGACCAGGCTCATGTAAAGGAGCAGTATGGACTGTGAAGAGAACTAAGCAGCACATATGACAGTGCTTTAGACACAGTACAGACCACATGAGACTAAAAATAGAAGTATTTGTAAACGAATCACCTTGAAACGAAAACCAATATAATTGCACACACTACACTAATGGGCTGATACAGGTTATATACAAGAAGTAGGTGAAGACCTGTTAAATTACGGATGCACACATCAAATGTCTGCTTGTTTCAAAAGAACGCTTCAGTTTTTTGTAGAGCCGTTGCTTTTCACTAGTTAATCCTCTTTGACAACACTGTTTGGTTTATTCTAGCCAAAGATTTAGATTTGGTTTGTGCAACAATGTTGATTAATCTATATTGAGTTAAGAATAAAGAACCCATTTGTCTTGAATAGTCTTTAGTTAGTACTTACGATACAGACTATTCAAGGAGAACCTTGCTGCTTTTTTTAATGTTTAACGGAGTGATCTAGATGGGATGCAGCTCTCAGAACGTGGAAGCTTAATCAGGGCTTCCATATGCATGGCACAGCAAATGAAATCCAGTGGAGAATATGTTTTGCTAGTAAAAAGTTATCAGAGGGACCAGAGATATGTGATGAATCACTTTACCTCTGAAGCTGTGTCCTATACAATTTATTTTCCTCCAATGCCTCGGCAAGTCTAGTTTCAAGTAATTGGAACTTTGACTGAATGTCTGGATCCTCATTAATTGGAGAACCTCCACTGTCATTAGCGACATCATCATTACCCTAAAACAGTTCGGAAATAGTTAAGTGAAAACAGTGTATATGGCTATTACATTTAAATCTAGTTTACCGTGTTTAAAGTTTTAACACAAGTTCTGTACTAAACAAGGTACCTGCAGGTATTAGAAACTTTTCACTATTGAATAATAATTCTAAATGGCTCACCTGTTTTATCACAAGCTTTGCTTGCATGGATGCTTTACTTCGTTTTTCTTCGTCGGCATTGTTCAAAGTACCCTGCATACACAAGACTTTGTCTGTTATCATGGCCTTTTGTGCCTTTAGTTCTTCACATTCTTCAGACAACGACTGCAGTAGCTCTTCTAATTTTCCTTTTTCAAACTTAGCCTCATCAAGAGAGATTTGTAGTTTGGACACTTCATCTTGGAGGACTGCTATTTTGTGCACCTGAATTTTTAGTCCAAAATTTTCTTCCATCATTTGCTGTTTCTCATGATCACAGGATTTAAACTTCAATTCTACTTCACCTGACGTTTTCCTTAAGTTTTCTTCACTGGATCTAGCAGCTTCCATTAATCTTCTCATTTGGTCAACATCTGTTGTCAGCATTTCCTCGTTCTGTTTGGATGCATTAAGTGAATCAACCAGGCCTTTAATCTTGCTTTTAGACTCCTTACGGAGATCTTCCAATTGAGACTCATAATGTCTCATCTGTACATTGACATCTTCAAGGTTAGACTCAAGTTCTGCCTTGTCTGTTCGCAGTATGGAGACCTCACGAATGGTATCCAATGTGGCACTTTCTCGCTCCTCGTGTGTTGAAGACACTTGTATGGTAAGGCCCATGACCTCCCTCTCAAGATTCTCTATTTCAACAGTCTTTTCTTTCTCAATCTTGTTTAAAAGGAAATGTGCATGATCTATTCTTTCTTCGTGTTTCTTGTGCTCCTGGAATATATTCTCCAGTTCTGAGAGCAAAGATTGCTCTTTTGAAGTTATGTCTTTCTGAAGTGAAGAAAGTTTTGTCTCTAGGAACTCCAATGTTTTGCAAAAATCCATGGTCTTTCTTTTTGAATGCTCCAATTCCTGCTCTAGCTGTGTAGCGCGGCCATGTAATTCCAGCTTCTGCTTCTTTAGATCAGCTGTCAGAGTCCGAAGAGAATTGCATTCTTCAACAACACTATCAATTGTAGCCTGTAGTTTCGCATTCGACCTTCTTAGAGCCTCTGAATCCTCATGTACTTCTGACAATCTTCTTTGAGATTCTAGCTGTTTTTGCTTCAATTCCAGCTTTTGAGCTTCCATCTCTGCTTGCTGTTGTTCTACTTTATCCTGGTTTGTAATAAGTGAACTAGAATCATCCATTTGTAGCATGCTTGACTCCTTTTCACTTGATAGATAAGTCAACTGAGCTTCCAGTCCAGATATGGACCCTGACAGCTGTATATTTTCATGTTCCAGCTTTGATATATGCAACTCTAGTTCAACTTTGCAGCTTTCAAGCTCACTAATCTTCATCTCAAGAACATTGTTGGCAGAAACATGGGAATCTACGCTGCTGGTAAGCACAAGGAGATCTTGTCGCACTTCATCCAAACATTTTGAAGTGATGCTACTTTCTTTAAGAGATGCTGCCAAACGTTCCTCTAACTGGCTCTTCTCCTGAATTTCGAAAATGATGTTTTCCATTTCCTTTTTAGAATGCTGCAATCCCTCAATCTCCTGTTCTTTCAGTAAAACTCTATGCTTCAACACATCTAAGTCAGTTTCAGTATCAAGTTCTTCACTTCTCAATTGGTAACATCTTGCATTATTAGTTTCCGTTCCCTCCAGCTCTGTGGCATGGAAACCCCTAAGATTCTCTCTCAGCGCAGATAGTTCAAGAGTTTTCTCGTTTAGCTCCTCTTGGCTTTTTTGGAACTTTTCTTCTAGCTCACTGGACTCAGACCTGAAATTCAGCAGCTTCAGCTCAAGGTCAGCACATTTTCTCTCTAGGTATTTAACCTTAGATGTTGATCTCCCCAAAAGATTGCCCACATTGGACATTTCTTCGCTATTAGAAACGCAGGGATCCTCTCCTTTTACCACCCCACTTACTTCCTTCAACTTGTATATAAGCTCCAAATTTTCCTCAGTTAATTCAGAACAGTCATTCTCAAGCTCTTGTATTTTGACCTTCAAAAAGTCGTTTTCCTTTTCTAATTCAAGATAAATAGCATCAGAACGTGCACCATCTGTGTTTTCTACATTGAGTATACGATCCAATTTCTCCCTCAACATTGTGATCTCATCTTCTTTTAGTGACAACTTTGTAGCCCATTCTGCATCTTCTTGAACTGACAATTCATTTTTGGAGACCTCATGATCCATCAAATCACTCGTATGAAGAAGATTGGAGATTTCCGCTCTCTGTACTTCTATTGTTTCTTCCAGTTCTTGAAGAATAGAAACAAGCTCTATATTGGCCTCTTGGGTCTTCTTCAGTTGGGTAGTTAAGCTTGCATTTGATTCTTTCAGAAACTGCACCTCATCGTTTATTTCCTTCTGAAGGTTTATCACATCCCCAGATTTGGGAGTTTGTGCAATAGTTTGTCGTGCAGTTACCTCTTCCAGAGATGATTTCAATTCTTCAATTTCTTGCGTTAAGGAATCCCGTTCAGCATGTGAAGCAGAAAGTTCAAGCGCTAGCTCAGCCTGTTGCCTGGATTTGTCAGCACATTCTTTCTTCAATGACTCTAGATTGATTCTCAACTTGCGAGAATGTCTCTCCCACATTTTTACTTCATCACGTAGCTCCTCAATTGTTTCTTTCGCAGCGTCAAGGGGATCTTTTGATGAATCAGGTGCCCCCGACGATAACTGAGCAAGACGACCTGCAAATGGCTGTGCAGTATTCCCCTGCGGCATGTTTTGACATGAAGTTTGAGAACTGAAAGATGAATTATTTGATCTACAGGTCCCATCACCACGGCCTGCACTAACATGGCTGGCATAAGAACTAGCAGAATCTTGCCTTCCCATGTACAATTCCTCATTTGAGTTGTCCCTAGGAGACAAGCTTATTCTATCTGTGGTACTATCAACAGAATTAGAACTTCGATGAGACACTGATGCTGAGACACTTGCATCCTGAAATTACATACGCAGTCTGCATTTACACATAGTACTCTTAATAGTACACTGAAAAAAGGAGGTTATTTTCCATTGTTGGTTGCTATCCATATTCATCCAAATTTATTTACACTAGCTGAATGCACATGCTTTGTTACAGATAAAAAAAATCATATTATCCCAGCACGTCGAGTCAATATTGTCGGGATTGGCCTGCCCGGCCCACGCCGTCGGCTCCGCCTCCGCAGTTGGCTGCGTCATGCCTCCTCGCCCTCAACTCTACCGCGCACCAAATAGAGGTCTTTTTTAGAGAATTTATAGGGTTGTAGAATTTGTTTTTTTGTAGATTGTTTTTTTCTGCTTTTGTTAGATATTTTTTTAGTGAGGTGCAAGGGAAGTTAGGAGGGGCAGATGAATTACCACCAACAACTTCCTCTTTTAAATAGTAAAGATATATTCATCAGGCTAGAGTTCTCAAGCAAGACAAATGAGCATCTACCATGTAGATAATATTAGGAAAATACTTGGAAGAGGGGTAACAACCAAAGCCATGGGTACAACTGTTGAGCAATTGACTTGGAAAAAAAAACTCCTTTTCCTTTTGCAATCAGAACAGACATTTACCAATTGCAATTGGGTAGAAAAGGAGCAGAAATAGACACGTCTATTGGATCCATCTTTTCTTTACAGGGGTATGTACTTTTGACGAATAATAACAAAACAGAACAGCCTCTTTTGAACATCAGACAGAATCACGGAAGTAGAAACCATGTATGGGAATTGGGAAAGAGGCTAGGTATCCTCAGAATACGCTTTTTATAAACATCATACATCATATCAATCCAAGTGATAGCAGGCATTACCAAATAACTGACAGGCCAAGCCATCAATAAGAGTGTAATGAAAGTGTGATTTGAAAATGGAAGAAGGTTTTAAATGTAACATTTTAACTTGGTCATCCCTATGCACCTTGGGCATCATATGACCTATGGAGAGATTGTTTCAAAGATTTCAAGTGGAGGCAGATAAAGCAAAAACAACAACAGATTAGCTACAATAATGCAAGCTCACGTTTTCAGCAAATGTAGCAAAATTGTCACCTATTTCAGCTCAAACCTGTTGCCCATCAATGGACAGAACTGTTCAAACAGGAATATAATATAACTGGGAAGTATTCAATATGTTGAAATTATTTCATTTGCGGCACCTGTCATATATCCGGACCAACTCATGTAAAATATGTGACAGCTTTAGGTCTCCCCAACATAATATTTTAGATGGAAAATTTGCGCATAAATGAGTTTTGAGCAAGATCACCATACCCTATTTCCAGCTTCATCTTGATGAGCACTACCTAAATGATTTCCTGAAAAAGAATGAGCACTCCTGATCAACATACTGTCAAAGCCATCCGATTTGCCATCCATATCATGATTGGTTAGACTATGTTCATCAAGACGACGAGATAGTTCATTCCATGATTTCATACCACTGCATATAATGCCAAGACAACAAATAGAAAAAACAAGTCCTATGAGCAGCCAAGAAACAAGAAATAGTAAAAGTTAAGGCTACCAAATAAGTGAGCACTATAGACTACAACTGTTTGTGACCTGAACATTGCAATAACAGGAATTACAAACATGTCAAAGTTAAAATATGGTTCAGTTACCTCGATTTAGACTTTGTGCCAAGACATTGAATCTTAAGCTGCACATAAGAAACAGTGGGGATCATCATAAGAGGGATAAATGGGGAATTTAATTATCTATTTTTTGTTGAAAATTCTCAAATTAGAAACTAGAGATGGCTCCCTCTAGAAAATCCCTTAAAGCCACCACCCCAGTGAAAGTCAAACTTGTGACTTCTCACATAACAACAAATGGTCTAAATCACTCAGCTACCACATCAACATGACAACATCTCAAAAGCCAAATGATTAAGCGTCGTTTTTCTGTTGAAACAGTGCATGTCATTTACTGGATGAAGAAAAGCGAACTATCTGCAATCTTTATAGAGACAGAATAATTGTACAGAAAATTGATATATGAGTTCATCTGTAATATTAAAATGATAAAATCAAATAGAATAAGGCTTCCTTCGGGGCTGTACAAAGTGTGCACTGCTACTAACACTAGGTTACAAGCCAAGGGTGGCAAACCATAAACTACAGATATATTATTCATAAAGCACCAGCATTCTCATAGTTATTATATACAACATGTAAGCAATTGCCCAGTAAATTCACCCGCTGTTGAACATGCACCAATCAACTGGATTAGATGCTAGGTCAACATAACCGTAAAGGTACTTCAGAGAACTATCAATGTAGGCAACTCCATGGTTCAGGTCGAAGTATAACTAGATGGATCAAAAGCATGGTGAAACCAGAGGTTCATGTAAACCATCAGAAATTCTCTAGATGAAAACAAGTACAGCTAATTGAAATATACCTGTAAAACTGTTCCAGAATTGCATCTCTTCAATGGCAAAGAGATAGCTGTGGAGTCCGCTGAACTCAGATAGTTAGTCAGATTTAGGAAGACTTCCCCAAGAATGGCAGTTTTTGTTGATCCCTGTATCAGGAGATGTGTAGCCAGTAACACAAAAATATAGTACAGCAATGGGAATTGGATAGACAACAAATTGAGACGTGTGTGTGTGTGTATAAATGATTCCATACTCCTGGGAGTACGTACCCTCACTTCTTATATACCGTTTAAATAATGTTGTTATATTTATTTATCCTTTTGAGTATATTCTAATGATGATTATAAGATAAAAGGTATATAGCAAAAATAAATTACTCTGATGAATTTTTTTCAACCAAATCGCATTTGAGTGTCTTAGAATTAGTATTTAAGTATATCGAAAATGATAAATAAGTATAACACATTCGTTTAAGGCATATATACACGTATATACAAACGTATATATGTACATATATATAAATATATGTATATGTGTATATATGTACATATATATACATATATATGCACGTATGCATACGCGTGTGTGCGCGCATGTGTGTATATATATCTGTATATGTATGTATGTACGTACGTGTGTGTGTGTATGTATATGTGTGTGCGCGCGAGCGCCAATAGCCATACCATGGAAACAATAATCTTATATTGACACCCCTCAAATTCTTTCGACACTTCATCTTGAGAAAACCATATAGTTTGCAGGATGGAGTCGGGCCATTGACAGATTCCATTACGAGCAGCTGTTTTACTGGACTTGGCAATTGTTTTTCCAGTGCCCACTGAGATTATTGAAAGTAGCAGCCTGTCTGATACTACCGGCACCTGTTGAGCAAGCACCAATCAGAGAAATCATCAACAAACATGTGTCGTCCATTTGCACCAGTATGTTCTTTTCTTATCGTATGCTGCATGGCTGTGTGCTTCCATGTCATTCCGAGTACTATTGAAATAGGTACTACTAGATTTCCCCTCCCTGTGTTCAAACTATTGAAAACAAGGACTAAGCAAAAATGGTGTAATCTGAATCCCTCTTCTGTTCAAAGTACTTTAAAACTCACACTCATTCTCATTAGGAATAGCATTGAAGCGCACCATCCTCTTATAAAAAGGAACTCCAACCACCTACAGATTTTTTTTTTAGAAAATGGAAAAATTCCGGCCTCTGCAACCGCACACGGCCACAACCACCTACAGATGCCTTCCCCATGTAAGACATGATCAAAATTGCTCTTAAATATCTCGAGATTGCGAAGAATGATAATGTACTTAACTCTCAATACATAATCAAATTAAATTCCTTTTAATCCTCCACGACTAGCATTGCCTGCTCTTACCCAATAAAAACGCACTAAACATGGCTAAAGAGGAAACTTCTTCCATTGCAGGACACTGGAACCAGGGGCGTAGCCAAGGGGGAGGCTTGGTTAGGCTTCAGCCTCTCCTCCTCCTTGGCAAGAATATATTATATAGGTTAAGCTTAAGAGATATCATTATGATGGCAAATTACAAATGGTTAACAGCAAAAAAGGGGCAAAGAAATAAAAAATACTAGAAAGGTATCAAGCTCTCCGATCGGTGTCCAAACAGTCTTGCCAGAAAGAACTTCTGGTGGAATCAACACTTCATTTCTTAAAGCCAAAAAAGTAGAATACTCATTGAAGCAGACATTAGGCAAATTCTACAAATGAAAAAAAAACTAATAATAAGGTAGGATTAAACTCCGCATGTATATTTATATATTTTTAGGATGTGCTTTCTATTACTGAGATAATTTCATAATTTTATTGTATTTCTCTCTTTTTTACTTTATTTCTCTTCTATTCATACATGAATTTTAATTGAGCAAAAGTAAAATATTGTATTTGTAACAATCTAGTTTGGCGCCTTAGCCCCACCTCGATTTTTTTTCTGGCTTCGCCACTGACTGGAACAGAATAGGAATACACATTTGAGTCGATTCCTAGCAATGCATGTTGAAATCACACTCAATCTCAACGCATTACCGATCAATTGCCGGATCCATCCCACGAGCACAAATTGCAGCACGGGAATTTATTTTATAAAAAAATGCGCTTTTTTCGCGGTCAATTGATCATTCATGCGGAGGCTTCCGGCTTCCCTAACCCAGGGATTGGAAACGCTCAATCTCGCAACGAAATACCACGTCATCAAGCTCGCATTGCGATTCCCGGCTAAAAAAATCCCCCGATGCGGCCACTCTAGCAACCGAACCACCAATCACGAATCGCTCAGAACACAATGCGCAATGCGGGGGAAAACACAACAAAAAAATTTTAAAAAAAAACCTCACCTGAACGGCGCGGAAGTCGGAGAACCTGAACTCCACCCGCTCGCCGAGGCGATCCGACGAGCGGCGCCGATTCAGCTTCAGCATCCCGCCGTCGTCCCGTGCGTCTCAAATGTGTTCGCGCCCAAACGGTGGGCCACCGAATCCCCCCTCGCTCTAACGTCGCCCGGATTGCGCCCTCCTCCCCGCCGCGGCGTGGCACGGATCATTGGTTCATCGGCAAATGCCGAAACGAAGAGGAGTTGGCGCGAATGGATTGGGGAATCGAGATTAGGGAATCGTAGGATGCGGTGAAAAGTTCGCACCATTTTTAACAAACGGGCCGGGAGTACACGGGGGCTTCCTCGTTTCGTTTATTTTTTTCGATTTTTTTAATCGTGTATTAGGCTCTCTTTTTTTGCTGTTGTGTTTATTGTCTGCGTCGTGGTTGATCAGAGCCAGAGGGGTTGGCAATTGGAGGCTTTCGGATCATAGGATCCTCGGCCGGCCGTATAGTTAATTTTGTTGGTAGTTACTCAGTCAATCCTAAAAAAATTGAGTACATAGTTCTGAAAAACATTCAACTAAGCACATCCGTTAGAAATTTAGAATATCTTAGTAAAACTTAAGTGATATTTTTAAAAAAAAAAGTGTGCTAAAATTTTAAAATTTTAGATCTAAATTCAATGGACCTCATTCCCCTCAATTCTACAAATTCTCTCACCTCACTCACCCCCAAACCTACCCCGTCAACACCCTACTCGTCGCCTCCCCCATCGCCTCTACAATGCCACCTCCAACGCCTGCGAGCACTACCGATATCCATCTCCTCCGCTGTTCCCTCTCCAGCAACTGCATCCACTCCCTTGAGCCACACCCCTACCCCCACTGGCGTGCCACCCTCCCTCTGCCATGCTGTCACTGTACCTGGCGAGCCTTACCCAACGGCGAAGCCAAGGCCCGATGACCCCAGGCGGCTGTCCCTGGCTCATCGGCGAGCATCCCTTAACGCCTCAGCAATTCCTAAGATAGCCAGTAACGGGTGATGAGCCCGACCAGCAATGATTTTTGGGCTAGCAAGCCATCTACCTGGGCTCCCTTCCTAGGCTGGCTCCACCCTTAGTCTTACTCGTCACCGCTTCCGCCTCCTGAAGTGACTACCAACGCCGCCTGCCGCCTCTTCCGCAGCCGCACATCCCCGCGCCAACCTAATTCGACTCTACGCCCAAGCGTCATTCCACCCGTCGCCCATCGCCCACTGTCAGCCTACCACAACCCTCGGTCTCCCTCTAAATTTAAGGGGCTCCGGTAAACCTAACCTGGACCCTAACCCTAACTTACTAAAGCCACTGCCAGAACCCTCGTCGGGGCTAGAAAAGAAGGAATCTCAAGGCAATTTTAAACGGAGACAAATTTGAATGCTTAATCCTAAAAAGCACTCGATTCTTGGTTAGCACTTCCGCCAATTTAATTACTTGTCTCAATTTGTTATGCTTACAGCCGAGAGAGTAGGCTTAGGTTTATAAGTTTATTACACACTTGTACCGAGTCTAACATACGTAGTGGTAGTAGATACAACAATATATGACGCGAGTGTTAGCACAACCTTGCATGGGGCAGGCATGTCCCGTGAAAATGAAGCGTATTCGCTCAGTTTTTTGGGGGGGGGGGGCAGGGACGGAATTTTTTGTACGGGTAACCCATTTTTTATTCGAAAATACAGAAATATACCCGCGACAATTTTTTTTACACAAATAGGCTCGAGTCACCAAACCATTGGGCGAATTACGCTTGTCGCCCCACCAAAACGCGACTTATAAAGAATCTGGTAACCGTTGGGCGATTAAATGCAATCGCCTCCCCGTTAAGCGATTCAATTAAATCGCCCCCCCCATTCGGCGATATAAAGAAGAGTCGCCCAACGGGGGGGCGACTGCATGTGCATATAGCCCTACGGCCAAGCCCCTTTCTTCCCCCACGCCTGCTCGCCAATCTACCTCTAGGCGACTGCATGGATCCTGTTAAGGGTTTTGTGAATTTTGTAATTTGAAACTCGTAAAAAATGTGGTATAGTCACATATACTGGTATATGTCACATTATTTTGTAATTTCGTAATTAAGTCACACAAGAACTGGTATTTAATATTTGTCACATTACTTGATATAGAAATAATTTTCTATACGAAAAGAAGAGATAATAGCATTGTTTGAATTTAAATGAACTTTATAATATAACGCAGTAACATGCCGCGTATTTATCCATTACATGCATGACATACACCCCTCACTCCCCACCCTAAGGTGCTCCATCACCGCGCCCGCGTACTCTCATACGGCCCCGCTTGGCCGTCCTCCGGTGCAACGGATTACGAGGCGGCGGGGGACGAGGGTCCGAAAAAGTAAAACGATCAGGTGGGTTTCGCACCCGCGGCTGCGCCGGTGGAGTCACCTGCACCTCCGGCTGTGTGGCCTCCGGTGCACCGGGGAGGCCACCGCTGGAGAGAACCTCCGGTGCTGCGTCGGAGGACGGCCCAGGCCAGTCCGCAAAAAATTGGTCCACCTCGATGTGGCCCGGGGAGAAGCGTCCCTGCTGCTGGTAAGTACCTGCAATAGTAATATCGTTAGTTCGTTGCATGTCGTCTTAGGATAAAAACAAGCTCGGACGATGCGTACCCGTACATGGCGCCATGAAATCATCCGTGTGGAAGCCGGGGATGTACGTAGGAGGCCGTGACCAAGGAGAACTCCCTGGCTGCTCCGGGGGAGGTGGACGTGTCCACGTAGAACCCCGACTGGTACAGGAAGTGTCTGCCGCAGCCCAAACTGCCGCATGACGCGCTGCGGTGCGTAGTCCTCGACGTAGATGCCGTACACGAGCTTCCGGCGGGTCAGCCAGAAAGTCTGGTCGCGCCAGCACAGTGCAGACAGCCCGTCAGGAGCACGGGCCTGCACTGCCTCCGCTGCGTAAGGCTCCCAGCGCACGTCGGAGTCTGCGAGGCGGTCCAACTGCTCCACAAAGGGGTGGTACGCTCGCGTGACCTGCACGTGCGCGAACTGTACCTGCAAGAAAGGCAAATTATTTTAGTACGACGATCGTTAATAAGTTGACTACGATAAAATAAAACTCACTCGTCGACGACACCAAATAGAACCCATCGTCGGCCGGTCGATGTCTCCCCCCGGGTACATCTCGGCCCCGTAGGGACCCATGTCGTCTAGTACAGGTCGTCCGAGACTGAAGCGCTCGAACGACCACAACTGCAGCAGCAGGGGACATCCCGTGAGGATCGAGTTCGCCTTAATCCTCGTGCACGCATCGCACAGGCCGCGGTACGTCGTGGCAAGTGCGGCAGATCCCCAGCTGATCTGGACGGCCTCGCCGTCCGCAATCGCCCTCGCATAAGCGATAAGGCGCGCGTCAACGGTCTTGCCGTGGCTGATGGTGAAGAGCACCCAACCAAACAGCCACAACAAGTAAGCCTTCAGGTGGCGCGCGACGGCGTAATCGTCAGCATCTGCAACCATGCGCTCAACCTGAATGCGAACAAGTTTTTATTAGTATGTAATTGCACAAATAAGAGTTTCGAAGACGCGATCGACTTGAAACACCACGTACCCGGTACTGTGCCAGCCACCTCAGCGTCGGTCCATGCTTCTGCCTCTCGTCGAAGATGTGGTGCTGATCGGCCGGTGGAAGGACCCCCTGGAATCTGCCGAGCAGGTCCTCGCGCCACTCGGCGGGAGCCTCCGGTAGGAAGGCAGCGTCTCCCGCGACCGGAAGGCCAAGGAGTACGGACACGTCCTGCAGGGTCGGCGCCATCTCCCCTACTGGTAGATGGAAAGTGTGCGTCTCGCGCCGCCAACGGTCCACCAAAGCCGTTAGCAGGGAACGGTCGAACGGGAAGCGTCGTGATCGCTCCACGCCCGCCTCGTCCCCCTCCCCGGCCAAGGCACCTCCGTCCTCATCCGTGGCCTGCACCATCCGGGCAAGAGGGAGAAGTCCGGCATCCTGCAGCCTGCAAATAAAAGTGAAGGTCAGCATTAAACGTTTTTATGGTAATACTAAAACGTTGGCGTAGTGCAAACCTGGCAGTCCAACGGGGGTCGAGTCCCCAGGCCACACGAGGTGTGCGTGTCCGGACCACTCCCAGCTCAGTCGACTCGTCCGTGCTCCCCGGTGGCGGCGCACGACGGGAAGCGCGGTCCACGCGGTCCAAGTGCTCGTCCAACAGCGTGTACCGCCAGTCACCCGCCATAACTGTAAAATTATCTAAATGTAAATTTGTACACTACATTTTCTACAATAATACATGAAAAATAGTATACAAAATTTCGACACAACAATTTTCTACATTTAAATTTTCTTCATTTCAATTTTGTAAACTGCATCTACATTTGTACATTGAATGATCTACAATAAATTTCTAAAGTAAATTTTCCACAATAATACATTACAAATATTATACAAAAAAAACTATATTTTTCTCCATTTAAATTTGTACATCTAAATTTGTAAACTGCATCTACATTTCTAAATTTAATGTTCTAAACTAGATTTTCTAAACTAAATATCTAAACTAAATATCTAAGCTAATTTTCTAAACTAAATATCTCTACTAAATATCTAAATTAAATTTGTAAACTAAATATCTACACTCTACACTACATTTTCTAAACTAGATTTTCTAAACTAAATTTTCTAAACTAAATATCTAAACTAAATTTGTAAACTAAATATCTACACTAGATTTTCTAAACTAAATTTATCTAAACAAATTTTCTAAAATTAGGAAAATACCTGCAAATCCCGCGGCTTCTCCTCCTCTCCCTCTCCTTCTCTTCTTCCCTCTCCTCCCCCTCTCCTTCTCTTCTTCCCTCTCCTCCCCCTCTCCTTCTCTTCTTCCCTCTCCTCTCCCTCTCCTTCTCTTCTTCCCCTCTCCTCCTCCTCTTCCTTCCTCTCTTCTGCTGCTTCCTCGCGCGTAGGAGACTGAATGGCGAGCAGGCGTGGGGAAGAAAAGAGGGCTTGGCCGTCGAGCTGTATTCACATGCAGTCGCCCCCCCGTTGGGCGACTCTTCTTTATGTCGCCGAACGGGGGGCGATTCAATTGAATCACTTAACGGGGAGGCGATTGCATTTAATCGCCCAACGGTTACCAGATTCTTTATAAGTCGCGTTTTGGTGGGGCGACAAGCTTAAATCGCCCAATGGTTTGGCGACTCGAGCCTATTTGTGTAAAAATTTTGTCGCAGGTATATTTCTGTATTTTCGAATAAAAAATGGGTTATCCGTACAAAAATTTCGCCATGGACGCGTATTCGCTTTTGCAGGACGAAAAGTTGGTAGCTGCTTTTCGCATGCGAGCTTAAGCAATAAACACCTAGTATCCAAGTCCGGCCCTTTCACGAGAAAAGATCTAGTGATAAAAGCTACCATGAACATCATCACATGAATGAGGGCTATGCTTTTAGTGATTTAGTCTATAGTTTATAGTTTTTAATTAAATATTTTAGCTTTTAGTTATTCATAATAGTATAGATCGATTTGATCAATTTAGATCAAATCGTTACTGTAATATAATTAATTTATAAACTTTATTTTAAAAAGATATTTCATTTGAAAACTAGTTATTATTAAAAAATTATAATTTAAAAGATGAAAGCTTTCGCTTAAAAGCTAGTTATTATAAAAAAATTATAATTTAAAAGATAAAAGCTGAAAAGAACATCGATATGATGGAAAAGCCTATATAATCATTGAGTAATTTAATGCAAACACTTTTCTGAATCTCCTTCTTCTGTTCGCCATTAAGCAAGAGCTGCAGTTAGTGTTAACAACAGTTAGAACAGGTGGATCAATGGCATACGAGCGTAGTGATCCAATCCGTTCCGGGTGAACCCATCGGGGTTTAACTTGGTGGGGTCTCGATCGATGGCAACCTTTTCCCCTAACTCTAGATGACACGCGGTACACCTCGATCGACCTGGTGCGACCAAAAGGAAGCTAGTATCCCTAGCTAAAAGCAACCTATATGGATCACTACATCGCATTAGCAACAACCCCTCCGGTTAAACAACAAGCCGTTTTAAAATGTGCGGTTAGACTTTTAAAAATTGGCTACCGATATTTTTAAACGTATTTGAATTATATACACGAAAAATCATACATCTAGATTCGTACTGAAAAGTACCTTCATAATATTATAATTTTATTAAATTTTACAAATATACTAAATAGCAATTAATGACTAAAAATTATATTTTGATGACCGTATTGGTATCTAAAATAACTTGTTTCTATGATCGAAGCGAGTAAGCGGTAGCAGTAACTAGCGAGTAGCGATTAGGTGCGAATTGAGTAGTTACTAGTTACATCCAACTTGCCATGTCGGCAAAGCGCAGGAGAGATCTGAGCCGGATGCATGGCAGCCGAGTGCTTCGTCGGCGGCGTGTCGGGCGTTGGGGCGCAGCCGTGACCGCCGCGCCCGACGAGCTACGTCGCGAGGCCCCCAGTGCGCCCGCGCAGCGCATGTGCACCACGGGCTAGGGAACAGATAAAGCACCTGTGACAGAACACTCCTAGCTAGTGCCGTGTGCTTTCCATGTCACATCTATGATCTATCAATCTAATTCTATCCTATATATCCGGCTAGCCATCTGCACCCATTCAACTCGAGTGCGGTCGATGGCTCCTGATATTTGGTTGGAATAGTTGTGTGGCTTTGGATTAAGACCTTCGACTACAGAAAAACAAAGAGAAAAGAGGGGGAAAACCATTATATATCTATGAAAAATACAAAGACAAAGAAAAAAGTTATGTTAAAAAGTCAATACATTCAAAATGGTTTCTAACTTCTGGAAGCTAAAATCTAGAAGCCAAAAACTATTTAGGCCCTACTCATTTTAGGTTCTGCTTCTGGGTTCTAACTTCTTAATTTTGTTTTTTGTTTTTATTTGGGCCTTTTCCCCTTATTTCTTTATATTGTTCATGATGACGTAACTTTTTATTATTTTTTATATTTAATTATACTGAAAAGCTACCAGTAAACACAATACATTTTTAATCGCTATAGTAAAAAATTATAAGCCTAAGCTTTTAAGATCAAATGAGCACTATCTTAGACCTAGGTCTTAATTAACATTGGCCATGTGACTTTGCTTTATCCACTTGCTTCTTCTCTGGACCGTCCATCAACGCATCATGCTTACCCGCTTATGTAAAGTAATTAAACACGGAACGTGCATACATGATCTGGTCTTGGTTTGAGGAATTAGCTAGGAGCTAGCCAGAATGCTAGATCGATTCGATGGGGATCAGATAATCGTATTCGTCTCCGATATTGTTGGCGTATCGATCTACAACGTGGTGTTCTCTCTACAAAAAAAAATATTTCTAGATCTACTAGTTACAAAGATCGTTATATCTGAGGAATACGGAAATACACCGTTGTATTGCATGTACGTGAAGAGATCGATGCAGGCGCGTACATTCAGATATCAGATCTATCACCGTGGAAGCCGTTCTCGTGGTCGCCGTCCATCTTGGGCTATTGGCCCAGTTTAGTTGTGCCCGGTTGGC
Source organism: Dendrocalamus latiflorus (assembly GCA_017311315.1). Lineage (NCBI taxonomy): Eukaryota > Viridiplantae > Streptophyta > Magnoliopsida > Poales > Poaceae > Dendrocalamus > Dendrocalamus latiflorus. The sequence continues at coordinate 23,851,693 of CM029675.1, forward strand.
GCAACTTGGAGGTGGGCCCAATTATCTTTGCTACTCCTATGTTTTTTTAATGTTTTTTTACTTGACGTCTTACGGTCTTCAAAATACGATTTTAATCATTACTTCTTATAACTTTAGATTGAGATACACTAATAAAATTATAGTATTATAAAGGTATTTTAAAACAAATCTAATGATATATTTTTGTATAGCCAATTTAGATGGTGTTAAATCTATTGAGAAAGTTTGATGACACAGATTTTAGAAAACCAAGTAAGAAAGAATGGAACGAGTACTTAAAAAGGGAGTTAGTGATAGCTATTTATCTGCCTCTTCCAACTCCCACTTCACCTCCCAAAAAACCTCTAACAAGAAAAAAAATAACAAAGCTCTATTGGGTGCGTGGTAGAGCCAAGGGGCTAGAGGCACGATGTGGCCGAGCGCATGGGTGGGTAGGCCGATCTCGACAATATCGGTTCAATGTACTAGAATAATTTGATTTTTTTTGTCTATATTAAAGCACGGACATTCGTCTAGGGAATAAATCCCCCTCTCTGTAGTCTCTCTCTTGGTGGCCTGGGCATAATTAAGCATCAGCGTAGGCGACAAAAAAATGAAGAAAGTTCGCAGCTTTGAGAAAAAAATCGATCAAATCTAAATTGACCAACAGCACTGGATCAAACTAGCTAGAAACATGTGATGTCAAACTAGCTAGAAACATAAGATGTTCTTGAAAAGAAGTGTTCTTGGGCTGAAATAGACTACAGTACATTTGTGAGCTTTGCTGTCCCAAGATGCTACAAGAAAACATAGGAATGCTAAGTACCCGTTTGCAACGCAAGAATAATATTCCCAGAGTCCTACGGAAATTGAACTGGTCAGCTATAAAATTCATGCGTTTCCAAAAATATATGCTCTACATCGGTAATCTAAACACTAAAGTAAATCTCACTTCTTGAAAGATTTTGCACCCCAAATCCATAACTCGTGATTTTACGCATGTTCTCCTTAGTTCACACGTACACGCAGCTTGAAGACAGGGATTCAGGATATGTGGCATCGCCCATTTCATCATTCCAAGCCAAGAAACAGTACTGCGCCACATCACACTACGCACTGTCGCAACATATAACAGACAAGATCTCCAGGCTTTCGTACCTGCTTTCTGAAAGTGTCTCCAGATCCTATATAGGGCCTGTTTGATATAACTGTGATTTATAATTTTTGATTAAAATTTTAGAATTTTAATTGTTTGTGACAGATATTACAGAGACAGATACTTGCTTGCGATTTTGGTTGATACAGCTGTTAGGATTTTCATGTGTACTACAATTAACTTATAGATTCCGTTTTGAGAAAATACTCTATTTGAAAATTAGGTACTTAAGCAAAAGCTAAAAGCCGCTTTTAGAAGCCGTTAAAGAATAGGCACATAGTTTGCGATATGTTCACTGCATTATGATCGATCCGGTGACCATTCTAGTGCCTCCGCTCAAGGACAACTTGTCGCCCATTATTTCATGCTCAATCGTGAGGAAAAAAAATCGAGTCTTGGAAACATGATGGAAGCTAGAGAGATGACTTGGAGCAGGTCTGACCTCTGGCTGACGGCAATGTATCCTGTCTTGAAAAAAACATAGAGAAGACGAAGTGTTAGTGCTGACACACACTCGAGCATGATGGAACTTAATAGCTAGCTTTGTTAACTACTACTCTGCAGTGCTGTGTGCGCAGGAACCCATTAGCGATCGATCGAGCGAGAACCAGCAGATCGATCATGCTCATGTGGATCGGATCACACAAGGACATAATAGTACACTACTCTTCTTTACCTAGCCCCGTTGTCGCATTGCAAATGTCAAATGTATCATGTACGTAGGTTGTGTTAGAATGATCTCAGCAGGGCATTTGGCCCAACGGCCAAATACCCTCCTCTTGCTCGCGCCCTGATCGGGGACGCCCAGCCCAATAGGCTGGTGGGCCCCTGTCGCCAGCGCTATATAAACAGAGGTGGGGGCCGGGCGGCACGCATCCCAAGGTTGACCGTGCCGCCGCCACCCCACCGACAAACCCAAAGACCGATCTAAGAGGGGGCGCTGTAGCGACGGGAAACTCCACCGCCGCCAGGGAGACGCCGCCGCCCGGGACACGCCGCCGAGGAGCCCCACACCTCTTCCCCGACCGTCGCTGCCCGTGCGCAAACGTCACCGAGCGTACCCGTGATGGCCGCCTCTGCTTCCTCTACATCCGAAGGTCGGTACCCCTCTCTCCCTCTCGGTAGAACACCAAGAACCCTAGAGAAAAGGATAGCCCCGCTAGATCTAACCTAGAGATCCAAAAGACCTAGAACTATCAATGGTATCAGAGCCTACTTAGGTGTAGATCTAGACGGGAAAGAAAGAAAAGAGGAACCCCCTAACCCTAGAAAAGGCAAAAGAACAGAGAAGGGGATCGGGTCAAACCCTAACCCTAGATCTGAAAAGAAACTCACCTGGCCGTCGTCGCCGGGTCGCCGTCGTCGTCGTTGGCGTGCGGGAGATCGTCCGAGCCTTGGGCTCGCCGGCGCTCCACGTACGGGCCACCGCCGACGCGCGCTTGAACGAGCGCCGACACGGAGCCGCTCGACGGCGGCGCGCTCCCTCTCAGGGGAGCGCGCACGCCGGCGAGAGGGCCCGCGGCGGCGCCGTCTTCTCCTTCTCCGGCGGGGTGAACGCAGTCGCCGCCGCCGCCGCTGAGTTCGCTCGGGCGCGAGAGGAGAGGGAGAGGAGGGAATGGTTAGGGTTTTCGCGGGGGCGTCCGCCGCGCGGTTTTGATCTGGCGAGATCGTCGCGCAGCCGTCGGATCGCATCCGACAGCTGAGATCGCGCCGAGCGCACGCGGGCGGGATTCGGCCCAGGCGGGCGAGAGAAACTCCGGCCCAGGCCCAGGTTGCGGTGCGGGCGCGCGGAACGGGAGCCGCCGGATCACGCGTGGACGGCTCGGATCGCGCCGTCGCGGTGCGGTCCGCCGAAGGCCGCGGCAGCGCGAGGATCCGGCCGTTGGATCGCGCGTGGACGGCTGAGATAAGATGGGCCGCAGCGCTGTTGGCATCCGCGCGCGCGTGGGCACGTGAGGCGCGCAAGAGAGGCCGCCGAGGCCGCGGGCGGGCAGGCCGAGCGGGCCGCCGAGGCCGCGCGCGGGCAGGCCGCCGTGGGCCGCGGCTGCGCAGGCCGGGCCAAAAGGCCATTTTGCACAGTAAAAACCGAATTTTGGATTTAATGTTTTTTCAGAAGCATTTTTTAGTACATTTGATTGAAAATTGATCCAAATCTCTGCAAATTTTTGCACCAACGTGTATATTTTTCAGAGATTAAATGAGTACTGTATAATGCTTCTGAATATTGAATTATTTTTTAAAATAATTACAGTTTCCGCTGCAAAAGTTAAGATTGAATGATTTTCATTATTAAATTCGAACCAACGGGAGAATTTAATTTTGGAAAAATAGATAAAATTTCCAGAGATTTATGATATTGTTATTTTCTGACCAACGTTGTTAATAACAGTATTATAAATTTTTTAATGATGATTTTATGCATTATTTCTATTTCTGCCCAACGGTGACGTAGATTTAATGTATGATAGAATTATTTTTAAATTGTATGTCGTATTTTGACCAACGTTGGAGATAAGGCATATAATTTTGATGTTAAGTTCTCACTGTATTTGAAATATTTTTTCAGGAGGATACAACTTGATGAGTTGTATTAGAGAAATCCCCACTCTCAAAGGTGATAATTATGGAGAGTGGAAGAAAAAGATAGACTTAGCGTTTATCTTGGCTGAGGTGGACTGGGTCCTCACTACAGCACGTCCCACTGAGCCTTTGGCGCCAGTGAGGGAACAGAATGAGGATGACACTGCATGGCAGAAAAGACAGAGGGATCATGCTCCTTTACAGATGTCTTATGACCTTGATCATAAGAAATGGACCACAGCCAACAAGAAATGTATGGCTGTGATAAAGAACACAATTGAGCCTGCGATTCTGGGCTCAATTGCAGAGTGTGACACTGTCACTGAATACCTTGATAAAATAAAGAGTCAGTTCACTGGCTCTTCAAAGACTTATGCTACACAGCTGATTAAGCAGCTGGTAACAGAAAGGTATTCTGGCAATGGCAATGGCATAAGAGAGCACATTCTTAGAATGAGCAACTTGGCATCTAAACTTAAACCGATGGATTTGGCTCTCAAGGATGAGTTCCTTATTCATTTGGTTTTTGCTTCTTTGCCAAAAGAGTTTGACACTTTTGTTGTCAACTATAATATGCAGCCCGATAAATGGGACATGGAAAAGTGCATAGCTATGTGCGTGCAAGAGGAGGAAAGAATCAAATCCTCACATGGTGGTTCTATCAACTATGTGAAGGATAACAAGAAAAAGAATTACAACAGTAACCCCTTCTCAAAGAACAAGGGCAAAGCCTCTGTACATCAGCCTCAACAGAATAAATTTGCTGTAGACAAAGACCAGTGTCTTCACTGCAAGAAGACAGGACACTACAAAAAGAACTGTCCTGATTATTTAAAGATGATAATGGCAAAGAAAGGTGAGAACATTATTACCTTTATTAATGAATACCTGTATGTGAAATATTCGAAATCCACTTGGTGGATTGACTCAGGAGCAACTGTTCATGTTGCTAATTCATTACAGGGATTCCGTTCGACGAGGACTACGCAAAGAAAAGAAAGATGCATTAAAGTTGCAAATGGAGTCGAAGCTGAAGTTGAAGCCGTTAGTGATCTTTCATTAGAATTAGCTAATGGCTCCACTCTTTTACTTAGAGATGTCCTTTTTGTACCCTCTTTACAGAGGAATTTGATTAGTGTGTCAAATTTGGACAAAGATGGTTATGATTGCAATTTTGGAAATGGCAAGTGCGAAATAATGTTTAATAAAGAATGTGTTGGTCTTGCCATATTACAGAATGAGCTTTATTTGTTATCATTGTGTGATGATGTGAATGTCGTATGCGATAATGAGAACGTTGCGTGCGAGAAAGTGATTGAATCCTCGTCTACGAATGTAAACAGAAAACGAAAGAGAACTCTAGATGAGTCGTCGAAATTATGGCACTGTCGTTTAGGCCATATTTCGAGGGGGAGAATAGAAAGACTAGTAAAGAATGATATTCTTCCTCCATTAGAGTTCTCAGACTTAGAACAATGCAGAGAATGCATTAAAGGAAAATATGTAAAGAAAATAAAGAAAGACGCTAAAAGAAGCACAGGAGTTCTACAAATTATTCATACAGATATTTGTGGTCCTTTTCCTGTGAAAAGTGTGGATGGATATGACTCATTCATAACATTCACAGATGATTACTCCCGTTATGGATATATTTATCCAATCAAAGAAAGAAATGAAGCCTTGGATAAATTCAAGATATTTAAGGCTGAAATTGAAAACCAACACGATTTAAAGATTAAGATAGTCCGATCTGATCGTGGGGGGAGTACTACGGTCGACATACCCCATATGGACAAGTTCCTGAACCTTTTGCAAGGTTTTTACAGGAAAATGGCATAGTGGCCCAGTATTCTATGCCGGGCGAACCTCAGCAAAATGGAGTAGCTGAAAGACGCAACCGTACCCTGATGGATATGGTGCGAAGTATGATGAGCTACTCCACACTCCCATTGAGTTTATGGATGGAGGCGTTGAAAACCGCCATTCATATTCTCAACAGAGTGCCTAGTAAGTCGGTGCCCAAAACACCGTACGAGTTGTGGACAGGAAGAGTTCCCTCACTAAACCACTTACGTGTGTGGGGGAGTCCTGCTGAGGCTAAAGTATTTAACCCAAACCTTGGGAAACTTGATCCCAAAACTGTAAGTTGCCATTTCATTGGCTACCCTGAAAAGTCAAAAGGTTATCGTTTCTACTGTCCAGACAGATATACAAAGTTTGTAGAAACGAGACACGCTGTCTTCTTAGAGGATGAAATGATGAGGGGGAGCATGGTAGCTCGAGAGATTGACCTTGAAGAGAAGCGGGTGTATGCGCCCACTCCGATGATTCAAGAGCCATTCTTCACACTACCTGCTGTCGCTGCACCGACGGTGCAAGACACTGTGGTGCCAGCACCTGTTATTGTTCCTCCCGTGGCAACAATGAATGAGAATGAAGAACTTGTTCTTCAGGATCATATAGAACCTATTGCCACAGATGAGGGGGAGCAACAGCAGCCTCAAACAGTAGATGTACCAAATGAGGAGGCCCCGAGGAGGTCTCAAAGAGTAAGAAGATCAGCTATTTCTGATGATTATCAGATTTATCATACAGAGGAATTTCAAATGGAGGATGATCCCACCTCATTTGAAGAAGCCATGAGAAGCGAAAATTCCTCAAAATGGCTTGAGGCCATGGAAGAGGAAATGAGGTCCATGATGACTAATAAAGTCTGGGACTTGGAAATTATTCCTAAAGGAGCCAAAACAGTAGGCTGTAAATGGGTCTACAAGACAAAGCATGACTCCCAAGGGAATGTAGAAAGATACAAAGCGCGACTTGTGGCAAAAGGATTTACGCAAAGAGAAGGGATTGATTGCAATGAGACCTTTTCTCCAGTCTCATGTAAAGATTCCTTCAGAATCATAATGACATTAGTAGCACATTATGATTTAGAGTTACATCAGATGGATGTAAAGACGACATTTCTTAATGGGGATTTGGAGGAAAATGTTTACATGGCACAACCGAAAGGTTTTGTCATGGAAGGAAATGAAAGAATGGGATGCCGCCTAAAGAAATCGATTTATGGGTTAAAGCAAGCTTCAAGACAGTGGTACTTGAAGTTTGACAGTACAATAAGAAAATTTGGGTTTAAAGAGAATGTAGAGGACAACTGTGTTTATGCAAAGTTTAAAGATAGGAAGTTTATTTTTCTAATCCTGTATGTGGATGATATCCTATTAGCTAGTAGTGATGTTAGTCTACTACTGGAGACAAAGAAGTTTTTGTCCTCAAACTTCGATATGAAAGATCTTGGTGAAGCTTCATTCGTTCTAGGGATCGAAATTCACCGGGACAGAAACAAGGGGATATTGGGACTGTCACAAAAGGCATACATAGAGAAAGTCTTAAAGAAATTTGGTATGCATAAATGTAGTCCTTCACCTGCACCTATAGTTAAGGGCGGCAGATATGGGGATTTTCAATGCCCCAGGAACCAGTATGAGATCGATCAAATGAAAGCAGTTCCATATGCTTCGGCTGTCGGAAGCTTACAGTATGCTCAAGTGTGCACACGCCCTGACTTAGCATTTGTTACCGGGTTACTTGGCAGATTCCAGAGCAATCCTGGAATAGAACATTGGAAATTGATAAAGAAAGTCTTGCGTTATTTGCAAGGAACAAAAGGCCTCATGATGACATACAGAAGATCAGACTCACTCCATATAGTGGGGTATACAGATTCTGATTTTGCGGGAGATGATAGAAAGTCTACATCCGGATATGTGTTCACTCTCGCTAAAGGAGCTATATCGTGGAAAAGCTCAAAACAAACCGTCGCTACATCGTCCATAATGTATGCCGAGTTTGTAGCATGTTATGAGGCTACGGGGCAGGTGAACTGGCTAAAGAAGTCCATACCCGGTTTAAAAGTGGTTGACGACATCAATAGACCACTTAAGTTGTACTGCGATAATGAACCCGCAGTAACGTATGCCCACAACAATAAGTCAAGTGGTGCTGCCAAACACATTGACATAAAGTACTATGTTGTGAAAGATAAAGTTCGGGATCAAATTATAAGTCTAGAGCATATAAGTACCGCAAAGATGTTAGCGGATCCGCTTACTAAAGGCTTACCACCCAACGTGTTCAGAGAACATGTAGCCGGCATGGGTTTAAGGGAAAGCCTATGATACCTGGACTAAAAGATGGCCCAAAAAGATTAAAGTAACTATTTCAGAACAGAGAGGTGTATTGTAGCTATTGAATCTATCGGCGATTGACCGTGACGATGAGACATGTTCTATGCACTAATCTATGATGGAATGTGTAAAGTCAAAGGTAATTAAAGATAAAGTATAGATTGAGATCAAGGGGGAGAATGTTAGAATGATCTCAGCAGGGCATTTGGCCCAACGGCCAAATACCCTCCCCTTGCTCGCGCCCTGATCGGGGGCGCCCAGCCCAATAGGCTGGTGGGCCCCTGTCGCTAGCGCTATATAAACAGAGGTGGGGGCCGGGCGGCACGCATCCCAAGGTTGACCGTGCCGCCGCCACCCCACCGACAAACCCAAAGACCGATCTAAGAGGGGGCGCTGTAGCGACGGGAAGCTCCACCGCCGTTCACCGCCGCCAGGGAGACGCCGCCGCCCGGGACACGCCGCCGAGGAGCCCCACACCTCTTCCCCGACCGTCGCTGCCCGTGCGCAGACGTCACCGAGTGTACCCGTGATGGCCGCCTCTGCTTCCTCTACATCCGAAGGTCGGTACCCCTCTCTCCCTCTCGGTAGAACACCAAGAACCCTAGAGAAAAGGATAGCCCCGCTAGATCTAACCTAGAGATCCAAAAGACCTAGAACTATCAGGTTGTACTATACGTAGTCGAAGACTATGTTGGATGATTGTTCAGTATGCGGAAGAGTATATGTACGTACGTTCTGACGGCCACATATGTTGTTCAGTTGCAAATGTCAAATGTATCATGTAGGTTGTGCGTAGTCGAAGATTATGTTGGTTTAGTTTTGCATTGTTTGAAGGGATTGTTTCCATGCAAAATAAGATCAAATTAAAGGACCATTGTTCAGTATGCGGAAAGTATATGTACGTACGTTCTGACGGCCACATATCCAAAGAGATAACTTAAGCAAGCTATGATGATTGTGGCAATCAACTCGTGCTATAAGTTAAATCAAATGTTTGCTTTGGATCTATGGCTACCAGAGCATTCTGGATGAAGATGCAACTAGTTTATGCCCCCCACTGACTAGTAATCGACGAAGCGGTGATGGTTCTCTCTCTCTCTCTCTCATGCTCCCTTTTTATCACAAAAAAAAGTCCAAAAGGACAAAGCAATAAAGTAAAAAAGAAAGAAAGAAACATAATATAAATAGCTGCAACCGCAAGGCTAGGAATAATTGCTAGAACAAATTGACAAAAGGCGCCAAAGCCTATACCAATAAAAAGCACCGAGTTTAATTCAAATAAACAAACAAACAAAAAGTGTCAATTGGTCCGGATAAGACGTTGAACAAAAGGAGCAACTCTCCCAATTGGGGATGGCACTCACAGCAAGCATGATAATATATCAAACATGGCAAAAATCACAGCACAATATAGTACTTTGAAAAGAAGAGGGGAAAAAGAAGGCTACATCTAGAGCTAGCTAGATTTATAACACAGCAACAAGTGCAAGTCAAATGTGTATAAACCGATCCAATCCAAACCAACTTTCTGCAGGACACCACACTAGTTAGTGATCCGAGCGCACGCGCCATGGATATTGTCTCACGAGATGCCGACATCGCACGATACGCTCCGGAAGGACCGCGCAGACGACGGCGACAAGCCGATGACCACCGGCAAGCGGATCGCCTGCGTTCGGTAGTACCTGACGCCGCTGATCACGAAGCGGACGCCCGCGTGCATGCGCACGTCCACGCTCACCTCGCCGGCGGCGCTGTCGTGCTCCAGCTCCCGCGCTGCCTGGTCCACGATCGGCGCCGAGCGCGCACGTCCAGCCGCGTCTCGTTCCGGTGCGGCTGGCGAAACGCCGGCGCGACGTCGACAGCCAGCTACGCCGCGGGCTCGCCGTAGAGCACGTCGAACTCGACCCACTCGTAGAGCAAGGACACGCGCCTGTTCGGGTTGTCGACGGCGAGGGTGAGGTAGAACGTGGCGTTGAGAGCGGCGCCCGGCGGCTGCGTGACGTTGAATTGCCGCACGATGGCACGGGTGACGGTGTACTAGATGGGCTTCGGCCGGACGACGAGGCCGGCGAGGAGGACGGTGACGACCAGCGCGGCGACGAGGCAGCGGAGCACGCCCACCCGGCTGTCGTGGGGCCTGTCGGCGATCCCTCTGCTCGCCGTCGCCGGCATTGTGGTGTTCGCTGTAGCTGTACCATCTGCCTAGAATGACGCAGCTGTTGCTGCGTCGCATGCACCATGGCTGCTTTGTACACGGGATCGGAGGACCTGCATGCGTGTAGGCTTTTTTGGCGGGAAAAGAATCAAAGATGAAAAGCACAGGCTGTGCTGCTGGGTGCTTCAAAAGTCGTGCTTCGATGCCTTGCTTTTGGTTTTGGTTTGTGCTTTGAGGGAGTCTACTCATCTCTGCTCACTAAAGGAATTTTCAGCAGGCACACCGCACACGCGTAGCAGCAGCCGAGCAGACCGGACTCTTGTACGCTACAATTCTCCACTGCATGCACACTGGATCGTCAGATCAGGGACGTGCGGCTGTGATCTTACTTCTTCTGGATGCTCCCGTACACACTGCCAAAATTGCTCTGCCATTGTTGCAATTCAAGCAAATTAATTACTGCATTTCATTTGTGAATCTTGGGAGAACGAAGTTAAAATGTTCAGAAAATTCCACGCAAAAAGGTACGGAATATATGGATTACTAGCCTGTGTTATGTCTTAATCTGTGGGTTTGTTCTTTTCCTCCGAAGCCGGCGGCTTTTGGCTTTTGCTACAGTACCTAACTTTCAAACGGAGTATTTTCTCAAGACGGGGTCTATAAGTTAAACGATGTACACATTAAAAGCCCAATATCTGTACCAGTCAAAATCGCAAGTGAGTATCTCTCTCCGTAATCTGTACCGTAAACAACCAAAATTCAAAAATTTCAGCCAAAATCCATAAGCCGTAGCCGTTGCCAAACATGCCCTGTACCTAAAAAAGAAGCACGATGAGCATACACAAAGTAGCGTACTAGCAGGGGTAAAGAGAACGGGCTGCTTCGACAAACTTGTACTATAACTCTGTATATTTTAAGAAATATTAGTACTATTAGTGTTATTTAATCTCTCATCAAATAAAATTACAGTGTATAGCTTATTTATCATCTGGTGATCGGTTCGGCTGAAAAGCTCATGGCTTATGGCTGAAAACATTGTAGCTGACAGAGGCTTATTTAGCATAATTAAATTTAAAAAAATGTAAAAATATAAAAAATATGTTAGCCCATTACGTATAATACAAATAAATACGGGAAAAAAGAACCGGCAAAAAGCTCAACAAAAAGCCAAAAGTTCAGAAAAAGATGAAACTTATGAATAGTGAAAAATAAGCCAGAAACCAGAAGCCGAAGCCGAGTTGATCAGGACCACAGGCTCCGCCCCCTGCAGACTAGACATGCTTCTCTTTCACAGCATCAATCATGTATGTATCCAACCTCGAGTGTATGCAGTGCGTAATGGATAGCATACACGCAAAAAGAAAGCCTACGGTATATAACTATATATAGAAGAGCCATATCGAAAGGTGCAATGTCGCATACATATATATATATTTGCATCCATCGTATCATCCTTTTTTTTTCACTGCTAATGGTGTGGTACGGAGAGACAAAAGTACAAGCCGCACTGTAAACACAGAAGTGACACATGCATATGCACGAAACCAAATTGGCCAACACCGATCCTAGCTTCAGCTAGCTAGATAGCGTGCTTTAGGTCGCGTTCCAAATTACGATAGCCACTGGCTTTCAGAAATTAAAAAACGTTTAAAATATATTGATTTCTTAATATATCTTTCCTCTATTTCTTTTTTATATTATCTATGGAAATATAATGGTGTTGTCCATTTTCCCTATTTTTCTTTGGTTTTTTAGTTGAATACCTAACAAAAATTGACAACTGTCGCAGCCTCGCAGGGCAAATTTAGTCAAAAGCTGTGCAAAAAGTGGCAGCTTGCTCGTTAGCCTGTTTACTCAGGTTCACAGAAGGATGGTAATAAAGCTCAACACTAATCATACCAATACTAAAGGTGGGGGGTTCCCGGCCGGAGGGCCTGCCCACGTCGCCCCTGCGCTCCGTGCGGCCGGCGCGTGGCGCCCAAAAAACGGTACGGTCGGGGGAGCGATTTCCCTCAGTTTTTCGGAAATTACGTAAAGGTCCTTTTTCCTCGCGAAAAGGTCCTTGTCAGTTTTTTTAAGCCCCTCCACTTTGCAGGATAGCGCCCCGCGTTTTCTAAATTACGTACGGGTCCTCGTTTATTACGTACAGGCCCTCAGTTTTTTACGAAAAAGACCTTTGACTTTTTCGTTCATTACGTACACGCCCTCGGTTTTTTACAAAAAAACCCTTTGACTTTTTCGAAAATACATATGTGCCCTCAATTTTTTTAAATTTTTTTTACAAGCTCCTCACGGATTATCGCCTCTTTTACTTCGGTACACACGATGACTGGTGCGGCGTAGCGCCGCGCCTACAAGACTAGTAAAATAGACTGTCCGTCCAAATGAAAAATCTGCAACAAGGGAGAGCAACTTGAGTCCAAATCAATTGTTCGTTTCACATCACTAGCTCGTCTACAGCACTGCAGTCCTCAGGTAAAATAAAAGTTTTCTCCTACCTTTTGCACTACGTCAATGAGATGATTAAGACTCTACTCATTTTGACTTACACCTCTGATTCTAGGTTTATTTTTTACTATTCTTAAATTTCATCTTTTTCTAATTTTTTAGTTTTTTTAGCTTTTTGTCGGTTCTTTTTTCCATGTTCGTTTGCATTGTCCGTGATTGACTAACATGTTTTTTTCTATTTTTAATTTTTTTAAAAATTTAATTATGTCAAATAAGTCACCATTAGCTACAGTGTAATTTCAGCCAGCTACAGTGCACTTTCAACTATAAACCACTTTTTTCAGTTGAAATGAGCGGGCTATAAACCTTGTGTTGCGAAACTTTCTTGCTTAGGAAGTACCAAAGGTTAATCGGATTATAATTCCTTTTTTACCTAAATTGCCAAATTGCTCTGCCATTGTTGCAATTCAAGCAAATTAATTACTGCATTTCATTTGTGAATCTTGGGAGAACGGAGTTAAAAATGTTAAGAAAATTCCACGCAAAAAGGTACGGAATATATGGATTACTAGCCTGTGTTATGTCTTAATTTTGACCTAAAAAAGGCATGATGAGCATACAAAAGTAGCGTACTAGCTGGGGCGAAGTAGAGGCGGCTGCTTTGACAAACTTGCACCACTACTCTGTATATTTTGAGAAATATTACTATCATTAGTGCTATTGCGCCGATCGGTTGGGCTTAAACTTCTGGCTTCCAGCTTATTTTTCACTATTCATAAATTTCGTCTTTTTCTGAACTTTTGGCTTTTTATTGAGTTTTTTTACCGGTTCTTTTTTCCCGTATTTGTTTGTATTATACGTAATGGGCTAACATATTTTTGTATTTTTAAATTTTTTAAAATTTAATTATGCTAAATAAGCCTCTGTCAGCTACAGTGTTTTTTCAGCCAGTTACAGTGTTTTCAGCCATAAGCTATGAGCTTTTAAGCCCAACCGATCACCACCTGATCTCTTATCAAATAAAGGTTCCGTTTCAAACGTCTTGAGCTTTTCTTATGGCTTTTTTTTTTGTCTTTTTCTAGCTTTTTGTATTTTATTTTTTCTCTTATTCCTTTGTATTATCCATGGAGATACAACGGTGTTGTCTTTTTTTTTCTACTTTTTCAGTTTTTTAACTAAATACTTTATAAAAATTAACAGGTGCTACAATACAATTTTATCTTTAACCAAAAGCTGTGCAAAAAGTGGCCCAAATGAAAAGTCTGCAACAAGGGAGAGCACCTTGAGTCCACATCAATTGTTCGTTTCACATCACTAGCTCCTCTACAGCCCTGCAGTCTTCACGTAAAATAAAAAGTTTTCTCCTAACTTTTGCACTACTTCAATGAGATGATTAAACCTTGTGTTGCGAAACTTTCTTGCTTAGGAAGTACCAAAGGTTAATCGGATTATAATTCCTTTTTTTCTTTCTGAAAGACAAGCACAGTACCTAGTGCGTGCACACCCTTAACTGCTTGGTTTCACTGTATGATATATTCAGATTGAAGCAACAATCAAAATAATTAAGAAACCTTTCCAAAAAAAGAGAAGAAAAACGCCTACATGTGTTTGCTCCACATTGTTCGATCCCGATTGCTCATTAATTTATTAATTATGATCCATGGCCTTCATGCGTTGCAACTGTAATACAATTCCGACACATTGCATTTCCATTTAGATTAATCGAAGTGAGTCTAGAATGGGTCAAGGAAGCAAGCCGCGTGAAAACAAAGGGCACGATACTCCAACCTTAGCGAGATCGATGACCAAGCATGCATTAGATTTCGTAATCAAGATTTTGATCGATGTATCCGCTCAGGAAAAACGATTTGATTGATAGCAAAGTAGATTTTTATGAGAAAATTGACATCCATTAGCGGTGCCCACTTCAAACTAATAATAGGACATCCATTAGCGGTGCCCACTTCAAACTAATAATAGGAATTAATTGAATTTACTCTACCAGAATTAGTCCTCCTCTTCCCCATGGCAGAGTGCATGAAATTCTTTTTTAAAAAAAATGGACAGGAACGTTGCCATTCCATTAAATAGAGAGAAAAGAATTACAAAGAAAAAGTATCGACCATCTCTGCAAAGGCGAGGGTGCATGATATTCCTGACGGCTTGTCTTCAGCCAACATTACATTTCGGACATCAGGTTCTTCGTTCTTGGCAGGTATTCCCTACGGTTGGCCGCCAGCAATTGGCCTGACGTTTTCTGTTCCTGACTTTTATCAAGTATCAACAGTGACACTCCACTGTCTACCATTGGAAAAGATACTGCATTGGATATGAAACAAAACCGAATTTCAAATTAAATTTGAATTTACTTTTGAGTTTGATTTCATTTGGTTCTTCCCCCTTTTACCACCGTTCAAACCTCTCCCTCCCGCCCCTGCTTCTACCCTTCTTTCTCTGTGCACAATACGGCGAGTAGACATTGTTCATCAACCGAAAACATCGTCGCCACCCTGATCTTTTCGTTGCTGCTCCTTCTCGTTTCTTTCCGCCGCTACCATGCCTCCGCCAGAGGTCAGAGGTCGTACTTCCTCGCTTATCCCACCTTTGACCCCCTCTTAATTGCCCCTGTCACGTCAGAGTGGCCGACAGAGCTCACTGCCGCCTCTGCCTTTCCACTCTCTCTGTTCTCTGTCGGCTGACTGCCTCACTCTGCAAACCTCCTTGCCGCCCTGCTAGCTACTGCCAAGTCAGTGTACGACATCCCTGACACCTGACACTCTCCTTAATGCTGCGACCCTCACCTAGCCAAGAGCCGTACCCATCTCACCCTACCACCACCACCGTCCATTTTCGCTCTCAGTATCATCATGAAAAGTAATATAGCAGTATTGCTCCGTACCATCGTAAAGATTGCAAAGTTGAAAAATATCATCCAATGTGTCACTGATAGGTGGTCTCAAACCCTATACGTCATTCTCACAAGTGATGCAATTTTTCAAATCCGTGATCTTTGCAATGGTACCGAACAAAATAATTCAAAGTAATAACATCATAATCTCATTATATGATGTTCACAAACACAATAGTATATGATAAAATAAAAAAATTTAAATGAGCAAAGTCACGATATTTCGATCAGAGACTAAAAAAGTAAAAAGGAAACATCCATAATTTTTGACTGGAGGAGTGGAGGGACGAGGGAGTAACTGCAAAGTGATCACTAGCCGGCTAGATATATAACCATCATCTGTTATGTCTTGATAGCACATTAGTCCAAGTACATCAAAAGTGACGCATTTTCCTTTGGTTGTGTTAGCTGTCTATGTCTTTTTCGCGCATTTCGTTTCGGGGGATAGCGCGTGCCCCAATGTCCTAATACGTAGTGCGCAATTCTTAATTAGCATTACATTATGTGATTAGCCGTACGATATGACTTTTAATTATCGACCGTGGGCCCTTTTTTTGTTCAGCTTTTATTTATGAGAGTGTACAGGATAAAAAAAACTTATAAATATAAATTAAGTTATTATAATATGTATTATAATTAATTTATAAGCTCTATCTTAAAAATACTCTGTTTGAAAGTTAAAAACTATAAAAAATCGAAAAACAGTTTATAGAAGCTAAAAAGATGAACCATGTGTCTATTTAGAGTATACAAGAATTTAATTTCTTGATTCATGTAAGATTTGAACATACTGTTTTCTGAAAAACTTATGTGAAACTCATATGTCCAAAGAAGCGTATATTGATTAGCACGTACGATTGTTGCTATGGTTTTTGATGTGATGTTCGCACCACCGTTGGACACTTCTTTCCTATAGGCTATAGCAACTAATTTTTAACCAGATTATCTTTTTATGATAGAGTTTATAAGTTAATTATAATATATATTATAGCGAATTTATTTATATCGATCAAAACTGTACGTGAGTTTATGTTATTTTGTACTCTCTCTCATGAACAGACTAAAAATCATAAACTGAATCTAAACAGAACAAGCCAGAATTCTTTAGAGCTTGTTTATGTTTAGTCAGTATCACGAACTCCACTCGGAAAGTAAGTTAGTACCACGAACAAATGGAGCTCAAATTGTCAAAGTTTCAAATAATTAGTTTGTTTCAAGAGATCACTTAAAAAGATTGTCCCCCACGTACAGATTAAAGAGTGGGCATGTTTGGTTCATGACCAGAAGTTGCCTAGCCACAAGTTAGGCGTGCCACAGTTTTTAGGTAGCTGTTTGGTTCACTGACGCAACTGTGGCATGCCACACTTTCTTAGCACCCGGCCCCACACGTCATAGACTCAATTTCTTGCCAAACTTTGCCACAAGTGTGGCTTCGATTTTGTTAGCCACACTTTCTGTGGCAGCCACGTATTGCCTAAACTTAGGCATGACAAGTTTAGGCACCAACCAAACAGACCCTAACTCCCAAGATGACGGCAGATTTTGGAAGGAAGACAACATTTTTATCTCGAAGTATATTAGTCGTTGTGGATTTGTGGGTAGTGCTAGCTGCAAAACTCTATCTTGAGTTGCCTTTAATTTCTACGTACGACCAATTGTACGCTTCGTTTCTTACCTGTCTCGTGCGTGACAGCTTAATTATATTGACTCTGAACCCTGAATCAACTTTTGACCACGTGAGGAATTAAGCTCCTGTATACTATCTTGCACGTACGGGGGATTGAACAAGTATTGGATACTCGTACGTAGATTTATACGCATAAGCACGTATGAACTTCGTACGCCTTAATTGTTTAATCAAGTACGTAACTCTAGCAACTAATCATGTCACGACCACTAGTAAAATGTTCAAATAATAAGCTAATTCTCTGTACCTTTTGAACCAATCAATCACTGCACCCAAAAAGAAGCGGCTATGCATTAGAGTAAGTTTAATAGTACAGATAGCTGCTACCTCCAATATATTTTCATGTCATCAAAAGATAATGACGCAGTCAACTCATACAATAAGCTGGCTATAAGTTGTCTCCACAAGAGCTCTCAATCATTTAATACATACATATGTATTGATAATTTAATACATGCATGGGTATAGCAATTAGTTCTATGAGTACATGCATGGATATTGCCTCTTTTCCTGTGCTATAGCCTGACTCTTGCATGGGAGTCGGCTTGGCTCTCTCTCTCTCTCTCCTTTTCTCTCCCCTCCACATAGGACGATTCCCTTGTAACTAGCACAATCAGCCTTATTAAACTTGCTCTTACAGGATGGCCGTGGCCACTTGAACAGCCAATCATTTGTTTGAAACACAGCCAACAGCCAATCAAGCTGCTACGACCTTAATTAATGATATCTTAAGCTTGTCAGATAGATGTCTATGCTTACCAAAAGTAAAGAAAGCACGCACGATCAGCTAGCCCAGCAAGTTGATTAGTGGTGTACTTAACCAATTAACCCCAGCATAATTAATTAAGTCGTAACCTGAAATTAGCACTGAGGAGAGCGAGTATTTTAACACATCGCGAGGACAACTCGAAATATTTTTACAATAAATCATTTTTAATTTTTTATATAATCATGTTTTTTCTTTTAAAAAATAGCCTAAAATCGTTGGGCCACCACGCAACTGAGCCCAACTGCTCAGTGGCCACGCGATTAGCTGACGTGGCAGCTTAGTCGCACAACAAACCTGTGATTGAGGCCTTGTTTGTCACGTGTTCACGTGGCTCAATCGCGAGCCGGTGACGCGATTGATGCCCATGCCGGGCACATGTAGTAAGCCCAAACGGTAGTGCTAGGACATATAGATTGAATGATCCAATCGGGTTATCACGGTCGCACTGCAGGCATGGAAACTCCGATGCTATAGGAATACCCTTTCAAGAACTATCAAGGTACATTCGTGCCTTCTTCGTAGCCCATTTTCGTTTCTGGAGCATTTCCCCATAGTTCGACATCCCTAAACCTGGCGGAGTGGCTTCATGTACCTCTATTTTCCTGTATCTCTCCTCTCACTCCCCTCTCCCTGTTTTCTAATCTAGATGGAATGAGGTTCTTCTTAGCATGTTTTATCAAAATGAACAATAAACCACATGAGCAAAAGAAACTCACTGAGGAACGAAGAACTCGGGGAAGTCTCCTCCCCCTCCCCTCTACTCTCCCTTTCTCTCCTCTCCTCTCCTCTCCTCCCCTCCCCTTTCTTCTCTTCTTCTCCCTTTTCTTCTCTTTCCCGGTTGGAATGGCGTCTAGATCAGCAGATCCGGCTTATAACCACCCTCAATCTCGCCTCCGTACTGCGACTGGCCACAATCGTGCCTAGCAGTCGCGACTGGGCGTTCAGTCGCACAGTAATACCGTGATAGGAGACACAGCTTACTATCATCCACCCCCCCATTGTGGAACGACGGCTCTAATCGCGCCACCATCACGCGAGGGTACCATAACGGGAGATGTGACTCACTATCGTCCGCTTATTGGGTGACGACGATTCTAGTCGTGCCACCATCGTGCTCTGGGTCTGCCATGTCATCTAATTGCCGGGCCACCGAGAGATTGAGCTCGCGCGGTGGCTTAACGATTGTGGATTATTTTTAGTAAAAATTGAAACCAGTTTATTTATGTAAATTATTTCAATGGTTTATTTTTTTTAAAAAAAATCAGCACAACTCTTCCACTGCTCACTAGTCCGTGTACGTACGTTACCATGAGCTAACGCACCTGTACCGAATAACTTTTCTTCACGGACACCGACCGGAGCTGAGCATATGTCACTGGTTTAAGGGCCCCATTATTGTCACCAGCTAAACGGCCCACTACCGGTTCGTACTAGTAGAGCAGTAGTGCACGCCAAATCAGTTCGTGGCCATTGGGTTCCTCCACACGTGGCAATCAATAAGTGCTGCGTTTCCCCAACGGCTGGTTTTTGGTATTCGGCTCGTTTCTATATTTTGGTTTTTTTGCGTTCGGTGTTTTTTTTGGAAAATCGGCTGACAACGAAAAAATAGTAGCGTGCAGTGTGTGCCGTCTGTGGATTCGAGCCCATGACCTGCCCGTTGATTTTGTTGCTCAGTTACAAGTATATATTGTATATGTACATAAAATCTCCGATTTTCTCCACTTGAAGCTGTAGCTCACTTCCGACAAAATAAGACTTAGACAATATTTCTAATGGGATGAGCACATTATTAATTATTATGGTTTATTACTTTATATATATGTCGTCGAATCTCTATACTGTAGTGGAGTGTTGCTAAAGTTCAAATTCTATTGCCAGTAATATATATATAATCACCTACTTGTCTCGCTAGTTGCTATATCATTTGTAATTTACGTTAATTTTAGTAAATATGGTATTTACTGATACCGTACCAAAATAAATTGAGATTTTCCGATACCAAATCATATTTTCAAAATACCGTATATTACCGAACTAATGATACCATATTTACTATGTGTACCAAACCATATTTATCCAAAATACCGAAAAACAAGCCCTAGTTTCCCCCATATGGTTGGATGATGTGTCACACATGTGCGTTGCGGTGCCACATTGCGCGATACATTGTACGAATAGTGGTCTTACCATTGGTTTCTATTCTTAGGTTTGTGCATATTAAATAAAGGAGTTCGAAGATTTGCCCACCCACGTAGACACAATTGAGGATTTATTCTCGATGTATTATTAACAAGTGGGTTATGGGCAAACATGTCAGTAACACATAGAGAAATAAATCCTCAATTGTATCTATTCGTAGCAGCAAATCTTCAATTATTCCTATTAATTAATTAATTAATCCCAAGTAGTTATTATAGGACGAGTGGCGGATCTAGAATTTAAGTAATGGTGGGAGGGGGGTGCAAACTACGAATTTAAAAGTTCAAAGTATATAGTACAATAGTTCAAATGTAATACATTACAATTTTGCGAAGTATAATCAAAATATAAAATACTTTAGCAAAAAATTATAACTTTTGGGCTGAAATTAGAAAAGAAATGCAAATAAAACATCATATATATATATATATATATATATATATATATATATATATATATATATATATATATATATATGTATGTATGTATGTATGTATATGTATATGTAAGCGCTATTCTGCATGCACATGTATTTTGCACGCAGTTTTGCGCTTCAGTAAGTTACCACCAGTTGTTCGAAAAGTTATTACCGGTTACGAAGAAAGTTGCCACCAGCTACATACTGTGAGCATTGGCAGTAATTTCACTCAATACCGATGGTAACTTCATGCAGAACCGATAATAACATTTTAGCACCGTAAAGGTTTGGCAATAACTTCATTTAAAATCGATGGTAATTTTATTCAGAAATGTCAGTAACTTGTCCTCGTATTCTATATTGTGCGCTGTTTAGTGTGTGTATGTATGTATATGTTGTTTTTCTTTAAAAAAATTGGGAGGTACAGCTGCACGCCATGCACCCCAAATCCGCCCTTGGGACGAGCTAGTGACATGTGAATTAGCTGGCTAGTGACTAGCTAGTGAGTGCATGCATATGCAGCTAGATCTTTTTGGTCTCAATGTATTTGACCCTTATGCCTTGTAACCTACCAGCTAGCTAGCTAGCTCGGACCGATGACATCAGCTGCAACTTGCAGTCATCTGGGCGGGCCGCGAGTACTTAAGCCCCAGGGGAGTCGCCTCTCTGCTCTCACGGCACAAGCCACTTCCCCTTTAAAGTAGTACCATACACATTACACACACCGCCTCAAAGTGAGGTGAAGTGCCAGCAAGTGTAATTGACGTACGTGCGTGGCAGGAGAGAGAAGTGTAACGAGAGAGAAGGAAGAGGTTGTTCGGTACGTAGCCATGGCTCTGGCGTCTCTGTCCAAGGTGGTTCTGGGTTCGGTGGCGTTCGGGGTGTTCTGGATGCTGGCCGTGTTCCCGTCGGTGCCGTTCCTGCCGATCGGGCGGACGGCGGGGGCGCTGCTGGGGGCGGTGCTGATGATCGTCTTCCACGTGATCAGCCCCGACGACGCGTACGCGTCCATCGACCTGCCCATCCTGGGCCTGCTCTTCGCGACCATGGTGGTCGGCGGCTACCTCAAGGGCGCCGGCATGTTCAAGCACCTGGGCCGGTTGCTGGCGTGGCGGAGCCAAGGCGGCCGCGACCTCATGTGCCGCGTCTGTGTTGTCACCGCGCTCGCCAGCGCGCTCTTCACCAACGACACCTGCTGCGTCGTGCTCACCGAGTTCGTGCTCGAGCTCGCCGCCGAGCGCAACCTCCCCGCCAAGCCGTTCCTGCTCGCGCTCGCCACCAGCGCCAATATTGGGTCCAGCGCCACGCCCATCGGCAACCCGCAGAACCTGGTGATCGCCTTCAACAGCAAGATCTCCTTCATCAGCTTCTTCCTCGGCATCCTGCCCGCCATGCTCGCCGGCATGGGCGTCAACATGGTCATGCTGCTCTGCATGTACTGGAAGGACCTCGAGGGCACCAGCCCCGACCTGGTGGCCGCCGGGAAGGAGATGGAGGCCATCGAGGAGGGCCGGTCGCCGGCGTCGGCGCTCTCGCTCAAGAGCCCCGCCCAGCTCCAGAACGGCAACGGCGTGGACACCGACTCGATGATGTCGGAGAACATCTCGACCAAGCACCGGTGGTTCATGCAGTGCTCGGAGCACCGGCGGAAGCTGTTCCTCAAGAGCTTCGCGTACGTCGTCACCGTCGGCATGCTCGTCGCCTACATGCTCGGGCTCAACATGTCGTGGACCGCCATCACCACCGCCATCGCCCTCGTCGTCGTCGACTTCCGCGACGCCGAGCCGTGCCTCAACAAGGTAGTCGACGTTCCATGATTTCACCAAGAAAGCAGAGACGACACGTGTTGAACATGCGTGTATGAATTGAGGCGGTTGCACGTGCGCGCATGCATGCATGCAGGTGTCCTACTCGCTGCTGAGCTTCTTCTCGGGGATGTTCGTGACGGTGAGCGGGTTCAACAAGACGGGGCTCCCGGGGGCCATCTGGAACTTCATGGCGCCCTACTCCAAGATCAACCACGTCAGCGGCGTCACCGTCCTCTCCGTCATCATCCTCCTCCTCTCCAACCTCGCCTCCAACGTACCAACCGGTGAATACTCCTGGCTATTTTACTGTACGGGTTAATACCTGTGCATGCACCATGCATGCACGTACGACGACGACATAATTAACACACACTGCAGACACACAATTCGATTAACATGCGTGTCGGGCCTAATCATATTGGCTTTTGACTACGGCTGATAAATAGTAGTAGCTGATAGAAACGACAGATGAAAAGTGATGCATTATATAAGAAAAATGGTGTAACGAAAGACACTACAATATTCGGACCACTATATGACTTACAAAATTGTGATACAATAAAAGGGACCGTTGGACCTCTAATCCAATGGTCCCAAATTTAGATAATTGTTAGGAAGAAAACATCTGGATGATATATAGGCATACCCTATAATAAAATACAAAGTACGTTACGATATATAAAAATAAAAGCAGTAGTTGATTAATAGTAACGGCTAATAGAAGTAACTTATAGAAGCTGGGGCGTTCGTATTGGCTTCTACTTCTAAAAGCAGAAGCCAATATAAACATGCCAGAAATTGATGTTTGATGGAACAGGGGTTTTCTGCAGTTGAAAGCATCACCAAAATGATAAAATTTTGCTAGAATTTATTCTAGGATATATATAGGTATAGATAAATTACATAAAACACCCTAGACACCCATATTAAGAATAGTCTGATACACTTGTACCGTACTCAGAGAAGGTTCTCTTTTCTCTTCGTTTCTTTCTTACTTTCATTCACTAGCGAATAAGAAAGTAGCTAGGTAGGAGACAAGGAAAATACCCTGTTTTGTTTGGGTGTGCCGCGACGCATTAAGCATTAAAGTGTTTCCTTTGACAAGATAAATCGCGTTTGTTGTCGTTTGACAAGACGGTTTGGAATTGAAAGTTTAGCGCTTATATTTAACCTATGTATGTATTTACGCGTGAGTGCAGTGCTGCTTATGGGAGACGAGGTGGCGACGGCGGCGGCGGCGATCTCGGCGTCGGCGGTGACCCGGTCGTGGCTGCTGCTGGCGTGGGTGAGCACGGTGGCGGGCAACCTGTCGCTGCTGGGGTCGGCGGCGAACCTCATCGTGTGCGAGCAGGCGCGCCGCGCGCCGCGCAACGCCTACGACCTCACCTTCTGGAGCCACGTCGTCTTCGGCGTCCCCTCCACGCTCGTCGTCACCGCCATCGGAATACCGCTCATCGGCAAGATCAACATCTAGAGGCGCGCGTCAATTAATTAACCATGGCGAGCAATCCATGAGATATCAGATAATTCGAAAAGAAAAGTATTTATAAACCGGTGCATGCTCATGCATGCCTCAAGTGTACGAACGATCGATTACAATATGTTTCTCAAGGCAATTATATTGATGTATAGCTTGCCATGCTCTGGGATAATTGTTATCGTACAGCTAGAGCAATGGTGTACAAGGTGATCAGAGGAGGATGCTAAGGAATTAGAAACATGTTAATGTGCTAAGCAGCACAAGATCCTCTGGAACGATCTTCTTGAAGTAGCTAGAGATCCAGTTAAGGATTTGTAGTCGTGATCTCTAGCGAGTGACGACCAAGTATGAATTATCTCGTAGCTTCGAGTCTGAATAAAGTTGGCTTTTGTGCTCTCACATGCTTGCCCTTGTTTCCTGAGTTACTACATTGTACATATATCGGTTTCAAAAACATTGTACACATACAGGTTTGAGTGCGAGTGTGGTAGGCTAGCCAAAATATTGTTCACTCGTATACATCTAGTTTCAAGGAGATAAAAGATATGCATGTGATGTGTGTCCACCTAGTGGAGATTGAAATCAGCTGGTCACACCAACGTCGTAGCAGCTCCACCTCCTGCAGGCCACTTCGTTGCATAAATTAGGGCTAGCTCCGGCGTGTTGCATTATATTGCATTGGTCCTCTCTTTTGGTTCCACTCCCTAGCTTCTCATATACATCTTCCATGTACATAAATACATATCTTTACTATTATAAAAGTGTGAGTTGGTGGTTGGTCTATTCTCCCTCATCTCTTTTCAGCCATCTGATTTGATCTGAATCATTTGTCTCTCTCCTCCTCTATCTCTCAGGATATAACTGCACATCCCCTCCACTTTCCCCATCTCATCGCGCATTCTGACCACCCTTCTATCTTTGTCGCTTGCTCTCAAATGTTTGATGTGTGAAGTTAGCCAGACAGTAAATTTCGTCTCACTATTTTTATGACTTCATTGCAACACACGGGTCTCTAACTAGTTACATATGGTATTGAAAAGCAAAAGCACTCACCACTACTCTTTAGAGTACAAAAGTACTCACTATATATTGGAGCTAAAGAAAAAGCAAGGAAAAAGGACATAGTACTCATTTTTCGTAATTTTACGTTATGTTAGGTTAGCTCAAATAGACAATCTCTATTAAACCAAAGTAACCAAAAAAAAAAACCCAATACAAGAATATCCAAGCAATCACCCCACTCAGATAAGAAAAACTTATCCAACTCGATATCGATGCAGCCATGGCTAGCTGGGTGGTGTCCTAGTCGGACTGAAAGATCAAATGGTGGACTTTGACAGCCGTACGTAATCATGCGTCCGTATTACAGCCGGCCTTACGTGTAATAATTGATCAATGCCACTCCAGTTGAAACGATATATATATCCAAGAGATGATCTTTCCCTGTCAAGCTCATCTACATGGCTACATGCATGTATGTATGCCTACTTAATCATCATCGATTCAACCTCGTTGGTGTTGAATCGAGTCGTTGTTGTGCTAGCTTCAATGTACTTGTCAGACTATAGTATACTTCACTGCTATATATGGGGGGATGAATGATAAGGTAACAACGACTTAGATATTTTAACCTTGTCGTATTTTAGCATTTTGGTTTCAGCTTTTAGCTTCCGTTTTATTTTTCACTATTCATAAATTTCGTCTTTTTCTGAACTTTTGACTTTTTGTTGAGTTTTTTTACCGGTTCTTTTTTTCCTGTATTTGTTTGTATTATACGTTATAGGCTAACATATTTTTTATATTTTTAAAATTTTTAAATTTAATTATGCTAAATAAGCTTTTGTCAACTACAATGTTTTATCAGCCAGCTACAGTGCTTTTCAACCATAAGCCACAAAAAAAAAAGCACAAATGATCACCTGTTTAACCATGGCCCCATGGGTATGGAATGAAATGACATAAAGAATTAAATTGATCTGGTGCTGTTTGGGACTGAGGATTCAGGTAGAAATTCTATAAGCTTTAGATAGTATAGTAGAACATCTTAGAGAATGTGTACTAAAACGACAAGTATATACGGCCAGTGGCAAAAATCTTGCATCCTTTAACCCCTTTGTCGATATTTTTTGTCCAGTTGTTGGTTGTAACTAACCTGTCAGCTTTCTGAAAATTATCTGAACTTGCGCCCACTCATAAAGCAAAGCTGCTTAATAAGCATCGGTTCAAAAATGTTATCGGAGGGCAGATACGACCAGTAACAGAAAATTTTGGAATTTTTCGGTTGAAAATTTTGAATTAAAATCTGAAAATTTAAAACTTTTTAAATGTTTTAGATGAATTTCGGTGAATCCAAAATTTTTTGCCGATAATCACTGGTTACTGGTGAAATTTCGATGATAGAAATTTCCCTGGCTAGCATAAGGGTTCCTTTCAGTAAACAGAGTACATAAAACTTACCCATGGTCTCAACAAACAAAATATCTTTCCTCCAAAAAAAAAAGAAAAAAATCTTCCTTAAAAAAAGAAAGATTGAAAGAAAATATCTGTGAGCACACGCCCTGTTGCAGGTGCTACTTTAAGGAAAAAAGGGTAACAAAAAAAAAAAGCAAGAGTTACAGTATATTTTGATGGAAAACAAACCTACCAAAAAAGAAAAGTAACGTACAGGTTTATTTTCTCTCTTCCTTTTCCTCCCCCTCTTGTACTGCGATGAAGATGATGCATGATGCAATGTCGCCCTCGTCCAATGGCCTTCCAACAACACATTTTTCAATTACGTGGCATGGTATTTTAAGGATGGCGCCATTGGCCGTGCAATGGCATTGCGACAACAAGTTTCCCATTTTTAGTTGGTGATGCTCGCTTCACTTGCATCACCGGACATGCCAACTATAGCACTATAGAACCATTTGAGGCTTACATAGCACTGCATGTTGAACAGCTGGCCTCCAGTTAATTAGTTCATGCCTGATTTGCACGATGGCTTTTGTATTAAATAAATTAACTTCTACTAGTGGAAGATCTCATCATGTAAAGGGCTCCAAGATTGACAATCATGTTCTAAAAAAAGAGAGAGAGAGAGATTGACACAATCGTGATGACCGCGCTTGTGATGGGCCGAGGCGCCAACGCGTTAGACGGGCCACAACACGCAGATCAGGTAGCCCATGGCACTTTCAGCAAGATCATCTAAACAAAACTATCATTCTCTAAAAAATAACCATACAAAACTAATACTTTGTTTATGTTGACTTCTATTTATGACTTCTATTTAGAGAAACCAAAAGTCAATATAAACACTCGACTTTTTAAAGCAGATTCCTCACTTCTCTTGCTCCTGTCTTACTCCAATAATAAAACAGGGGTCACGAACACATCATTCACCGCACCCCTCTCGTGTCCTCCCAATATGAACACCCATAACATTGGTGACATTCAAGATCTGTTTGGAAATGAAGGTTGGTTTTGGCAGAAACTTGGGAGGAATTGCACTATTTCCTAGAAATGAAAATTCTACGTTCCAACATGTGCTCTGTTATGAATAGCGCTTATATTCATATGAGGCCAATGGGCCGGTATATATACACAAAGTACAGGTGGTAAATATGCAAAGAACCCCTCATAACAATGGGGAATAACAACTATGCATATATCTCTAACACCCCCCCTCAAACTCATGCTGGATCAACAACACTGAGTTTGGAGAGGTAGAAGTTGTGCTGTGCTCGAGTCTGGGCCTTCGTGAAGAAATCCGCTATTTGAAGCTCCGAAGGCACATACTGAAGAGTAATCACCTGATCATGCACACAAGTCCTCATGAAAGAAGCATCAACACCAATGTGCTTGGTGAGCTCATGCTTCACAGGATCACGGGCAATACTGATAGCACCTGTACTGTCTGACAAGAGAGGGGTCGGTGTAGTGACAGAAACACCAAAATCCTCAAGTAACCACCGTAGCCAAGTAATCTTTGCTGTCAAGAGAGCCATAGCTCGCAACCCAGCCTCTGCACTCGAACGGGACACTGCAGTCTGTTTCTTCGTCTTCCAGGCAATAAGAGAACAACCAAGAAAAACACAGTAAGCAGAGATAGACCGGCGATCAGAGGGATCGCTGGCCCAAGTAGCATCCGAATAGGCCTGAAGCTGTAACGAACTGGAACGTGGAAAGAAGAGACGGCGAGAGATAGTCCCACGAAGGTATCGCAGAACTCGAAGAAGGTGGCTGTAGTGAACCTGAGTGGGAGCTGAAACAAACTGACTCAGAATATGAACTGGATAAGTGATATCCGGACGAGTAACAGCAAGGTAGACAAGACTCCCAACAAGATGACGATAGTGAGTCGGATCAGAAAGAGGCTCGCCATCAGAGAGTCGGAGGTGAACATTGAGCTCCATGGGAGTCTCAACAGTACGCTGATCAGTGAGAGAGGCGCGATCAAGAAGATCCTGAATATATTTCTCCTGGGACATAAAGAAACCATCTGGAGTGGAAGTAACCTCAATCCTAAGGAAGTAACGAAGAGGATCAAGATCCGACATAAGGAACTGCTCACTAAGACGAGCCTTGACAAAGGCAATGTACTCAGAATCATCCCCCGTAATGATCATATCATCAACATACAGGAGAAGAAGAGTCCGACCACGAGACGAAGTGTGGACAAAGAGTGCAGGATCATGATCACTAGCTGAAAAACCAGCAGCAGTGACCACAGAGGAGAAGCGCTCAAACCAAGCACGAGGGGCTTGCTTAAGGCCATAGAGAGAACGACGAAGGCGACAGACCATGCCCTCAGGAACAGAATACCAAGGTGGCGGATGCATGTAGACCTCCTCACGCAACTCGCCATTAAGAAAGGCATTCTTGACATCAAGCTGAGAAACAGACCAGTGGCGAACAGACGCCACCGAAAGAAGAGTGCGAACAGTGGTCATGTGGGCCACAGGAGTAAAAGTCTCGTCGTAGTCAACACCATGCTCCTGCTGGAAGCCACGAGCAACAAGACGCGCCTTATAGCGCTCAAGAGAGCCATCAGAGCGAGTCTTAATCTTATAGACCCACTTACATGTGATGGGATGAGAATGAGATGAAAAAGGAACAAGACCCCAAGTACCAGTACGCTCGAGGGCAGCAATCTCCTCGGCCATGGCAAGCTGCCACTCAGGGTGAGTAACAACATCCCGGTAGGAGACAGGCTCACGAGTAGCTGCGCCAGCAAAAGCAAAACGGGCAGGAGGCCGAATCGACTGGCGATTGCGGAGAGCGTAGCGAGGAGAAGATGACCCATCAGGGGAAGATGGAGCATCAGAAGAAGATGGAACAGCAGGAGAAGATGGCTCATCTGGAAGATCCTCAATACGAGGTCGACGAGTGTAAAAGATAAGGGGAGAAGGTACTGTAGTGGGAGGAGCCTGCGGAGTCGTAGAAGACGACACAGGCGGCGACAACGGCGGAGAGGCCACAGGGGGAATATGTGGAGACTCAGTGGGACAGGTGGACGAGGGCAAAACAGATATAGGTGTATCTGGAAAGGTCAAGAAAGACAGAGACTCCACAGAGGAAGCCGAAGGAGAGGCAGGACGTGGGTAGAATGGACGAGACTCGTCGAAAGTCACATCCCGAGAAACCCGTATCCGACGACCAACAGGATCCCAGCACCGATAGCCCTTGTGCTCGGCACTGTATCCCAGAAAGACACACTCAACAGACTGAGCGGTCAGTTTGGTGCGTTCTCGAGGGGCGAGGAGAATGTAGCAAACGCAGCCAAACAGATGAAGGGTAGAGTAGTCAGGAAGAAGACCACAGAGACGCTCAACAGGGATCGCTCCCTGAAGAGCAGAAGAAGGCTGGATGTTGACGAGATAGGTGGCAGTGGAAATAGCCTCGACCCAAAAGTGAGGTGGAATAGAGGCGGCGATCATCAGAGCACGAGCCGTCTCAAGGAGGTGACGATGCTTGCGCTCAGCGACACCATTCTGAGCATGAGCACCAGGACAAGAGAACTGAGCGAGAGTGCCCTGCTCAGCAAGGAAGCTGCGCATGTAACGAGAGAGGTACTCGCCAGCAGAATCAGCACGAAAGACACGAATAGGAGTGGAGAACTGTGTGTGAATCATAGTGGCAAATTGTTTATAGATAGACAAGGCCTCACTACGAGAAGACATGAAATATATCCAAGTGTGGCGAGAGAAATCATCTATAAATATGATATAATAACGATGACCCCCTTTCGAAACGAAGGGAGCCGGACCTCAAACATCTGAATGAACAAGATCAAAAGGACGCTGAGACACAGACTCACTATGAGGATAAGGAAGCTGGATCTGTTTACCTAACTTACAGCCCTGACAATCTAAAGACACGTCTCCTAAGACAGACCCCAGAAGACCACGACGAACTAAGGACAACAGACGGGATCCACACAGATGGCCAAGACGGTGATGCCACTGCTGGAAAAAGCCGGTAGACGAAGTGGCAGAAGCGGAGAGACTGGCGGCGATGGTGGCAGCGGAAGGAAGGTGAAGCCAGTCAAGCTCCCAGAGACGCTGGGAGTCACGGCGCCGAGGGCCAGAACCAACCAGAGCTCCCGTGTGGCAGTCCTGAACACAACAAGAGTCAGAGTCGAGAATGACCCGATAACCAAGGTCAGTAATCTGCCCAGCAGAAAGAAGCTGCAAGGTAAGGCGAGGAACATGAGCAACAGAAGGAACATGAAAAGATGAGTTGCTAAGAGATCCTCGACCAGAGACAGAAAGAGATGTACCATCAGCAGTAAGAACACTGACAGGAGAATCAAGAGGTGTAATAGAAGACAGAGTGGAAGGATCAGGAGTCATGTGAAAAGATGCTCCAGAATCAAGAATCCACGGGGAGGTACTTGACTGTGTAGGAGGTGGTCTCTCAGTGCCCGAAGAGTCAGTAGCAGAACCTGCAGAACCTGTCGAGGGAGAACCTGAAGCGGCAAGTAGGCGTCGAAGTCTGGCTATCTCCTGCTCGGTGAGAGAAGCTGCTGAAGAAGTCGAGGTAGACGTCGTCGTAGAAGCACTAGTGCCAGTAGAAGAACGGCGTGAAAGATGCCGCTTCTTCTTGTAGCACTGGGACTCAGTGTGGCCATCCTTGTCGCAGTAGGAACAGTGAGGACGGCCACCTCCAGACGGAGGACGGCCACCACCACCTGTGGTAGCCGCTGGAGGAGGCAGTGTATCAAGCGGACGAGCGGCACTCAAACGAGTCTCCTATGCGCGTATCTCGGTAAGAGCCTCCAGGAGAGTGACACGAGGGTGGCGTGCAAGGAGCTGGGCACGCCTTTGCTCAAACTCAGGACGAAGGTGAGTAAGGAACTCGTAAACCCGCTGAAACTCCAGGTCAGCACGTACATCCAGGCAGCACGGACAGGTACGACAGCCAGCAGTGCGAAGTGAGTCCAACTGACGCCAGACAACAGAACTCTGGGCGTAAAAAGCGTCAACAGTAGCATCACCCTGCTGAAGAGAGTGCTCCTGGCGGACCACGGACAGGTACAGGGCATCACCAGAGGGCTCGTAGCGCTGACGAAGATGAGTCCACATCTGGAAAGCCGAAGGGAGTCCCACAACCTCAGAAGAAAACTGAGGCTGGACACTGGCGATGAAGACAGCAGCAGCCCGAGCGTCGTCATCGTACCACTGAGTGTAGACGGCCAGACAATCCTTGTAGGAATCCAGAGCCTCCTGGTAGGCAGAGGCAGCTTCATCATCAGCTTCATCATCAGCAGCAGCCTTATCGGCTGTCGGGGGCAATGCAACAGGCGTAGGCTTCGTCGGAGGAATAGGGCAAGGCGGGCAGGTGACATCGCCAGAGAGGACGCCCCAGAGACGAAGACCACGCATGTGAATGCGCATGTGAGACACGAAGTCGGTGTAATTAACACCATCAAAGATCACCGGGCAGCGAGGGAGGGAAACGGTGCCCATTGGTAGGCGGCGCTGGACGGCGCGGCGACCAAGGCAACGAAGTCTAACAGGCGGCGCTGGACGGCGTGGCGGTTAGAACAACATTTTTTTGTTTTTTCTCTTTTTTTTGACCGGTCGGATTACAAGTAGCTAGTTGTGACCGATTCGGTCACAACTCTCCAACCTGACCGAAGCAAAAGAGGAGGCGGCGACGGCGGGGCGGTCGGCGACGGCAGGGTCGCCGATGGCGAGGTCTTCAAGCGGGAGCCCGCGACGGCGGTCTGCAGCCTCGGGCGGGGTCTCGAGCGGCGACCCCCGGCGGCGGCCCTCGAGCAGGCCCGCGGTGACAGCCCGCGACGGCGACCCTCGAGCGGATGCGGAACGACGCGCGACGGCCCGCGGCGGCAGCCCGCGACGGCACGCACGAGGCGGCGGCGGCACCAGAGTCGGCGCGGGAGACAGAGGAGCCAAGGCCGGGCGGAAGGTGGAGGCACCGAGGCCGGGCGGACGGGCGCCGGGTGGGAGGCGGAGGCGGCGAGGCCGGGCGAGGGAGTCGGCGGCGGCGACGACGCGGGGGAGTCGACGGAGCCGACGGCGGCGGGCTCGAGCGGCCGGGCTCGAGCGGCCGGGCTCGAGCGGAGTCAACGGCGCGCGGAACCCTAGGTAAGCCAAAACCCTAGTTTTGGCTCTGATACCATGTTATGAATAGCGCTTGTATTCATATGAGGCCAATGGGCCGGTATATATACACAAAGT
Source organism: Dendrocalamus latiflorus (assembly GCA_017311315.1). NCBI lineage: Eukaryota > Viridiplantae > Streptophyta > Magnoliopsida > Poales > Poaceae > Dendrocalamus > Dendrocalamus latiflorus. The sequence goes on from CM029675.1 coordinate 23,884,160, forward strand.
ACAGGTGGTAAATATGCAAAGAACCCCTCATAACAATGGGGAATAACAACTATACATATATCTCTAACATGCTCAACTTATTCTTTTTTTAACACTAGGTCGTGGAGTTTCTGTTCACCGTGTATTCATCACTGAACTGCAGTACAGTACACAATACTACACACTTGTAAAAACATGCACCGACGAAAGTGACTTATCGGTGAGGCTGGCTGAACAGTCTTACAATGACATCAATTTCTAAAATGGCATCAACAGGACACTATCTTCAAGCTGAATTGCCATAACTTCTTGGCCAACTCTGCATCTGAAGCCTGCCTGCTCGGGGTGGCTATATTGCAATTGCCAAAGTATTCCCCAGTTACCCCCTTGACTTGAGGATGAATCGCCACATAGCATGTCGTTGCAGCACCCTTAACAAATGTATACGAAGTTAGGACCAGTGCATGTTTCATCAACAAGGCGAGAGAGAAAAATAATAGGCGAGAGTTTACCTGTTCTACACTTCTACTTAGGATTCTTCCAATGGAGTTCATTACGGCTGTAAAGAGTAGCAACACTCAAGAACAGCTAAAAAATTGTTACAACCAGGGCTGCATGAACATGTTCTCCATGCTAGCGGGTATCGAGATGGTTGGAACAGAATTTCTTTTTTCAGATCACAAAATTGTTTGGAAGATTTCAGAATAGAATTAATTACCATTGACAATAGACCTGTTCCTGAAAAGGCTGGTCGCAATTACTCCAGGATGAACTGCATTAGCTGAAATGTTCACCCCTTCTTCCTGTCCATGAAAACAGTTATTTTTCCGTTGTTCTTCAGTTCATACATTGTTTTGGAACCACTCCCGTTGAGTGGCAAAGAGCTGACATACCTTCAGAATTCGGGACAGCTCATTTGTATGCAAAATGTTTGCAAGCTTGGACTCACCATAAGCAATATAGCCGTTGAATCCGCTAAGGTCAGAACACAGCAAACCTATTATTTACACTAGAGTATGCCTCAATTGTGAGCTAGGATTTAACTTAGTCTCAGAACAGATTACCCTGACGGATCCTGCATTTTGTCGAAACGTATCCCTTCAGGATAGGTCATGATATGACCTGCAGATGACACATTGATGATCCTTCCTTCAACACCGCTGTCCCTACATGCACTCTTCATGCTCTCCAGTAAGAGATTTGTTAGAAGAAAATGACCTGTCCTTCAGGTGAACATGCACTGTGAGAATTATTCTCATAACTCACAAGAATAAACCTGAATAAAGCTACATTCTTCAATAGGCAAGCAAGAGATGCCATAGATACGGCTATTTGTTTTTGCACAATTTAGGATGCAGTGCTGAAGAACTAACCAACGTGATTAGTCGCAAAATGCAATTCTATGCCATCACAGGAACGTGTGTAGTCTCTTGTCATCACTCCAGCGTTATTACTGTAAAGTGCAAGAAGTCAACCAATATACAGTACTACATGAAGTCAACCAATATACAGCACATTACATGAGTATGTTGAGGGGTAGGTTCAGAGAGTCAAACTCCGATGCAAATCTCCGAACTGAATCCATGGAGCTGAGGTCCAGCTCCAGCACATCGACTCTTGCGCCGGGGATCTCGGCCTGGATCGCCTCCCTAGCCTTGAAGCCGGCGGAGACGTTGCGAACGGCCATCACGACGCGCACGCTGCGCAGCGCCAGGACGCGCGCCGTCTCCAGCCCGATGCCGCTCGATGCACCTGCGCGCGTCGACAGCTCAACAGTCAGCGCAGAAGTCGGCGTGTCGATGTCGCCAATAATTCATTGACTAAGATCCCATTACAAGGATAGCTCAGGAATCAAAGCTGATTCGTTACTACCGCGTCTCAATATTGATCGGAAAAAGAAGCAGCTCCGATGCGTTCAAGCAGCATGGTGGTACTGGTACCTACCTGTGATGACGGCGACCAAGCCCCGCCCGTCGACGCCGGCGGTGACCTCCTCGGCCGTGGAGGCACCGGAGAAACCCGAGGGGCCCTTGCGGTAGAACCACCACATGGATCGATTGGGGAAGAAGCTCTTTCCCAACCGAGCTACGCTAGCCTCTCGCAGGCAGAAGAACAACTGTAGAGCGCGTTTATAAATACTTAAATGGCGAAGACCCTAGATTGCAGTACATTTGGAAAGAACCGATGAATCTGAGATTGCCAACCACGCTCACCACGTGGTCCGAGATAAGAGTACACTTGGAAGTAGACAGCAGAAGAAACTTAGCCCACCTGCCGTCCGAGCAAAATCAAATGAGCGAACTTGTGAAGAGAGGTCCGGGGTGATTAGCAAGTTGGCCACCGGAGGATCTGAAGAGAAGTCCGATAGCCTTCTCGAAGTGTCTATACATCATTCGATTATTTTTCAAGATAAAATTAGTTAGCTTTTAGAATGTTGGATGGTAATCTAACGCTCTAGATCTTTTTTTAGTGGGACTTGTATGAGTGGATTCGTTGGATAAAGATCCAACACTCTAAATCATTTTTTTGATAGAGGCTTGTATGGGTGGATCCGTTGGATGAAGACCCAACGTCCTAGATCATTTTTTTAGGATGTGTTTGGTTTGAGGGATGGGGTGTGATGGAATGGGATGGTTTCTTTGACCAAACTTATCTATGTGTTTGGTTTGAGGGATAGGGTGAGATGGAATAGTCCAAAGTGGGATGAGTCTGTGCAAATTTAGAGAATATTCTTCTTAGATGCTGGACATGTGGTTCCATCTTTTTTGTTGAACCATCTCATCCTATTCCATCCCATCCCATTCCACTTTCATCACTCCAACCAAACACATAGAGAGGGTTATATAGGATCCGTTGGATTAAGATCCAACGCTTCAAAATCTGACTAATTTTATCCTTAAAAACAATCGAATGTTCTATAGCACTTCCTCAAAACTTAATACCAAAGAAGCAATTACTGGTAAGAAGTCGACGTTGTTTGCAACGATCCCAAGAAAAAAAATAAATCATGGTGGCCTAATAAATTTGGAAAGCGAAGGTGGAAAATAAATGCAGATTCTTTGCGAGGCGGCTAGCGCAAAACAAAATCAACACACCAACGCATGTATAATAGTATAGATAACTATTATCTATAATATTCTTTGTATTATCTATAGACGGTACTAAAAATAACCTACACAACAAATTATTTTTTACATGTTTATAACATAATATGTCTTATTTATCGTGTTACAATTGATTACTGCATAAGAAATAATCTAATTCTTTATGTTCATTTTCTTTTTTCTACATTATCTTGTGTCTTAAATAATAAAATTTATAGATAACTAATATCATATTATTATATATGACCAGCGAGGGAAGGATGGCCTCGTAATGCGCTGTGTGTTGTGTGATCAAGAAGCCAAGACTGGCTTAATTACTTGGAAAGCGAAATGTGGAAAATAAATGAAGATTGTTTGCACGGCCGCTAGTGCAAAACAAAATCAACACGGCAGATAACCTAGCGAGGAAAGGATGGCCTCGCAATGCGCTGTTTGTTGTGTGATTACGGTGACATATCGATGGCTCTGTTCTTGATTTTTGACTGTCTGATAGTTTTTAGTTTTAGTATAAACGTTTATATAAATAGACCAAATATTAATAAATTATTTAGAAAAGGCTATTTCGATAAACCACTTCGAAATAACACGAAAAAACTATTCCATTTATTTACAATTCGAATGAAGTCATAAGTGATAGGATGTCTTCTTTTTTACTTATGACTTATGGTTTATGACTTATAACTTGTAAATAATGTGTTTTTAACACGAAGTCAACAGAAAAATTGTAAAGCATACTAAATTCAGTTGTACCGGTCAAAATCTTAAGCAAATATTTTTCTCTATGTACTGCCTCTCGCAAATAGCAATAATTCAAAATTTTAAACTATAACCCAAAATATCTATCCATAAACTATAAGCTGAAAACAACTCTTCTTGTTGTGTACGCCAAGGGGGTCTGCGATAGTATGGCGAGCCGGATCGCTTGGAAGTTGGAACGAGTTGAGGCCAGTCAACCTTGCGGATGACCTTGACTTTGCTACCTGGGTTCGGCTCAGATGCAGGGGTCACAGCACATAGTAATATGCAGAGCCAATAAAAACAGAACACCTGTCCTGTGACATGTCCTGTGTTAAATCATATAGCCAGTACATGTGCTACCATTGGCCCTGCACATAACATTGTGATGTGATCCCTGCATCTGAGCTGAACCCTACCTTGCTACCTGGTGGGGAGCCAATGGTTGACAAGACGCCGAAGGATTTTAGGAAAGGAGCTAAACGCGACCATCATTTATGTGGTTTAGAACGTACGGGAAGAGAGGAATAGAGAAACGTCTCGAAGTGCTTCTCTCCATTCTCCAAATCCGGTCATGATCTTTTCAGCTTCTAAAAGTTATTTTTCAGTTTTTCTACAGCAGAATATTTTTTTAGGATAGAGTCTACTAGTTAATTACAGTACATACTTTACTGACTTCATTTATATCGACAAAAATCGCACGTGAATTTCTGTTATTATGTAATCTCTCATATATACAGCCTAAAAATCACAAGCTGCAGCTAAAAAGAACAGGCCGTACACCGCGTCGTTCACCTCGCTCCGCAGGAAATAGCCTCGGGAGTGACTGTAGCACCTGCCACCTAGTTCAACTTCTGTTGGGCTACCAGCCCCTGGCGCTGTTGCTCCGACTTTCCTTTATTGGTAGGCTCTGTTGGTGTGACCCTAGCCGGCCTTTCGTCCGCATGGCCACTAGGTTCTCAAACTGACAGGTGAGCTCTGAACCCACCGGCAAAAAAGTTGATACTCCCTCCATTTTGAATTACTTGATATTTTTAGCCGGACATATATATTTAGACAACTATTTTTTATTTATATTATAACGAAAATGCCTAGCAACTAACTACTTTGATAAACAGTAATCGTAAAAAGTAGTAAATCCACGTATTTTTTTTTGCTATCTATGCAAGCACATGAGTAAAAATTTGCGTTGAAAATAGTAAATCGCCAAGTATTTATGGAAGAAAAACTTGGTCAAAAATACCAAGTAAATAGAAACGGAAGTAGTCAGTGGCGGATCCAGGAAATTTTTTTGAAGGGGCTGAAGTACCTTCAGCTCGACCTCAGCCCCTTCTACATTATACATCCATAGCTAAAAATTTAAGGGGGGCTCCAAGGGTCCGGTAGCGGTAGGGGGGGCTCGAGCCCCCCCGGCCCCACCGCTGGATCCGCCGCTGGAAGTAGTATATTTTAGTGGCAAAAGACCACAAATGGAATTGAGTTTGACTTGGTGGCTCACAACACGCTTGGTGATCACAGTTCTTGAGTGGGTTCTTAACTATATATTTCAAATATTTTTCAAGCCTCTTGACTAAAAATTTCTAGTTTAGAAACAAAATTAAAAATTTGGCAGCAAAATGATCTTATATAATCTTGTTTTTAGAATAAATAACTTACTTCCATAAATCAAAATCTATCGAGTTTTTGAAAAAGTTGCCAACACAAAACTCGTAGGGCATGTTGTGCTTATCCATATGCTCACCTGTACCATATTGGCATATATTACTCATGTTTCATTCTTGTCATACCTGTATGTGTATTCTGCTTGTATATCCATGTACTGGCTAATTATTCATTTACTATGGATATATGAGTTTTATCTTTATGAGTATGCATTATTCTTTTAACATTATTTATCATGCTCTTGCTTGTATCCCATGTATTCATATACTTGCAAGATGTCATTATACCATGTATTTGCATGATTTGCCCATGTTAGGTTTTTTTTGGTATACTTGGTATTGTGATATAACAATTGTGTATACATAAGATTTCTTTTATTTCTATTAGCATATGCTATTCTACTTTCATCACCAATCATGCTTTTTGCTTGCTCATATGTGCATAGGCTAGAATTTTGATCATGATTTTCATGAATGCTTGATTGTTAGAGCTAGAAATTGAGCACTCATCATCCGACTTCCATTCTTGTATGCAAACTTCATTGCTTGAGGTAGATATTTCATAATTATCTTGAATATATGTCTATATCTCATGAGCTCTCTTAAGATCGCATACGGCATTGAACAGCTTCACACTCAAAGCACTAAATAAAGCATTAATTGCTTGAGGGCCAAGATGTAGGCATTTCTATTCCTCAATTGTTGGAGCAAGAGGATCCAATAGAGGAAAAAAGCCCACATCTACAATCCACCATATTTTAAGGCTCATGGCCTTAAAGTAACATGACAAATGGATTTTCCAAATAGCATTATTGGTGCCATCGAATAGAGGTGTCTTACCGAGGTGCAATATATATCTAGTCGCCATTCTTTACTCTCTATGCGGTAAAGCCTAATAAAATGACAGACCAAGCTCTGATACCACTTGTAAGATCGAAGATGCCGACTAGAGGGGGGTGAACAAGTGGTTTTAAAATTATATTTGACTAAAACCAAGTTTATAATGAAGAAGCGTAAATCAATTCGGTCTGCACAAGTAAAGCCTAAATCAACAAGGTTCACTTAAGTGTATCAAAACCAAGTTTATAATGAAGAAGCGTAAATCAATTCGGTCTGCACAAGTAAAGCCTAAATCAACAAGGTTCACTTAAGTGTATCAAAACATAAGTCTATATCAAGATTTGCAATCCTAGGGTGACAAGCAATCAATTTAATTCTATGAATGTAAATTGTACGAGGTAAAGCACAACAGAGCAAACCAATACAAGATGGCACGGTCTCTTTTTACCATGATGTTCGGAGACTTACTGATCTCCCCTAATCCACGTTAAGGTAAGTCCAAACGGATTGGACCGGTTTCATGAATTAAGCCAAACACCTCAATTTCACTAAGGTTGTTTTTCCTCCACTCCAGAGATGGTGAGCATCACACCACTCACAACACTCTGGGCCTTCTCACAACCTTCTTGAGAAGATCACCGAACCATCATGCCTCCAACGCCGTCTAAGAGTCGGCAACCTCCAATTGGAACAAGTCAAAGACGATCGCTTGAACAAATCAAATATCATAGCTCAACGGACATGAAGTCCTCCACCAAGTGCAACACATGCACAAGCTTATTCCTCTCCAAAACTAAGTGCAACACATGCACATATGAAGGAAAAAAAAACTTGCTCTTAGTTTAAAGAATGGAAGAATAGCACCAGCAACACTATCCCAACAGCTCTTGAGGAGGTATTTATACCCCTTACCCAAAAACCAGCCGTTGGAGCAAAGAGAGGGCAAGAATCGGCCCAAGGCCCGATAATACCAGCCCGGTATTACCGCCAACACATGGCCAATATTATCGTGGTCCTCTCCACAGCTATAAAACTAGCCATTAGAACAAGCTACCGGTCAAACCACCAACACAGGGATCGGTCTAACTGCTAGGTCCAGTTAGATCATAAAAATACCGATCTAACTGCCATAAGAAAATCATCCACTGGAAAAACATACTGCGAAAGAACAGTCGAGCCGCAGAGTGGTCAGACCACTACAAACAAGTCGGTCTGACGATCGACCGGTCTGATCGCCATGTACAGGCTGATCGACCGATTTGGCCGGTCAGACCGCTACCTTCATGCTGGTCTGACCGCCCCATCGGTCAGACCTCCCTTTGGCTCGGTTCAAAGATTTCAAGCCGGTCTGACCACTTAAATATGGTCGGTCAGACCGATTTTGCAGTGCAAGCTTGAGTCAAGTGTAGAGATGGCAACGGGTAAATACCCATCGGGTATTGCCATTCCATACCTGTACCCGCTAGGTATAAATTTACCCGTCGGGTTACCCGTATCCGCACGCGGGTAGGAAAATTTACCCATACCCGTACCCGCGCGGGTATTACTACCCGACGGGTAACCCGTACCCGCAAGCATACCCGGTTCAACACATAAGAATATCATCAATTTAGACATTCATTAATCATACATGCCAAGCACAAAAGCGTCTAATGATCAAAATTAGTACATCACATAAACATACTTGACATGACCATATCAACATATGACAAACAAATAAACAATCAACAACAAGTAGATAATAAAATTAACATTTGAGTGGGATGTCTAGTTGTCTAATGCGGGTATTCATTACTCGCGGGTAGGCGGGTATGGGTAGTATATACCCACACCCGCACCCGCCTACCCGGCGGGTAGAGGATTTCGCCCAATAACGTACCCATGGGTACATAAAATTTTCCATACCCGTCTCTTTATCGGGTAAAACCCGTCGGGTATTCGGGTATCGGGTACCCATTGCCATCTCTAGTCAAGTGCAAACAAAGCATTTCTGTTGAGCACTTTCCACAACAATTTTGCAAATAGAAATATCATGCTTTCAAGATTAATATGTGACTTCCAACATGTCACAGAACACATCCACAAATCCCTTTTGGAACCACATCACCAGAAATAATGACATGGACTTAAACCAAATTCAAATTGCCTTATCAAACTTAAGTCACATGTAGCAATGGTATTTGCATGAACTACAATCATTTGAGAGACATATCCCAAATATTAGCATCATTCCTCAAGGAGGGGGAAAATATGGACTTCAACATGTTGCAAAACACATTCACAAACATTTAGTCATATATCACAAAGGACTTACACATGAGCTACAACCATTTTCAAGACACATCGAAAATATTAGCATCATGTCACGGAGAGAGCTAGAGCAATTGAGCTATGAACACATGATACGTTTAAGCTACTAGTCACGACCCTCTTAATAGTACAGCATCCTATACTAGCAATTTAGTTTTTCAACCAAACATTAAGACCGGCAAAAGACTAAGAACACATTCTTCGCTCTAGTTAGTCATATATTTGCCTTTCGTATTTCCTTAAAGCTTGATGATGTATATCTCGATTTTAAATTTGGGTCATGACTTATCAACACATTAAGTCTTTACTTTACTTGAGGATGATCAACCATATGAACCCATCTCAAGTCACCCGTCACCGTGAGACATGTCTTGGTCATTCATCTAAATGAAAATATTAGTCTCACAATACGATTGTTATTAATTATCAAAATATGTTATTAACTCATAATGATGAGTCTAGATCCTTCAGCGCCACATGTGATGTTTTGGCTTATATCATTCGACGATTGATCACTTATTTCAGGAAGTCATTTGCAGACTCAGACTTTACTAGGGTTATGAACTACTAAAGACCTAGATTTGTTCGTCTGTTTTGCTGATAGTTGTGTGTTTAAACCTATTGCTGAATTCCTCAATTTTGCTTTGCAAGAGGCGTTGTATAAGGCTGTTTCAACCTTTCTTGTTGAAAATTAGTCCGATGAACAACACAAAAACTAGTGATAAAGATTTATTTTGAAAAGACTTGATATTCAATTACAGAAATGAATTCATCTCAATGTGAAAATTGTTAAAGTGTGATTCGAATTCGTCATCGTGTCTGTGCCAGACATTACGTTAAGACGTGGCACCGAGCGGTGCATGCACCAAGCCATGTTAGACGTGGCAACGATAGACGTATTGACTCTGATTCGACAATGAAAGGCGTATCTAACTCTTATTTGGTTTTCTTCTCCTAAACTCTTATTTCCTAACCTATGGCTCGGGTTTTTTGGGCTTATGTTTAGATTTTGACTTCCATTTCTACAGTAACTCAGTGTTAAACGGTATATTTTTTCAAGACGGAATCATACAGGTAAATTGTAGTACAAACTATACCAAATTCATCTATACCGACGAAAATCACATACGACTATTTTCATCTATGTACTGCCTCTCACGAATATGTCAGAATTCAAAAATCATAACCGTAATCTATAAGCCTTAAGTCTAAAAGAACCCATCCTATATATATACCCCTCTGTATGTAGTTTAGATGCACCGATCTTCTCATGATTGTAACATCTCCCTCATATAATAAATCTCATCTTTTCCTTTGTCTGTGTTTTTCCACAATTGAGTTTTTTCGTGTTAAGTGCCTTCTGTTCGTTTAATCATGGAAAAATTGCTCCCATGCCACACAGTTTAATGACGTTTGTTAAAATGCCCCATCATGTCTCACTGACATGCGGGTCCAGGGCCCACATGTCAGTGAGACATCATGGGGCATTTTAACAAACGCCATTAAACTGTGTGGCATGGGAGCAAATTCCCCTTTAATCATCTATTTGCTGCGGCGTTTCATAACACTCACAAAGACCAAACCTGCACAACAAGCCATCAATAGCACAAACGCTAGTGAGATGCAAGTATGCAACACACACAATACAGCACACGGGGCTTTCACAAACATCTCCCTACGAATCCTTCTTCCCTTCATCATCGGCGTCGTCGTGGTCGCCGCCGCAGTAGTACCTCTTGAGCGCCCTGGGCAGGTAGAACGGCAATAGGAAGGCGAACAGGTTGACCCCCCAGAACGCCAGGTTCGCCACCGCGAGCACCCTGCCGGCCACCACCCGCCGCCGCGCCACGGGAGCCGCGCCGCCGCCCTCGTCGCGCTTCTCCATCTCCTGCCGCAGCCACTCGCCTGCTGTGAACATCCTGCGTGCGCTGTACATCACCGGCACGGCGGCCCTGACGGGCAGCGAGAACCGCCAAGGCCACGCGGCTGCGACGCCCTCGGTGAAGACCTGCGCCGCGAGGAGGAACGCGTGCGGGGACGCGGCGGCCACCCCAGCGGTGTCCCCCGCGCGGAGGCCGTCGAGGATGTAGAGCGCCGGGAGTGCGGCCCCGACGAGGAAGCCCACCGTGGTGTGCGCCGCGAGGAGCAGGCGCGCGGGGCCAAGGAAGACGGGCGCGGCGGGGTTGGGCTTGCCGGGCCTCTGCGGGAAGGCGAGGGCGGAGAGGAGGAGGAGGTAGGGGAGCACGAGGACGGCGAAGGCGATGTCGGAGAGCGGCACGGTGGTGGAGAATGCGAGCACGGCCGCCGCGCCCAGCGTGTTGAGCTGCTTGATGGAGAAGAGGTAGTAGTGGTGGTGCGGGCGCGGGGTGGGCGAGGTCGGCGTCGGGTGCAGCGGCGGGGGCGGCAGGCCCGAGGACGGCAGCGTGATGCCACCCCCGCACGTCGGGCCGACGCCGCCGGACATGGCCGGAGCGCGTGATTCCTTGCGTTTCGCGGCGCCGGTTCGGAGACTGGAAGCGGTGATGAGCGAGCGAGGCGTCTGGAGCGCAGGGAGGCAGCGGAGGAAGGCTTAAGGCGATCGGCGAGAGGCACGCGTGGCGCGCTCCCCTGCTGCTTGGCTCGCCGCGTGTCTTGGGCGCTATCTCTTGGGATTATTTTACGAGCCTGGGAGAACAGCGCAGCTCGGCTATCGCCGTGACGTGGGCGTACACCATCGATTCGTCGGATACACATACACTTGGTGCGCGTTGCGACCAAAGTACGGCTAATGGCGGAAACCAAGAAGGCCAATGACCATCGGACAACGGAAATGAATAGTCCTCGCAAAAGAAAGAAAGAGAGGGCAATGGATGGAGGCTACGTGTTCCCGACGTGTCGGAGTTGTGCTCGGTCCGCCATATTGCACGCTCTCGTTTCTAGACGGAACTGCTAATGGTACAGTCCTTTTGATCTAATGATTTATATCTTACATCTTTTTTCGAATAAATTCTTTACTACAGTTTATCAAGATAGTTTTTTTAAAACAAGGACCCGCCCATTGACGCTTTGTTTGGTGTCTCTTGTAGGCTGCTGAGCTGGGGCCGATCAGGCCCTGGCTTCGCATCTCCGTCTAGAAATTCATCGAAAATTGTTCGTTTCCTACAGGCTAGGGCTGATTCCTTGTTTGATGGCAAAGGCGTACAGGTTACAGGTTGCAAGGAATGAGATATGTTGGCAAAAGTCCACAGGTCACCAATCGGTTATTTAACGCTAATGGCTTATTACTTATAGCTTAAATATTTAAATTCTAGCTGTTCACGAGAGACAGCACGTAGAGAAAAATAATCACATGTAATTTTAGTCAATACAGCCAAACTTAGTACACTTTTTACTATAATTTTTCTATTGTTCCTATCTTAAAAAACACACCGTTTAAAAACTAGTTATTGTAGACAGTATAAATATAAACTGAAACGAACCCAACCTATAATCAGTCTCCCAACCACTCCTGGAGAGGGGCTACTGGTTAAGGGAGAAATAGTTTATACAACACTGAAACAATACTCCCGCAGGCTATCGGCTACAAGAAAATACCTCCTGGAAACTATCAACACGACATGCATTTACACATATTGCAATCACACAAGCATGTCACGAGAGCAAGCACCTCGTCACAAATCAGTACACAGCTAAGTCAAATCTACGCTACATTTGTGTTACTGAAGTCGCTATGTCTCAACTACAAAACGAGAGCTTCGAACTTGCAAGGATCATACTACGGGCCAAAGGGTTACACGAACACAACCTGCAGCAAAGCCTTCCAGTACCTGGAGCACGATGGGTTCAGATGTATTGCCCTAAGAAGCCATCTCTCCGGGCTCTGCATCGTCTCCACCAGCTGGTTCTGTTGAGAAGCTGCTGCAGTCGACTGCCTCGCCAGCAGATGCATTTGGAAATAAAGCTCAGCAGGCCGCAATTCTGCATAATGAAAAGGGAAAAATTAAAATAAATGAAACCGAACAACATTCTTCACGTGAAGCACTGTTTCAGTTTCAGACCTGGTGGCCATGAGAACCATTCTAGGCGAAGGTTTTTCTCCCACTTGGCTTTGGAGCCAAGACTGCCTTCTGCTTGGGCCAGTAGGAGTGACACAATAGGTAAAGAAGCGCGTGATCTCTGCTGCGCCTTTCTGAGGCTGGAAGCTGCACGGGATATAAATTGAGGAGCCACATACCTCCGGGCAATTTCCATACAGATCGCGCCTGTTGGGGTGATGTTTTATTCAGTACATAGTCGAAAAGAAATAAAAACAAAAACATCTACTAATTATTCCGGATTTATTCTATACCAGCGTAGTCTCCACCACTCAGACAGACGAAAGCGCAACATTTGGAGGTAGTGATCTTCAAATCACATTGGACTGGATAAATTATACCTCCCAAATAACTTACTAAGAAAAGTAACAATTTAGCACTCTACGTAAGTCATTTATAGTCTATAGATGTGAAGCGATATTTTTGACAATGACAAGGTAAACAGCAGTGCCAACTACAGGCCATATTCTTTTCAGCTTCTAAAAACTGCTTTTCGACTTTTCTACAGTAACTAGCTTTTAAACGGAGTATTTCTTCAAGATAGGGTCTACTAGTTAATTGGAGTACATACTTTACTGACTTCATTTATATCGGCAAAAACCGCATGTGAATTTCTATTACTCTGTAATCTCTTGTACAAACAGCCCAAAAGTCACAAGCCGTAACCAAAAGCCACAAGCCGCAGCCAAAAAGAACAGGCCATGTAAATGCTCACTACCAGTAACATATGTGGTAAACAAATCACTCGATAAAGCAATTTCTTAAGATGGAATAAGACTAGGACTAAGTTTCTTAAGTAAATTGCAAGATAGTGTAATCATGAAGTTTACTGGAGGGCATAGCACAATCAACTACACAGTACAATTTCATACAAGAAGCAACAAAAAAGAGCTAAATGAGATGCAGAAAATATAAGGAACTGGCTAACCATTGAGGAATAAGATGCAGCTATCAGGATCCCCTTCAGCACATGCCTGTGCAAGAGCTTTTTCAGCACGTGCAAAGTCCTCATCCCATATAGAATACTGAGCACATGCTAGATTAAAAAGAGATGCCCATTTCGAAGGGTTGCTACCCTTCTTTTCAATGCATTCTCGGAGATTTATCTCTATTTCATCAGAGGCATCCTCCAATGAACAGAGAGATCCAAGTTGCTTGAGCATTACCCAGCCAATTTCAGTATTTGTATGGTTTTGCAAGCATTTCATGTACTCCTTCCTGGAATTCAAAAGATCCCCTTGCGTTGCATAGGCCCGACAGAGTTGTAAGTGTGCAAAGAAAGCATCCGCGCTTGGAGGATTAACTCTTAGAGCTTCTGTAGCTTGAGCAATACAGTTTTCATAGTCATCGGATTGCAAACTGACTTCTGAAGACAAAAGAAGTAGCGAGTACTTCTCATAATGGAACCCCTCATGCTCTTGTGAATTGCTACTGTTGGACAGAACTTGTAAAGTCAGCCTCTTCAAAGTGATGCACATATGTTCGGGGTACTTCTCATCACGTGCTTTTTGGAAAATGGCAAGCACAAGCAGGTAGCGTGCATCTTGGTTCCATGGTTCCTGATGAACCCACCTTCAAAGAAAGTTCCACACTTAGTTTGCCTACCGAAGACAAATATATTGTGGTATTGTCAATTTAGTAAAGTAGGAGAAGACATACCTTTGCAGGTTGCATATTGCATTGTATCCACTTAGGTACTGGTCTTCACATGTTGGGAAAGAGAACTTTGGATAAGAAGTGCAGGTGGCATAGCAAGAAACTGTTGCACATGCTTGAATTTGATGCGGAGATCTTAGGCCCCTACTGGATGTGTGGCCATGGGACAATGAAGTAACCCTCACTGCTTTGTGAGAAGCCGCCCAATCTCCATTGGACAGCAGCAGAGATCCAAGTTGGTTTCTGCAGCACGCGACAAAGGGAATATAATGAGCAATATATTGATTTAAGTCCCAAAGTTAGAACCTTTCTGAACACAAGATATTATTGTTCCAGGCAAGATCGTTACCTTACTAAACTGCAGTTGGGATACATGTGCAGAACCTTTTTCAGGTAAGACAAACCACCATCAACCCTCAAAGAGTTGTTTAATTCCCCGCCAATCTGAAAGGAAATTTTAATATATATTAGTATACCTAGCATATACCCCAAAAAATTTCCCATATAATGCCAAAGTTTCAGGATACTTACAGCCTTTCCAAGAGCAATATTTGAGTGGACTTCACTCATCACTTCATAGGATGTAAGTCTAGGAGGCATACTCAACTGAGGTAACTGAAAACGCTTGTTTGGCTGCAAAGCATCTAATGCAGAGATAATAAATTTCAACTGTGTGCTATAACTGACTTGACCAGGGAGTTTATGAATGACCGAAGCTGCAGAATCCTTCCCAGAGATGCTGTATGTCAATGTGCATATGAATCCCAATGCCGCAGCTGCACTCTCCTCCATACTAGATAATTTTTCAGCCAAGTTTCTTGATACAGAAAGAGCTTCATCATGCCGTCCAAGTTTCCACAATGCAAGAGAATATATCTGCAATCCATCAGTGCTCAGCAATCCTAGAAATTTGAGGTGACTTGTTAGCTTGTATGTTGTATAGCATGTGGAAAACAACTTAAAAGAATCAACTTGACATACATGTTTGGTCAATTCAGGTGAAAAATAGTAAATAGAATCCTTCCATTGGTCAAAGTGAAAATTAAGCAATACCTTGTGTTTTCAACTCTTCGCACTCCCGCACTGCATCAGTTGCAAGACCAGCCTGCAGTCAATGCAATTGATTAAAGAAGGGGAGGTTTTTATGGGCCACAAAAAGGATAAACGCCTAACCAACATTCATAAGTACCGCAAAAGGAACAGCAAGCTTATTACATATACAGATGTCACAGTAAACAACATATTTTTTAGCTCCTTGGTCTGAAATACCTTTTGACTTACATCAAACCATATGTTAGTACTTACCTTACATAGTGACCGGGCAAGATTCACTGAAACATCAGCAATAGGATATCTATTGTCTAACTTGGAATTGCACATCATGTCTAAAGCAAATCTCGCCTGCTGGTAAGATGTGATTGCAGATTGAAAATCTGATCGCACTTCAGAAACCAAGCCATTTATATTGTGTGACTCTGGGTAATGAGGTGCTCGCTGAACAGCCTGTCTTACAGCCATCAATACCTACATAATAGCACTACGTGTAAAGAGATTGATGTGTTCAAGGAAGAGAAGAAAGCATGGAATAAGTGTCAATAACATAAAAATAGCCTGGTTCTCTAAATACCTAAACCCAAGCAACACTAAAGTAGCAGATTATGTAGGCATAAATATTAAAATATATTTCCATGCAAAACTTCCTAGTTAATCAATATGCAGCACTAACTTAGTGCCAACAATTCAATAATGCTAAAGAATGTAAGGATGAAACCATCTAACAACTGCCACCAAGTTGAACGGACTGCTGCCAAAAGACATCACTTCATTTTGAGCATGAAGTGGCACAATATTTATTTTGGAACATTCAAGAGCACCAGAAAAATTTGAAAACGTACCTGAGGTGACAGAAGATCACCAGAACGAGCAGCGATTGTTCCAAGGCCAATCTGGAACTCTGGCAGCTAATGCAAAAATGTGATGAGAATGACATCAAAAATAATTTGAGGGAAAAAGACTAACCAAAGTACTAAAGTTGCACTGACAACAACATGCATGTTAGAAAATTGTACTTACAGGTAGTATTTGCACAGCTCTCAAGCAGCTTTCAAAAGACTCATTTACTGGACCGCCCCTTTAAAATCATGCCAAAGAGCAAAATCAGCTTAAGTAAAATAATGTACGGCAGAATAGGAAAACTTTTGATGAAAGAATTCGAGGGGAATACCCAGATTGGTCATAATTTTCAGCTGACATTCCTGCCCATGGCAAGGCCAATGAAGGATCAATGCTTCGAGCTCGATCAAATGCTTGTCTTGCCAATTGCTTATCACCAGATTGTCTGTAAATCTGAAGGCCAAACTATTAGTTACCGATCTGCTAGTAGGAGAGTCAATCAGCTGTTGCATTAACAGCAGTACCTTTCCAAGGTATGCCCAAGCTTCAGAGAGAGACGTATCCAGATGCAGTGCCCTGATAAAAGAATGCTGCTTTAAAGCCTGATTATTTGACACCGAACCCAATGTAACCCAGAAATCCTTATTAACTGGTTCCAGTATCAAACCACCCAGCGACATTTTCTCTGGCAGCTCCCTGTTGTACAGAAAACATACAATTTTATCAGAAAGCTTCTAAACTCTAAAGGGTAGTTCATGTCTGATGAACAACGAAATTTACCAAGCTATTGGGTCTATAGAGTTATTCTCCTCCATTGTATAAATAAGATCAAGACAAATAGCAGTATCATTGTGAATATTAGCTTCCCAGGGAGTGAGATGCAAAGCCCGTTGATATGAGAGTTTTGCACCATTTGCAGCCAACAGACATGTATTTCTCCACTCAATGACAGAAGCTTTGAAAATTAGCTCATCCATGCCCCTTTTGATCTTCCCATTCTCCCACGGCAAGCATCTTGCAAGTGCAAGCTGACATAAAGGCGAGATATATGGAAGAATAGAATATTTCAAATTATAAGGTGCCAAGTAAATTTAAACATTAATAATGGTTAAAAAAAGGTACCTGAGTGTCTCCATGCAATTTCCAAACACAGGAAAGGTTTCCAGTCAAGGAAGTACAAACTTTGGCAGCTTCTGATGCTTCCTACATGAAACTACACTAAGACACTACATGGCATGAAATACTATTAAAATGTAACCAAGTATCATTTCAAAATACCTTCAAAAGACTAGCTGCCCAGCTGAAGGCCCCAGTAGCTACAGAATGCCTTGCCCAAGCAAGTAATGCAGAAGCAAGCCCAAAGTATGCAGAGTGATTACGAGGAGCCATCTCCAAGGCAGAACGAAACTGTTCAACTCCCTGGTATTGTGTATTTTCGCAAGAAGTACAATATCAGAGAAATTATTACCAGTAGCAAGAGTAAAGGGCTAGCATAGAGTTTGCAATGATGTGTTATTAAATTGGCATTTGCTGATAAAATCATGTGTATCCAACACGACAATAGGTTCGTTTGCTGAAAAACTTCCTACCTTTCTGAAATAGCCAAGCATTAGCTGGATGTTTCCACTTTCTATCAATGCAAAGACCCTGGAACTATCCAATTCAATAGCTCGCCCATATGACTGCCAACGAAAACTGAATTAGGAATATTCAGAAGAATCAATACAGCAGACTGCAATTTTATTAATAATGCTAAAAACGAAAACAGCACACCTTTACTGCTGCGGTAAACATGCCCAAACGGTGGTATGCCAGACCAAGTGCCTAACGCCATATGGAATGTAAAATCAATTACATTGTAAGCACATAATGTATGGCTTGGATTTCATCAACTTTGACAAGGGAAAAAAGGGAAAGGAAACACTCACCTCCCATAAATCTGCACATGTTGGGTAACCTCGTATTGCATGCTGAAGGCTTTGTGTAGCTTCTGACCATTTCCTTTGATGAACCTAAATTTTTCATATCATGTCAATAATTATTATGGATATATCTTGGTATGCAATTTAGCACACACAGAAAAGATATTCAAAAGAAAAATATTAATAGATTTTCCAAAATCTTAGCCCTGTCAGTTTAAAATGTAAACAAAGCACAGACTCCAGTAGTTCCTTGCTCCAAGAAAAAGAAACTTTACGATTTTTAAAGCAAGTCAAGAGACATTGCAATTTTTTACAGAGACTAGACATTGCAAGGTTGGACCAGTGTAACAAAACCTGGACCAGTCATGCGATTGGACCGCAAAATGGGACTTAAGACATGTAACAGGCAAGGCACACCCACAGGACCAGAATGGCAAACTGGCAATTGACCTGGGGAAAGCCATCTGAACTGGTTAGTTAAAACCGAGCGGGTGATGCATGTGAAGCAGACTTCAAAAGGCACCAGAATATTTAATGATTTTATGATAAAGCGCATCCCAGATGGCTGTGTTTTACTGCCCAGCCAACTGCTTAGGCACATGTTTTGTTCTCTTCATGCAGCAGCGCAGTGCAATTATACCTTGTGGGAGGTGAGAACAAGAGAAACCAGGATCCCATTGTTGGCTCTACACCTCTACCTAGCTTAGGCTCGAGCTACATTGGTAACCACAGATCCGCTGCTCACATGTCACTGGTGTCCACTTAGAGGCACAAATGACTCTTCAGCCTTCTCTCTGTCAGTACCAGGGAAAATTATATTGGCCAGTTACTGCCGGCAACCGGCCTTACCAGTGGGTCCTGGTAGATTTCCAAGTCGAGCAAAAGAAATTGGAATTTTGTAGTTGTAGTATTAGTCCAACTGTCCAAGTATTGCACAGTTGGCACCATCTCTGACCTCTGCCCTGGCCTCTAATCAGACATCTTGACTCTACAGCCTTTGCCCAACCTCCATTTAAGTTGTGCAGATCCAATTGTCGTGCAAATCTAGGTCCAATTGCTGCTTAGAAATATTTGAGACCAAACATAAACAAGGACTTCTACTTATTCTCGTATTTCCATCCATTTGTAATCTTCCAATGCATGGAGCATCTCTAATTTCTCTAATCTACTTCTATTTGTTATTCCTTACTCTTAGATTGTTATCGATATAATATGAGTGATGGAATATATAACGCACAGCAAGAAGTACTTAGGATCAACGATCAACAAGTCATTACTTGTAGAGTTGTGCATTACCTTTTCAACTACAAGTACCTACCAATTTACTCATAAATGACCTATTGCTGATGAACTATGCTCATCTACAGTATGTATTTAATTATTCCTTCCTCCCTATACTTGAGATAAAATCCGTGTCATAAAAAGGTTTCTTGTACTTGAAAGGTACATACATATCAGAGTACAGTGGGCAGTGGCCTTTTAAATCAAAACAGCAGTTCAAGCAGTGATCACCAGTCCAACAGGTGACTCAGTGACCCGAGACCTTAAGCAGTTTGATGGCCAGGCTGGTTGTAGTAACAGCAGGTAGTGGACAACCCACCCTAATTAAACCTATACCGGCATACCTAAGGAACTACTGCAACAAGATCATTGTTGTGGGTCACACTAATGTAGTTCTACGGCAACACCCTTTGATACTATCAGATAATATATGGCGCTATCAAATCTACACCATCTAATCCTTGCTTTCTAGAAATATTAATCGAAAAATAAAAACTCTATATTTGATTATTGACCAATCCCAGTTCCCGATCTGATCCCTAAAGTCAAAACTATATCTACAATGGCATAATCAAATCCCAATAATTTGATCATGTTATTTGTAAGACCTGCAAATTAATCTCTTCTATCTATAGACTTTAAGATCATGTAGTTTTTTGAAAAAGCTCCAGGAACTGTACTATCCAGATTTTAACTTGATAACGGTACAACAATGGCAACTAATCAACTGACTCCTGTTGTCCTGCAGCCCTCCATGTGTCCTCCCTCTGCTAATTCAAAAGGACAAGAACAGAATTGAGCCAATCTTATCCGCTCAAATGACGGTAAAGGAGGTGCGGGGTGGTGAATACCATGGTGGATGAGGTGTGGGCGAACTGCCGCTGGATAAATTAGATGAACAGCACAAGAAAGGGGTGAGAATGCTATCAATCCAAAGGCATACATGTAGGGAATTAAGTTTGGGATGGGCCTAGATTGTGTTGGATTTCAACTCTTTTCGGAGCATTTGGTAACCACTATCAATCGTAATTATTGTAAACACAAATTCCCCTTTAGTACCTTTAGGTTTCTTTTGTATGGGCTTGAAATGGTGGGATTCCGACCCAATCCACATGTATTTATTCCATCGAAATGAAGCCTTAAGATTCGTAAACTTCCCCACTAGGCAGATCCACAGCTAATGATGCATACTATTACCATGATTACTTCAATCAATAGTGTATCCAAGCAACTGCCAGCCAAGTATACCTGTAAGTAGCCGAACCTCCGGAAGGCCCAAAATGAGCGTGGTGACTTGCCGGCTGCCTCCTTGCACACAGCAAGCTCCAAGCTCTCCTTCCCCTCCACATCTAGCAAGTCGCAAAGCGCCTCCTGCACCAGGCCCCAGATACAACAAACCACATCAAAACACCACCACGAGCAAACCAACCAACACCTTCCAAGGCACATGCGTATATGCATTCCCACCCACCCCAGCCTCAGCATCGTCGGGGTTCAGCGCCACCGACCGCTGATAGCACTTGGCCGCGCGCTGCGCATCGCCGGCGCGCGTATAGTGGTGGCCGAGGAAGCGGAACGGGACGCCGTCGTTCGGGTTCAGCTTGGCAGCCGCGAGGAAGTGCTCGGCGGCCGCCGCGCGGAGACGTCTCGCATCCTCCTCGCCCTCCTGCTTCGCCGCCTCTTCCGCGTCCGCGCGGTCCCATAGGAAGACGCCCTGCACGCACAGAACCTACGCGCGATTAGGCGCAATGGAGAAGCGAGAGCGCAACTACGGAGAGGATTCATGCAACGATGGAGAGAGGATCACGAGGTTGTAGTGGTGGAGCGGGCTGGCGGGGTCGGCGGCGAGGGTTTGCTCCAGTTGCTTGCGGAGCTTGGCCTCCACCGCCTGCGAGTGAGAGACCAAAGGGTCAGCAAGAGAGGAGGTGAGGGGAGATAAAGTGAGAGCGATGGAGTGGAGTACGGTTTCCGGCATATGGCCGGCGTGGTGGCACGGCCGGAGACGACGGCGGCGGCGTAGCGGAAGTGGAAGGTGGTGTGGGGAAAGGGGAACGAAGCGGCAGGGAGCATTTGCAACTTGGCACTGGGAAGGAGCAGAAATTGGGCCAACGCTACAGGTAGAGCCCACTTGTCATCTTCTAGACGCCTGAGCCACTTCTTAACCTACTAAGAGAAGTCCAATAATGACCTTATAGTCAAGCTAGTCAGTATTTTTGCTGATATGGAGGAGAGAAGAGAGAAGAGATATGAGAGCTTGGCTCTCATGCAAGCAACAAGCTGGGCACGGGAGCCTATGCAGTGGTGGACTCAGATAATAAATGTATGTGAGGAGGAATATGAAAGAGAATGTGAGACATTGTACCACATAATAATAAAAAATCTTTTGTAGACAAATAGAAGACAAATTATTGTATAACTTGACTCTTATAACTTGACTTATAGCCAAACACTTGGCTCTATTATTGGACTTGCTCTAACAGATAGACACACCAGCAAAATATGCAGACCCTTAGATTAGTCCTGGGAGTTGGGCCGTACCGTGCCAGATGAGCCTCGGTGATAGGTCGAGCCGGCACGGCACGAACTATTAGGTAAGGTTGGGCCTGAGAATCGAGTACGTTAGGCGACACGGCACCATATGCTCCAATGGGCCATGCTTGATCCAACATAGCCCAAATTTTTCGATGCAGCCTAACGCACATCACCAATGTTGTTGTGGCTGTCGAGAAGAGGGAAGGAAGACAGAAATCCCCCCCACACTTCGGTCTGCTCAGATCTGGGAGAGGGGAAGGGGACAGTCGGATAGTCACCATCATCGTGGTGGGCTGGTCGTCGCCGTTGAACCCCTCGCAATCGCTGTTGCTTAGTTCTAAATGAGAGGGAGAGGGGAAGGGCGCTCATGATTACCGTCGTCGTGGTGGGCTTCGTAGTCGCCCCGCTGCTCAGACCTGAGGGAGAGGCCGTGTAGATGAGTTGCCAATAGGGGGCACGTCAGCATAAGTTTTAGGAAGGTGGCAAGAAGAGGAGTCAGGATATCCACGGGCAAACTGGCCTAGCCTTATCAAGGACATGGTTAGAGAGGAGACAGAAGAGCAAAGAGGAGGCAAGGGCAGAAGAAGGTGCCATGCTTAGTCTCTACAGGTGAATAAGATTCTACAACAAAAATAATGAAATCCGAGACTCAAAAAATGAATAAGACTAATAACAACATCATGAAATGGCTCCACGATAGACCAACCCATTTTACGAATTATGATAAAATCATTCTTCAAACCGTAAATGGACTATAGCGTGATCCTAATATATAGATCACAAAAAAAAACTATCCAAATGGATCGCAAGAGGGAAAACTTGTCCATCCAATGCTCAGGTTCCAAAGATCAAAGGTGTAACGATCCCATTTTTTAAAAATAAGGTCGAAAAGTTTCCCGCAAAAGACTAGAAGTTCGATTGTGGATAGGAAGAATATCATGTTTGCTCATAAGAATTTAAAAAGAATTAGCTTTGATTAAAACATGATCGAACGGCAACAGTTTCACGGGCGTCCAAGTCCAAAAACTAACTTACATTCAGAAAATCCGAAGAAATCCCATAGAAATGCTTGAGTGTGATTGTAACCCTATCACAGAAGCTAATGCATCCTTTCTTCTTTTGGTGTTTGTGCTGATGAAAATAAGCAAAACTGAGTACACTAGATACTCAGTAAGTCTCTATAGCATAATGCATTAGTAGAAGCAGATATCTATATGTAAGGCTTAACCAAAAGATGGCATTATGTTTCTTTAAGGTGAAGCCAATTTACCAAATATCATACTATAGCTAGTTTTCAAACATAAGACTTAACCATTTTTTTACTAAAACCAAAATATCCAATTTCAATTAATTTTGTGAGAGCAAACTCTCTTCATAGTTATTTACCATGTCTAGTCCACACACACCATTCCATCTTCATTTCTATACCAACATATCATGTCCATAATCATCATTAACCAGTAACCAAATTGTGAAAACCACTCAATCGTGGTATTTCTACACTTCGCGCGTGACGGGAGCACGGCTATTCAAATAGATTATAATACTCTGCAGATGCTGTACAACTTTACCCACAAGATATAGGGCCTGTTCTTTTTTACCGAAGCTAGCAGCTTTTGGCTTTTGCTACAGTACCTAACTTTCAAATTGGGTATTTTCTCAAGACGGGGGTCTACAAGTTAATTGTAGTACACGTTAAAAGCCTAACATCTGTATTAACCAAAATCACAAGCGAGTATCTATCCCTCTGTAATCTCTGTCGTAAACAGCTAAAATTCAAAATTTTCAGCCAAAAACCATAAGCCGCAGCCGAACCAAACAGGCCCATGGTTAACCCATAATATCGGTCATTACACGCTTCCATAGGCGTGTGATTGAGAAAATTATAACAAGATTTTTACAATACTTAGTTTTGGTACTTTCCCCTTCTCCGGAGGTGTAACCCCTCAGAGCCGAGGGCCTCTCGTTGTTAGGGTGTCTCTTGCACTTCTCTTTGTTGCACTCCAAATAGGTAGTGACCATTACAGGCCACTCCCAACATAGCCACATTCCCCCTGGGCAGTGACCGTTACGGGCCACTCCCAACGTAGCTACAATTGCATAAGAGTCCGCGCCAAAACTAAACAAATTAGTTGGCCAAGTCTATCGCATAGTAGCCTTGTGATTACACGATTGGGTGTAAAAATAAGCGTACTAGATTCGGTCTTTAATCAACTCAGGCAAGACAAATCAACAAACCAGATCCCGTGCAATCCCTTCACCGGTCTCATACCAATCATTCGTCTGAGTCTCCACCATTTTATAAAACATCTTCCTATTTCTAACGATAACCCCTGTTACCATTACCATTATTATATCTCAAGTTTGAGTGGCAATCTTTTTGTTGTATTCAATCTTTCCACTAAAGAAGAGAAAATAATATGCATCAATTGTATGGTGTAGTTACTTATTCAACATTTGACATTGTATTTAAGTAAACAACAATAACAATCATACATTTGTATTTGAAAGTAAAATATTTGCATTTGAAAAACTAGGTTCAACATGCTCAATTATAATGACTTATCTCTTTACCTAAGGTCATCGATCACTTATCTGTAGGCTTCAGATTTGACACCAACTACTTTAATTGCTCTTGTAGCTTCTCCGTTGGCCAACTTGTTGAATCCGTATACTAGCGTAGAAGAACGAATACAGATAAATTCATGTGTCGCAGAATACAAACTGGGAATAAAATGCAATAAAATAACAAAAAAAGACATAAAAGAAAATGGATTTGGTCGGGTAGGGTTTAAGTGATGCTTGCTTTGGCTGAACAGAGTTAAAATGGGCTAGATAGACTCAAAACAGTCAAAATGGGTATAAGCTTGCTTAACAGATTTTGGATGAATAATAATGAGTCTAGACTATTTAAAAATGGGTTGGGTTCAGGAACAGCAATGGACTCGGGTCTTAACAATTTTGGGCTCAGGTTTGGAATAGTATTGGACTGGGTTTGCACACCAACTACTTCAATTGAAGCCTACAGAGAAGTGATCTATGACCTTGGGTAAAGAGACAAGTTATTATAATTGATCATGTTGAACTTAGTTTTTAAATGCAAATATTTTGCCTTCAAATATAAGTATATGCTTGTTATTGTTGTTTACTTAAATGCTATGTCAAATATTAATTGCCTAGCTATACCATACAATTGATACCTATTATTTCACCTTACTTGATTATTAAACATCTTTCCTATGTCACCCTATGATGCTTATAATAGTAATAACTCTGTCCTTGACTAAACTTTACCAGAATCTGGTTGTGCTTAGAAATACTTTAGTGGTAAGATTGAATACAACATAAGCATCGCCACTAAAACTTGAGATACACTAATGGTAGTGCTAACAAATGTTATCGCTGGAAACAAAAAGATGTTTTATAAAATGGTAGAGACTCGGACGAGTGGTTAGTATGAAACCGATACAGAGATTGCACGAGATCTTGTTTGTTAGTTTGTCTTGCCTGAGTCGATTAAGAACTGAATCCAATACGCTCATTTCTACATCCAATTGTGCAACCATAAGTCTAATATGGAATTGAACTGGCCAACTAAATTGCTTAGTTTCGGTGCAGACTCCTATGAAATTGTAGCTAGGTTAAGAGTGGCCCGTAACGGTTACTACCCGGGTGAAATGTGGTTATGTTAGATGTGGCCTGTAATAGTCACTGCCCTTGGGGAGTGCAGCAAAGAGAAGGTCTCAAAGAAAATACTTCCAAACATCAAAGGAACATTTATGCGGCACTACTTGAGTTCGCAACTATGCGGCACTACTTGAGTTCGCAGCTGACATGCTGTATCTAGAACTGAATCCCTTACCTACACTTAGGCTTAGCACGCACACAAAATGAACTACTACAGTCAAACCACACATGAAACTGACACTACTGCTGCTGCTACCGATATGCAAAGGACTTGTTCAGCTTGTTCTGCTGGAGATATTCTTGGATGGCTGAACGCAGTGCTTGATTGGGGATCGTATCATGGTTAGCGAGCGTTTGGTTCGTCATCGGAGACGTGTCGCGCTCGCTATCCAGCCAATCTCTGATAGCATCAGCTTCATAAGTGAATCCATCCGCTGCCATCTGAGGATCTCTCATGACCACCTGAATATTAGGCAACGGCAAAAAAGGTTAGCTACTTGAGAGTTCAGACAACAAGCAATGCCCGGAGCATGACTGCAGTTGACACTAAAAGAACAGCATCACCTTATATATTCATAACTTGTAGTACCTGAGAGACTGGGCGAAGTAGGACGGCGTGGCAATGGCCCTGCTACTTTCACTGAAGACGGATCGAAAAGATAGGGACAATGGCGAAGGAGCTTCCATTCTCATAGGTTCAACAGCCCTCCACACGTCGCGCTCAAGATCAGGGCGCTTCTGCCTGCAGAGCTCTGTGCACTGCAGTCCAATGCGTGCAAGCTGCTCAGAGTGCACAAGTGGCCAGTCACCTGCCGAGTGATCCAACACTGACTGCAGGTCATTGTTGTCCAATGCTTCCTGCACTACTCTTCTGAGGCATAGAGGCGCCCTCCCGGTCAAGAGCCGCAGGATGGTGACACCGAAGGAGTAATTGTCAGACTGTGGTGTCAGCTCCCCTGTGGCGAAAAACTCTGGGTCCATGTATGCTGGTGTCCCCATAGGCTGGGAGGTGAAGTGGGCGTCGCCGCCGGTGACGCTAGACTCGAGCAGAAGACGGGAGATCCCAAAGTCACTGAGCTTGCTCATCAAGTTTGCATCAAGGAGGATATTGCCTGGCTTGAGATCCCCATGCACCACGGGGTGAGGTCTGTGCTTGTGAAGGAAGATCAGCGCAGAGCAAATCTCTGTGATGATTTGGATGCGGACCTGCCAAGTGAGTGGCAGGGTGTTGTCAACACAGTTGAGTCGGTCTTCCAGGCTTCCATTTGGTAAGAACTCGTAAACAAGCGCTGAAGCTTCGGAGCAGGCTCCAATAAGGGTGACTAGGTTTGGATGCCTCACTCTACTGAGTATAGCAACCTGCAAAAACATATTGGAACGATCGAACTCGTTTGGCTTTACTCTTACTTCCTATTGTACCAGTGCAATGTTGTATGTATTCTTACAAGTTACAAATGAGCACAAGGAATTTGCATTTACCTCTTGCTGGAACTGTGATTGGCCATGCAAGCTTTCAGAATTGAGCATCTTTATAGCTACTGCAGTGTTGCGAAGAAAACCTTTATAGACATATCCAAATCCACCTCGGCCAATGTTAAGTGAACTGCTGAAATTCTGAGTCGCCTGCTCCAACTCCATCAAGGAGAACTCGGAGCTCATTGCTCCATTGGAACGTGGTGCTATGAGCTCTGTCTCTATACGCATGTCCCTTGCCTCTTTAACCGCATCATCTCGCTCTCGCTTCACTTTATTGTTCTCCAACTTCAGTGACTGGACAAGAGATTCAGTAGCTCTCATGCTCTCTTCCAGATAACTGGCAACTGAGTCTGACTCTGAGATGCGGTGTTCCAGACAGCGCTTCTGCTGGTTTACCTCTTGCAATCTATTGACATTCTCATTCCATTGGTGTGTGAACCAGTCGAGCTCATTTTGAAGCATTACCGATGCTTGCTTCAGAGCTTCTGTTTCTTCCTTTTCTTGTGAGAGTTTTGCCT
Organism: Dendrocalamus latiflorus; assembly: GCA_017311315.1. Lineage (NCBI taxonomy): Eukaryota > Viridiplantae > Streptophyta > Magnoliopsida > Poales > Poaceae > Dendrocalamus > Dendrocalamus latiflorus. Next base: position 23,911,827 of record CM029675.1, read on the forward strand.
CTACTTCTTTCCTTAGCTCCATTTCTTTAATATACATACGTTCCCATCTCTTAGCCTGTGATGGAATTAGCGATTGTGCACATAAAACTTTGTAAAACTTCAGGACTTGTAAAACTTCAGGACTTGTACTATGCTTACTTCCACTTTTCTTTATCTAAATGGCATGTTATGCACAACAGATCTAATAGCAACTAAACGGTTTTAACTGTTAGAGATATATGTATAGGTTGTTATTCCCCATTGTTATGAGGGGTTCTTTGCATATTTACCACCTGTACTTTGTGTATATATACCGGCCCATTGGCCTCATATGTATACATGCGCTATTCATAACATGGTATCAGAGCCAAAACTAGGGTTTTGGCTTACCTAGGGTTCCGTGCGCCCGTCCGCCGCCGCCGTCGCCGACTCCTGGCCTCCTCCGCTGCCATCCCCGCCACGCGCCGTCTCTGCGCCGCCGTCGTCGACTCCCCTGTCGCCGACTCCCTCGCCGCTCGCGCCTCCAGCCTTCGCCCGACGCCGCCGGCTGCTCCCTCCGCGCCGGCCGACGCCGCCGCTCCGCTCCCTCGCGCGGGCGCTCCCTTCGTCCCCGCCGCCGGTCGCTCCTGCGCCGCCGCTCCGCGCCCGACGCCGGCCGCTCCCGCGCCGCCGCTCCCTTGCGCGGCTGCCACCCTGGTTCCTCCGCCGGCCTGCTGGACGCGCCTCTCCTGGCCGCCAGCCGCTGGACCGTCGCCGACCCGCCGCCGGCCCCACGCTTGCCGGCCGCCACCCGGCTCGCTCCGCCGACCGCCGTCGTCCGGCTCCTAAGTGGGGGCCGCTGCCGGCCCGCCGCCGACCGCCGACCTGCCTCCCGGTCGACCCGCCGCCGACCCGCCTCCTGGTCGCCCCTCTGGCTGCCGATCGGATCTGGTCTCAGTAGCTTCCTTTAGAAGCTAAGGAAAGTAGCTTCCGAAAGAAGCCAAAAAAAAAAAAACGTCGATCTAACCGCCGCGCCGTCCAGCGCCGCCTGTTAGACTTCGTTACCTTGGTCGCCGCGCCGTCCAGCGCCGCCTACCAATGGGCACCGTTTCCCTCCCTCGCTGCCCGGTGATCTTTGATGGTGTTAATTACACCGACTTCGTGTCTCACATGCGCATTCACATGCGTGGTCTTCGTCTCTGGGGCGTCCTCTCTGGCGATGTCACCTGCCCACCTTGCCCTATTCCTCCGACGGAGCCTACGCCTGTTGCATTGCCTTCGACAGCCGATAAGGCTGCCACTGAGGCCGCTCGCCTTGCTGATGATGACGCTGCCTCTACCTACCAGGAGGATCTGGATTCCTACAAGGATCGTCTGACCGTCTACACTCAGTGGTACGATGACGACGCTCGGGCTGCTGCTGTCTTCATTGCCAGTGTCCAGCCTCAGTTCTCTTCTGAGGTGGTGGGACTCTCTTCGGCTTTCCAGATGTGGACTCATCTTCGTCAGCGCTACGAGCCTTCTGGTGATGCCCTGTACCTGTCCGTGGTCCGCCAGGAGCACTCTCTTCAGCAGGGTGATGCTACTGTTGACGCCTTTTACGCTCAGAGCTCTGCTGTTTGGCGTCAGTTGGACTCTCTCCGCACTGCTGGCTGTCGTACCTGTCCGTGCTGCCTGGATGTACGTGCTGACCTGGAGTTTCAGCGGGTTTACGAGTTCCTTACTCGCCTTCGTCCTGAGTTCGAGCAAAGGCGTGCCCAGCTTCTTGCACGCCACCCTCGTGTCACTCTCCTGGAGGCTCTTACCGAGATACGCGCAGAGGAGACTCGTTTGAGTGGTGCTGGTCTGATGCTACTCCCCTCTGTGCTCGCCGCTCGTCCGCCTGCTACACTGCCTCCTCCAGCGGCTACCACAGGTGGTGGTGGCCGTCCTCCGTCTGGAGGTGGCCATCCTCACTGTTCCTACTGCGACAAGGATGGCCACACTGAGTCCCAGTGCTACAAGAAGAAGCGGCATCTTTCACGCCGTTCTTCTACTGGCACTAGTGCTTCTACGACGACGTCTGCCTCGACTTCTTCAGCAGTTTCTCTCACCGAGCAGGAGATAGCCAGACTTCGACGCCTACTTGCCGCTTCAGGTTCTCCCTCGACAGGTTCTGCAGGTTCTGCTACTGACTCTTCGGGCATTGAGAGACCACCTCCTACACAGTCAGGTACCTCCCCGTGGATTCTTGATTCTGGAGCATCTTTTCACATGACTTCTGATCCTTCCACTCTGTCTTCTATTACACCTCTTGATTCTCCTGTCAGTGTTCTTACTGCTGATGGTACATCTCTTTCTGTCTCTGGTCGAGGATCTCTGAGCAACTCATCTTTTCATGTTCCTTCTGTTGCTCATGTTCCTCGCCTTACCTTGCAGCTTCTTTCTGCTGGGCAGATTACTGACCTTGGTTATCGGGTTATTCTCGATTCTGACTCTTGTTGTGTTCAGGACTGCCACACGGGAGCTCTGGTTGGTTCTGGCCCTCGGCGCCGTGACTCACAGCGTCTCTGGGAGCTTGACTGGCTTCATCTTCCTTCCGCTGCCACCACCGCCGCCAGTCTCTCCGCTTCTGCCACTTCGTCTACCGGCTCTTTCCAGCAGTGGCATCACCGTCTTGGCCATCTGTGTGGATCTCGTCTGTCGTCCTTAGTTCGTCGTGGTCTTCTGGGGTCTGTCTCAGGAGACGTGTCTTTAGATTGTCAGGGCTGTAAGTTAGGTAAACAGATTCAGCTTCCTTATCCTCATAGTGAGACTGTGTCTCAGCGTCCTTTTGATCTTGTTCATTCAGATGTTTGGGGTCCGGCTCCCTTCGTTTCGAAAGGGGGTCATCGTTACTATATTATTTTTATAGATGATTTCTCTCGCCACACTTGGATATATTTCATGTCTTCTCGTAGTGAGGCCTTGCCTATCTATAAACAATTTGCCACTATGATACACACACAGTTCTCCACTCCTATTCGTGTCTTTCGTGCTGATTCTGCTGGCGAGTACCTCTCTCGTCACCTGCGCAGCTTCCTTGCTGAGCAGGGCACTCTCGCTCAGTTTTCTTGTCCTGGTGCTCATGCTCAGAATGGTGTCGCTGAGCGCAAGCATCGTCACCTCCTTGAGACGGCTCGTGCTCTGATGATCGCCGCCTCTATTCCACCTCACTTTTGGGCCGAGGCTGTTTCCACTGCCACCTATCTCGTCAACATCCAGCCCTCTTCTGCTCTTAAGGGTGCGATCCCTGTTGAGCGTCTCTGTGGTTGTCTTCCTGACTACTCTGCCCTTCATCTGTTTGGCTGCGTTTGCTATGTTCTCCTTGCCCCTCGAGAACGCACCAAACTGACCGCTCAGTCTGTTGAGTGTGTCTTTCTGGGGTACAGTGCCGAGCATAAGGGATATCGGTGCTGGGATCCTGTTGGTCGTCGGATACGGGTTTCTCGGGATGTGACTTTCGACGAGTCTCGTCCATTCTACCCACGTCCTGCCTCTCCTTCGGTTTCCTCTGTGGAGTCTCTGTCTTTCTTGACCTTTCCAGATACTCCTATATCTGTTTTGCCCTCGTCCACCTGTCCTACTGAGTCTCCACATATTCCCCCTGTGGCCTCTCCGCCGTTGTCGCCGCCTGTGTTGTCTCCTACGACTCCCCAGGCTCCTCCCACTATCGTCTACACTCGTCGACCTCGTATTGAGAATATTTCCGATGAGCCATCTTCTCCTGATGTTTCATGATGCTCCATCTTCCGCTGATGGGTCATCTTCTCCTCGCTACGCTCTCCGCGATCGCCAGTCGATTCGGCCTCCTGCCCGTTTTGCCTTTGCTGGCGCAGCTACTCGTGAGCCTGTCTCCTACCGGGATGCTGTTACTCACCCTGAGAGGCAGCTTGCCATGGCCGAGGAGATTGCTGCCCTCGAGCGTACTGGTACTTGGGATCTTGTTCCTTTTCCATCTCATTCTCGTCCCATCACATGTAAGTGGGTCTATAAGATTAAGACTCGCTCTGATGGCTCTCTTGAGCGCTATAAGGCGCGTCTTGTTGCTCGTGGCTTCCAGCAGGAGCATGGTGTTGACTACGACGAGACTTTTGCTCCTGTGGCCCACATGACCACTGTTCGCACTCTTCTTTCGGTGGCGTCTGTTCGCCACTGGTCTGTGTCTCAGCTTGATGTCAAGAATGCCTTTCTTAATGGCGAGTTGCATGAGGAGGTCTATATGCATCCGCCACCTGGGTATTCTGTTCCTGAGGGCATGGTCTGTCGCCTTCGTCGCTCTCTCTATGGCCTTAAGCAAGCCCCTCGTGCTTGGTTTGAGCGCTTCTCCTCTGTGGTCACTGCTGCTGGTTTTTCAGCTAGTGATCATGATCCTGCGCTCTTTGTCCACACTTCGTCTCGTGGTCGGACTCTTCTTCTCCTGTATGTTGATGATATGATCATTACGGGGGATGATTCTGAGTACATTGCCTTTGTCAAGGCTCGTCTTAGTGAGCAGTTCCTTATGTCGGATCTTGGTCCTCTTCGTTACTTCCTTGGGATTGAGGTTACTTCCACTCCAGATGGTTTCTTTCTGTCCCAAGAGAAATATATTCAGGATCTTCTTGATCGCGCCTCTCTCACTGATCAGCGTACTGTTGAGACTCCTATGGAGCTCAATGTTCACCTCCGACTCTCTGATGGCGAGCCTCTTTCTGATCCGACTCGCTATCGTCATCTTGTTGGGAGTCTTGTCTACCTTGCTGTTACTCGTCCGGATATCACTTATCCAGTTCATATTCTGAGTCAGTTTGTTTCAGCTCCCACTCAGGTCCACTACAGCCACCTTCTCCGAGTTCTGCGATACCTTCGCGGGACTATCTCTCGCCGTCTCTTCTTTCCATGTTCCAGCTCTTTACAGCTTCAGGCCTATTCGGATGCTACTTGGGCCAGCGATCCTTCTGATCGCCGGTCTATCTCCGCTTACTGTGTTTTTCTTGGTGGTTCTCTTATTGCCTGGAAGACGAAGAAACAGACTGCAGTGTCCCGTTCGAGTGCAGAGGCTGAGTTGCGAGCTATGGCTCTCTTGACAGCAGAGATTACTTGGCTACGGTGGTTACTTGAGGATTTTGGTGTTTCTGTTACTACACCGACTTCTCTCTTGTCAGACAGTACAGGTGCTATCAGTATTGCGCGTGATCCTGTGAAGCATGAGCTCACCAAGCATATTGGTGTTGATGCTTCTTTCATGAGGTCTTGTGTGCATGATCAGGTGATTACTCTTCAGTATGTGCCTTCGGAGCTTCAGATAGCGGACTTCTTCACGAAGGCCTAGACTCGAGCACAGCATAGCTTCTACCTCTCCAAACTCAGTGTTGTTGATCCACCATGAGTTTGAGGGGGGGTGTTAGAGATATATGTATAGGTTGTTATTCCCCATTGTTATGAGGGGTTCTTTGCATATTTACCACCTGTACTTTGTGTATATATACCGGCCCATTGGCCTCATATGTATACATGCGCTATTCATAACATTAACAACATAAGTACTTCCTTCTGGTGAGCCAAGACAACCTTGTCTTATACTTCTCGAAGTTTGCTAATGCATTTGAAAGCATCATCCTTCTACTTGGCAATTTTTTTTTCTGAGACCTCTTGGTATCTCTGAGTTCATCAGCACTTAGGCAGCGATCTTCCTGTGTGATGAACAACTAATAACCGGTGGAAGATGCTAATATGCTATGCAAAAAAAAATCTTTTCTTTATTTTTATGTAGGAATTACGATGCTAATATGTTATGCAATGAATATTCCATATTGCAAAGTAACATATTTTGACTATGCCAGAAACGGCTCTTTACCTCTATATTAGGTTGTAGCAAACATTGAAGATCCATGTTGGAATCGTCTACAGCACAAGGTAGCCGTGTTGATTTTGACTTTGTTAGTAGACAATAATTTGCCTCCCTGAACAAACCCCATCAATTTAATAGAAGAAAAAAATGCAAACTAGTGAAAATAAAGCATTACTTAAGCTTTGATAATCTTATGATGACCATTCGCCTATGGAAAAACTAACATAGGTTATCAGTGATAAAATGCAGATAATTGTGAGCAAAGACCTATTAATCAGTTATAAGATTAAGTACCAACTCAGCCATAATTTGAATATTACTAAAAACATGAACAATACATAAAGAAACACATGCGTATTTTTTATATCAGATAATCGCATAGTTTGTAAGGCTAAACCTGTACAGTTTGCCATAGTTATTCCTGCGATATGCTTGTGGTATTTGATTATGGAAAACTTGTCATCTTTGAGATTGTACAGTGTGCATCATTGCAGAGCTTACTCAGTTGATATTGCAGTCATATATTTTACAATAAACACTCAGATTGTGCTGTAGGATGTTTCAAACAAATGAGATAATGTCAATTGTCAAATGGAATAGAAAACTTTCTCATTCAAAATTGAAGTATCAATCATGTGATAACCTATACAACAAAAAAAATATAAAAAATCTGTAAATTTACAGGTGTTTTACATAACGACTATTGCAAGCTTGCAAATTATGTAGAATTCTAAGTTCACTTTATTTGCTTTGTGACATGACACCAAACTCGTCGAGCTTAAGATCAACACAAGAGAATTGGTGGTTCGAGTCCTACCTGACACATATTAGCTTTCCATTGCAAACAAACCATATATTGCAGTGTGAATGAGCCTTTTGCATAACGCTTATTGCTGTCTGAGATTGTGGTGCTTTCATTTTTCTGTACAATACAAAGAATCATACTTTCCTGGAGATCAATAAGGACAAATAACCTGAACATGTACCATAAATCTTAGAAAAGATAGAGAGAGAAGAGAAAGAGACCTTCGGTAGTGCTTGTCTGATGCTGCACCCATAACAAGTTTGGTGACCCCGTATATTTTTATCATATGAAGCAGGCCTTCGTCAATCTTGGTAAACAGGAACACCCGTTTCTCAGCTTTAACCTAATCAAGGAAGAATTAGAAATTTTACTCACTACTGAACATAGTGGATTTGGTATCTATCACATACAACTGTTAATGTGTAGGTTTGTTATTCAGTCAATTTAAACCTGAAAAGCACACGACACAATTAAAAAAAGTTTGCCTGAAATTTATATCAATACAATGAGTTATTTACGAATATCGGTATAGTGAAGAAATTCCAAAATCTAAATATGCCCCAATAATTCATGTCCCCACCATAACAGATTTGAAACATTATGTCGCAATACTTGTTTCCACCGAAAAATTGAACACTTCCCATACCATTCAATTTATGGAAGGGGCGTTATCAACTTTGCATCAAAAAAGTGTGGATCTTTTTTTTATAGAAAATGATTCAAATTTAATATTGGTGTAATGGTTTGGATGAAAAGTATACCTGAGGTGACTTTGATTTGTGTACAGGGAATACTGTTCAATAAACCATTATTAAGTTATAATATTTTCATCCAAACCTGCATCTCATTTGATTCAGTAGTTGGACATATCAAACAAAAGAGTATCCATTTTCACTCTAACTTGACATTTCTCTTCTGCTTCTGTATTTTATTTACTCATATATATTCTGTCCATAGGTCCTTGGACTATATAACATTTCTTTCCACATAGGTTTTTATAGAACAAAAAAAAACAAATATGGTGGAAATATCTTGCACCTTTTTTCTTGAACACTGATCCAGGTACTGGTCCAAATTTTGCTTTCCGCTTTCTTCAGAACAACAAAAGGATCAAATAAGATGAGACCACTTTGCTATGGATAGTGCAGTCAAAACAAATTGGCAACAAGAAATAATAATTAGAGAAAAAATATCACAGCAAACCAGCAACAGAAGATTATGATAACAAAACAGGGCAGGAGATCTATCTTTTCCTTTATTGAAAACTGACAAGAGGCTATTAACTTCAGAAAAATTCTCCGCAAATAACTAACCAAAGTTTGGTACAGTTACTATGTGGATGATGATGATCTCCGTGTTATCAGATGTGTGATCGATAACCCAAGACAGAATGGACTTGCCATCCCTGGGTTCCTCCGGGAGTGCAACAAACACCTTGTCTTTAAACAGACTTCTCCGTCTGAGCATCATACATGCAGCTGCTAAGGCCTTGAAGGATGAAAGAGATATTGTTCTTTCATATGGTATCTACCAATTTTTCCCTCGGACAGCTGAAATAGAGAACAGGTTGTGGTAGCATTAGAAAAGAAGATTATAGTATGACAAGGTAATCAGCTGACTGAAGGGATTACTGGAAGGAGTCAACAATCAACTCACCTGCCAGGAGAACACGTTGTGGTAGCACCAGAAAAGAAGATTCTAGTAGGACAAGGTAATCAGCTGACTGAAGGGATCACTGGAAGGAGTCAACGATCAACTCGCCTGCCAGGCTGTCATGCCAGTAGCACACGGCAATACTGCCTGTGACATTGGACAAAGTAATGTTCTTACTTTGTCATATCCTTTGTCCATTGCTCACCACAAATTCTCTGCCCTTAATTTCAACAAAAAAAAAAACAGTTATGGCATCAGTCTCTTTCTTCATTTACATAGAGGAGCTCTGACCACGTAACCACTTCTCCCTACACAGAAGATTATCCAGTATTTCGAAAGGCCCCTTCAGATTTCAGTTACTTCCAAGAAAATGGACAGATGAAATTTTGTACACATATAGTATTGGAAAAGGTCCACTATTTTTTTGGGAGGGAATAGTATTTGCCTACACATCCCACAAGTTTCATTAAATGCAATTCTCCTGCTTTCCCTAAAGAAACAATTGGTGGTTCAGCGATATTGGAAGGTAAAGCATATGAATATGATATGGGAAAATAAAATTGACAGTAAACAAGCAGGCATTTCATCCGTTACACAAGACCCATCAATCAATAAAGAAAATCCAGAAAATTCACCTTGCCAGTTAAAATACGCGAAATAAAAGTATCACACATTCACATCCTTCCAGCTATCTACAACAATTTATACAAAGTAAATGGAAAATACATGCATGCACGGTGAAAGTAAGTAACCATGCTGAAGTGGTTTCATACTTGTAATCATGCTGAAATTAACAATTCGGAAGTACTGTAGTATCTTACTAAGCCTAAATTCTTGAGGCAGCGTGTTATACCTATCCGATTACTTGATACGCGCGGCCAGAAATGACAACGTGGTACAGACGTGGGTTTTACAGCACAGTATGCCAGGCCAGAGCCCCGAGTTGCCTGCCGGTGCCGGGTGGACACGATGGACGGAGGCAGAGGAAAGCGATAGCGCGGTGGAAGAGTGTGCGGCGAATTGGAAGGACAGCGCGCGACGGGGCGAGGCGGGAGGATCCATCGTCCCCGGCGCCGCAGAGACCACCGGATTAGCCAGTGCCTTGGTGGTGTGCTGGTGTGAGCGAGCGCGTGAGGGAGGCATGGCCGAAGCCAGTGGTGCTCAGCTCCGGCGAGCGGCGAGGCCTAGCCGGCACGAGAATCGCGAGAGGGAGTTCGGGCCGTCAGGCGGGTATAGAATTCTGCAAAACCCGCGGCCCGCCAACTCGCCAAGTCCCGTGCAGTGCGGGCCGGTGTCGGCCGTGGGCGGCTACTTCGCACAAAGCCCATAGGCACAGACTAGCGGTCGTTGTCGAGGAGGCGAGCTGGCCCAGTGGCGGTGGGCACACCTGCTCGGGCTTTCGTTCGGCGCGGTGAGCGGGGTAGCCAGAAAGAAGCCCGCAAGTCTCGGCGGCTCGGTTTGAGTCGGGTTTCCCGCGTGGCGAGCCCGGCACGGGTGGCTTCTGCTGCGGTGGAGTGGGCCGGAAGGCAACGGCAGGTGGTGGCACCGTTGCGCCGTCACGTGAAGTGAAAAGTCAGATCGACGGTTGGTTGACACGGCGACACCAAGCCGCCTGGTTCTTGGCTGTTCTGTTTGTTTGCACAAACAAAATTATGAGCTATAAATTAAAAAGAATAAATCTATCATCAGCATGTCACTACCTTTTAAATTGCAATTCCACCTCTCTAAAAAAAGAAAGTTTTAATTCCACTAAATGGCCGAACACACAGCCGCACGCACACGACGCTGCACAGCATCAGGGCTGGTTATTGAGCTTAATGAGACATTATCGAGTTTCTTTCGAAATTAACATAGTTCATCATAAAATCATTTTATTTATCATTTAAATGGTTATTTCAGATTCGAGCTAACGAGCCACTATGGAGCCAAGCCTCGTTAACCTTTTTTCACTTTAAATAGATTTATTTCAATTTTGAACCAATTAACTACTGTAATCAAAGCAATTTTGATTCGATCCTTAACAAACTTATTTGCCAGCCCTACACAGCATAACACACGAATCATGCACGGTGCGGTTCCATCGTGTGGCGAGTGGTCGATAAAGGATTGAAGGGACTACGAGGCAACCCACGCGTGAACAGGCCAGCGGTAAGATGGCCCACGTGCGTTGGTGTTGCTGTAAGCAGCCCATAAAGGTGGCTGCAGCCTATGCAGGCAGTCACTCGACGCGTTGGAGTGGGGCGGGACTCGGGAGGAGTGGGGCGGGACTCGAGAGGCAGATGGGCTAGAACTGAAGTTTCGGCAGCTCAGTTCGAGACCATTTCTCACGTGCCAAGCCCGATATGCAGGCTAACTTTTAGTCTTTTTTTTAGTTGTGGTTGATGATTTTTATCTATATTTTTAAATATAATAGTGGACGGTGGAGCTATCGATACAGACAACGCACACGGTTTTATTTTTAAGATGCTTGAAGAAACAATTTTTAAGATGGCAAAATAATTTCAAGCCGTACCGAGATTTCTGCAGCTCATATAAGATACAGAAGCCACCGCAATAGGCCTTTCATGGTCCATTCAATTCTAGCAGGGATTAGATTCATACGTAAGTTTAGAAAAAGGCAGGCTAGTACTATATGCTCTCAGGTCCTTGGCCTGATGTACACATGCATACCAGATGTTTGCATTCGAGACATGTTGTATTGTTTATGCTGTAGACTTGTAGTGCTGCATTTCTTATATTATATTAAAAAGATTTATATCTGTGTAGCAGTATCTTTACTGATTGAAATATGTTGCCATATCTATGCATATTACCCTATTACTGTTACAATGCCACAGTATTGGGAGTGAGATGTGGTGGGATGCACTGCAAATTCAAAATGGAACTCTGGTAAGATTTGATGAACTCAATTGATTTTTTTCAAAAAAATATGTTGTTTTTACATTGTAACGCCCCCGTTTCCAGGGGCGCGTACGGACACGGCATTCCGCAACTATTCACGCATGAACAGTTATGGAACGTCGCGCAAGAGTATACCATTGCATGCTTACAACAAAAGTCCAGCATATATTTGACATAAGGATTAACATCCAGAGTTTTGACAGCGGGGCGTGCAAGCCCAAAGTATAATTACATTCCAAAAGACTTCCAGAATCCGCTTGAGCGCGGCTGAGACCTAAAACCACGGGTCCTCGTCGAAGAAGAGACCCTCAGGGACGTCCTCGACGGGGAGACCTTCACCTTTGTCTTGATCCTCTAAAGAAGGGCAAAAGCAAGCCGTGAGCCAAACAACCGGCTCAGCAAGTCCCAAAGGGACCCTAACTTTTTACATGCACGGCACATCAAGGGAAAGGAGTATACTTGGTTTATTACATTTGGTGGATGCAGTTTTATTTGCAAGCATTTTACAAAATGGACTCAAAACTTACTTCTTAAGATCTCAGGGGTTTTCAACAAAAGTTCATTAACCAACCTAATCCAAATTAAACATGTACAAAACTACTTAAGCTTTGCAGCTGGAATCACCCAAGTGACACAGCTCCAATAACCGGGAGCACGGCGTATTCGAATACCATTTATTTGACTCTGCAGAGTTTGCTCAGCTTTACCCACACGCACCCTTAACCCTCATGACTGAGTTAAGGAACCGGGTCTTTTCGCTGCTCAACTCTTGGTATACAGTTCACCTAATAGATAATAATCCCGCACACCCTCGGGCCCGAGTTGTGGGGACCTAAAGCGGGGTTTCACTTAAGTTGAGCAGGTACTAAACCAGGGTTGACAAGTCAACACCTGTGGTTGAGCGGTTGCTATGACATTTGCTCAGCGTAAGGGTTTCAGTCCTTATATTTTCACATGGCCCGCAACCCTACCAGGCCCGCGACCCAACCTAGGGTAAGAGTTGGGTGAATAATCATAATCATCTTGCGATGCACCACAACCCCCCTTCCTTTAATCCTAGGGTAAGAGATGGGTGAATAATCATCTTGCGATGCACCACAACCCCCCCTTCCTTTAATCCTAGGGTAAGAGATGGGTGAATAATCATCTTGCGATGCACCACAACCCCCTTACCCTACCTTGTGCACGCCGGCACTCTCCGCTCTAAGATACGGTGTCCCATACCACCCTACCTTAGAGTCGGGTTTTGCAAAGTCTATTGGCTCGCTGCCACGACCTTATTAGTATAAGACTTTTGAGTGATAATAATATCTTACAATTATCTAGATTAACAGATAATTATTTCTAGGGTTACAAAGGCATGGCTGCAAGTTTAACATGGCATTTGTCGGTGGTAGGTTTAACTACATAACATGTCATTTTAAACATTTTATTTTACTTTGAACTAGCATTTCAGAACTAGCTTAATGCAAATAACATAGTAACGTAATTAAACATCATGGGATACAACATGATCAAAGGATTTGAGACTTGCCGTTGATTTGAATGATCTCGGCTAGCTCGAACGAAGAAACACCTGGGTCCTGAGCCTGCACTTGAACTTCCGGGATCTTCGACACTAGCGCAAACACATAAAATAAATCAAATCCAGCTTGAGACTAATCAAGCGAGGGAAAATGAACTATTTAAAAAGGAGTAAAATGCATAAACCCTTCAAATGGAATTTTAGGAATTTATCTGGAATGAAACTGGAGGAGTGGAGGTCAAAAATGGGTCAAGAATATTATTTGGAGCAAAGTGGTGAAATTTGGGAATTTTTGGGATTTTCTGTGATTTTCTAGAATTTATTTAGATTTTTCTGGAATTTCGGAAATGATTAAATCTCTGGAAAATTGTATGAATAGTGCTGGGCCGGCCCGGAGCTACAGCGCGGCCCACGCGCGGCGCGCGCGCAACGCGGCCCACTCGCGCGGCGCGCTCACGCAGCTTGGATGCGCGACGCGCGGCCCGGGTGAACGTCTGGGATCGGGCGGGGCGGACGAACGAGATGAGGCGAGGGGAGATCAGACGGCCAGGACATAACGGGGCGAGCGAACCGTTACGGAGATCGGACGACCGTGGTTGTAAGGTGGAGATGAGATGAACGGAGGAGGGGCGGCCACGTCGCGGCGAGGGGAGTCGTCTTCCTCCTCTCGCTGCTACAGTGCTCCCGGGCGGTGCGACGGTGGCGGTGGCGGTCCGGGCACCAGGAGGCTCGCCGGCGGTGGTGGAGGGTGCCAAGGGGGAGAGCCCACTACGGTGAGCCCATTTCGGGGCGTTGGAGGGAGCGGGAACCAACGGGCAGCGCAGGAGGCCGAAGGGGAAGAAAGTGGCTCTCCGGCGGTGAGGGGGTCACCGGAGCCGTTAGGGGCCGAATCGGGGGCGGTTTCATGGGGAGGGGAGCTAGGGGATTACAATGGCAGTGGTGGAGTCGGCGGAGAAGCTGCGAGGAAGGCTGGCCACGGTGAGGGTGCGGCGGCCGGAAGGGAGCTTCGACGGTAGAGCTGCACGGGCGATCGCCGGGCCTGCAAGGGTTACCACGGTGGTCAGGGGGTAGGGAGGAAGCTTCAACCGAATGCAATTGGGAAATGGAGGGGGAGAGGAGGAGATCGACTTCACGGGGTCGCCGGCGTAGGGGAGGATGGCGGCGGCGACTGGGGCGACGGGGGCTCAAACGGCGGCTCAGGGAGGTCCTCTGGGGTGGCAGGAAGGGGAAGGAGGCAGTGGGAGGACTCGGGGAGTAAAGGGCTGGGCGGGAGCCGAGGGAGGGGCTTTATGCCCGAGCGGAGGGGAGCGGAGGCTTCGGGGAGAAGGCAATGGCGGGGCGCAGAGTCAACCGGAGGGGACGGGGAGTTGGTGGAGAGTCTCCTCCGCGCAGTGGGGTGACGGGGGCGTTGCCAGGCGAGTAATGGCGAGGTGACGGGGGCAGGTGGAGCTGCGGCAATGGCGGTGGCGCGTCCGCGCGCGCGGGGGGGGGGGGGGGGGGGAGGGAGGAGGGCGCGGTGGCTGGCAAGCGGGTCCAGGGCAGGAGCGGGGCGACGCGTGGCGCAGGGGGCTGCCGGCTTCGGACCGCGTGGCGTCGGGCTGACGTCGAGGCGCGGGGAATCCGGGGCGCAGAGAGGCGGTGCGAGCGCAGCTCGGGCGCGGGCGCAGCGAGAGGGAGAAGGCGGGGAGAAGAGCGCAGGCGCCAGCGGGAGGAAGCGGAGGGAGGCGCGAGGAGGCGGGGGAAAACGGAAAAAGGGGAGGGCGCCGGAGAGGGGACAAGGCGGGAAGGGGCGGGACGCCAAGAGAAGGGGGAGACGGCCATCCAGAAAAGGAAAGCGGGATCGGGGAAAACTTTCCCAAAAAGGAAAGTTTTCGAAATTCATTCAAAAATCCAGCAAAAAGCACAGAAATTTTTGGGTTTGAAATTTTGGGTCTTTTCATACATGCTTATGTTGAGATACAAATTTAGCATTGACAAGGAGAGTTAGTAACAGAACTCATTTTGTTTTCAGAATCCGACCTTCACCTTCACTGTTTGCTGTTTCGATGTTTCTGCTGGGAGATCAGGGCAATCGGGGGGCAAGCCAAGCCAAATAGCACATGGCGGCATCATGTTTCTGCTAGGAGATGGCGGCGCCGATACCCCGCGAGTGGGTCGGGCCGCAGCAGTTCCCGGCGGCCACCCAGACCAAGCTGCACGAGCTCCTCCTCGGCAAGCTCATGGAGAAGGTCTCTCTTCTGTTGCGTCTTGCAATCGGCACCTCTTTCCGGCTCCCTGGACGACGCCTAGACCTGCCCCCGCCTCCGCTCGCCTTCCGCCGCCCAAGCCCGTCCCTACCCTCGTCCTCGTCCTCGCCCTCGCCGCCCACCCCGCCCTCGCATTCGACGCGCCGCCGTTGCCCCCGCCTCGCCCCCAAGCCCTCCGCCCCCGCCGATCCTTCCGTCCCTACCCTGGTCCTCGCCTCCCCCGCCCTCCATACATACATGCGCCAGCGCCACGCCTCCACCCCAAATTCCCAAATCCAGCGCCTCCGGGCCTCCTCCCACCGAAGCAAGCACGCTGCGTCGAATTCTTCCCTCCTCCTCCTGGATTGGCGTGGGGGTGGAGATCCTTGCGGGCTGATTTCGTTTGTTGGTAAGCCCTACTTGCTTGGATTTGTTCTGGTCTTTTCGCCGTCAGCAATCGGAGGCCGTTCGCGCCGCCGTTTGCGCGCGCCTCCATGAACATCTCCGACGACTGGCGCTTCCTCTTCCCCGTCTCGTCCGTGTTCGCGCCGCCGTCCCTCGCCCCGCCGGCCGCCTCCCACGGGCCCCTCCTCTTCTCCCCTCTCCCGCCAGCCACCCCGCTCCTCTCCCTCCCCTTCCCTTTCCCTCCGCCCCCGCGCTCCTCCACCCGCGGCATCCGCCATCACTTCCGCTCCTTCGTCGGCTCCACCTCCTTCCTCCCCTTTTCCGCGCTCGACTCCCTCTCGGGGACCCTCCTCGCTGCACCGTCGCCGCCGTTCCCGCCGCCTTCCAATCTGCTCGCCGTCCTCCGCCCCCGCTCCTCGTGCTCTGTCATCCTATTCTTCCCATACGGCGAAAATGCGGAGCAGGTTGCCTTCGTCCCTCTGGCCGCCTCCTTTGCCTGCTCCACGCCCCTCTCGCCCTTCGTTCAGTGTGATGGGTTCAAGCACCCTGCGCACCGCATCCAGCAGCTTGCCGCCACCCCTGTCCAGCCGTCCTGGTCGTCACAACCAGGTCACAGCCTTGTCGAGGGCTTCCTGCTTGCTGCGACGTTGTACTCGCTGAGTTGGTTCAGGGTTGAGTTGCGGAGTCCGGGCTCCCTGGTACTCGTGCCTGCGGCGAAGCAGGGGTTCGAGGCCACCGTCGTGCACGCGTGCTGGAGCAGGCATTCGCCGCCGGAATGCGCAGTGCTGCTGGAGAGTGGGGAGCTGTGCTGGTTTGATCTGGATACATGTCGTGGAGGCAAGATAAGGGTTGGTTTTGGCAGCAAGGATGACTGGGGGGACTGGCTAAGCTGTGAGTATGGGGCGCAACCATGGACAGTGATCATTGCAAGCTCAAAAGCCATCCTTTTGGTTGATTTGAGATTTGGGGAGAGTGGCGAATACAAGGTTTTAGCAAGAATTGGGATGCCAGGATTGTTTGAAACTGAGCCATTTGTCAGGACTGATCGGTATCTCGCATTCTGCAAGGCTGGGTTTGATGATTTCCATATATCGGTGGTGACAGAACGCCACTTGATTCTTCTTGATGTGAGACAGCCGTTGACACCTGCGTTAGCTTGGCAGCATGGGCTTGAGAGCCCAAATCATGTTGCTATGTTTCGGTTAGCTGAATTGAGGCCTTCCAAGGAACATGAGTGGGCATCGAATTCAGGATTTGCCATTTTGGTCGGTTCATTCTGGAACGTGGAGTTTAGTTTGTTCTGTTATGGGCCTAAGGGGCAAGGTTGTCCAGATAATTCTCACTTATATGCTTGGGATCTTCCATCGCGGTTTTCATTGACCGGTCAGAACTGCAGCTGCAGCAATGGAATCATGAAAGAGGTATCCTCAGTGCCTATTTCAGGATATGGTGGATCTGCTTCCCAACAAAGGAGGAACTCCATTTCTGGCTACTATGTGCTTCCAAACGACCTCGCAATGTTGGAGCCATCTTTTACTGGCTTTGTTTTGATCCGGCTAACAGCATTTGGGAGGTTGGAGATGCAAAGGTACCAAGCATCCAGAGATTTGGATGATGTTATCCCGTGTGATGAATCACAACATACATCCAGTGTTAGTAGTTCATCCATTTTTCTTGACACTCAGGGAGAAAATTTATCAACCAGATATGTTTTCTTGAAGTTGCATTTCCTTTCTGAACATCTGAAGGGCAATCTGTGCAGTGCATTGGCGAAGCATGATTCTAAACACAAGGAGCAAATTATTATTAGTGAAGATGTGTCAGCGTTTGCAAATGACAACTCTAAATCCTGTTCTCAATCAGTTTTAGACTTTCTATGTAATGCTAGTACCCCCATGAACATTTTCGAAATTGCATGTCAGAGCATATTAAATGGCCTGCCTTCAAATATCCTTAATGTCACCTTTTCTAAATACAAGGACATGCTAGCATGCAATACAGAAAAAAGCTTACTTGAATATTTAGAAGTTCCTACCTGTTTGCCGCATAATAAACTTCGGCCTTTCCTGTTGGCGAAACCTTCAAGCACAAGTGAGAAGCTGACTAGCAAAGCAATATCTGGAAATGTTCTGGTTGGCCCGGTACTCCCTGTACATGTTCTACTTGCAATTGAAGAGAGGAACAAGGGTATAGAAAGCCCTTCTCAAGGAGAAACCACAGAAACTGACTTTGTAAGCCATCGATGTAGAGAAGTTCTTGAAGCCTTTTTTCCTGAAATATCCATTGCTGGCACAGGCAACTGTAATGGATGGTCTGCTTCACAAGAGTTGAATGATGAGAAGTCATATTTTGTTTATGAGCCTCAGATTGAAAATAGGTTCACACTCCATGAAACTGCCAGAAAGAAGGAAAAAGAAGAGCAAAAGCTTGATGATTCTTCATGTCTGCATACATCTAAAACACCATATCAGGATGAGAACTTTACGACATTTGTTTGTGGCAAAGATGGAATTTCCGAGTCTGAACCCGAGCAAGCTGCATCTGATTTGTTTGATTTCAGCGCAGTGAAGATGTATTTTGATTCCCCAGGCATAAACATTCAGTCTGCTGAGGAAAAAATATATAAATGCTTGAAGAAACAATTTTTAAGATGGCAAAATAATTTCAAGCCCTAGCAAGATTTCTGTAGCTCTGCAGTTGAGACTGCACAAGCGGCTTCTGGGCCAGTTGTGCTTAACCCTATGATGCCATATTGGCCTGTTCCCCCTCCCATGGCTGGCCCAACAACTAGTCTGAACATGGGAATGGATTACTGGGGTGCTCCTACTTCTGTATCCATGCATGGTAAAGTTATTGCAGGACCAACATCAGCTCCTTCGCCTAATTCACGTTATATTGTTCTCAGTGATCTGTTAATGTAGGATGAGCGAGAACTGAAGAGACAAAAACGGAAGCAATCAAATAGGGAATCAGCTCGCCGCTCAAGATTACGCAAGCAGGTCTGTAAATTTTGCACCATTTCAATTGAACCGTCGGAACCTATTCATTAGCTTGAGTATCTTCTGGGTAGTTTGCATGTTTTTGACAGCTTATCTAGGAGATACCAAGTTGTGTTGGAGTAAAGAACTTGTTGGTGATGGTTCTCTAGTTAAAGACAACAATAAGATAATGGGGATGATAAGTCAGGACTGACTTAAAATAGAATTGATTAAACCTATTCTCCAGTATAAAGACATAACCCCTACCATATCTGGTGTTCAGTTGGCCTAACATACCCGGGCAATCTGAAGTTCTGAAGTAGTGAAATATACCTAAATTTCTAACCTAAACAGCAGTGAATTAAGATGTGGTTGTCCTTGTACCTATTTGAGTCGACGGCAGATGAGAATAACACATACTTATGCATGACCATCTTTTGCATGCATGTGCCTGCAAAATTTGCTAGGAGTCTAGGATAGTGATGGTGCTTTCTGTAGTAATGAGTTCTCTTTCATGTGTGCAAATATTGGCTAAGAAGATTGTGGTTGTCAAACCAGGATCTTAGAGAGTATAGATGACAACCTTTGAATAACAAAATCACAAAATTGGTACCTACATTTGTCATAGGGCTAAAGAGAAATGCACTTGAGACACGTCTTCGAAACACACTGCATATTTGTTTCTGAAGTCATGCATATAGAAGAAAGCATTAGCAACAACCTCCCAATACAAGTTTAGGTTGACTACAGCTTTGTTTGGTCATTCCCTAGCTGTAATACCTGAGGGTGGATGCTGCCACCTGCATGATTGGTTCATAAGTTGGTGTTCTTGGCTTCTTGCAAACATACATACTATTGTCCAGCGTAAACCCAGGTGTGTATGGTATGTCTTAGGGTTTTCTGTTTGCTCTTTCTGATAACCTTATATAACACTTCTAGTATATTGTATACCAAGTTACCAACTTATCTCCTTTTACTGCTATGGGTATTGGAAACTGTTGTAGTTACACCTAGTTCCCCCATTGTTTGACGTACAGGACCAACATGACATATGCATTGTGATAGTATTTCTGTGGAAAACTTAATGAAAGTTTACTGTTTTCTTTTGATATATTATATATGTTTCATAACAACTGATGTTATAATACAGGCTGAATGGGAGGAAGTAGCCAATCGAGCTGATTTGTTAAAGCAGGAAAACATTCACTTAAAGAAGAATTGAAGCAACTTCAGGACAAGTGTGATAGCTTGACCTCAGAAAATACATCCTTACATGTAAGCTTTGCCTTTTGTTTTTGTCTTGTAATTTCCAAAATTTGTTAAGTGTGTCAAGCACATAGTTACTGTATTTTTAATTTGCTGCAAAGAATGAGCAAAACAAAGATCTACTATTGGGTCGCCTAAGCCTCACATACTGCTGCTCCCAGCGCGTTAGCTCACTGATCCCATAGTTATGTATGAACATTGTTGTAGAATTTTAGAGTAAATGTTGCACTCGTTACTTTGAGAAATATATGTGAAACGTTCCTAATGATTGCAGGAAAAGCTTAAAGAGCTTGAAGGTGAGAAATCAAATGGAAATTGGTATAAGCAGTGAAGGCTGTGACTTCCCTTTCTGACTGCTGATGTAAGGAATAATTACTTGGCATCTTCCATTACCATTGCAAAATACAGAATCTAATTTTTCTGTTGTAATTTTCTTGATCTTTTCAGATAAATTGGAGATGACATGATAGGTCCGATAATTAGAAGGTATTCATGTATGCTATTAGATTTTTGGCCGAGGGGTGGAATTGTATCATAGGATCTGACATGATGGCTACGAATTCTTCTTCCAGTTGCCGCAGCTGCTGTGCTCTGTTATGCTTTTTCTGCACTTGTGTAGGATGCTACAAAGCACTATGTAAAAATCTCCAAGTGAAGTTTGAAACTATGGGGGTTAGCTTATGAGATAGTTGTTGTATTGTTGCTCGTTGAGCTTATTGACCTGGACTGATGCGTGTTACGTTTATAATTTGTGATTTATCCATTCAGAGGTATTAATGAGTAGTGTTAAAGGGTATTCTGCTGCATTTTGCACTCCTGGTTGCATCATTCTTTGCTGATTGGAAGGTGAAAAATGTGAGAAATGCCATTATTGTTCTCACCCAGAATAACATATATCTGTTAAGGATATAAAGGTATTTGTGGTATTTTCTAGTTTCTAGAGTTTAGTCTTGTGTGTTCTATTTACTCTATATAAAGCCCTTTGAGCTGAGATCAATACAACTAACCTTTATATGTTCACCCTTTTTACGCATCTAATATGGTATCAGAGCCAACTGTTAGGGTTTTCCAACCCTAGCCGCCGGCCCCTGCCTGATCTAGACTCCTTCGCGTTGAATCTGACTGTTTTCTGCTCGGGTCTGGCCTCCCCGACGCCGCCTCGCCCAAGGTTTGAAAAACCGGTTCCGGAGAGAATCCCGGTCGCCGGGCGGTACCGGTAACCGGCCGGTTACCGCCCGGTAACCGGAAATCCCGGTGTAAAACCGGAAGAAATTTGTCAAACAATTTTTTTTGTCGGGGCGGGAGGCGGCCGGTAACCGGGCCGGTTACCGGTTTTACCGGTCAGAAACCCGGAAAAACCGGTGGGATTTCTTGGCTTGTTGCTGCTGCGTTGCTTGCTGCGTGCTGCTGCTATTGCTTGCTGCTCCCTGCTGCCCTCAACTCAATAATACAAGTCCCAGGCTCCCAAATGCTGCTGCTAGCCAGGCTGCACCCTCCCCTTTTGTCTCCAACATGCAAAAAGTGAGAAAACAACAGGCAAAAGCAAAACCAACAGCCCCATGGACCCCATATGCTCCCAATCTGACTAGTAAGCATCCAATGGAGGCTACAGTGCATCTACAAATTCAAATTTTCGAATTTCATATTTCGGACGGTTTTTAAATTACCGGTTGCAGCTGGTACATCCGGTTACCGGCGGTTACCGGCCGGTAACCGCCGGTAAACCGAACCTTGGCCCCGCCTAGATCTGACTTCCTCTTCGGCCGCCATCGGATCTCGGCTGTTGTGGATGTCTTCATCACCGCCTGGATCTGGCCTCCTCCATGACTCCCACATCCTGGCCATCATCGTCTCTAGATCCGTGGTTGCCTTCATCGACCACGATCGCCTGAGCTCTTGTGTTGCCTTACGCCAGGTGACTAGATCCGACCGTAACCGTCGCTTCCTCTCCTAGATCCGGCCACCAACGCTGCCTCTCCTCAGTTGGCTCGCTGCTTAGTTGAATGGTGTTCTCTCCTTTTGGGTGACTGTGCTCTACTAATGCTCACGTGAGGAGGAACATGCAAGCCAAGGTTGCCTAGTCACATAATTGCTCGCGCTGGATCGCAATGCCTTGTGGCGTCATGCTGACACCGACATGCTTGTTACTCCAGTTTCACTTTCAATGAAACTACTGTATGTATGTGATTGTCAGTCCATGTACAACCTGTATAACTTAACTCACCTGAAGTAGAAATACAGCGGTATAATCCAAGTCTACACAGGGACCTAAAATATTACCTGCAATTAGGAGGCCAGTTGATTTTTCAATTCAGATCTGAGGAAGAGCACTATTGTTCAAACTCCTAGAAAGGGCAATTGCAACAGGTTGTCAGCCACGAAAAGAGCAAGGATAATGCCGAACATCTGACAAGGATGTATTCTGCAGTAACTTTATCAAAAGGAGTTCAAGGAAAAACATTGATGTATTCTGCAATACAACTTCCTCAAAAATATCTCAGGAAAAATCACTGTTACAAAATTGGCGAAGAAAGAGAAAAATAAATAGACAGTTCTAATTTATGCTTGCATTAACCCTAAGGATGTCCTCACTGTCTTTTCAGGCGTATATAGACACTAGGTAGATTCAGAGTGACTGTGTAATAACTTTCTGATGTTCTGAAATATAGGCACGAGGGCAAGAAGCGCGATCTGAAGATGCTCGGAGCTGTTCAGGCGAATGCCAACTTGGCCAGTCCCCTTGTTGCTTAGATTCGCATGACCAATCAAATTGCTATCTCTTCCAGCAGGGATCTGAGACTGCATATTGCAGCCAACTGCCAAATCCCCATGCCAATCTACAACAGATAACGCAAGAGTAGAAAGCATGCGCCCTATTGGGTAGTCTTTATCTCTCAACGTTGCTTCAAGACGGCCTCCATAAGCCACATCTCCCCTTCCACTCATAGCACCACCACTAACTAGAAGCCTGAGCTGCTTGTTCACTATCAGTTTGTCTTCAACCTTCACACCAGCTGATACAGAATCTCCAAGGAGCGTAGCAGATATCCCAGCGGCCGTGTTATTACGCCTGAAGTTCTTAAATCTTGACTCACTACGAATAGTGTATGCCATATCCTTGCCAACAGACTGCAAATCAAGTCCAACTGAAGTAGTTTTCCCCTCGCCATGCTTAACTGAACATGCAACCTCCATTTGCAGGGAGCAATCCTTCTTGTCTTTTGTTAGTTGGCCAGATACGGACAAAGGAACTTTACCTTTGGCTGCAAATAATCTTTCAACATTCAGACCTTCATAACCAACATCATGATCCCAGCCCTGGGTTTCCAGCACAGGCCTGACAAGCCATTCACTTGGTGTATCCAGAAAACGATAGCGATGGCTAGGATAATCAGAATCAAAAGATGAGGGTAATACCATGTCAGGCATAGGCACCGCAACATTCGTTGGGGCATTGCCATCATCTTCTAGATTGCTCTTACTGAAATCATCTGCTCGAGCACTAGCCTCTGCTGCTATTTTCATCATCATTTTACGACGCATCCTTTCCTCTATCAGCTGTTTTTTGTAGAATAGCTTTTCTCTGTAATCTAGCTCCTCAAGATATGCCTTCCTCTGCGCATGGTTCAGCTTTGCAAGCTGAGATTTTGTGAGGCGCTTAAAAGGAGGCAAGTCATCATAGTCTGACCCATCATCTAAATCAGAATCATCTACCAAATCATCTTCAAGATCATCATCATCACCAAACTGCTCCTCTGGTAACTTCAGTGGGGCTCGAGACTGAAGAAGTGAAGAGAGGAGGAAAGGAAGTGGAAGAATCCTCATATGAGAAGGTTTACCAGCGGGATTATCCTGCAGCTTGAGAAGCACGTTGGCCTCCGCTAAAACCTTTGAAGCAAAACAAAGCAATAGCAACTGTGGCTTCCAGACTTGTCCATTTGGCAACACCCTCTGGCCAGTCCTATTCATCCTGCATGCTGAGTGGTTTTCCACCAGGGAGACTGGATTCATAAGACGGACATCACCAGCAGCTTGCCTTATAGCTTGCTGGACTACATGAGACCTCTGGGTCACGAACATCTCATAGCTCAAAGGAACTCCATTTGGACCGTCAGGTGGTGCAGATGCAGCATGAGTTAACACAACTATGGCATTGAACCAGACTGACGCTCCAAACACTTTGGTAATGGTTTGCAGCAGAGGGACATCACCATAGTCCCTGCTCTGCATATCCAATCTGTCAAAATAAAGAACAATATCGGGAAGGTTATTGCTGATAAGCCCCTTGACGGAATTGAGAACCTTCTGGTTGTGGTATTGGTCCGAAGACGAGCATGAAAGGCCAGGTGTATCGATCACTTTTACCTTGATCCCCTCAACCATACCAACTACTTCTTGAACCTTTCCGGTGCTGGAATCAAAAGCATTTGTTTCCAACTTGACATCATCAAATATCGAGTTGAAGGTAGCACTCTTACCAACCCCAGTTTTACCAAGAACCAAGATAGTGCAAGCAAAATCAAGGGGCTCATTTCCAGCAGCTTCAAGACGCTCTGCCATCTCTTGTGCTCGGTCAAAGCTAAAAACACCCTGACCTGTATTTCTTCTAAGCTGTTCTGCCAGCCCAAGCCGGTAAAGAACCTGTGAAACTACCATATTATGAGGAGTTTGCCCAAACCTGTTAGCAAGACGCAAAAACTTGACCCGGATCATCTGGAGCTTTTCACGGATTTCATCATTCTCATCCCTATCCTGCTGAGTCTCCCTGTCCACAGCGACCGGACCATTAGCACGGACCTGCTGAACAGGTTGAGCAGGACGTTGCAACAAGGTAGTTGATGATCCAAGGCCAGCAGGACGAGATGGCAAAGAGGGACCATTAGAATGACCAGCAGCACTAGAGGATCGTGCAGGAGGAGCGGAGGCAGCTTTATTCTCATCATCAGAGGAACTTGAGTCATCCAATTCCTCAACCACAACAGCTGGCTTGCTTCCAGATTGTGTGGGTACCTCAGGCTTGCTATCAGGGGCAGCAATCTCTTCCCTGCTCTTTTCTGGCCGCTCTTTGCTCTGGTCAGCCAAAACAGCATCTCTGAAATGTTCAGGTTCACTCCCAGATTGTGCGGGAGGCTCAGCATTGCTATCATGGGCAGGAACACCTTCCATGCCCTTCTCTGGTTGCTCCTTGGTATGATCAGCCAAAACAGCTTCTGTCACATATTCCCTGATCACTTCCGCCATGGCTTGCTCCTCCAAGCGCTCCTGAATCGCATCATCCACAGTGCCTTCCTCGACACCAATCTCGGTGCTGGTGCACGAACCAGCCTCGTTCTCCTCACCCTCAACAGCAACGGAGCGGAAAACTTCCTCTGTCACCACAACCTCTCCATTCTCCAAAAACTCCTTGCTCTGATCCAGTCCAACCGGCTCCTGCTGCTCCACCTCCTCAGCCGGATCAGCCTCCTCATGAGACTCCACAGCCACAGGCTGCCCGTTCTCCAGCACTACCCAGTTTTGCACTCCCATCCCTGCCACATCTGACTTGACACCAGACACCACAACGTCACCTTCCACCCCGCCGTTCAATTCCAATCTCACAGACTCCTCCCCATGCTTATCATCCTCGTCCCCTTCTACGAACTCCACAACCTCATCACCATCACCCTCCTGAGTCACCGCCACCGCGCCGGTCGGCTGCTTCACATCGACCTGCACATCCCCCTCGCCCCCGTCCCCTTCTATGACCTCCAAGACCTCACCACCATCACCCTCCTTCGCCGCCGCCGCATCGGGCGCCGGCTCCACATCGACCTGCACACCCCCTGCTTCCTCCTCCTCGGCGACTCCGCCGGTGACTCCCCGATCCTCCGCCTCGGGCAGGCGCTTCTCGCCGACGGCGCCGTTGTCCATCGCCAGGCCCAACGGCGCGAGAGAGCAAAACCCTAGTTTGCCACCAGCACAAACGGAACGGATCAAACAAAAAAAAAAAAAAAGGGGAAATTGCTCCCATGCCACAAAGTTAAGTGACATACTCTTATTTGCCACAAAGTTAAGTGGCTTTGTTATTATGCCACAAAGTTGGACATTTTATCCTCTGTTTTGCCATTTTCTCCATTTTAATTTTATTTTGCATTTCAAAAGACGCTTTTGCCCTCATCCCCTCCCACTCCGGCGCTGCTCGGCCACCTCGCCGCCAGCGACGCGCGCGCCGCCGGCCGCTCGGGCAGCGCGACGCGGGGCTTGCCGTCGTCGGCGGCGCTGGAGACCTCCGGGTCGGAGGCGGAGAAGCGGAGCACGGGGCGGCCTCCCCCATTCCCCAGGGCAACTGCTTCCCCTCGCCGCGCCGCCGCCGCCGCCCGAAGCCTCTCGTCCCCGCCTTTGCGCCGCACCGCCTCGAGCACGGCCGCCACCGCCACCACTGCTACCACCGTGTCCCCCTACGCCCTCGCCAGATCCACGGCACTTCACGTCCTCCGAGCTTCGGGCTTCTTTGTGGTTGTGTTCGGTAGGTCGAGTGCGTGGGTGGATCGGGAGGGAGGCGCCCGAGGATGGTGGCTACCAACCTGGGCGGCGGCGTGGGAGATCGGCAACTAGGGACGGCACGCACGGAGTGGAACCGGATTCTCTACAGTCGCGTACGGCGACTTGCAGAGTACAGTCGCATCTGAGCCGTTGGATCGGAAAAGAACGGTCCAGATCGGTTCTGCTACAGTAAAATTACTGTAGCTACAGTAAAATTACTGTAGCAACCGATCTGGACCGTTCGTTTTCCGATCCAACGGCTCAGATTCGTGACTGTACTCTGCAGTCGCCGTATGCGACTTCAGAGAATCTCATTTCGCACGGAGTGGGGTGTCGCCTCGCGCGGCGCGGCACGGTCAGGAGAAGAGAGAAGGTGATCGGGTCTGCAGGGGCAGAGGGGCAATTTGGACGGCTGTGGGCCTGTGGCATACGGTTTAAAATTTTAAAATTTATTGAATGATAGTATATTTAAAAAATAAGTTATATATATGATATTAGTCAGTATAGCTAAATTTAATATATTTTTTACTAAAATTTTTTATTAATTCTACCTTAAAAATATACTATTTAAAAGTTAGTTACTGTAGCATAACTTATAGGCCATAAATCATAAGTAAAAAAAGGAGCCTTAACCTTGATGAGATCCGCAGGGCTAGTTTTTTGGGACGTTTGTATTTGATTTTTTGTTGATGGGATTTTGTTATGTTTTATGATTTTTAGTTGAAAATAAATATTACTGATTGAAAGAGGTTTTTTTTAGGAGGGGATGTATTGTGAAAAAGTGATAAAGAGATATGTATGTATAACAGGAGCGAGAAGAGTAGGTTATGTGATGCACCCGTGACCCTATTCCTTATCCCCGAGCCAGACAGTAGTAAGAGGAGTTGAGAAGTTGCTTCGTGAAACTAGATGTTCATATTAGTATTTGGCTCTTTTAAACTAAAGATAGAAATAGAAACTAATATAGACATGGCTTATAAACTATGCCCACGAAGCCGTGAGCTACAGATAATTATTTGTTTCATGCAAATTTTATGTGAAATTTTCATGGTTTGGACGAGTATTTGTGACGTTTGGACGTAAATAAGTTACGTGAAATTCTTATGTTACAAATATTTTGTCCACGTGGGGGTACAACTCTCTTGTATGATTTTAGATTATGAAACGGACAGCCAGGAAAGTAGAGACCGGGGAATAATAAAAGGTAACTAAAAGCAAAAGGAAAAATAAAAAAGGACCGAAAGAGAAAAAGGAAAAGAAGAAAGGGAGCTCGTGTATGTGTGGTAGTCCAATCTCCATCGAGGGGAGCATCGGCCACGCTGGAAGCTAGTAACGGTCCCACGTGTAAGGAGGACGATGCACTTTGAAGAAAGCCACGCGCGTCGTCAACTTTTTTTTATTTTTTTTCGTTTTTTAGTTTTTGAGCTTTTGACGGGCTCTTTTTTCGTATTCATTTGTATTATTCGTGATAGGTTAATATATTTTTTCTGTTTTTATTTTTTTTAATCTAATTACATCAAATAAGTCACTATCAATTACAATATAATTTTAACTAACTACAATGTAATTTTAATTATAAATTATAATTTTTAGCTAGGCTGAGCGGGCTCATACATGAGCTAAACTGTAGGCGAGGTGGGCATGGCCATGGCCATGCCCCACTGTAGTTGGCTCATCTACGTGGAACGAACCGGCTCACTGCACGTGTTTGCTTCGTGATCTCTCGACTTACCGATGCTCGTCTGCTACTCTCTTCGATGCCTTCAAAACCCATTCAATTCAACAATCATGCGACGCGGCATAAACTTTGCATAAAGAGTGCCTCACGAATCTAGTTTACGCCCACACAGTAGACAACTCCCAAGCATGGAGAAGTCCACGCTTACCATCTAATCGTACGAAGAGACATCGAACCCTTTCGTTCTTTGAATAGAAAATGTGCTAAGATAGAGCATAAAAAGAATTAGGAAAGTCTAATTTTTTTCAAATAAAAGTTCAAACTTTTGTGTTTAAGTTTTTGCGTCTTGTTAACAGGTTTGGGCAAACGCTTGGTAATATGGTAGTTTTACAGGTTCTTTACCGGCTTGGGCTGGCAGAACAGCTTAGAAGAAATACAGGTCATAACGATTATGTAAAATTGTGTGAGCCTCTAGGGCTAAAAGGGGTCATGGCCCTCTCCCCCGAAAGAGATGTTTAGTTTTACTTTTACCAAGTATGTGATGTTAGATTTCCAGTCGTTGGAGACTTTAGAGAGGATCAAAATCAGAAGCAATTCATCAGAAAAAGAAAAGAGAAGTAATTCACTGATGTCCCGTTTGGGCCTTAAGATGCGTACAAGTGTGGGCCAATTGGGCTGATATGTAACTGGCTTCGCTATGTGTGCCTTTCTAAAATGTTTCCACTACTCTATAATACTAATCTCTAATTAAATCTTAATAACACGGTAAACAATATACGCTTAACAATAAGCATGCAAGCGAATATATAAATTCACCAACTATCGAAAAAATTGCATGAACCACACACGACTAAAGTCTGAATATGTCATCTAACAGTAATATGTGAATTATTGTTTGCACATAAAATAAATGTGCTACTCCTACACGTGTATATCGCCTTCAATAATCACATAAGAACAACAACAAAGTAAGTGTGAGTCTAAAACTCAGCAAGTACATAGCAAAATAGTAAACATCCGCCCACACATCTCCATCTTAACCTCTATTCTATTTAACTGTTCATATCCATTCACCCTTTCAATATCATTAACTTTCTATCGTTCAATTACATTTTTTTATCACGGAAACAATGCAACTACACATATACATGGCAAGCTCGATATAAGGCAGTACCCGTCCCATGTCAATCATATTATTCACATCACCACAACAATAAGTATTTCTGAACATCACTTTTCTTTTATTGTTGCAATGCAATACTTTTGCACGTCTAAATTTCTCTTTAAGTTATACCGGTATAGCAGAGTGAGCACCCGTCGATACTCATCCAATCCCACTTGCTTTCATATGAGGACTTCAATTGCCCGCCCTTTTTCATATGTGTACCTCAATAGCACGTCTTTTTTCATACAGGGATCTCAATCTCCACTTCCGTAGAGTGTTTACCAAAGCATGTATTACTTTTTCTCACTCCCATGGGAGGTCCAAACAAAGTAGACTATAGATACTACAAAGGCCATCTATTTCCACGGTATAAATACACGTGATGCAGCATTCCGTTTAGGCATATGAGCATGTCATGTTTCCTTAACCATCATTCACTAATATATCAACATCAATTTTCATATCATGTACTATTACCAATTATCATGGCATCAACCAAGAATTATTATAAAGTTGCCATGTAAATAGGTAACCAAATACAATTATTTCAATTGTCAAGGTAAAGAGTGCATCAAATTAAACTAATAATAATCATCAACCCTATTTAATGCTTTACCATACACTTACCTATTTAATCTTGTGGACGACGCATGAATAGCACTAAACCAAAATCTCCACCTGAACAAGCATCATCCAATCTTAATACACCATAGCAATATATGTATACATACAAACGGCATCATTTATACATGCAAAACCCGACATAATAAACTCTCCCTATACCAAACAATTCTCCGGCTATCTCGGTGATCTAATGACCACAACTTCCAAATCTAGAATCCAAACACCAACAAAAATAAGTTTAGAAAACCGAAAAGTTAAAATATAAATTCTCAAAGTAAAATGATACAGGCTTATAAATTTAAAGAGTTACATAACAATTTTCTCCGGGGATTGGATCACCAAACCGGCACGCATGCCCCGCATGAGGTCCGGTTCCGCGCATCGCTGATCCATGCAACCTGCGATCGATGCACCGTCCCGATGCCGTCCAATCAGCAGCGCCTCTCCGATCAACGCCAGCTCGTGAGCGCTTGCATGCAGTTGAGGGGGTCAGAGTTCGGAGGCCTCGGCGCAGGCGCTCGTGACGAGGAGACAGTGTGTGCAGTGCGCTGCGCGCCATGGTACAGACAGGCCACGGTCCCCGTCGCAGCGGTGCCTGCTCGCGTTGGAATCATGCTGCCGCCTTGTGCCGGCCCACGGTAGGCCACAGGCCACGCGGTTTATTTCGCGACGCACGTACGCCATGAAGCAAGTTGAGGTGAAGTTTGGTGGTTTTGGAATTCGCTTAGATTTTTAGCAAAAAGCTTGAATTTGACGCAACTAGGTAGATGGGCTCCAGCCAAGCAAATGGCTAGCTAGGGTGCTCTCTCAAGTCGCAACCCCTCACGTTACCTATTACTATTGGACTGAAGTCCACGTCCACGGTACAATGCTTTACTATGAGCAAAATAATAAATAACGAATAACGGGTAATAGTAGATTGAAAAGTCTGCATAGCAGATAGAGAACGATATATTTTAATAGTGAAATGTAAAAAACACTCATAATTTTAAGTTAACATGGATAGGGCATGGGTGTGGGACACGTGGATGGAAAGACAGATCTATTCGACTGGAAGACACGTGGAGGAGGAAGGGAGGGCAGCGCAACCAGCGAAGGCGGAGCAAGCAACGTCGGTGGAGAGCAAGAGGAATAGACCTAGGGCAGGGAATGAGACGATGGGCGCTACGGAGAAGCTAGCTGCGGTGTGCCGCCAGGAAAGCGACACGCCACGAGGAAAACGACACGAAGATTTGCGAAAACACACAAAGCTAGACGCTGAAGCGACGGATCTTACTAGTGGGGCGATCAAATGGACAGCAGCGAACAAAGAGCGTCGGAACGATTTCGGCCAACTCGGAGGGCTCCTTTGCAAACCGAATGATGTGGATGGGCTAGAAGGCCACCGATTCTGGAATTACATTATATTTTAGAAAAGCAAAGGTTTTTAAAAAAGTGTGACGTGGTATAGGGGAGGCTGAAAATTCTCCAAATTTAATATAGGAAGTACGTAGCATAGCATTATGCACAATATTTACTCATTGGAATTTTGCCTACGTCCCTACGTGCTTGTCCGGGTGCAACTTATGCTAAGGCAGCAGCTGGTCAGAGAGCTTGTTGCACACGTCTCGAGCTGTTAACCGCGTGTCATGTGTGCTCTTGCTTTCTTGGTATTCCAACTATGTCGTTTTGACATTAATACTGTTTCCAAAATGATACTTTAACTATTAATTTTTATAAAAATATATTGTTTTAAATAAAAATAATTATATATTATGAAAGTATATTTCCTAATAGATCTAATAATACTAATTTTATATTGTCGATCTTGATATTTTTATATATTAATAGTTAAATCTGAAAAATATTTGACCAGTACAAATTCTAAACTTTTTATATATATTAATAGTTAAACCTGAAAAATATTTGTCCGACACAGATTCTAAAACTTTTTTATATATTAATGGGCAAAATCTAAAAATTATTTAACGGTACATATTCTAAAACAACTTACATTTGAAAAACACTGTACATGCTATAGTTATTTCATCTAAAAATAACAATATGGTTACTTCATCGGTGGACAATGCAAACGAATATGAAAAAAAGAACTGGCAAAAAAACTGAAAAAAATCAAAAAATCAGAAAAAATGAAATTTATGAATAGTGAAAAATAAATAAAAAAGTTAAAAGCTGAAGTCGAAATAAGCAGAGCAAAAAATAGACACGGGAACCTGCCGAGGGGAAGGGAAAAAAGAAGACAGCATTCAGCCATTTATCGGAAACTGGGGTTGTTTGGTTGATGGCCAATGTGAGTCAAACCAAAATTTTTAGTCAAACCAAAATTTTGGCATAGCCAAAATCTAGACAGAGCCAAATAAAATTTCTAGGATGCCTCCTGAGCCCAACTGATAAAAGTTGGCGAATGACGACACAGGACTCCAATACTGGATCAGAGGTTATCCAAGGAATCCAAGGAAGCACCGGGTGCTACTTTTCTTCCAGGACAAGAATTTATCGAGTAGTGCATCCGTGCATGCTCATGATGCCTCGCTCTGTTGGGCTGAAAAGCTGTGATTTATGATTAAAATTATATTGTAGCTGACTAAAATTACATTGTAACTGAATGTGGCTTATTTGACGTAATTAAATTAAAAATAGAAAAAATATGTTAGCTCATCATGGACAACGCGAACGAATACGGGAAAAAAGAACAGGTAAAAAAGCTCAAAAAAGTTAAAAAAACAAAATTTATAAATAGTAAAAAATAAATCAGAAGCCAGAATCTTAAACTGAAATGAGCGGACCTTAGACCGCATCCAATGAAGGACAACTATGATGGTGCCTATCTCCAAATGCTCACAAATTTGCCTGGCCTCAATTTTTGTACCTTGTTAGCTGTGACACTCGCAAGTTTTCTACCACTGAGCTAGATGGGCAGACCTATTACTCGCAAGTTTTCGGAATTTCTGGAAAGGAAATACCTTCCTAGAATTAGTTCCGGTGAGTCAGAGAGAGGTGTATAACTTCTTAAAATTCTCCTTGGTATTAGTTATATAATACAATAAAAAACTCTAGTTTGAGATATAGTTTTACCTTGACTTACACACCCTCTCTAGCTCGAACTCCTCCCCTAGCCTTGATCTTGCCGTTGACCGCCAATAATCACTAAGCGCCCTGGATATCAAAGAATAAGCAATCATCTCAAGCACAAGTGACATACTCTTGACTTTCGTTAGCAAACACCACATGATACTCCTAGTCATAATCAGTGGCGGATCCAGGATTTCGTCGTGCCCCGGGCTAAATTCTAAAAGGCTAACAGTCTAAAAGTAACGCTAATTCATACCTACACAACCGCGTAACAAAAGTATCTACCCTACTCTATAATACATCAAAATTATCTTTATTACATCCACCCCCTCAACCACCCCCACAGTCATGCCTAATCTAAGTCCACCCAGATTTGTGTACCAAAGTAATCCAACTCCATACAAATAAATGGCTTAGATCTCTCCTCAAACCTTATTCTCTTACTCATTGAAGATCCTAAGGTCAAAATCATTTGGATCATGCAGATCATTTGAACCGGTACCACCCCGCGCCCCTCGCACGCGCCCCGACCCTCCCTCCCAACCCACGCCCGCCCCCGACCCTCCCTCCCACCCCGCGCCCACGCACGCGCCCCCGACCCTCCCTCCCACCCCGCGCCGCCGACCCTCCTCCCCACCCCGCGCCGCCGCCTCCTCCCCTCACTCCCACCCCGCGCCGCCGCCTCCTCCCCTCCCTCCCACCCCGCGCCGCATCCCATCCCAATCCACGCCCACCTTCCACGAAACCCAAACCCTAACGCGTCCACCTCGGGGCGGCGGCGGCGGTTACTGCTGCTGCGGCGTGAGGAATAAGAGGAGGAGGGGCAGAGGAGGGAGAGGGCAACTGCGAGGCGGCAGCTACTGCTGTTGCGGCGTGAGGAATTAGAGGAGGAGAGGCAGAGGAGGGAGAGGGCAACTGCGAGGCGGCGGCGGCGGTGGCGACAGGCACGATGTCCGCGGCGGTGTGCGGGAAGCGGGCCCCCTCCTCCTTGGAGGAGCTCCCCCACACGGCGGCATCCCCTCCGCCCTCCAAGCGGGCCCGCTTCCGCAGCGGCGGCGGCAGCCCCTCGCCTCCCCGGCCGCGCGGCGCTGCCGACCCCGGTCTCGTCGCCGTGTTCCGCGCGCGGTTCCCCTCCGTGAGCCTTGAGGTGATGCGATCTGCTCGAATCCCACGGCTCCAAGCCCGACATCTCCTTCGCCGGCCGCTTCACCGCAAGCGCCATCGCCGCATGCTTCGCCGAGTTACGCCCTACCCACACTTGGCTTCGCTGGCTGGATCTCCTAGATCTTGCTGCTTCCTGGGATCACCCGCTCCGCTCCGCTGGCTTCTTCATTTCTTGCCTCACCGGATCGCCCATAGCTTAATTTCTTGCCTCGTAGGATCAAAAATGTCAAATCTTGGCTGTTCGCCTCTAGGATCACGCCGCCAATGCCCTCCCCTTTGGTCTGCCATGCCAGCCCTCTTGCTTTGGTGGTTTCAGGGGATCATCATATCATGCATTCATACCCTATTCGTGTTCTTGTTGTTACATTGCCTAATTTTATTTATTTAATTTTGGTTCCCAGTTGTGCACGATTCCCCTGGACACGGCCAAGGTCAGGCTGCAGCTGCAGAAGAACGTCGCCGCTGGGGACGCCTCCGTGGCCGCCGCGCTCTGGAAGGGCATCGTAGATCCATTGCCAGGTGATGCCAGGATTTCTTACTCACTGAAGATCCATTGCATGACTATAGAGAACCAGTGCCATTTTTTAGCTAGGAAGATAAAACTCACACCTGGTGATTATGCGTAGTTTTTAGTTGTGAATATGGGAAACCCAGGAGCAACATTCAGATGTTGATGGTTGTAAAAAAAGTATATCAAATAACACATGAATCTGCACATTAGCTCAATCTAGCCTAATATCATTCTGAGACCTCAGAGGATATGATGTTTGCATTTTTTTTGTTGGTACAGCCTTTTGGATGCTACTGTAACACATTTCTTCCGGGCAAACCAAATTGTAAAGTGGACGTGACAATTAATGTTCCTGGATTAGTAATTTAGTATAAGCTTTTTAGTATGTATACCAAGGATAGTAAGTAACGGTTTTGATTTTCGAAGTTCTGTATAGTTCCATACATACTTTGGTTGTACGATATTTATCTTCATAAGAGATTCTGTTTCTTTTCCAACATTTGTGGCTGTTATCAATTTGGTAGTAACTGTGCCTTGTGGAATTACAAGTTTACAACCATTGATAATTGGATTCAGGATATGTGTTGAATACGGATGATGTTTTCTGAGGCACATTCTTTTAACTTATCAGTCTGTAATGCATATTAATGATGCTTCTTGATATGCGTTATTTCTGCTTCTACTCAGATAATATATTTCCCTATGCAGGTTTTAAGAAAAAACTATAGAGATCTTGTTTATGTTTGTACATTTGGTGAGGATGACACATCAGAAAAGAGAGTAGTTTATACAGTCACCAATGAGGACAAAAGATTGTTGATGGTAAGAAATTTCCTGTTGAAAGTGGCACAAGCTTCATATCTTTTTCTGTCCACGATAATTCTATTTTTGCTGCTGACTGCCTCTGCCTTTTCTGTTTGACTTTAAATTGAATGATGCCAGGTCACTTTTGAAATTTGCATGTATGCTTTCCTTTGATTTTGAATTGAATAGGCACAAGCTACAGAACATCATTATCCATATAATCATTACTCCACTAATCTAAGCAATATATAGTGATATCTATTTGAGATCTTGGTTAACTGTAACTAATCACTCTGGTTCTGTTATAATACAGAAAGATGTGCAGGAAGATCTACTCAGAAGCAGGGAAACAAGAGTCAAATCAGCAGTAGGAATCCGCCATGTCATTGATCTTCTTGCCTCAGAAAGGAAATTGATTGTCGGTCATAGTTGTTTCCTAGGTACACTATCTTTTTTTTCTTTCTTAAAGATACTTTTATGATAAGGAACTTTGCAGTTGTCACATCTGGTGAGATTTGCCCATACACCGAGATAATGATTTCCAATCGTAGAAATTTCCTCGCGGTTGTATTTGGAATTTGGGCTGGTAGATCAGTAGATGACTGACTGAATTGACGTTAATTTTTCTAGCACTAACTCTTGAGCTTCTTCTGACCGTCTCTATTGTGTAAAACAGACATTGCACAAGTCTACAGCAAATTTGTTGGTCCTCTTCCTTCATCCATGAAGGAATTTGCCTTGGGCATCCTCAAAATTTTTCCACATATTGCGGATACCAGGCATCTTATGTCTGTCAACAAAGCGGTTCAGTGTTTGATGAGGCAGAAAAGCAAATCACTGTCTTCAGCTTTCTCATTGTTGTGCCCTGCACTTTATTCACCTGTTCAGAAGTCATCTACCCTTCCTCCTGTGGGAGTTGAAGTTGAGGCAGATGAAACAACGTATGGTTTGTTCTGGACCCTAGATGTCTTATGTACTTGCCTTCTTATGATAACAGCTTACATGCTTATGCCCAAAATTGCTTCTGCATGTACAGAGAACATCGCTACTAGCTTTTCGTCTATAACAGAATTAGTTGGTTTTATCAATTGGTATTATTTCTGATTTTTCTCATTTGTTGTTTCTCCTTTCCTGCAGGTTATCTTGCTTCACTTCGGGTGCAAAGCACAAAGCAGGATATGACGCATTCATGACTGGATGTGTTTTTGCGCAGTTGTGTTCTTATCTCGACATCAAATTTGAGCACCTCTCACCTGAGGAGAACCTAGCAACAGTTCATGACTGGATATGACGCATTCATGACTGGATGTGTTTTTGCGCAGTTGTGTTCTTATCTCGACATCAAATTTGAGCACCTCTCACCTGAGGATATGACCTACTGCTTGAGATATCTTGAGAAATTCCAAGAGATCCATTTCTTTGGGGACAAAACCTATAAAGTGATATGCCCAGTTTAGTTATGTAGTGCTTAAAAAAAACAATCTCCTTTCTTTGTCTGGATAGTACCCTTGTGTACACATCATGGTGTTTAGTTATCTTTTCAAGTCATTGGTACATTTTTTATGCCATCTCATTCTCCGTGAAGGGCATCAAGGGCAGGCTCAACCGGCTACCGTCGGCCTGCGTCGGCGACATGGTCATGGCCACCGTCAAGAAGGGCAAGCCCGACCTCCGCAAGAAAGTCATGCCTGTCGTCATCATCCGCCAGCACAAGCCGTGGCGCTGCAAAGATGGCGTCTACATGTACTTCAAAGGTAAATAGAACTCTGATCCATGCTACTGTCTGGTATGATGTTACTGTATGTTTAGTGTTGGCGCTCAGAAAGTGAAGTTTACTTGCATGCAGGTCTGTCAGTTATGTGAGGAGAAAACCAGAGATGGGTCAATACTGAGTAACTTATTATAGATGTCGCACATCTCCACTCAGTATTCTTCAAACTTTTATGCATGTATCTAAACCTGCTGGCCAACCATGTCTTGCATGGTACTGCATTTAACTCATATCAACTCTGTAATATTTTTGTGAACTGATCTGCATGTTCAATTCTTTTGCAGTCATGAGATTGGTAGCACTTGGTTCAATATTTGAACATGCTAATTCTCACATAATTGTGTCGGTTCTAGACTTCTATCAAAAGAATTCTTGGATGCATGAATTGATCACTGGAGTTTTAATAAATGTACTATTGATGAGTATCCAAGCACATTTTTGTGGACATTGGGTGTTTAAGTGTCTAGAATATGGGAAAAAGTGCTCATGAGTTAAATCCTTACTGATGTACATTATTTTTTTGCATTTTGATCTGGCAGATATTTTACTTTATTGGATTTGGAATGTTCTGTCTTGAATCACTGCTAAGCATAGATGTCATTAAGGTGGGTGTTGTTCCTCTCTTGTTTTCTGGATGGTTGGATCTCCAACCTTTTCTATTTGAAAACTTTAACCTGCATATGGCCTATTACATATTAACTGTTTTATTTCTCTTCCAATCATGACTATGGGTTTACTGCTTGACTAATAGCCAAAAGTCAAAGGAATATTTTGTTTTTCTTTCCATTACCAATTTATGACTATGGACTGCTGACCGCGTTGTTACGGATGAGTAGCTTCATATATTAGACGTGAATCTTAATGAATCTGATTGTTCGTTTTATTTTTTATAAATTTTATCTTGTTTTATATTTTACCGTAGCGTTAGCACGGGCACACTACTAGTGTCGTAAATGCGTCATTGACATGAAATTTTAGCTCGATGCTTCAACATACAACATAATAAGAAAAACATGGGAAAAACAATGATACCACGATACCACGATACGATATTTTGCACAAATAAGAATATGGCAATACGACAAGTATATATGTATTTAAAAATTAAAAAATATAGACATGTTGCGAGAGAGCAAGAAACTGAGATTACCTTGATGATGCTATATATTTCATTATTCCTTGCCTCCCTTAGTCGTTACTTTCATTTATGGACTGTATAATTGACATTGCTCATTAATCACAATTCACAAAAATATGAACATCTACAGATAATTTGAGATATGACAATACAAACACTTAGCATAAAAATCATTCATGACAAATCTAATAGAATACCTCAAAAAACATCTATAGTCCGCAGTCCGCACCTCGGCTCGGTCTCCTCGGTTCGGTTCGATCGGTTGATCGGTTCGACACTTCGACTCAACACACAGCCCCTCACTGCTCAGTGCTCAGCATAAATCCGAGTGGCGTCCGCCCCGTCCGCATTTCCTCAATTCCTCCGTTCACTCTGCTCACTCTCCTCCTCAATTCGCCCCTCGGCAGCTCAGTCTGCGCTCGCTGCTCGCCATCCTCCTCCAGTCCTCCTCCCTGCTCCCGTGCTCCGGGCTGCGCTCGCGGCTCCGGCGCTCGCCTCCCTCCCTGGCCCCTGCTCCGGGCTGCGCTCGGCCGCTTGCCGTCCTCCTCCTCCCTGCTCGACGTCGGCGCTCGCCTCAGTCGCCTGGCGGTGGCACAGTGGCGGTCGGCGACACCACCGTGCTCCCCGCGCAGCGGCGCAGGAGAGGGGTCGCCCGTCGCCGTGCTCCCCGCGCACGAGACCACAAGCGGCGGAGCGGCCGGCGCTCGGCGGTGGAGGCGCGTGCAGGTAAGGCGGCGGCCGGCGGTGGGGGCGCGCGCAGGAGAGGCCGAGAAGTCAAATCTGGGGCTCTGATGGGGCGATGGACGGCTGGGGCTGGGGTTGCCGGGTTGGGAATGGGGATTAGGGTTTGCAGGTGGATGTCTCTATGGATGCTCTGCTGATTGTTGTGGGCTATTAGGCTGAATTGTTGTGTGGGGCTGGGCCTCGGGCTGGGCTGTAGAGCAGATTTTTTTGAGTATATATTAGTGGGGGTTGTATTAGTAGTTTTACTGGGCCTCGGGCTATAGCCTACCCAGCCCGAGACCCAGTTCCGCCCCTGGTCATAATTAACATTTGTACGGACTCCTGCCATGACTAACAATTGTATGGACTTCCGCCATGACTAACACCTTACAGGGACTCCTAAAAGCTCCTAAAGCAACAACACAACCGAGACATAACTTAGCATAGGCTAGTCTTACTGCCAACCGTTGGTCGATCAAACTGCCCAAATCAACCTCGGTCAAACTCGGTAACAGGGGACCGGTCTGACCAATAAAACCATGCCGGTCAAACTGCTCAACACCCTTCGATCGGACCACCATCAAACGGCCAGTCGCACCACTCTCAAAACCTTCGTGCAACAAGACGAAGACCTCTGTGGAATAAACGTACAACCAACTGGCAATCGGTCATACTGGACCACCACTCTCGGTCGGTCAGACCCCTGATCAGCTGACAACAAAAACAGAGAATGCAAATGATACAAAATCAAACTTAAATTTTGATGAAGCACAAATAAAATTAAATACTTATCACACAATATAAGGTGACTTTCACTTGATCCCACACCCTTCCTAAGAACCACAAGGATTAAAGAACGGCCAAAACAATTTGATACTACTAGTTGTCCTGAAGAGGCTTAACTGCTGAAGTGTCCCAATTTGCATAGCTATAGATAGAGAATATCTCAAGCAGCTGTACCTGTAGCCTGTAGGTACAGTACAGTACCACCCAACCCAGTATCCTAATCGAACACCAGAATTGAATTGAATACGGCATCACATTAAGCAAGCAACTTATGATTCCATAGGAGAATTCTGATGGCCGATTTGGTCCTAAAAGGTGCAACTAAATGACAACCAAGATTTGGCTTGGTTTGGTAGTGTAAGGGCAACCAAACCGAGGAAGGTGAGGCCCAAAAAATTCCTACGATCGTCCGTCAGGGCACTCGCTGTCTCCGAGCACGTCACATCAGCCTTCCGTGGAACACAAGGGAGGTCTTGGTAGTTAGGAGGATGGACTAATCAAGTCCCTAGCCTAACCTAACACCCCTGTTGTAACAGTGGGTGCGAGACCCTGGCAGGTGGGCCCGGCACCTTTTGAATCAGATTGGAGCTGTAAAATGAGAAGTAGGAAATTGCTAGGACCACTCAATAGATCCCATCTAAACCAATAACTCCAGTCTGAAGTTGAATAACAGAACATCCTACAAAATGTTTATCCTGCTTGAACCCTTGAAATGTATCAAGCAATATTATTTTTGATCCAAATGTTTATCTTATATTCCTAAAAAAGGATGAAATATTATTGGCCACAGGGTAAATTTTGTTAAGGGTATTAGAGATAGAATAGGAATTGTATTATTCCTTTCCTTGTACTAGAACATTAGGCGCCCTTTGGGCGCCCTGCCATGATCATTTGGCAAAACCTTTGCTAATATAGTAGGTTTGGATTAGAGAGAGAAATCTTTGCCTTTGCTAATATGTCTAAGTTGCTTAGCTGCCTGCCACAAGTGACTCGGCGATTGTAGAGTTTAGAGAGAATGTATTTCAATTCGAGATATGTCTAATCTGCTAACTTGCTTAACTTGCTTAGCCTAGGTCCAATATCAGCAAAGCTACCAGATCTAATGTTGGGGACAAACTGTAGTGATTCCACAGATGCCTTAAATTCCTACATTAAGCAGACAACTGTTAAGTATGATACCGTTTCGACACCCAGCACCGAAACTATATCATGGGGAAAAGTTTCCACTTCTCCGATCAAATTATGATATTTGAGTTGCCAACAATCACAAGGCCATCATCCAATCGTTCACATGTCACTATTTCAAACTAACTCAATTGATTGCAAAATTAATTGAACAAATTCAATACTGAATTGATCAAACAATTACTTAAGGTATACAAAATTTCATTTCCAAAGTAAAAGACAGCAGTACTCAAAACAAGATAGCATAATTCTTATATGTCCAGCGATGAATTTAACCACAGCAAATCATACTACCTATATTGTATAGACAATATATCAATACACGCTCGACAGATCGATCCAATCATTCCACCAACCATTTCTAACTCCATGTTCCCAAACACCATCAACAGTAGAAATTACACCTGGATTAGAAAGCAACAACAGAAAAGGATGAACCTTTGAATTTTTGAGCAAGTAATTTCCTCAGTTTACCACAAGAGCACTCGAAATAGAATCGATTGTACACAAAAGTTCAGTTAAATTCACCAATTAATAATCTAAAATGATTCGACTGCGCTACCCAAAATACACGAGCGATCCTAACTGACAAGCACCAATCTATACCATATCCAATTTGCCGGAACAGCGAATCCATGTTTCAAGAACTCCTATCGAAACATCAAACCGAACAAGAAAGCCGAAACCTTTGTTAGGTCGTATCAAGAACTCACCAGATCGGGCACCTCGACGGCGACCTCTGAATCCGCCTTTGGCGACATCGCGGCCGGCAGCGACACCCCGACCACCTCCTCGACCCCCATAACGGAGCACCGGTGGAACGACGCCTCCAACAGCGGCACGACCTGATGCATCACCTCCGCCCCAGCCACCATCTCCGCCTCCAATCCGCTCAACCACATGTTCCTCCCCACCGCGCACGGCACGACACCTCCCAAATTTCTCGCCTCTCAGCACCCGCAACGCCAAGAACTCCCGAAGCAACCTCTCCTCCTCGCACCAAAAAAAATCCCCACCAAACTGCCCGATCCGAACACCGGCCGATCAGTCTCGACGAGAATCACCCGAAAATCTACGAAAGGTCTTACCTTTCCACGATCCGAGAGAAGGGCGACGCGATTTGAACTTTTCCTGGGACACAGTCACGAACACACACCCCCTAATCCGAAGAGAAAGCCGAAACGACGGAGATCTGGGGAGGGGGGAGGGGGCGGCGGGGGCGGATCTGGGGAGGGGGCGGCGGGGTGGCGGGGGCGGATTTGGGGAGGGGGCGACGGGGTAGCGGGGGGAGGAGGAGTAGGAGAGGGGGCGGCGGCGGGGGATTTGGGGAGGAGGGAGACTATGTACGCACGAGACCGCGAGAGGGAGGAAGGTGGGCGCCAGCGCGAGAGAGAGCAGGTCGCGCGCGGGAGCCTCGCCACGTGTCGCCGCCAGCGGGTATCCACGCCGCCCAAAACGCTGTGGTGCAAGGAAACCGCAGTAGCTTTTAATAACTCCGATGCCTCGCTTTCCTTATCAACATATGGCATATTCTCCTGTAATATCCCTTTGTACTTGCTATATATATATTGCCTATTGAGTCTCTTCAATATACATACAATATTCATAACATGGTATCAGAGTTTAGGTTAAAACTCTAACCTCATTCTACTTCCGCATCTGCTACCCCGGGAGCAGAGATCGATCCTCCCGAAGGTGGCCACTTCTTCGCCGGCTGTACATCCCATTACCGGATCCATGCGGATCCACCGCCGTCGACACACTCGGATTCTCGTCGATGGCTACCTCAAGCTGGTGACGTCGTCGCCACTACACTACATCTTGATGCTCGTGTTCGCTGGCAGCCGCCACCAAATCGACGCCAGGCCGTCGCTAGACTGTCGTCGGATCTCGTTGCGCCTGGATCCCGGTGAGTCGCTGCGGCCATCCATCTCTTAGACCGCCGCTGCCGCTCGCCTCTTCTGGATCTGGCCGCCGCCATTGCCCACTGCCGTCTCGCCTGTGTTGGCTACCGCCATATGCCCTGATCTGGTTGGATCTGGCCTCGCCTCGTTGCCACCGCCGACCTTGATGCGCATAGATTCGGTCGCTGCCGGCCAAGTCCTGCCTGGATCCTGTCGTCTCCCACACCCGCCGCCGCCGCATCGTCTTCATCTTAGCTACTGCCGCCATCCTCTTCTTGAACCGCTACCACTGCTCGGAGGAGGCGCGCCGCCATCGTCCACGAGGAGGGGGAGAGCGAGTTCGGTCGTCTCCACCGCCAACAAGCCCAGATCCGGCCTCCCTGCCGCCAGATTCGGTGCCCTCTACGCCGTTGCCACATCTCCCTTGTGCGCTCGCCCACCTGCGCCTATGCCCGTGCCTACGCCATCCTCTGTCTCCCGCCTCCTTGCTGCCGGGTTGGCCTGGGTGGCGCCGTCTATGGAAAAGGCATAGAGACTGTCACATGAAAAGGCTCTTCTGTCTGGGAGA
The DNA here is from genome assembly GCA_017311315.1 of Dendrocalamus latiflorus. Taxonomy (NCBI): domain Eukaryota; kingdom Viridiplantae; phylum Streptophyta; class Magnoliopsida; order Poales; family Poaceae; genus Dendrocalamus; species Dendrocalamus latiflorus. The sequence continues at coordinate 23,955,009 of CM029675.1, forward strand.
AAATTCGCCTGGCTTTGATCAGATGTTGCGCATGGTTGTTTCACAAGGGCGGTTTAGCCTGAAATCACTGCTAGTATCTGTGTTCTTTTGAGTCAATCTTCGAGTCATTTTCTTTTGAGTCTTCCGTTGTGTCCATTCAAGTCCATAGATTCTTTTTCAATTCGTCCAAACCGTGCAAGTCCATAAATTTATTGTCAGTCTTAGAAGTATAGGAATTTTTCTGCATGGTAGCAGTCGCTACTCTACTCTCTGAGCTGCTTGCAAATCGTAGAAGTTGTTATGATGCCGCCGCTTCTCTAGCCGCCGCCCCAAGCTTCTAAGACCGCCGTGTGTCTTCTACACCTATGCACTGCTCCGCCGCCGTCTTGGGCTTCGATTTGCGCCGTCATGCTTCTATCTATTCCTTTTCGGCTTAATTTGACAATTTATTCAAAAACTGCACACAACAACGACATTATCAAGACTCAGACTTCGGATTTTTTTTTCTTGTTTTAGTGTTAACTCTTTTTCAAATGTAATGTTGTTACATACGCCTTTCATTTGAGGGAAGTGTTAAGGGTACATTTGATGGGAGATGTTGAGGGTATTAAAGATAGAATAGGAATTGTATTATTCCTTTCCTTACATGTCTCGCTTTTCTTTTCCGCATATGTCATATTCTCTTGTAATATCCCTTTGTGCTTCCTATATATATTGCCCGTTGGGTCTCTTCAATATACATACAATATTCATAACAAATTACACAACAAAATGAGTTTTTTTTTTGGATATTTGAAGCTTGAAAGTACCCAAATGGAACTAGTATTGGCAGAAACAGATAAATTGAAAATTTTCTGAAACTGTACTCTTAAAAATGTTGGAGTTGAGGTAGTAGTATCTCTTTCTCGGATGAACAACCAGTGGTTTGTGATAGACAGGTAACAAACTATCGATGGCCCCGGCTAGTTGTTGCTGGGCAATTCTATCTGTCATATTGGATATCCTAGCGAAGTTGCGTCCGATCGCCATCTCAATATTTGATAGATGACACGAGAGGCTCCCTTTGGCTTTTCCTAGCACGGCCGTAGAAATCAAAATGTTAAATATTATCCCAAAACCATCTCATTATACCCATCTTTTTCACCGGTGTGTCCCATAGAATTCATTCTACCATTACCACAAGGCTTAACACACAGCTATCATCAAACAGAGTTAGGTCCAGCTTTTCCAACTTGCTTGCAGCCATTGCTTACCACTTTTCTGCAAGTGGAAAAGGCTGGCGCACTTGCCGAAATTCCATTTTACTTGCGAATGGCATGTGGTGGGCTGCTGTAGTGCCGTAGCCCGGTGCGCTCATTCCACAAAGCAAACCGAAGAGAGGAGAAGAATAGAAGAGAAAAGAAGAGAAAAGCAAAGCTGATCCTGACCAGGACTTGGATTAGGCAAGCTAACAGTGCAAGACAAGCTTCTGATTCCTTTCGTCCTTGCCGAAAGGATGGACAGCTCAGGGTTGCAGGTCCCAACACCTATTCACATGGCCAAGAACATGTTGTGAGGAATTCTGATGGGCGATGGCTGTTCTTGTATGTGACTTGCCGCCCGAGGGAGAGGAGAAGAGAAAGAGAGAAAGGAACTTCTCTCCATGATCTCTGAATTGTGAGGTAGGTTTTGCATGAATCCTTGGAAGATTTACTCTTAGCCGATGGGCCAGTATGTTGGTTTTGCACTGTTTTCTGTTAGCTATGGTTTGTTTGAATGTTTGGGTTTTTATTTTGATCCATTACCAGTTTGATGAGTTCCCATGCTTGCAAAAAGCTGGAAGTTTTTATCAAATATAGTGATTGCAGCTGATTAATTGGATTGGTTCAACAGAAAATCTATCAAAACTATTATGTCAGGAATTCAGAGTTTCTTTTTACCATGGTTTCCTTTTGATTTGTTGGATTGGTTCAACAGAAATTTGTCAAGAGTAGCGAGAATAGAACGTTGGTACCTAGCATGGCAGGTTTCTCATGGCCAGCTGTTTGCATCTCCCCTGTTCTGCTTCTGAAAAAGCCCAGTTCTTCTGTTTTGGCTACTTCAGAGAAATATTCGTCCTTTGCCATCGAAATCCGGCTGATCACTAATCTTGACCTAAGTGCAGTGATCCAACTGGTGGTGAACTGCCTGGCGAACTGAAAAATCAACAGAAGAAACAAGAAAGGTTATTCCCACTGCAGAAAGAACAAATTATCTAAAATGGGAAAGCGAAGTCACAGACGGTCCACTGGACAAGACGAAAACAATGTAGGCTGTGTGTGGGGGCTCATTCGCATGCTTTATTTCCGCGGTGACCCCAAATTCTTGTTGGATACGAAGCAAGTGAGCGGGAGGCATAAATTCCGGGAGATCACAGGTAAAATTTCTTCACTAATAGTTGCTATGAAATTCTGTAGTTATCTTAACATACGGGTTAAGCTATGAGCTCGTCTTCAAGTTGCGTTGGAACTTCAAATGCTGTCACTTGATCCAATAAACTCACTTCATTTTCTACGAAAAACCAAACGAGATGCTAATATTATCAATTTGTTTGTATTTGCTTGGTTATTTTTACCGGGTTATTTCAGGAAATTGTATTCACAGTTTAGAAGTGCAACCTGCAGCAGAATGAGTTTCTTCATTCTCTGCATTATTTCCTAAAGTAAAATAAGATCAACTGCATCTGATGTACAATCTAGAATTAGTCAATGGTAAAAATGTTAATATTGTTCAGCAAAACAATATACAGTATAAATTTTCTGTTGACTTGTAATGATGTTGAAAATTATTATGATGATGGACCCTGTAATTTTTCAGACAGAGGGCACTCAACAAAGAAGTCCAGGGATTTTGAAGAAATGGGTGAAGACGATGTAAGTTATATGAACTAAGCAAGTAGTGGTTTGAGGAGCAAATCCACTAGTTATATTTTATTGACTACCATAGTCTAACTAACACTGTTATTTTAACTGCAAAGACTGCAAAATATCTGTGTTGTCAACAGTGAAGGCAGTGACACACTGACGCTAAATCATGCTTGTTATCTAGGCCAGTTTATCCATTAAGTTGTATGCTTGAGGGACTTAATTTTCAGAACTAGCAAAGAACCATGTTTTACTTCTAGAAAAAGTGGCATTCCATCAACTTGGCATTTGACAGCAGAAGGCCACCAGTGGCTCACGGCTGTTACAACCCAATATATAATTGTCTCCAATATCATGCATGCATTCAAAAGCCTCGATTTTTCCTAAAGCAATACCATTTTACTTTTTGTGTTTTTCAGAACATAGAAGAATGCACTTCGCAGAAACGAATCATCAAAAAACTTACGGAGGACAAATTGGGAAACGTAAATCTTTCGAAGAAAATTCCAAACGATGAGGTTCAAAGAAGATTAGCTGACCTCCGATATGATATCTCTCTTGATGGAAGTTCAAAGCATACAAATAAACCAATGGGGGCCTTAAATCACCACACAGACATCTCCACATCTTATTTGTCTGGATTAATGGATGCTGAGGGTTCCAAGAGCTTGAGCCATGCTGAAGAATATGATCTCAAATCTGCCTTGGCAAATTTCCTAGATGAGATTTATAGGTGCCACAATGACTGCCCACATGGTGATTGCAAGAATAAGAGCGAATTGTGTCCTTCACTGAAGTCCATAATCCATAAGAAGCTTAATTATTTAAATAATCCTCATTGCAATCTTCATTATGAGCAATCTCAAGAGAGCAAGGGAGAAAAGCTACTAGATGAGAATAGTCTTTCTAACAGCAGGGCAGCTCAATCCAAAGAATTTAAGGATGCGTTGGAGATACTGAGTTCAAACAAGGAACTTTTCCTGAAGCTGCTTCAGAAGCCAAATTCACATATATTAGATAATATCCAAAAGCACCAAAACAGTAGGTTGACGACTAAGTTGGAGCCGGATCAAATTCTTGGACAAAGTAATTTTCTTGAAGAAACAAGATCCTCAAATCATCATGAGTTGGCTACAAAAGCTCAGGGTAAAGACAGCAAACATATGTTTTTCTGGAGAAAGGATAAATCAAACAGAAAGCAGATGCCAGAAGGAACCAACAGATCTCAACTTGTTAGCAAAATAGTTATTCTAAAGCCAAATCCAGGAAGAGAGATCGATCAGACAGTGACTACCGGTGCAAGACCTTCACATCAGCAACCTTGTACATCGCAAGCTCCAGAATACAGTGGAAGGGAAAGCTCAAAATTTTCAATTAAGGAAGTCAGGAGGAGATTCAGAATTGTGACTGGTGAAAGTAGAAGAGAAAGAAATGCGGTACCTGCAGATGACCTTCAAAGAGATCCACGTAGGTTCAAAGGTTCCGTTATTGCAATTAAGAAGGATTCTAAACATCACACCGAATGGAGCTTGGCAGACAAATCTGCATCACATTTTAAGAATGACGTCAGGCCTTCAACCAGCAGTAAGCAAAAGCAACAAAATAGCAGCCAGAGTGAAATCAGTGATCGTATAGAAGCATCAAAAGGTGCACCTATCTTCTACGAGGAAGCCAAGAAGCATTTAACGGATATCCTAAAGGATAATAATCAATACGCCAAGTATCCAACAGTCCAAGTCGCAAAATCCTTGGAAGGAATGCTTTCTCTCCCTCATTGCAATGTATCATCACCTAGGAGTAACCCTAGGGAAAAAGGGCGCATTGACCTCTCACCTGAAGAGACAGATGTTTGCTTTGTATCCATGGTTGATAGAGAAGAATCTGCACAAGAGAAAAGCCAATCACGGGACAACTCAGAGAGCACTGCATATTGTACTAGTGCAGCAGTTGATGATCAGGTGGTGGTTCAGGAAGAATATTGCATGAAAGAAGAAGCACAAGAAGGTAATTTCAGTATTCGCATAAATCATCAGGATGATCTGAGTGGTACTTTTTTATTCTTTCAATAGAAATAACTCTGGAATCTTGGGCAGGAACAAGAGATGTTGCTGATGCGGTAGACGCCATGTGTATTGAAAGAGTTGACAAATTCGATAGTTCTGAAATAATTTGCAATGTACAGTGCATCCCAACCGAACTCTGCAGAGACAGCCCACAGCCAGTAAGCTCAAATAAATGCATAGTATTGTTCCATCTTTTGTTTGTGATTATTATTTCAAATGTCTCATGTTTCATTTATAGGAAATGTTAGAAGAAACAAAACAAGGAAAAGAACCTGTTCAAATGTTCCTGAACTCTCCTGAGAGCGTTGTTGAAAAGTTGGAGCAGCAAGATCCAGAAACACCTGAACCAACAGCATCAGCCAAATTAATTGCACATGGTTCTCCCGAGCAAAGCTATGAAAAGCAAGAACAGCCCAGCCCTATATCTGTTCTTGATTCACTCTATGAAGATGTTAGCAATCCTGAATGCGAAAACATGAAAGAATGTGAGTCCGATTGATACAAATTACTTTAACCTTTTCCCCTTTACTGATATAAATAATCTGTTCTGACATATCTGTTCTGAAATAAGAATGTGAATTCTTGACTTCACTTTTTTATGACATACAGGTGAGCTGCATGAAGATTTTCGTGGGACCCTGTACTTCCCAGATAATGAATCAAATGTAAAGGTCTTCTGGGAGGACAAGAATGTCAGGTTTGATTATATAAAGTTGGTATTAGAGCTCTCAGAATTATGTGCAGAACAAAATCTAGAGGTATGGTATCTAGAGGAGGAATTAATCAGCCCTTGCTTGTTCGAAGAACTGCAGAATCAAGGTGATCAAACAGATGATCTGAAGCTTCTGTTTGATTTTATCTGTGAAGCTCTAACAGAGATCCAAGAGAGATATTTTAGACTCTCTTCTTGGTTCTCTTTTCTCAAACACGAGATACAGACGGTTCCAATAGGAGAAAACCTCATCTCAGAAGTTGACAAATATGTTGAAAGTTATCTCCAATATAGTTTTCCAAGTACATTAGATCAGATAATTAAAAGGGATTTGGAAGTTCAGACATGGATGGACATTCGATCGAAAACTGAAGGAATTGTTGTGGAAATATGGGAGTTTGTATTAGATGAATTAATAGATGAGGCTGTCTTTGATTTGTGGATTTGAAGTTCTGATCAGATCCCTTGTCAGTGGTGCTTTGTGATGAGTATAGTCATTAGGTAGAGTTGTAGAAGTTTTCATGCTGACAATAACCCTTTTTATGCGGCAGAATAACATGGGCTACTATGTTTGGCCTATGTGAGCATCATGTGATTGTGAATTTTTTAGGACATTTACTAGTCAAAGTGTCTAACTGCAGTGGAAACTTTCTCATGCATGACAGCTAATGTTTCAATCCTGCAAACCTCCGAGTTGTGCAATTTCTTTGGATGAAGTTGGACAGTCTGTCATAGCCATGCCTCTGGACAGCTAAAGTACACAGCAATCTGAAAGGCCTTGCAATTTTCCTCTTGTCCACTGTGCGTATTGTGTGCATGTGTGAGTCATATACACTTTCCAGCAAGGCTAGATCAAGCTTAATGTATATGTAATGTATTTGTGTGTACATGTGTAAAGTTTCTCGAGAATAATACATGTTTAAACGTTATCACATATGGCAAATCAAATACTAATACATTTTCAGTATGCTTATAGCACACTCTCTTTCATTGTAGACAGATAAACTTCTCACATTTGCACATATGCACTACATGGATTTGCTGTCACTCAAAAGTATGGAAGGATTAATGAAAACAAAAAGGATGTGTTACCCATTTCCATTACTAAATTATGCTTCCACAGATCAATAAACCTCCTAGAAACATGAGTATGCCTAATCCGATCGCCAAGGCTATGGGAATCATCTGCAGGCCTAGGTTTGAGCTACTTGAAAAAGAAAAGAAAAAAATAAGCGTCACTCGTAAATCAATTGCAGATAAAACATTGGAAGCAACACTATCTACTAGTGAAACACACACATCCAACTCCTGATGTGAGTGAGTACACAGATTATATCAGCTTGAATGCGTGCCATCATGCACCCAGTTCTGGTGTCAATAGTCAAAACCTCCCAATCCAAAAGCATCAGGAACTTGGAACTGGCTGGCACTCATCCACTCAGCACGGGACGCAGCACCCAGTTCACTTGGCTATTTGAAATTTCAGCCATCATGAGATCACCATGTGCGGCTCGCTGAAGAGCAGTTAATCCACGCCTACACCGCACCACTAAGACCTTAATTTCTTCTATAATATCTTAGATTGGGTTTAAACTGCCCATCCAAAAAAAAAACAAGGAAGAAATTCAGTGGCTCCTACCAGATGCTGCGTAATTTCCCGAGATGTTTGTGGCCTGCGAATCCAGGATAAAAAAATTTACGCAAACGAACAGCAAATCGAGCACTAGAAACCAAAATTTCCAGGAAATCTCGTCATGCTAATCACCAACCCCTCGATCCCCACAGATGCACCGCGGCTGCTAGGCCCAAACGCCGCGCCGAATCGAAATCCCTAACCAATTCAGCTGCTGCGAGAAGAGCGGACGCATTTGAGACGTGGGGATCGATCCACTCACATGGAGAGCCTGCAATTGGAGCGAATCCTTCGGTTGGAGATGAGATGAACAGCCGCTCCTGAGCTCCCCTTTGCTTCTCCGCCTTGGTTCCTCGAGCGCGCGAGATCGGAATTGAGGGGCGAAAAAAATGGCGGATGAGGTTAAAAAGCCGTCGGCTTCTGTAAGGATGGATCGAGCCCGCTTGCTTCGCCCAAACTAAATATTTATGGGCTTTGCAAGGATGGCCGGTTTTTCAGTCCGGCCCATCCCTGCCACTAAATGTGTTTTCAAACCTGCCCTAATAAGATGATGTTTTTGAATTAATTAATTGAATCATAATAAAATGATGCATTGGTAGAGCTTTCATGCCTCACGTTTTCTTGTGATAGTCTGGCAGAGCCGCAGAGGTGCCAATGATCTGACTAAACTGCTTGTTTGTAAAACTCTTGTCAAGCCAGGATAAAATGAAGGGTAAATTTAAAAGACTAAGCTAAATTGATAAATATAGTTATTTACTCTTGTGCAATCTAAATTTATACATGAATAGAAAAGAAGCAAAGTAAAAAGAGAGAAAATACAATAAAAATACCTCGATAATGAAAAGCGTGTCCCAAAAACATATAAATATTCCATTAAAAAAACATGTAAATATGCTTCCAGTGAGTAGCGATCTGTCATACGTATGTCAAAATTAGTGATATAAATTGTAAGTGATCATGAACATTCAAAATAAGTGAAACACACCACGAAGGCACTAGCGTGAATTATGAGGCAAATTCGAACCACGCAGTAAATTTATTCTGCGAGATTTTATGTCTTAGAAGGGTCTTATTATTCTATCATCATCAATGCTTATAAATATCTCTCGTTTAGTGTAGCACAACATCAAGTCATTAAGCCACTTATTGGCTATATTGTTGCATAAATGAATTTATGTGAATGTGGAGCTAACATATTTACTGAGTATTTAAAAGGTTTAGTCCCTAAAATGATGATGAGATGCATGCTAAGGGTTAACATGAAGATCAAAGTGGCTCAAGACAAAGGTATATGTAGATTAGGATCCATTTTTGCTCTTATCGGTCTTAGGAGAAAGGATAGAAGACCAAATTATAAAATAAATGACATACCATTAAGAGGGATTATGGCTAGTAACTTAATAGCATATTCTTGTGCCATTTCGATTAATTTAGGATCATGTATTCTCTTAAAACTAAAATTGATAGCCAATCTATGCTCTATCTGGATAATCGGAAGTACCAGAGTGCAAACGGCAGTACTTCCGCTTTTCAAAAGTTCCGTCAAAACGAGCGGAACGTTTTTTTCCCGGAGAGCACCCTTGTAATCACTTTGTCTCTACGAAAAACGGAAATACCGGAGTTTCAACAGCGGAACTACCATAGAGTGATAGTATTGCAACCTTACACGGTACATCCGAAGCACAGAAGCTCCGAAAATCCGGGTGGAACATTTTTTCAAGAGAGTGCCAACTTTTGGCCTCGAAGCAAACAGAAGTACCATGGCAAAATTTCGGAACTTCCGAATATCGGAACTACCGCGATTACAACGGCGGTAGTTCCACACTAACTTTCAACTGCTAGTTCTGAATATCTAAAATAGTCGTTACTGTTGTGTCAGAACAAGTGCGGTAGTACTAGCCAATGAACGACGATACTTCTAATAATGAAGAAACGACTTAGTTACCCTTCATAATTATTTTAGAAAGATAAATAAGAATACTTTATATGTTTGGTAATACATAAATACATATGAGAAAAGTCCCATTAAATCTACATACAAGTATTATATCTATCAACAAACATTTTAAACTATACGACTTATATTTCTCAACAACGAAGTATTATTGTACGCGTACCGCTCCATAAACTTGTGCAGCTCGCCACTACTAGATGCAGCCAAGGAGGCATGGGTGTTTTGGCCACTTTTCCTTGGCAAAGTTGCAGTGATAGATTTGGCATCTACACTATTAATTCACCAGTTAAAACTATCCTACATCCACCCAACAATTACCTGCTCCACAGTCATGACCTTAACTACGTCCACACCATAATATGCACCCAGAATTGCACCATCCTAAAAACGTCCGCACCAGATTAAATCTCCTCTATTCTCTCTCCTTACTCAACCATATCCAATGGCCATGGTTCAATGTATCTGCAGTAACCCCTCCCGCGCCTCCACTCCCACCGCTCCCCCGTTCTCCGCGCCGCCTCCTCCCCTCCCGCTACGTCTCCCTCCGCCTCCCCCGCGCCTCCTCCGCTCCCTCCGCGTCTCCCTCCGCCTCCCCCCTCCTCCCCCGCGCCTCCCCTCCCTCCGCCTCCCCCATCCTCCCCCGCGCCTCCCCCTCCCCTCCCTCCGCCTCCTGCGGTGCGGGATTGGCCGGCGACGTCGGGAGTCCTCCCGGCCTCCGCCATCCGCTCCGAGCGCGGCGAGGGCGGCACCGCGATCCGATCTCCCACTCCTGCGGCGCGGGATTGGCCGGCGACGTCGGGAGTCCTCCCGGCCTCCGCCATCTGCTCCGAGCGCGGCGAGGGCGGCGCCGCGATCCGATCTCCCACTCCTGCGGCGCGGGATTGGCCGGCGACGTCGGGAGTCCTCCCGGCCTCCGCCATCCGCGCTGAGGGCGGCGAGGGCGGCGCCGCCGTCAACTGGGTTGCGTGCCAGCGGGGCGTTGTCGGCGTGAGAAATCCGAGCATCGCGTCCGCGACCTCCGCCATCAGTTGGGCGTCGTCGGCCTCCGCCATCCGCACCGCGCACCACCGTGCAGCATCTCCCTTAGATCGGTAATTCTGCCATCAGTTGGGTGTCGTCGGCCTCCGCCATCCGCACCGCGCACCACCGTGCAGCATCTCCCTTAGATCGGTAATTCTCAGATGAAATCTTTGTCACTAATTCTCAGATGGAAGGGGAGGGGGAAAAGAAAGATGTGGCCTTTCTTTAGTCAGATAGCATGCCTTCACACAAAGCTTGTAAAACAAGTGTATTTCTGGTTAGAATTATATCTGAAATCAAGAATTGTGCTCAACACTCACTCAAAGAAATCAACTAGATAACTAGACTCAATATGATATGTCTAGAGGTCTGATACGATGTTTGTGATTTTTTTCCCCTCCGTTTTAGCAGCTTTTTGGACTCTATGTGAGTGCCTACATCTTCCTTTTTTCCATCTCCAAAGGTGTCTGACACTCATGCCTGCCTGATTCTTTCTAAGTTCAAATATGAAATATATCTCCTGCCAACTGCCATGGCATATATTCTTTGCGCTTATTATTTGATTCTGGTCCACTATTTTCCTCATCACTCTGGAGCCTAAAATTGCATTCATATTCACATGGGCAATTCATGATCAAATACCTATTTAATTTCGCATCTTACTTTCCCTTTGTTGTTTTAGAAAAGGGAAGGTAAACGTTCCAGGGAAGGCAAACGCATCTTACCTATTTGTACTTCCAGCGGTGCTACTGCATCCCACAACTTTGTCTTGGAGACCAAAGTGCAGGGAAGATTTCAGGGTTCTCCTGCGGTTATTAAATACCGTGTTCCCACAAAGGCTGCACTTCAGGTTTATTTGTTTTACATATTTTATTTTTTATGTAGTATTTCTGCAATTGGTGATTGCTTTATGTTTTACTAGAGAACATAAGTGGCATGTTCAGAGAATTGGTTATACTATTCCAGGTATCAATTTGAATTTGATTGCTAAATGCTAATCAAATGCGTCGTCAGAACCACTTATACATGGCTGGTGATTGGTACTTTGGTAGCGGGCATCAGATGCACTTAACAGAGCTTTTGATTAAGGACTACCCCATGTGATTCCCTTAGTCCATGGATCAGTAGTGAGGGGCTGAATCTGATGATCTTAAATAGCTGATTAGTACTTACCATGCTGAATATCATTCTGTACTGTCTACTGTGTCGTTTGGCAATGTTCTGTTCCCTGAGCTTAAATAGCTCATTTTCTTTTCTGAAGGAGGCCTATTCAACGCCCATCCTTCCACTTGATATTCTCGCTAAGAGACCTCCACAGCAGAAGTTTGAATGGGTCAGTTATCATGTCTTATAATTAATCTATGCTCTACATGATACCTAGCTCTAAATATTAGTAACAGTAGCTGTGACATAAATGATGAACATCTCTTGAAGGTGTGACCATGAGCAAAGCATCATTTTCCACATCTGTTAGCATGCATGTACTGTATTCACTGCACATTACCATATGTCTAAATTGTTATGTGCTTATGTATGTCCAGTATTCACCACACATTACCAAGCAGTCAATTATGAGTATAATAGTTTCTTATGTTTCATATTCACATCATCATTTGTATATGCACTTTTTACTTTTTAGCATTTTTCTGTGGCATGAAATGCATTATATCTACTGATTAACACAGTTTGATTTTCATTGCAACATGGTAACAATGTAAGAAACCTTTTTTTTTACAATACTGTGAGCTGACATGAACCCATCTATGCTATGTTTAACATTATATTTTCAGTTGTGCCACTGTTTCTTATCAAAGTCCTATGTCCTCTTTCTCCTTCATTGGTATGCATGCCTTTGATGTAGTTGAATATGTAACCTGTATTGTGATTGTTCGAAAATTTGAACTTATCTGAAGCTAGAGTATGCTATATATTCAATCTATATTTCACTTAATCTTTTTTAATTTGTATCCTCATCCTCAGTAAAAATCATTTTCTCTGCAAAAATGTTTTGAGGTGTTTGCGTTACTTTGGAGCATGGACAAATAATGGGCTTACACTTTCAGATAAAACATATGAATTTGCCATCTCTTTATTTCATTAAAGACTTTAGGCCGTATTAGGTATGCAACTAATGCTGTGGCTGCTGAATTTTATACTATATATGCATTGCTTTTAGCCTGCTGATGTCTCTGCCCTGCTGTTAATCCCTAATAGAAGTTAGGCATGCATAGATATGTAATTTTGGGATTGTTACACGTCATTGCTGTGTTACACATATCATCATTTGAATTGACTTCAAATATAGGAGGCTAAGGTGCTAAATGTCTTTGCCTATACTGTACTGTTATTGTATAATTGAATTGCGTTGCTAATGGGCACTACATGCATCTTTATAACTGTCACATGTATCAATGTTATACTGTTTATATCCAACTATCTTCTGTATTCAAAAATTCACAATGCAAATATAACGACCTAACTGTGCTAGCAACACCTAATGGGAATTTTTGTCGTCAACATGTTGACAGCATCTAATATTTGTAACAATAAGCCTTTCTCATTCTTAATGAATATTCTCTATCTCTACCCCTATAAAGCACCAGTTAAAACTATCCTATATCCACCCAACAATTACCTGCTCCACAGTCATGACCTTAACTACGTCCACACCATAATATGCACCCAGAATTGCACCATCCTAAAAACGTCCGCACCAGATTAAATCTCCTCTATTCTCTCTCCTTACTCAACCATATCCAACGGCCATGGTTCAATGTATCTCCAGTAACCCCTCCCTCCGCCTCCCCCCATCCTCCCCGATCTCCGCCTCCCCCGCGCCTCCGCTCCCACCGCTCCCCCGTTCTCCGCGCGGCCTCCTCCCCTCCCGCTACGTCTCCCTCCGCCTCCCCCGCGCCTCCTCCGCTCCCTCCGCGTCTCCCTCCGCCTCCCCCGCGCCTCCCCTCCCTCCGCGTACTAAGTGGGAAGTGATTTGCTTGCTTGGCATACCAATTCTCTGCTGGTTACCAACTTAACATGCAGTGATCATGTCTGCTTATTCTATTTTTTATTTTTATGGGTCAATGTGATTCGATCATGTGTCTGCGTATTCTCTTTTTTATGGATAAATGTGATTGTTTTCATGGAAGGTTTGGTAATGAACTTGCTTAATTGTCTGTTGGAAGTTATTGTATATAGCAATTTTAGCTGCCAAGGTGGTTATCTCAATCTTTGCACGCTGTAATCAACTGTTCATTGTGTTCTTTTGGGTGTTCCCACATATAGATGATTGCTTCGATTCTTCACGTTGGACTAGAGTGTTACTCATTAGCTCCCTGTTAGGTTATAATGCCTTCACCTCTTCTGACATTTGCACCATAAACGTGAACTCCATTTGCCTCACCCAACGGTTATAACAACTTTTTATGGCTCTGAAGCTTTTCTAACATTATGGAGAAAAATCACTTGTTCAGTATGCAGTAGCTGGGAATTTGTTTCAGAAATGCTCAACAACGGGAAACTGACCAATCATTGGTTATTGCATCTTCCTCAGTTTGGTTTTCCATGTTGCTGGCTGGTTAAAAAAGACATGGCAACTCAGAAAGCAGAGCGCACTGCGTTAGGCGAAATAACAAACAACAACACAGGTATGAACGCTTCCTCAACTGTCATGGCATTGCTGTCAAAATTTTTGTAATTCTCAGTTTTGTATTTCTAAACACCTGCAGCACTTGTGGATGAGGCCGAGCGAAAGAGGGAAGAGAGGAATAGAAAACAACGAGAATACCGAGCAAGGAGAAAGGCTGAAGAGTCCGCCGATCAAAGAGAAGAAAGAAATAAAAGGCGCCGGGAACAACGATTATCGAAGAGGACAAAATCATCAACACATACTGTAGGAGCTGATTATGGTATTGTATATAAATATCACAATTTACTCCATGAAAAAGGCCCCGTTATTATTTACAATGTTGCTCTTTATTACCAACAAAATGTGTCTTCCACTATCTCATAATAATTTATTGCATGAATAGCTCGACATGGAGTGTGTTCAAGTATTCTCCAAGCATCAAACGCTCAAGACAAGGAAAATGTCTTTCCTGATGACAACATGGATTGGTTACATAGGAATCATAATTATGTCCGGACAAGACAACCGACCTATGATAATTCTTGTGTTCCAGACAAACTATCAGGCCACACTCTAATGGATGCAAGTGCGGCAACTCCAGGTGCCATCCTGCTATTTTTTCCATTTGCAATATGTACAGTTATATGTACAGCTGATCTCACCATGTCAATGTTTTCCAACCATTCATGACCAGTTGGCAACTCAAATAGGCAAAAGGCCCTCGCACAAAGAGAGAGGTACAACAATATGGATCAGAACAGCAACGAACATTTGTTGCAGAGAATGAGGGACTACAGTGCAAAGAAGAGATCACAATCAGTCAGTGTCTTGGAGAAGGAAACGATGCATATAAAGCCTGCTCAATCTACTATAGAACAGAGTGATATAGAGTATGATAGTGCCTTGTTCGAACCTACAAACAATGAATCTGATCAAGGTGTGTTCTTTTTCTATGTTTACGATTAAATGTAGGTTTGTTCAATTTCTAATTATAGTAACTCATGTTCGAGCAAACATCATGCAGATATTGATGATCTTCTTGATGACGATGAGACCAGGAAGTACGTTGGTGAAGGTAACTTTATTTTGTGTGTCATCACATGTGTTTTGCTTCTTAATGTTGTGTAGTGACGCCCGGTGCTTGATTTCATAACAGATGGTTCCTTCGAGTCCTATCGTGTCAATGTCAATGGTGTAGATCTAAGTAACAATGCAGATCCTTATGATTATGTCTACCAAAATTTGCCTGATAGGCACCATGTTTTGAGAAAGGTGCCTAACTGCTTGTACTGTGGAGCAATGAGATTTCAATATGAACCACCTGCATTCTGTTGCAGAAAAGGAAAGATAAAAGTACATGTTCCACAGACGCCTGATGAGTTAAAAAGGTTATTCACAAGTCAGGTAGATAATGATGCAAAATATTTCAGGCAAAATATTCGGTACTTCAACTCACATTTCTCTTTCACGAGCCTTGGAGTAACCTTGGATCGACAAGTTGCCACCGCAGCAGGGACTGGTATATATACATTTCGTGTGCATGGTGCCTTGTACCATCGCCTGGACCATTTGGTTCCAGGTTCTAAAGGGCCTCGCCACTTGCAACTCTACTTTTATGATACGGAGGATGAGAGTTTGGCGCACAGAGTAAAGAGATCGCCTGACCTAGATATCAATCTTATCAGAACTGTGCTGCGAATAATGGAAGGCAACCCATATGTACAGACCTTTAACAGAGTTGGAGCAATTCCAAATCTTCATGACTATGTAATTGAACTCAATACTAATGTCACGCCAGACCAAAGAAGGTACACATGTTCATGGATAAATAAATTTGAATTATTTTTACTAATAAATCAATGATTGATTTTATTTTATAAATATATGTTTCTTTGCTGAATACAAGGTACAATGCACCCACGGCGTCACAAGTTGCAGCTATCTGGTCAGATAGCAATGATCCCCAAAGATGTTTTGATAGGAGTGTGCTTGTGTATGCCAGAGGGGATCGCCCGCGCTATATCAAAGCATATCATGGATGTTATGATCCATTGGCATATCCGATGTTTTACCCTAAGGGGGAAACTGGCTGGAATACATTTATGCCATACAATGATATAGTGACTGATATGGAAGGACACACCTCTGTTGATCCAACAGATGCAGAAGATCCACAAGGTACCGTACATGATTTAATTTCCAATGCCTTAATAAAACGCATGGGTACATATACTAATGGTGAGGATGACGCAGACGTACAACAAGTTGAATACATGAGTAACATGGTGGAAGAAAGACAATCTGGAAGATTTGTGACAGCAAGAGAGTACTATTGTTTTTTGATGCAAGTTAGAGAGGGGCTTTTTAACATATTGCTATTTGGTGGACGACTTTTCCAACAATGGGTCGTTGACATGTACATAAAGATCGAGTCCATGAGGCTTGATTGGTATTCTAACCCTGATAACCAAAAACTCATACGGGCGGAACTATATCAGGTGAGTTATGCAATGTTTTATTATTGCAAAATAAAATGACACAACTATTCAATCCTATAAAATAAAATTAATCATCATCCATGCTGTAAATTTTTAATTTTCACGTAGGGTTTGGTTGATGTAATTTCTGCTGGAGAGACAAGGGCTTCAGAGGTTGGCAAGAGAATAGTGCTACCTCGTAGTTTCCCTGGTGGCAACCGTGACATGATGCAGCGATTTCTTAATGCAATGGCTATAGTCCAGCGTTTTGGGAAACCAGATTACTTCATCACCATGACTTGCAATCCGTACTGGGAGGAGATTACTCAAAATCTTGAGCCTGGCCAAACACCACAAGATAGGCCAGACCTGGTTTCAAGAGTATACAGGGCCAAGCTGCGGTCCTTAAAAGATTTATTGATCAAGAAAAAGTATTTTGGAGAGGTGGCAGCATATGTCCATGTCACTGAATTCCAGAAGAGGGGACTTCCACATGAACACATCCTACTGATTATGAAGAAAGGCAGTAACTTAACAACCCCAGATGCTTATGACAAAGTCATCTCTGCAGAGCTACCAGACAAGGATAAATACCCTGTGTTGCATAGCCTGGTCATCAAGCATATGCTGCATGGCCCATGTGGGGTCTTGAATAGAAAGTGTGCTTGTATGGTTAATGGAGAATGTCGCTTTCGCTATCCTAGACAGTTTTGTGCAGCAACACAGCAAGGCAAAGATTCATATCCTTTGTATAGGAGGAGGGATGATGGACGGCGTGTGAAAGTAAGAGGTGCCGAGTTGGACAATAGGTGGGTGGTTCCATACAATCCTGGGCTGCTTATGACATATAATTGCCACATAAATGTTGAAGCTTGCTCAAGCATCAAAGCTTGTAAGTACTTATTTAAGTATGTACACAAAGGCCATGACCGTGCAGCATTCTCTATTGATCCTGCTGGAGTAATCAATGAGATCCTTCAGTACAGGGATGCAAGATACATATCACCCCCGGAAGCTGTACATAGGATTTTCGGCTTCCACCTTTTTGGAGTTTGTCCATCTGTTTTACAGCTCCAGTGTCATCTACCTAATATGCAGTCTGTTATTATTGAGGAGACAGAAAATCTCAACGATGTTGTCAAAAAGCCATCTGCAACTATGACGACACTCACAGAATACTTCACATTGAACCGTGCTGATAGTTATGGAAGGAAATTTTTGTATAGAGAGATCCCAGAACACTACCGGTGGATTAGTGGTAAGAAGGCGTGGCATAGAAGAAAGCAGAGGGGACAGGTGGGGCGTATTGTGTATGCACACCCGGCTGAAGGAGAAAGATATTTCTTGAGAGTTCTTTTAAATCATGTACGAGGTGCAACCTCATTTGAGAATTTAAGGACAGTTGCTGGAATCACGTACCCTACTTTCAGAGAAGCATGCGAGAAGAGAGGACTCATAGAAAGGGATCAAACTATTGATGACTCCTTGAGTGAGGCAACAACTTTTCAGATGCCTGCAGCTCTGCGAAGGTTATTTGCGACTATTCTTGTGTTTTGTGAGGCCACCAACATCCGTGGATTGTGGGACAAGCACAAGGAATCTTTCTCTGAAGATTATAGCCGAAACAATCCTAACACAGCAGTAGTAGAACAAATGGTTCTCAGAGACATTCGGGTAGTAGTTCAGTCAATGGGGAAGGATATCAGGAAATATGATCTACCTGAGCTAAATGATACGGGTAATATTTTCAGCACTAATATTATTCTAAAAAAATATTTTGTTGTAATAGTATATTTGGATGTCAATATAGTGCCTTACTGATAAGATTGACTATAACTCAAAATAAAATCCTAATTTGCTCTTTTAACTATTTTATATTTATTTACTTATTTCATGTTCCTGTTGTTGTGTCAAGCAGATGAATTTAACAATGACATTATGAAAGAGGTTAGGGAGGAACTTGCTGTGCCTGTCGACCAAGAACATTTGGATATAGATACATCTCTTAACAAGGAACAACGTGAAGGGTTTGATGAAATATTAAATTGTGTAATGAATAAGAAGAGCCAAGTGTTTTTCGTGGATGGTCCAGGAGGAACTGGAAAGACATTCCTATATAAGACACTTCTTGGTAGAGTGCGCTCAGAGGGATTAATTGCCATTGCAACTGCATCTTCTGGTATTGCGGCGTCGATATTGCCTGGAGGACGCACAGCACACTCAAGGTTCAAAATCCCAATTAAGCTTGCTGACAATAGCACATGCAGCTTTACAAAGCAAAGTGGCACTGCAGAGTTACTGCGTATGGCATCCTTAATTATCTGGGATGAAGTAGCGATGACAAAGCGACTAGCAGTTGAGTGTCTTGATATGTCCCTACAAGATATTATGCATTCTTGTTTGCCATTTGGGGGAAAGGTTATGGTATTTGGTGGAGATTTTAGACAGGTGCTACCTGTGGTACCACGTGGGACAAGAGCACAGGTAACAGATGCTACATTGCAGCGATCTTATTTGTGGGAAAGTATAAGGAAGATACGGTTGTCACGTAACATGAGGGCTCAGTCTGACCCATGGTTTGCAGATTACCTCCTTAGAATTGGGAATGGAACTGAAGAGACAATTGGAGATGATTATGTACGCCTTCCAGATGATATTTTGATTGCCTATACAGACAACGAAGAATCAGTAAACAAACTCATTCAAGAAGTCTTCCCATCACTTGACAAAAACGCAAGATCATCAGCTTATATGAGCACACGTGCCATCCTGTCTACCACAAATGAACATGTGGATCAGTTAAATGCAAGTATGATTGACAAGTTTCCAGGTGAGGAAAAGGTTTATCATAGCTTCGACTCTGTCGATGACGATTCAAGAAATAACTACCCTATTGACTTCCTGAACTCCATCACTCCAAATGGTCTCCCCCCGCATGAGCTCAAAATAAAATCCAACTGCCCTGTAATCCTTCTCCGCAATCTTGATCCTAACAATGGTTTGTGCAATGGAACAAGACTAATGGTTAGAGCATTCCAAGACAATGCAATTGATGCAGAAATAGTTGGTGGGCACCATGCAGGCAAAAGGGTGTTCATACCTAGGATCCCTATGTCTCCATCAGATGATATTTCACTTCCTTTCAAGTTCAAGAGGAAACAATTCCCAATTCGTTTGAGTTTTGCGATGACCATAAATAAAGCTCAGGGGCAAACCATCCCAAATGTTGGGATATATCTTCCAGAGCCAGTTTTCTCACATGGGCAGCTCTATGTTGCCTTGTCAAGGGGTGTGTCCAGGCAAACAACAAGAATTTTGGCTAAACCAAACAAGGAATTAGATCCAACCGGGAAGAGCACCAAGAATATTGTGTATAAAGATGTCCTCAAATGGTGACAAGGTGGTAAGTAATGTCCTAAATGACTATTTCTTAATAAATCAAGATGTCCTCGAATGGCAATAGCTGACACATAAGTACTGAACAACAGATTCCTCGAATGTACTATATTGTCGTATAGTACTTATGTGCTATGTCTGCCATTAGAATTGCAGTAGAATATATTTGATATTGACAAAGTGATTTTCATGACTTTGTCACTGTAATCCGAAAAATCAAAGTGGTATGGTGAATTTGGCAACAAATTATTTATTTCTGTTTTAGTTTCGAATGTGACTCTTGGTGATGAGGAGGCAAAAAAGCGGAAAGTTCAGAAAACTATTCTTGAGAGAAGGTGAATGCATCCACAATATTTTTTTTGTCCACAAGAATCGTTAGCGCCTTTACCTATTAGAGCAGGTGAGTGCATCCACAAACATATATTCTTTTTCTTTTGTATATTTAGATATGCTATCAATTTCAAGCTTGTTGTGTAGTTTGAATTAGCATCTGTAGCTGATACTTAGGTGTTCTTTGTTAATGAGTATTTATATTTTCTTATTTGGAGCTAACCATAGAATTAGTTTATCATGCAATGGTTTCAGACGGACGGGAGTGTCCCTAATACTCTGGTTATCACAAATTGTGAAGTTGTCAAACCAAGGGCTGCAGTTGCAGAACATATATCACAGGTTATTCATCATTTTTTACATGCCTTACAGTTTCGGTTTGTCAAAAGGAGAACCGAGTGATTTTTACAGGCGTATGCATATGCCGCCTCTGCCACTGAGGCCCTTAGTTCCAGTCCTGTCAATATGGTGATGTCACTGTCCCGGCATGTTTTCAGAATCGCAAATATCCTGCACAATTACATTGCATGCATCTAACACTGTGTTTAATTGCTGTACAGTTATTTGGATCACACATCTTAAGCATATATACAGCCATCCAACCTCCACGAGTCACGACTACGTGTCGAGGTCGCATTGGAAGATATTGAGGATCAAGTGGCCAAATTTATCCAAGCCACCATTTGCATCCAACAGCTGCTTCCTGTGGGCTGCAGATTCTGTGTTGCTTGGAATTGTGCAATGTGCAGGAATACTTCCCTACTGTGCTCAGGTACTATGAAACTGTAGCTGCAAAGTGAAGGAGAGGAATCTGACAGATGCATTGGATGTTGTTTTGGTGAGCTTCCTAGCGAGTTCTTGATGATGATGATGGGCATCTGATGCTTCAGAAGATACCAGCCTCAAGAAAGTTTAGTAATCTGGTTGCAGACTTGAAGAACATCAATTCAGTTTTCTGAAAAACAACAAACCTCAGCTTCTTTTTGGGGGTAAAATAAAACATCTACCGAATAAGCAGACTTTAGACGCAAGGATGTTGTTGACTTGCAGCACATGTTGCAGAAGGGCTGCTTATCAGGCAGGGCATAGGAAAGCAAGATCCATCCACTAACGCATATGCCATCAACTAGACCCCTTTTGGTACCTGAAGATGGCACCATGCAACTGAAGCTCACTGGTAGAAATGGCTGCTGATCTGTAGCCCCTTCTCATGATCGGTCGCTGTTGTGTTAATGTTGAAATTATCAGCATCCAAGTGGAAAGAAACATCATCTGGTCTACATGTTGATTATATCAGAGGCCAGACATCTTTAGGTTGGTTAGATCTTGTGGGCATGCTACTATACTAGCTTCTTTCTGTACAAAATTATGGCACCTATTAACTTACCTATTTCCTTTTTAAACTTGTCTGCAACTTGGTGCTTTCACTGCGCTAGGTAATTAAACTAGGATGAATTGGTATGCTTATTTTGGTGCATGTTTTTTGCACGCATATATTTAACATTTGCTTCTTGCTGCTTCCCAGTTTTGTCACCAGAGAATCAATTCACTAATGCTAGAAATGCTGCATTGGTTCTATTTAGCTGTAGTTCTGCATTGATTTGAATGATCCTGGTTAAATTTTGCATTATGATGCTTATGGAATGGTGAATGTTTGGGTCTTGCCCACTTTAGGTTTGGGGGATTAACTCATTATCTGTGTGCGTGCGTGTAGAATTTGTGAGTCGAAATAGAATCTCAACTTCTTCCCCAGTTCCAATTTCTAATCGGTGTACTCTTGGGTCCACCTCCTTCCCTGTGGCTGCCAAGCAGGATGCTCAACTCGAACTACCTTCGGCGACGTCTTCCTGCTCCAGCACCGGATCTCCGACTGTCGGCTGCTTCTTCCTCCTATTCGGGGGCGGCGCGGGCGCGCGACCTCTGAGTCAGCACGCGGCGGTGGATCACCCACGGGCCACGGCTGTGTGGCTTCGGACTCAGAGGTGGCGCTGCAGTAGAGGGGCTGCTCCTCCGCTGTGTAGCGGGTCCTCCCGGGGCTGCCCTTTCATTGTGATGTGTAGCTTCGTTTTCCTGGCGTCGTAGCCGATTGAGTTAATCGCTACCAGGTTTGTCCATATCTCAAATCTTCACAATTCTTGTACCACCGATTCCATGGCTGCATGTGCATCTAAGACAGAAATTTTTGTTATTCTCCCGATTACATATTAACATCTTGATTGCAAGTTTTGTCCCAGGATATGCATGTATCATTGTTCAATCTTTACACTTCTATCTTCATGATTCTAAAGTCTGTAATTCGTATATGAGGATATATAAAAATTCTGAAGTACCGGACAAAACACAATTAGTGTAATTTCTATCATAATCAATGTTAAGTACTTGAACATACAGTAATTTTGTTTTCAGGTGCAATGAAACAGAAGTTGAGGGAAGGCATCTGGGATGAAATTAGGAGGGATGTACAAGTACAACCACATCCGTCCTTAGCTCGCCTTAGCAGGATAATTACTTGTGGAATCTAAGAAATTTTCATCCTCATAATGGATCTGGTATGCACTAATTAGTAATGTTCCTCATTTCTATTCTTGGCACTAGAGATAAAATTGAGGGGCTCACAGGCTTAATTTATATCGAATGTGAGGTTATTAAAATGTTAGGTGAGCAAAGATTATTGAAGCTGATATAAAAATCTCTGGGTTGTTTCGACATATGATTACCCATGAGAATATTTTTAGACTTAAACTTCCCATGTACAAGAAACTGGCAGGGACCTTTTCGCGAGGATCAAGGATCTTTACGTAATTTCGGAAAAACGATTGAACTTTTTCGCAAAAACGGTCTCCCGACCGTACCGAATTCGGCCAGACACGCAGCGAACGGAGCGAGCGCGCGGAGGCAAAACGCCGACGTGAATGGCCTCGCCATCCAGGAATCCCCCGGGTTTGTATAGGTTATGATTCCCAAGCATTTAATGATCCTTCCATATGTCACTATGTAGGCTTTGCGCCCTTTGACCCGGTATTCAGCCTATGACTTAATGAAGTTTAAGTTGATCATTTCCTACCGCTGACTACAGTATGTTGGATAGTGTTTATTGTAGTAGGTTAGATAACAATTAATATTTGTCTATATTGTACCTAACCTACTATGTATGTAAGTACATAACTCATTTGAGTTGTGGATAACTCATTCTGTTAACCGGTCGTATGGTCTCGCGAAGCGGTCGCAAGACCTAGGAATCGATCGTAGGCTTTTGAGCATTGCGTATTGGGTGGTTCCGACCGGTCACGTATTTATATGACATTTATTTTGTGACAAAAATATTTGGTTATACAATATATGAGACGTGAATCTTAATGAATCTGATTGTTCGTTTTATTTTTTCAAATTTTATCTTGTTTTGTATTTTACCGTAGTGTTAGCACGGGCACACTACTAGGAATGGTATTAGATTACCATTGTTTTCAATTGTGAGTAAATAATCTTTTGTGTACTTGGTAAAAATATTCTACAATTAATTGTTATTTTATGACAGTGAAGTGTAATAATTCGTACAGGATGGGAATGCACTGAGAACCAAATTCTTGGTAGAGATGTTGAAGTAGAAGGACAACGAATCTAAAGACAACATTCCTGAAGATATACAAGAACTTATTAGGCGTGTGAGGATTTAGGTGGCTTCAAAAGATGTAATAGCTGTGATGTTATTTATTGGCAATGTTGCTCTTTGAGCATAATTGTTATGGACTCAACAATATGATAACTCATCATGAATCTCTTTTGGCATGAGTCTTAATCTATCTTTTGGCATGAGTCTTCTGCTGCTGAGCAACTAAAGGTAGTCTTCACTGCAAGGTTGTCTTAGCCGTCATTGAGTCAACAGATAATTTTTTATAAAATCGTCAACATATTTGAGGTAGTCTTCACTGCAAGGTTGTCATTTGGTTGTTTTCATATGCATCCCTTAAATGCCGCCGTAGCGTTAGCACGGGCACTCTACTAGTTCTTTTAGTTTTCTGGCGAAATATTCGGACCTTAGGTAAACGATCGATGATGATCAATAAGGTACATGCGTAATTTTTGCAGCCTTTCATGGGTTGGTTTTTACTGGGGGGTTGAAGTTAAGTTATGCGTGTATTGACTTGATTATTTTGGCTTTCTTGGGAAGACAACACGTTCGGGATCCGTCATCTATGCATTGATATTCTTACAAGCTACTCTACTATGGATTGATTATGGTCTGTTTAGTTACATCAAATAAGTAATCATTAGTTACAGTGTAATTTAAGTTAAGTATAATATAATTTCAATCATAAACCAGTTTATTTCAGTTTAACCGAACAGTACCTATGTCGATCGACAAACACTAGTCCATAGTACTTCACCGTCAATCTGTAAGCCAATTCATTGAAGAAAGCTTGATTCACCACTGTTGCGGTAATCGATCGAGTCCATAGAGCATAAGCCAAAGGATGAATGCATGGAACTGCAAATAATCTCGTAATCTTTCGATGCCGAATCCAGTGGCACAATGCCATACCAACTTTGCCAACTTTTCCAATCAACATCACATTCTTGACAGCCTTATGTATTCTAACGTTTGTGCCCTGTGTAGTTGCATGGCCGTTTGCATCGGGCGTGCCTGAAAGCTGAAACGAGCCAATCAATCATTCTGCAATCTGAATACTACACAGCATATCTCCAGGCCATCCCTTGTCTTTCCCCCTGTCTGCTGAACATGTTGCGCCACTCACAACAGTGATTGTTTCAGGTTAATTAGGCCCTGTTTGGAATGCGGGAATTTTTCCCGATTCCTGCGGGAATTGAACTGTTTTCTGCAAAATTCCTGCAAAATTTCTGTAAAATTCCTCTGTTCCAAACAGGCCCTTAGTTGGTTTGGTGTCCCCTCGGTCAGCGTTCACCAATGCACGATGTGACGGCTGTACAGAATCGGGGTACACACGTGACTACTTTCCAAAATGATACAGTACTTGCATTGGATTGTGTTTCTTTCCGCTGCGATTGATATTTTATAACTGATAGTTTTTTATTTTATCATGAGTGATTATATAAATAAATCGAACGCCAATAAGCAGCTTCAAAAAGTCTGTCTCGATAAACCGCTTTAAACAACGATAGAAAAATTATTTATTCAGAGAAACCATAAGCCGAAAAGAACAATCAATTATATTATGTGCAAATGAACGCACTTTTTTTTGTAGAACTTTTGAGTGGAATTCCGCAAAAAGTGATCGCTGCTGCAGTGCAGGCCGCTTGCATGGAGAAACTGATGATGTGAAGAAAACGACGATGAGACAGGTGCATGCAACTATGTGAATGAACATGTTACTTCACGTTCTAAGTTCAGTTGTTGTGTATAGTTAGTTTGATTTATTAGTAAGACTAGTAGCCAGGGGAGTATAGGGTAAAATCTGTTGAACTCCTGAGAGCAATTTGGAAAATTTTCAATTTGATAAAGGAAAAAAGAGAGAAAGGAGAGGGCCCCACCTATCGGTGGGACAACGAAGAGATAAGACTGCTGGCCTCCTCCTCCTCGTGTGCGCAGATAGGAGAGGCGTTCGGTCTAACCGATTCTCCTGGCCGACTGGGTCTTGTGGGGGCGACGGCGGCGCCATCGGCCAGGCGCTTTGGCACTGGCTATTCGACTGCAACCCGTCGGCCTCCTCCCCAATTTCCTTTAAAAGGTGGCCTTCCCCTTCTCTCTTGCATACCCAAAAGTAGTGAGTTCACTCATTTCCCCTCCGATCTCCCATCTCCCTTGGCAATGCTTCGGTTTTGAGCTTTCATGGCCGCCAGTCTGGTTCTTCCTGTCGCCAGTGGCTAGGCATCCCAAATCACCATTTTTTGGGTTAACCTCGTGCAGTTTCCTTATGTCGTTCCTTTGGATCTGGCAGTGAGGGAATAGTTGGAGATTTACCTTTAGAAGGTAGATTCGGCTGGGTGTTGTGACACCTCGGCCCATGTTGGTCCATGTGTGTGTGCACATGAATTTCTGGGTTAGTCCCACCTTGCTAGCTTATCTTGAGAAGCACTTACATATAAGCCTAGGACTCTAGGAGTTCCAATGGCAGCACATCCGGTAATCGTTTTGCGCGAAGCAAGGACGAAAGTGCAAGCGGGTTGCTACGTGTGCGTGGCCTATCCAGAATGTGGTTAGGTCTGAGCTAGTTTGGACCCTAGGGCGTTACAAATGGTATCAGAGCCGACTCTCGCGGTTACATGGACGCGTGCGGGTCAGGGGCGCGGGCATATGGCGCATGGCGCGTGTAGACCCGGAGTGGACACACGGCATATCATATGTGCTGGCACTGAACGCACGGACATGTGCCAAGAGGGGAGATCCTTATCATTTGCCCCGTTGTGGGTATGTTGGTCCGACGAGGACGTCGAGTTTTTTGAGGGGGGTGTATGTGACACCCTGACCCATGTTGGCCCATGTGTGAGTGCACATGAATTTCTGGGTTAGTCCCACCTTGCTAGCTTATATTGAGAAGCACTTACATATAAGCCTAGGAGTTCCAATGGTAGCACCTCCGGTTAACCGTTTTGCGCGAAGCGAGGACGAAAGTGCAAGCGGGTTGCTACGTGTGCGTGGCCTATCCAGAATGTGGTTAGGTCTGAGCCGGTTTGGACCCTAGGGCGTTACAGGTGTTGTGCCAAGTGTTTGAAGGAGAATCGGTGACTTGTTATTGGTGTTCACGGGTGCTCTTTGGCCAAAGCTCTCGTCGGTCTTGTGCGGCACCAACCCTGACCTTCAACTTCTACTTCGGCTACCTAAGATTGGAGTGTGGCATTGTATCTCTGTTTGCCATCGTCTCCTTGCGCGGCATAGCCATGCGCTTGGTTTTCTGGGACAACGCAGCCCGCGTGCCTTGCCTTTTTCGACTGCTTCTTAGTGATTTTGAATATCACCAGTACTTGAGTTTGTCATCTGTTTGCTCTTTGCAATTTTGAGATATATTTCTGATATTTGTGAGATATCACTGATTGGATATTGCAAAGTACTAGGTTCATTTGCTCGGTGATGAAATGACATATTCTTGATATTATATATGAATGACATATAACTTGCCTTCTTGCACGAAGTCTTCGATTGGCTCTACTTCTTCTGTGTCTTAATTTGTTCCTTCAGCGGCCTAATCAACAAATTCGGATGCTATCACAAAGAAAAGAAACCAAATAAATCTAGGCTCAAAAGGAAACGAGTTGGGAATAAAGTAAAATAGAAAAATTTAGAAAAGTTTTAAACATAGGAAAGTTTGGATAATTAGGGTCTAAACGGTGGTTGGATGGGTCAAACAGAGTTAAAAATAGGTTAGACGGGATCGAAATAGTCAAAATGAGTATAAATAGACTTAATGGGTTTTAAGTAAATAGTAACAGGTCAGATAAATAGTAATAGGTTGGCATTATTCCTCACGGGTCAGGTTGTCGGGTTTGGTAAATAGTATAGGTTGGGCTAATTCTAATGGGCTGCACAGTATTGGATTGGGTTGTGAATAGTATTGGGCTAGACTATGAAGAGTGTTGGGCTTGCATAGTATGGTCTAGCCCAATTAGCTGACTGGGCCAAGGAACTATCTGGGTTGGCTTTGCTAGCCCATCTAGGCAGCCCACAGAGTGTGAGCCTGGCTCTTTCAAAACTCGCCCTCATGGCTGACCGAGCAGAGGGAGCGGTAGCGGCGTGAAATTAGGCGACGACAAACGGAGGCAAGTAGTGGTGTGGTGAGTACATTTGAGACATGAGCAATCCATTTTGGGCATGTGCGCGGGTGAAAATGGTTTGAAGATGGCTAGCGATGGGGATACTTGGCCGAAATAGGAGCATGGCAAGGTGGGGCTTTGGTCGAATTAAGGGCGGCTCAAGCATCTATGAGGTGAGGGAAGTCTGGCAGTGATGATGGCTTAGCTCAGGATGGCTTGAGTTGTGCTAGCAACGGTGACAGTGAATGGCTGAGCTGTGGCACATGGCAATGGCGAGGTAGGGATGGTGAGGTAGGATGGGAAGCTAGGGATAGCTTCATGGCGTTGACGCAGTGCTATAGGTGTGGTTAATTTGATGGAGAGGAGCCTACATAGAGAATGTGGGTTTTGGGCTTACCGTTGAATACTCGGGTGTCGACGATGAGGCTTGGCCGGAGAGGAAGGGGAAGGTCTATGGGGTTGAGAGGCGATGTGAAAGATAGTGAGGGAGTCGCGAGGTTCGGCTCTATGGTTGACAAAGGTGATGGTGCCAGGAGCTACACGATGGTACACACGGCGTGTGGACAACGACGTGGGTGATCGAGTAGCTTCGGCACTGCAACGACGGTGCTGGAGGTGGGAGAGGCTAAGCTCCTTACTAGCACGGACGCACGAGATGGAGCGGTGAGTAGCGATGGGGCACGCGTGTTGAGTGTCTGGTGGTGAGAGGTGGCAGTGGTGTGATCTGGTGATGGAGTGGCGAGCCTGTGGTCAACAACAGTGTAATGGCGAGGTATGATCAGTCGGTGAGGTGACACAGTCGCTGTGCTTTTGTTGACGTGGCTGCAGTGACAAGAGGGCGAAGCTGGTTGGCATGCGCAAACAGCGGTTTGAAATACGGCAACGGGAGCAGGGGAGTGGCACCGTGGCCTAGAGGCGCCAAAGGTAAGGTGAAGGCGTATTTCCCAAAAGGAAAAGCAGGAAATTGAGATAAGATTTTGAATTTGGCAAAGTTTTCAAATTCAACCAGAATAAATTAAAAAAATTTGAAATTTTAGAGTTATTCAACAACTTTAGTAAAGATAAGGAAAGATAGAGATGACATCTTAGGACCAACAACGACTGACTATATAATTAAGGAGACAAGGTGAGATTATGGCTTTGATCAACTCGGCTTCGACTTCTGGCTTATTTTTCACTATTCATAAATTTCGTCTTTTTCTGAACTTTTGGCTTTTTGTTGAGCTTTTTTGCCGGTTCTTTTTTTCCCGTATTTGTTTGTATTATACGTAATGGGCTAACATATTTTTTATATTTTTAAATTTTTTAAATTTAATTATGCTGAATAAGCATCTGTCAGCTACAGTGCTTTTTTCAGCCAGCTACAGTGTTTTCAGCCATAAGCCATGAGCTTTTCAGCCGAACCGATCACCACCTATGATTCGTGGATTAGGCAAAGAATCTTGGCAAGTCACCCCATGCACCCATGATGCTTTGTTTTGTTTAGTCGGCTAATTAGTGTTTTTGTGGGAGCAAGTGCATGCATGGACGCACGTTGATGATGCTTTTGGAAGGAAGCACCACGTGCATGCTATTGTTAAAATCGCTAAACTGTAAATTATGATCGGTTTTTGGCTAAACACTCATGCATTGGATCGGTCCTAATAATAGAAAGATATACATTTCTTTTAAGAGAGCATCTAAGGAATGCTGGGCTGTTTGGCAACGGCTGTGGCTTATGGCTTTTGGTTGAAATTTTTGAATTTTGATTGTTTACGGTACAGATTACAGAGAGAGATATTCACTTGCGATTTTAGATGTTACAGATGTTGAGTTTTTAACGTGTATATCGTTTAGCTTGTAGACCCCGTCTTGAGAAAATACTTTGTTTGAAAGTTAGATACTATAGTAAAAACTAAAAGCTGTTAGCTTCTGAGAAAAAAAAGCCCGCTATATCATTAGAGCAAGTTTAATAGTACAGATAGCTGCTACCTCCAATACATTTCTATGTCATCAAAAGATAATGATGCAGTCAACTCATACATGCATGGATAATGCCTCTTTTCCTCCACAAGAGCTCTCAATCATTTAATACATACATGTGTATTGATAATTTAATACATGCATGGGTATAGCAATTAGTTCTACGTGTACATGCATGGATAATGCCTCTTTTCCTGTGCTATAGCCTGACTCTTGCATGGGAGTCGGCTTGGCTCTCTCTCTCCTTTTCTCTCCCCTCCACATAGGACTATGCTGAAATGGATTCCCTTAGAGCAAGTACAACAATGGTCTTATAGCCAAGCTAGTCAGCATTTTTGCTGATGTGGAGGAGAGAAGAGAGGAGAGAGAGGAGAGCTTGGCTCTCATGCAAGCAACAAGCTGCACACGGGAGCCTATGCAGTGGTGGGTCCAGATAATAAATGTATGTGAGGAGGAGTAGGAAAGAGAATGTGAGACATGGTACCACATAATAATAAAAAAATCTTTTGTAGACAAATAGAAGACAGATTATTGTATAACTTGGCTCTTATAACTTGACTTATAGCCAAACACTTGGCTCTATTATTGGACTTGCTCTTATAGTTAGCACAATCAACCTTATTAAACTTGCTCTTAGGGCAAGTACAATAGAAGAGGTGGCTGCCACCTCTAGGACTAGCCACATAAGCAAAAAGACTACATGTGGCTCATGTGGAGGTAGCTAATACAATGAGTAGAGTAGAGGTTACCTCTACTAAAGCACTCAAACATTTAATACTTACATAAATATATCAGGGGTCACCTCTTGCATGAGGGGTAGTTTATCTCTCTCTCCTCGTATAATGTGCTAGAGGTCACCTCTTGCATGAGGGGCAGCTTGCTTCTCTCTCTTCATTTCTCTCTCTTCCACTTAGGATTGTGCTGATGTGGATTTCACTAGAGGCAACCTAGTCAGCACCATTGTACTTGCTCTTAGAAGCTTCGTCGACGGTATAGCCTCCCTCCCTGCCGGCTGCCGCTCAAGATCCATGCAACAACGTATACCGTTCAAGATCGGGATGTGGGGCCACGTGCATTGCCATGTGTCAGTGGCGTACGCCGTCCGCATTCGCTGCGTTGGGTGGTGATCTGATGATCTCCTGCAAAATCTATATAGCACTGCCATGCCCGTCTGCATTTTTTGCAAAAAAAGAGTTCCGAACAGTCTTCCCATTGACTCTAGATTGGCGAACGCATTGATATATATATATATATATATATATATATATATATATATATATATATATATATATATATATATATATATATATATATATATATATATATATATATATATATATATATATATATATATATATCTACATACACATATATATGTATCAAATATAAATCTACATACACATATATATGTATCAAATTTTACCATCAAACACTTAAAATACGTTATGTATTAAAGAAAAATTCATATCAAAGAGTTTATAGATATTACCTTATAATAGTATAATTAGTAACTACAAATCACTAATTATTGATTAAAAATTCCTAATATGCAAACTACAAGAAGCAATGATAAAGTGATGTAGATGTGGACCTGCTGGTTTGGGAATTCCGCAGCTGATCGCTCGCTCCGCTCGGCTCACCTGTCGCAGTGTCGGCTCGCCTGTCGCGGCGGAGAGAGAGACGGCCACCCTCCGCGGCTCGGCGCGGCATGCGGCGTGCCCTAGACGGCTAGACGGAATCACGGAAGAACTAAGAAGTCGGAAAGTCAAATTTCAGAAAGAAGACCAAAGACGAGAAGTCGGCACGGCCAGGAATTCAGAAGACGGATAGACTCATAGACAAATAGTATACATAGTATATATACTATGTATATGGGGGATTGGGGGCCCCTGAATTTTGGGGGTCCAGTGCGACCGCCCCGCTCGCCCCCCCCTCAGGCCGGGCCTGAGTACTACACTACAAAACATGCAATTCTTGTTGCAAACTACAAGTGTTAGTACACAGTTGCAATGCTACAAGAAAACTACGCTCCATCTGAGCCCATTGCTTGCAAACTGGAGCAAGCATTTGATATATTAGTACTACACTAGGCACCATAGTGCATGAAACACTCGTCCTCTATATATATATATATATATATATATATATATATATATATATATATATATATATATATATATATATATATAGAGGACGAGTGTTTCATGCACTATGGTGCCTAGTGTAGTACTAATATATCAAATGCTTGCTCCAGTTTGCAAGCAATGGGCTCAGATGGAGCGTAGTTTTCTTGTAGCATTGCAACTGTGTACTAACACTTGTAGTTTGCAACAAGAATTGCATGTTTTGTAGTGTAGTACTCAGGCCCGGCCTGAGGGGGGGGCGAGCGGGGCGGTCGCACTGGACCCCCAAAATTCAGGGGCCCCCAATCCCCCATATACATAGTATATATACTATGTATACTATTTGTCTATGAGTCTATCCGTCTTCTGAATTCCTGGCCGTGCCGACTTCTCGTCTTTGGTCTTCTTTCTGAAATTTGACTTTCCGACTTCTTAGTTCTTCCGTGATTCCGTCTAGCCGTCTAGGGCACGCCGCATGCCGCGCCGAGCCGCGGAGGGTGGCCGTCTCTCTCTCCGCCGCGACAGGCGAGCCGACACTGCGACAGGTGAGCCGAGCGGAGCGAGCGATCAGCTGCGGAATTCCCAAACCAGCAGGTCCACATCTACATCACTTTATCATTGCTTCTTGTAGTTTGCATATTAGGAATTTTTAATCAATAATTAGTGATTTGTAGTTACTAATTATACTATTATAAGGTAATATCTATAAACTCTTTGATATGAATTTTTCTTTAATACATAACGTATTTTAAGTGTTTGATGGTAAAATTTGATACATATATATGTGTATGTAGATTTATATTTAGATATTTATACTAGGCCCCCTATTTCTAGTTTCGCCCTGGACCCCTAAAATCCCAAGACCGGCCCTGGTAGTACTATTTTGTAATTGATGGGGTTGTAAACATATCGGATGTTTTGTAGAGTAGTACTATTTTGTAACAGATGAGGTTGTAAATGTATTAGGTAGGTTCTTTTGAACTATGACTTTTGATTTAAAATTTTTGAATTTCGATTATTCATGAAAGAGAATACGAAAAAAGAAATATCTGTATGCGATTTTAACCGATATAAATAAAAGTTAGAATAGTGTCTATTATAATTAATTTATAGAACTTGTCTTAAAAGTTCCCTTAATTTAAAAATTGACTACTGTAAAAGGCAAGACAGAGAAAAAAAACCGACCCACACCATGTTCAGAAACAATTACACTGAAGACCGAACAAGTACTCGGTACTGGAGTAACAAACAGTACAGTGCTGCCCATCTCGTCCAGCACAGATAAAAAACTCCACTGAATAGTGAACAGTTAGGATGCTTAGTTCAACGATAATTTATAGTTTTTTTACTGTAGTTAGTTTATTTTTTATTGTAGCTAAGATCGTCTATTTCGTGTAACTAAATTTTAAAAATAAAAAATTAGGTTAGTCTATAACGAATAATACAAAGAAAAAAAAATACAAAAAGACAAAAAAATCCAAAAAACTAAATCCTAAAAAATAAAATTAAAGAATAATAAATTAAAAGCAGAACCTAGAAATCATGGTCAAAACGAGCGGAGTTAGTGTCCTCCCCAATCGTGACACATTCCCCCAAATAGCCAATTAAATACTAGCAGTCCCCTAGTAATTACTCAGCTAATTAATCATTAGGTCGCTTTAATTAGCACCTGGAGGAGGACACCCCTCGGGCTCGAGATATGCGAAGCCAAACTCTCCATTTGCGCTTTTGCTAATAGCAAGTTGCTATAGGTTCAATCGCTCCCAGATATTTTACGCTTCGGTCCCTATGCCTCTTGTTATTTCACTTCTATACCTTCTAAAGGCGCAAAGAGATTTCAAGACTAGGAGCAGTAGTGGGCTAGTGAGCGCACCCACTCGCTCCCTAATGCTTTTTGTGTCCTGAGGCGTGAGGACATAGCAATCTAGTCTACGTCTTCTGCTGCGTTGATCTGGTTTTCGGTGGGTCAAGGTAATGGCATTTCTTGATTCCTTCCTGGGCGTGGCCTTGGTTGATTCAAAATGTTGTTCTTTGCCATGTTTGAGGCGGCTGGTTGTAGATTTGGGCGGTGGAACTTGATAAAGGTTGCATTTTAGGAATGGCGGGCGAGTTTTCTTGGTGAAAACGATGTGTTTCTTCAGGAAAATGTAGGGGTTTATTGGTCGCATTTGATGCAGATGTGAGAATGTTGGAAGTTTCTGGAGAAGGAGGGTGCTTTGGCCTGTTTGTTTGTGGGATTTGGTTCCATTTGATTGACATGTGGAAGTGTTCATCTTTTTTCTGGGATTTTTACATAGAAAAGTGGGATTTGGTCAATGCAATCTCATTTTTTTGGGGTGAAACTGCTTGTTTTTTTGTATTTATAGGAAAAAGAATAGATTTGTTATCATTTGATAATATAGGGTGATTAGAGAGTAGATTTAGGTTTATTTTTGTTTAGCTAGATGTATTGTCATGTTCCTTTTGAAACTTAGGTAGGTACTGAAGCTGCCAATTTCCAGCATCTTTGGCCAGTTCTCTTGAGTATGGTCAGTGTGTGGATTCTCTTTGTTATTTGGAATAGATGCATACATGGTGTATTTGGAATTTAAAGCTCTTAAAAAAATTGTCTACTATCGAATTTGTTACACATAGTAGTTGCATTTCATGGTTGTTCTTAGATTAGGAGTGACGCCACTGTTCTTTTCCTGTCCTGACGAGAGTACCATTTCTACCTTCCTTTCTTTGTATCCGGTTTTTCATCCCAGTATGCAGTTCTCCACCCCAATTAGAACTCATGGGGTAATGGACTACTATTCCTGTACAAACTGCTTATATATCCATGTGGGAGTGGACATTTCTATCTATCTTGTAACAATATGAGCAGATCTTTCAGTCAAAAGAAAAATGAACAGATCTTAGAATGATGTTTCACCTTTTTCTTTTCATTGCAGTATCGTGCCAGACATGATTGGCTTAGTTGCAAAAGAAAATCTCTCGTGTTGTATCTTTTTATTTGCAATGCTTTGCGCTGCATTGCCCAAAGAAAAAGAATGATTAATTGTATAGTGTTGTGGACCTAAATAGCTAACTATGTATTTTGGTTTGATATGCAGGTTTCCTCTATGGGGAATCGTTCTCGGCCTAGAGTAGCTAAGGAAACAATGCAATCTATCAATGAGGAAGCAGAAAGTCCTAGCAGGGAGGCACAACCGAGCAGATATCACCAGTTGAAATGTCCAGATGGAAAATTGGGAAAACTGCCCCTTGACTGGATCCCAAATTTCCACTGCAAAAGTTTGCCTTCAAGACACCGCGAAGCAAACCTAGAAGATAGCATCATGCACAAGCGTGGCTCTATGTACCAGAGCTCCAGCGACGTTAGCAGACTTAGGAAACTCCAAGTGGGAAGGATGAAAATAGATTCTGCAGAAAATAGAGATGCATCTCTGTCCTTTGAGATTGTCGACTCATCCTGTCAGCCTAGCACAAGTGGAGCTTACTTGTTTCCGCAGAGGAGCCGTTCATGCAAGACGAGGTCTTCTATGGACACAAGTCGTAAAATGCATCAAGCTGCCAGGGAGTTTCTGGATCTTTCATTGCGTGAGGTTCCTGATGAGAACTCAAGGCTTGGGAGGCCACGCATGGACTGCAATTTGTTGAAAGATGATGTAAGAGACAGTTTCCTGGAACTATCTCTCGAGGAAGACACCACCAAAAGTGCCTGCAAAAATATGGCTCCTCATTTGCTAGAAGGTAGTTCTAGCGAAGGTACAAGATCAGATTGCCAACATTCCATCGGTGTTTATCCTGATGGGAGTAACCGTGGTGAAAGAGACTTGGTAAGTAATCTGCCCAAGTCCTTGTCAGCTAAGGTGGGTGTTTTTGATGCTACCTGTCCATCAGAAAGTGTTCATGGTGTTGATGGCAACAAAAAAGGTCGATCTAGTCCATTCAAGAAAATTCTGGATCCTATCATGAAATCCAAGTCTCTGAGGAGCCCCTCTCTCATGGAAAAGGAAGATGCTAAATGTAGTAGTCCTCCAGGTGGAGGAAAAAATAGTGTATTGCACAAATCTTTGTTGAGTGATATATCAAGGACGGAGCAAACTTTCACACCTAATTGCCAAAGTGGGGAAACCCAGCCTATGACAGTTACTTCGTCACCAACTCATCTTCATGCCGTTCTTAAACTGGATCCCAATAATGGTGCTTTTGGTTTTGAGTTTTGTACCAAGGGTCCAGAAGAATCTATTTATGCTAGCACTTGGAAAGCTGGAAACGAACTGAATTGGATATACACTTTCCATAGCATTGGCAAACGAGCAAGCACCGTGGGAAGGACTTCCAAGGATAGGCATGGGTGCCCGCCTCCAATTGTAGGCCAGATGCACGTGTCTTCCTATCTGTACTCTGAAGTTGAAAAAGATGGTATTTTGAATAACTCAGCCATCAGCGAGTTTGTTTTGTATGACATTGCTCATGCCAGACGGAGTTCTGCCGTTGAAAGAATTCAATGCGCAGATTACATTCAGCCAACATTCTGCAATGTTGTTCATAATTCAATCTCTGGGGAGTCTCCAGAGAGAAATAATCTGATGGAACGGCAAAATACTGCACGGAATAGCTCAGATGTATCGACATCTTGTCTTTGGTCCCGAGAAGATCTTCATCCTCATTTGCAGGTTGCAGCTGTTGAAATCCAAGTGCCATTTCATAAAACCCAGTCCAAAGAATTGAAAGGTGGCTCGCCACCTGGTACTATCAAAGTGGTTACAGCAGGCGGGGCACATGGGTTACCGAGGGATGATGAGACCAGCCCATCACCATTACTTGACCGTCTGAAGAGCGGTGGAGGCTGTGATTGCGGTGGATGGGACATGTCTTGCCCAATCGTTGTCCTTGACAATGCATATGATAGTTATTGGGTTGATTCTGTGATGAATGAAAGCAAGCATCCCATGGAGCTATTTGTTCAGGTAAATCTAATGGTTTCTATGTTGACATAAATTTTGTGCTTACTTATTACCACTTGTGTGCATTTTATGCAGTGCAGGAGTAATTAAAATCTAGTCAAAATATGATTTACTTTGCCCAAATATTCAACTTTCCTACTAATGAATTAGTATTTACTTAATTTTTCCTCAAACGGTTGTTATAGGCAATTAGTTAGTAAACGCATCAAGAGAACTATCCCTAGATGATAATTGAAGTTCATTGTTGTTTGATCCTCTGTTAAAAGCATTTTTGAACCAGCGACATACCCAGTTTACTTGCACTACATTAGCTTACAATTGCATTAGTATATTTATATTTAACTAAATCTAATATTTGATTTGTGTGCTCCAACTGTTGAAGCAGGGTAACAAAGAAGTTCTCCCTGCCCTTGTGATGAAGGCAGATGGGAAAAGACATTTCTCGGTTGATTTCCATGCACGGTTATCAGCGCTGCAGGCATTTTCAGTCTGCATTTCTTTGCTTCACTGTTCTGAAGCTTCTTCAGCCATTGGTATAGAAAAGTTCAAGCACAAGTTGTACTCCAGCTCACTGAAGAAGCTTCTCAAGGAGGAAGTGAGGCAGTTAATTGAATCGGTAACAACGAAAGAGAAGAAGAAACCGAAGAGGAGGAATGAAAAAACACCTCCATCTATCGTCCTCGACCCTCCCTTTTCTCCCATGGGAAGAGTGTAGGTAGTGAATAACTAACGGATCGATAGCCACGGGGGAACAAAAAGATAAGAAAACCAGAATTTTTCTCATCATGTACAAGTACACCATTGCTGGTCAAGATTTGGCTTTGATCATGTTCATTTCTTTTGGTGAGAAAAAAAATGAAATCTATCCTGTTCATAAGGATGGAGGTATCATGCAGTTTTATAGCAGTAGTCTTTAGCTTTTGTAGTAGCAAGGTAGGAAGGCCGTAATCGTTTTGCCGTTTTGGCAATCGAAAAGAGAAAAAAAGTTCGTAGGAGAAACCAGTTCCAAGAGACAAGAACAAAAATAAACCAGATTGTGGCCATTGCTTCTGTCTGTAACATCATCTCTTTTTTTTTGGGGGGGGGGGGGGGGGATTATAACTGCGCCTTCTCTCCATTTTCATTCAGCTCGAAGATCATACTAATGTTGGTAGAATAAACGTAACTTCGTCTGCTCTGCTTGTACCTGAATAATTCGGTGCTTTGCTCCACACGTTTTGAACCGAAGGCGAGCGTTGGAACTGGCAAAATATACCATGATGAAACCGCGCCATTTGGCGGTCTGTTTCAATTTCTACATTGGTACCAGTTTTGGTGCATCTGCTGCTAGTAGTGGGCCCTTGTTGGTCTTCACATTTATGTGGGGGGTTTTACTATGTTCATGTAGGAGCTGGACAGGAGCTCGCAGTTAACACTCTGCAAACATTGCCTATTTCATTTATGTTTGTTGTCTTGCAGCATTCTAGGGGTTGACTGAATTTTCTCTCCTTCCAATTTGGATGCTAGGGTCGTCCAAAGTCCAAACAATTTGGACCCTGAAGAAAAATGTTCCAACTCGTCAAGTTCCAGTGCAAAGATGTTTCTTTTGCAGAGACATCGAGGTACGTTTGTTTAAGCTTCAGACTTTTCAGAGCTGCAACTTTGCATCTGCTTGCACATTTCTTGGTAGCAATGCAATGCAAGAACATAACATCAGGAGTCTGGAGCAGGAATTTTGTGGCTTTGGTGAGGTCGGATCTGCAAAATGTGCTGCTCTGTTTGTAGCGTTGCTGTGAGTGTGACCCGCATCTGGTGATTCCAGGCGAGAGACAAGCATTTAGGGATGGGTTTCAGCTGACAGGAACAGGTTGGACCATCTTGACCCAGGTTGGCCTTACTGTGTGGCCTGACCGGAACCAGGCCATTTTTATATGGATCCTCTGCGAGTCATGCTTCTGCCGTGCTTCCTGCTGCGAGGCTGCAGCTCCATTTACTACTGCTCACCTTCTCTCACACTGAGCTGAAGCTATTGCTCGCTCTTGCATAAAAAAGAAAAGGGATTGGTACGTCCGGTCGCAACAATTCTAAACCATGTATACAACATTTCTCACCATATATGTAACAAAAAAACAATGAAGAGTGTTTCCCTGCAATATTTGTATATAGTATGTGCAACAAATTTAACCACTGTATGCAACACATGTTTCCACCAAAAACTTGATGTTGCATTTGTTATTGATTGTTGCACATATGAAATCAAAATATTGTACAAACAAACACCTGCCTCTATGGCAGGCGACGACGAGGCTTTAGGTGCGGTGGGCAGCAAGCAGGTGACATGTGTGGCATGGATCTAGCGTCAGGAGGAGAAACCACCCGCGTCTTCGTGCGCGTACCAGCAGGCTGGGCTGGGGCGGCTGCGTCCCTACCCGCTGTCAAGATCTTCGGCTTTTCTCCCGGTGCACTCGACCTCCTAGGCTGCCAGGGAAGGGGGGAGGGCCGGATCTGGCGGCACCACGCCCGAGCACAATCGAAGAGGAATTCAACAGCAGCAGTCGGATTTGGTGACACCGCACTCGAGGATGGCCGAAGAGGGGCACCGGCGTCGAGGATGGGGTCAGGGTATCACTGCCACAGAGAGGAAGTGAGTGAGAGAAGCAAGAGAATGAGGAGAGAGTGAGAGAATGAGAAGCCGTCCAATTTTTATCTCTTGCTCCGTACGTTTGAACAGTAGTAATTTTGAAAAGAAAAAGGCTATTCATTACTAGCTCTGTTTTCTTTCATATGCTAGATGTCAGACTGTTCTTTTGGGTCACAACTTATTAATATAATAAATAATGATTGCTGAGAGAAGCCAAAAGCCGTTTAAAAGCTAAAAAAAGAAGGCTAAGGTCAGAATGAATAGGTTTCTGAATGTGCTAGAAACAAAAATAAAAGAGAGCATGGACGGAGAAGACAGAGCAAGAGGAAAGTAAGCCCAAGAATAACCAGGCCCGGGCCATTATGGTACACTAGACTCAGCTATCACCATTGGTCTCCTCGTCCAAACAACAGGGCCACACGACGGCCTGACCCGTGCGTGGATCGGTGAATCCCAGTAAGACGGGCGGCCCGGCACTCTGAATGCCCGGCCCATGAAGCCTCGCCGGTCAGGTGGTCGGCGGCCACATGGGCACATGGCTTATTACGCGGCGCGGTCGCTTTTCCGTGTTATGCACGGCACTAGTAGTATACTAGTCGAGATCGACGTGTGGGGTCGACGTGACAATTGACGTGTGATTTGCCTCGATCCTATCTATCCTGAGCTGAAAGCCGCTTATGGATGCTTATTTACCCATTTCGACTTGAAAAACGTGATTTATAATTGAAATTATATTATAGTTCATTAAAACTACACTATAATTAATGATAGTTTATTCGGTGTAACTAAATTTTAAAAAAATAGAAAAACATGTTAGCTAATCATGATAATGTAAACGAATACGAGAAAAAAAATAAGCCAGAAGCTCAAGCCAAAATTAAATTTATGATTTTTGGTTTTTTATTGTTTAATGTTTTTTTTACATTGTAACTGTTAGTAGCTTTTCAATATAATTAAAAGTAAAAATGTTAAAATAAAAAATAGGTTATCCTATCACAAGCAATGTAAAAGAATAAAAAAAGACAAAAAAAGTCCTCAAAATTAGAAAAATAAGAAATTAAGAAACTAGAAACTACAAATAAAAAACTGAAACCCTAGCAAGTAAAACCAAGAATCTTCATCATCGCATATTCGCATTGTATGGGTTAGCTGCCTAGCTCCTAGCGACAGCTAGGGCCTATTCGTACAGGATTGTAGCCATTGTCTGAAGAAGCACTTTAAAAAAAGTCATGAGCAGTGAGGAGAGATAAAGATAAATGAGAAAATTGAGGTTCGTGTTGTATTTATGATCTCTTGTTTATTTCTGAAATAAGATTATATATATATATATATATATAAAGCTTTTTTCTTTTAAGAATCGGATGTTTATATTTACCTCTACGGGAACAGACCTTAATCCTCTGCAGGAAAATGCTAAAAAGGAGCCGCGATCGAGTCGACCACGGCATCCGTCCGTCCAGTCAAGCTCAACCCCCGATGGGGAAGGATACCTGCTTGAACAGTTGAACTCGATCTGATCGAGTCGACCACGGCATCCGTCCGTCCGTCCGTTCAACCCCCGATGGAGAAGGCTAACTGCTTGAGCAGTCGAACTCGATCTCTTCTCCCTCGCTGGAAGCAACCATCATTGCTGCTACTACTCAACTACCAAAGGAAGATCAAGACAAGCCTTTTTTTTTTTCCAAGTGTTTGGGTGGATTAGCCAACGGCAGCAGCATGAGCGAGGCCGCGCAGGTCGCATCGCGTGCATGCCATCGCAAGCGGCCACGGTTGATGTAGGCAGAGCGGCTTGGCCTGAGCTGGCAGGATCGCCATGACGAGATACTGTTTCTTTATTATTGCTCGATCGCTCACATGGATGGATAAGAATCATAAGATGGATAGGATATTGTAGTGTTATACAGCTAGCCAGGTTTAGTGCACATGTTTCGCGATTACGGCTAGTTTAATTCGGGTTTTTCTTATATTTTTTAGGCTATTTGTATTGGCTTTTGCTCCTACAAAAGTCAATATAAATATCACAACTTTTATAAGTAGATCCTATCAGACACTACTATTCATCAGTCACTACTTTTCGCTTTCATATATTGTAAGTTTGTAACTATTTTGTATTTTATTATATCACAATTCTATAAGCCGCATAGTGATCCAAATGTTGTAGTG
Source organism: Dendrocalamus latiflorus (assembly GCA_017311315.1). Classification (NCBI taxonomy): domain Eukaryota; kingdom Viridiplantae; phylum Streptophyta; class Magnoliopsida; order Poales; family Poaceae; genus Dendrocalamus; species Dendrocalamus latiflorus. Next base: position 23,996,628 of record CM029675.1, read on the forward strand.
TCTTTTATTGCACCGTTTTTCTTATATAACATACTACTATTTATCAGCCACTATTATTCATTAGCCGGTTCTATCAGTCACTGCTATTTATTAGCCACAACCAAAAGCAATCAGCAAAAACTGAAATAAATAGATCCTTAGTTAAAATGACACTGTAGCTGCGGTTAGTTTTTTGAGATATTTAATTAAAAGAAAAAAATAAAAAAAATAAAAGACACCATTGTATCTTCACAGATAATACAAATAGAAAATAAAAAACCCGCTTTAAGAACCCAATACGTACTAAACGACTTTAAATTTGTTAAACTAAAAAAAGCTAGAAACCAAGAACTATTTAGAGACTAAAATTAATTATTCGCTCATGGCCATGTCGGTGATCGATCGACATCCGATGATGCAGGAACAGCTTAGCCAGCCTCTTATCCGGTTTGTCTCTTCTGTTCATGCTTCCAAATCTGCACGCGCAAGCACGACCTGATCATGTTCGGTGGCTCTGATAATTAAAAAGCCCAGACAACCGTAGACATCGAGGGCGAAAGGATGCCGGCCGGATCGATGGTACAGCCTCGCGCGCGATTGTACGCCGTCGTTTCATTGGAGCGGTACAGAGAGATCTGTGGCTCTCAGTAGTACGCGTACGATCTGAATTCAAGCCGTCCAAGTCGCAATCCAATCCAGCTGGACAAATGATGATGCGTGGTCAAGTCGCTGTTTCCAACTGTTGTAAATAAAACGACATGAGGCTATTTTTAGTTTTATTTTCAGCTATATTAAATATATTTCTAGCATAACATGAATGACATAAATTACATATAATCATGTCATTCCACCTTGCCATTCATATACATGTAAACATTCAATGAATATATACACAAATCTGCTGAAAATAGCATGTCATACAGTTCTTTGAGCAGAAAAACAATTAAATCTAGCATATGACAAAGTAATTGTTTTAATTTTGCTCTCAGAACGGAGTTGCGCAAGGTTGTAAATCTTGGCCCTCTCATGCTAATGTCGATACTCTTCACAAAAGTTCTGATAACCAGAGATTAAGATTTGAGCTCTAACTTATGTTTTCTCTAACATGAATTTGCATAAACAGAGGATAACAAATTCTAAATTTCAGCTTTAAATGTTCACATGCAATGGAATAACAGGCAGTAATCTGACAGAGTTCCAGCCGATCAGACCATAATCAAAGGATGAACAGAGCATAGGAAAAGATATGATCTGGACAAATAGAAACTACTGTCCACTCAACAACTTCAATTGCATGTAACAAATCTGCTCAACTGAAATATAGCTAGCTATGGCACAGTTAATAGACAACAATTCAAATGAGCTCAAATCTAATCCGGTTATCTAGACTAATCTCAGTATTCGACAGATTCTTCACAGAGCAAGAACCGAGACCACATAACATAGCATCCCAAGTATTTGACCTTAAAACAGAAATTCAAGAACAAATACAGCTGCTGCTATTTGAAGAAGAACCAAAACACTCACGGTGCAGACGGTACTCAAAACCGTCCAGAGGCAAACCAAGCTGAAGAAGAACACGAAGATCAGGGCAAGGCGCACTCAAGAGTATTATCCCAGAACACCTATCACCCCTCTGTGCTGATGTAGAAGAGGAGTGTGGTTGTCGGAGATACAAAGCCCTCTCCAACCTCGGATGCCCGACGTCGGAGTCGAAGGTCAGGGAGACGTTGCACAAGACCACAAGAGTACACCGGCCAAGTGCACTCGAACACAACAGGGAGTCGTCGCCGCTTCCGTCCTCCCTCGGGTAGACCTTCAACCTTCGGGTTTCCCCTCACACCCAAACTAGGGTTCACACAGGAAACCGAAGACAAAGGCCTCAATCGGAGATGGCGCCGAAGCCCCAAACCTCCGCACAACCCGAAGAGCCAAGAGAAAGAAGAAGACCCAAGAGCAAGTTAGATTGGAAGAGATGTGTACCGCACGGAGGAGCTTGCGGAGAGGTGACGCGAGCGGCCGGCTCCGAGGAACCCAGGCCAACCCGTGCCTCCGTCGCCGCCCCCATTCACCGCTCTCCCACAGCGCCGCCGAAATCGCCGGATCTGGGCGAAGAAGACGAAACGGTTGCACGGGCCTGTGCCTACGCACGCGCACGGGGAGGAGACTTCTCCTCCTCAGTCTCCTCCTCTTATCTCTTCGCGCGGCTCACCGACAGGTGGGCCTCGCCTGCATTTTTTCTTTTCTCAATTGAAAAATTACGGAAATGCCCTCGCATAACAACACCAACAACTCCTATCTTTTAGTTTTTAAATACTAATTTTTGAAAAAAGTAATTTTTGAATATAGTTTCTGTATACTATTTCTAGAGAAAGAAATGTAGTCGTTATAATTTTTTTCACTCTGTGCCTCTACTTAGATTCTACGAAAAAAGCTTGACATGTTGAGCTGCTCTAGTGAATCTTGTAACAAAGGGTATAAATAGTTAAATTCCGTTACTATTTTTTTAGACTTAATGTTTCCTTTCTTTGTGTGTGGGGGTGTCCATTGAGGCACCACGGGGTAGCAATAGCATGCGCACTAGCACGATATTATCCAGAAATAATAAGGGGAGAGGGGAATAGAGAATTTCTTTCACTTAATTCCTATTTCGAATATTTATGTGTATTTTAAAAGAGAGGCTCTCTTAAAAATGAAAATGAAAGAAAAGGAAAACGGGAGTCATAGGAGGCGTGCAAGGAAGGGAATGAATCAGTGCTGATCTCTCCACGCAGGATCCGAGTCAGTCAAATGTATTCCGAGCCAAAAGTCGCCGACCGATCCAGCAGAATCCGCTGGGAATCTCGCGGCTTCCTTCCAATTAATTTCCCGTTCATCTCTCTCTGTCTCTCTCTCTTCGTTTACCTTTCTCCTTTGGAATTGGAAGATTGGATCATATACCCTCTCTTTAGTTGAGAAATTGAGAATTTACTCTCTACATCTCAATAACACGTAAGATTATCATAAGTCATTGACACGTGGGCAGAAAGGTAAATCCTCAATTTCCATCTATAATCAATTTTTTCTCTGGAATTTGCCATACCGCCTTCCTATAAAGAAACCAAAAACCGCACCGCCTCTGCTTCCTCCATTCTTGGATTCATCTCAACCTCCTCCTCCAAATTTACAGCTTTGCTTTTTCTTCTTCTCTATAAGGTGCAGAGCTGGTTGGTTTCTTCCTCCTCGTTGATTAGTTTGCAGCAAAGCCAAGCCTGCGTCCCGTCCGGCCTTCCATGGCCATCGCCTCCCGCATCACGAAACGCGCGCTGTCCTCCTTCGCCGCCGCCGCCGCCAAGCTTCCGGAAGCGGCCGTCGCGGCCGCCGGCGCCGAGGCGGCGGCGGATGCGGTACCGGCCGCGCAGGAGCTGGAGTTCAAGGACACCGAGAGGCTGTTCGCCGGGGAGCCGTCGGCGGCGCTGGCCCGCACGCTCGTAGCGCTGCAGGCGCTGTCGGTGGGCCCGCTGGTGGACGCGGCCACGGCTGCGCTGCGGTCGCCGGCGGTGGCGGGGAGCGCGCTGGGCCGGGCCGCGGCGAGGGCCACGGCGTACCGGCACTTCTGCGCCGGCGAGACGGCCGATGAGGCCGCCGCCGTGGTGCGGCGCCTCTGGCGCGGCAGCATGGGCGGGATCCTGGACTACGGCATCGAGGACGCCGAGGACGGCGCCGCCTGCGACCGCAACGCCTCCGGCTTCCTCGCTGCCGTGGACGTCGCGGCGTCGCTGCCCCCGGGCTCGGTGAGTCGCCGTCGCTTACCCCTGCACCTGCACGTTTTTCATTCCTCGCTGTCGCGTGCATGGCGACGGGACGGGAGGGTGCCACGTGGGACGGAATCGGAATCTTGGGGGGTGTCTTCGCGCGCGAGTGGACCCGCGGATTCCTTGGGAATCTTCTGGTAGTAAACTGCAAGTGAATCGCACGGATGTCACTGCTCGTGGGCCCTGAAAACTAGCCACCTGATTCCGACATGCTCGTTATCTTCTTCTTCCACTTATAGCCTGTCGAGCTTGCCCTTACCATCTCCGCCGCACGTTTCCATTCCAAATCTTCACGCCAAAACCCTACTAAATGTAGTACCATCCAAAATTCAGTCTTTATTTAGACATTTGTCATCAGTGATCACTACAGTACTAGAACTAAATAAGAAATAAAATTTCAAAATTAAGTCATACTACAATTGATTTTTGGCTATACTTTATAACTTTTGATTTATGATTTTTTGAATTCCGTCTGTTCGTGAAAGAGATTACAAAGAGAAAAATAATTGCATGTGATTTTAACTGGTACATCTGAATTCGGTACAGTGTATATTACAATCGACTTATAGACCTTGCCTAAAAAAGGCATACTGTTTAAAAACGAGTTATTGTTGCATTGTACATAAGCCATAAACAGTGAGCTGTTTCGAACCCATACTATATTTTTGTCAGAATTAATGCTACTATATTTGTGCTTACTTGTGATTCTTTGCGTTGCGTGCAGGCGAGCGTGTGCATCAAGATCACGGCGCTTTGTCCCATCGCGCTGCTGGAGAAGGCAAGCGACCTGCTGCGGTGGCAGCAGAAGCACCCGTCGCTGCACCTGCCGTGGAAGGCGCACTCGTTCCCGACATTGTCCGACTCCAGCCCGCTCTACCTCACCGCGTCGGCGCCGGCGCCGCTGACGGCGGAGGAGGAACGGGAGCTCCAGCTCGCGCACGAGCGGCTGCTGGTGATCGGCAAGCGGTGCGCGGAGTACGACATCCCGCTGCTGGTGGACGCCGAGTACGCGACGGTGCAGCCGGCCATTGACTACTTCACGTTCGTGGGCGCGCTCGCGTTCAACGGCGGGGGGCGGCCCATCGTGCACGGCACCATCCAGGCGTACCTCCGGGACGCGCGCGACCGGCTTGAGGCCATGGTGCGAGCGGCGGAGGCGGAGCGCGTGCGCCTCGCGCTCAAGGTGGTCCGCGGCGCGTACCTCGCCATGGAGACCCGCCTCGCGGCGTCCCTCGGCGTGCCGTCGCCGATCCACGGCAGCATCCAGGACACCCACGACTGCTACAACGGCTGCGCCGCCTTCCTGCTCGAACGCGTGCGCCGCGGGTCAGCCTCCGTCACGCTCGCCACCCACAACGTCGAGTCAGGTAAGGAGAAGAAAAAGAAAATCCAGACGCTTAATTTCTTGCAACGCCTGAAGAATGTGATTGAGCTGAAACCTATGTGTGTGTCATCTCGCGCAGGGCAACTCGCGGCGGCGAGAGCGCAGGAGCTGGGGATCGGCAAGGGAGACCGGAACCTGCAGTTCGCGCAGCTGATGGGGATGGCGGACGGGCTGTCCCTCGGCCTCCGCAACGCCGGGTTTCAGGTCAGCAAGTACCTGCCCTACGGGCCTGTGGAGCACATCATCCCCTACCTCATCAGAAGAGCCGAGGAGAACAGAGGATTGCTCTCCGCTTCCTCCTTCGACAGGCAGCTGCTGCGGTACGAAAATTTTACAGTCTACAAACAACTTCACTCTGCCGTGATTGATTTTTCTAGAGTTTTAATCGATGTGATCGAATGGTTTGTTGCAGGAAGGAGCTGGTGAGGCGGTCCAAGGCTGCAGTGCTGGGACGAGAGTGAGCGATCAGATCAGAGCCTGTGCCTGTCTTGCCGGGAGACGAGAAGCGATCGAGTAGAAGTTGTAAATACATGCTTCAGAAACAGACATTGATGTATCGTGATCAATAATGCACGAAGAAATAATGTTCTTGTTGGATCTTCTTCAAGCTCCTCACCTCACCATGTCTTCAACTCTGCTTCGTGCTCAATTTCGTCTTCGCCTCTTCGGCATCGTGTTCCTTTTTTAGAGGAGGCAAAAACTTTATTAATCACTCATATCATTGTACATGTACATCAATAAACTCTGGTGGTTAGAGCCAGTGGCGTAGCCAGGATTTGTAGCTATGGTGGTCCATTGTCTAAAATTTATTTAACCGCTATAAATTTAACATGTCGGTACACAAGTATATGAATTACGAAATGCAATTAAGGTAAAAAGAACATACGAACTTCATAAAATAGACGAATATAGGTTTCTTAACATAGAATTAAAATATTACATACCCATATTAGTTGAAGAACAGTACGTCCCTTCTTCTTCTTCTTGTCAGGCCCGCGCCTTCTAATAGCCAGGAAAGTGTTGATGATCTCTTCACTCAATTGTAAGAAGATATCCCGCTCAATAAAAGTGACTAGACAATCATCCAGAAGGCTATCACCTATCTTATTTCTCAACTTATTCTTGATAAAGGTCATTGCAGAAAATATTCTTTCAACACTTGCGGTAGCCACCGGTAGAAGCAATACCAATTTGATAAGTAAATAGACCCAATGATAAACTTTATCCCTCTTTGTTTCAACAAGTTTTACTGAGAGGTCAACAAGATTGTTTAGGCCTTTGAACATTTCATCTTTTCTCATGTCATCAATAAAGGTTTCAAGTTGCAAGTCGAGTCTTAGCAAGTCAGAGCTTGAAAAATCATTAGGGTAAAATTCAGCAAGTCTATGTACCTTGTTTGCATCAAAAGAAGCGAAGGAATCCGCTGGATTCAAAGCAGCCATACAAGTAAGCAACTCCATATTTACCTCATCAAACCGACTGTCAAGCTCTTGACTAATTTTATCAATGACTCCAATATATACTTCTCTTCTGAAGTGATCATCATTTGTTTGGTTCTGAGCAAAACGTGCTGATCTTCCATACGGCACATAATTATGTTGCATTGCAGGAACTTGAATGCCATGTTTGTTGCAAAATATTGTAACCCTTTGAAGAAATGAAACCCACCCTTCAGACCTCATTTGCTGCAATTTACTCTTTGCCAAACTGACAAGTGGCATTGCATTAAGAATATCTTGGTCTCTTCTTTGCAAACACTCAGACAATTCATTTGTGTGTCCAAGAATCTCAAGCATCAAATGAGCACTAAAAATAAAATCAAATGACTCAAGCACTCCAATCATAGTATGTATTTTTGGCCATTCACCCCTTTGTGATGTATCTTCTCCAAGAGCTATGAGTACATCACGAATTGTGGGATATATAACAATCATGTTGACCACAGTTTTATAATGAGAGCCCCCACCGAGTCTCACCAGGTCTAGGCAGCCCCATCTCTTGATTTAACCCACTTCCAGATTCTAGTATACCACACTCAAGTGCTTTCATGACATTGTCATATTGGTGATGTCGAAGCATGCCATGACGCTTACAAGAAACACCAACAATATTTTAGCAAGAGTGATACTTGATCAAAAAACCACACATAATCATTATTTCCTTTGGCAACAGCAACAAGAACCAATTGGAGTTGATGTGCACAACAGTGTACATAATAAGCAGAAGGTGATTCTTTCATGATCAAGGTTTTCAGCCCTTTAATCTCTCCTTTCATGTTACTAACCCCGTCGTAGCCTTGACCACGGATTTGAGTTATAGTCAAACCATGACTAACTAGTAAAGATTGAATTGCTTCCTTAAGTGATGAAGAAGTAGTATCATCTACATGAACAATTCCAAGAAACCGCTCACATGGCCTTCCTGATTTATCAACATAACGCAAGCAAATGACTAGTTGTTCTTTATGAGAGACATCACTAGACTCATCAGCTAAAATTGTATAGTGATCTTCACCAATTTCCTTAATGATTTGATCTCTAGTCTCCATAGCACAACATTGAATAATTTCTTTTTGTATATCTGGGCTAGTCAATGTGCAATTACCTGGAGCATTCTTCAAAACAAACTTGTCTACCTCTTCATTATTTGCTGCAAGCCACTTCAAAAGTTCAATGAAGTTCCCTCTGTTGCTAGACTCTTCACTTTCATCATGCCCACGGAATGCCAATCCTTACTGCAAAAGAAACTTCAAACATCTAAGTGAATAAGTCAACCTGATCTTGTAGAGACGTCGCTCCTCATTATCCACCTTCACAATTTTATCATCAATTGCTCCATGGGGAGTCATAAATAAGTTGTATCTTTCTTGAGCTGCGTTGTGAGCACTTGTTACACCACCCACATGTAAATCAAGTGCATCATTTCTATTCCAATTTCTCCAACCACCTTCAACAAATGCAGATTTCTTAGTTTTCTCCTTTGCAAACAAGTAGCACACAAAGCAAAATGCAGCTTCCTTCTTGATACTATATTCAATCCAAGGATATTTATAAAACCATATAGGATTGAATTGCCTATCCCTATTTCCGATTTTTCTACTTTCAAATTCATGTGCATAAGGTTGGAATGGGCCTTTAATAATATATGATCGTCGAACTGCATCTTGATCATTGACGGGATAATTTGCAATGGATTGCCTCTCCCCTGGATCAAGTGGAAGCCGACTGATATCATAAACCGGTTCTTTTTCAGCGACTGGAGGTGGACTTGGAGGCATTGGAGTTGGAGTCACATTTTCTTCAATCACTCTATCTTGATCCGATCCACCTTCTTGTTCTTCAATTTGCTCTTCTGGAACAGCTGCAGCCACGGAAGGAGATGGAGAAGAAGTCTTCTTCTTTGATGCATATTTCTGAAAAAGAGATGCAATATCACCACTCCTCTTCATGTTTTAACAAATCTGCAAGAGAATTATATAAAGTTTCAATTTACAAAACCAATAATCTAATACTGCAAAAAACATATAATTGAGTCTTTGGCTTAGGCTTAGCAATTGAGTCTTCATCTTAGGATTTTGATCAGTACAAGTCCTTTAATTCCACCTCATCTATGAAACGCTTGAATCTTCCCTTGTTTCTTCTATTCAGATTAATGTTCTTCTTGTATGCCAAATAAATCAAATCCGATCACTGTGAATCTGTGATTGAATAATTAGTTAGGCGTGATGCACGGAACACACTTTGTTTCATAGAGATATATGCAACTACATGTGTTTGTTTTTTTAAACGGTTTACATTTTCGACGGCATAATAATTTACACATGTTGGAATATTTGGAAAGAAAAGAACAACAGGATTTTTTTTATCAAAACTTCCATTCCATTCAGTAGATTGTCGACAAGATTCAAGAAGACATCGACCAACGATTGAGAGCATTGCAGTTTTACTAGTTCTTGTTCTTTGTTGTCCAGTTGGTCAGGAAAATCTCTTTTAGTTGCCGTCGCCAAGAAAAATTGATGTACCGTATACGTACCTGCTAGCGCCTGGCTGCTAGGTTGCTGCTCGCGTCGATGCTCAATTCGATGGCGGCGCCCGCGCTCGCCGTTGCTCGGTCGCTGCGTCGCCCGCCGGCCGCCCCCACGGCTGCACCGCAGGTGCACGGCCGCAGCCACCCGCACGGAGAAGAATACCTGAATACGCACGGGCGTCGCGTCGGGCGCAGTCTGACGCGATCACGCGAATACGTACGCGACGGCCACGCGATCTCACGCGAACAGCGAACTCTCGATCTCGTGCGGACTCTGGACTCACTACTCAGGACTCTGGGCTTTCCGAGCGCAAGGTGGTCCGCGGCCCACACGGACCACCCTGTAGCTCTGCCATTGGTTGGAGCAGGAACATATATCTTCCTACTTGTAAAGAACAAACATATTTTGCCATCAAATGAGCTTCGGTTTTGTCAGACAATATGAAGGTCGCTCTATGTTTGTTATGAATATTTGACTTTGCTTTGCTTTATTATTGAAGTTTGAGTTTAATTTTGTGTCATTTGCTCTCTGCTTTTGCTATCAGATGTGAGAGGCCTGACCGGCATACAAAGGCAATTTGATCGTTGTGCATGAGTTGTTTGACTAGTTGTGTAACAACGATCTTATAGGACCGGGCAGGCAATAGAGAGGGTGAATGGTGTCTTAAAAAAAATTCCCCCTAAGTGTTAGTAATCTTGTTTAAGTCGTATTCAAGTTGGTTTATCATGATCGTAGCAGTGTACGAGTCGGTTTTGGTGTTCTAGTCGTATTTTGAGTTTATGTCGTAGTCGTAGTCGAATCCGTCTTAGAGTCGTAGCAAGTGTCCGAGACGTAGTCGTAGAATTTGAGTATAAAAGGGCAGAGCAATGTAATGAGAGAGGGTAAGAAGCCATCGGTGTGATCGAATGAGAGGAGAGAAATAAATAAGAGGAGTGGTTTTGTCTCTGGAAAAATCAGAGGTGTTTGTGAAGCTAGAGTCATGGTCGTAAACAAGTTACGACCATGACAAGCAGAGGTGTCCGCAGAAATAGAAGACGTGGTCGTAAGCGAGTTACGACCATAGCCATAGAGCAGAAGACATGGTTGTAAGCGATACGACCATGACAGTCGATAGAGCGTTCAATGTAGTCGTAAGTCATAGTGTGGTCGTAATCAAGTTACGACTACGGTGATTAAGTGATACCATGGCCCCGTTTGGCACAGCTCTAGCTCCGAGATCTATGCTGGATCTGTAGTTTGTTGACTAAATTAAAGTGATTTAAATATTTTTATTTAATATATAATATAAATGAAATGAGTCATGTAAATGCACTTAACATGCCTGCAACTCTAGATCCAGGATTTCCTAGAGCTACAGATGACCAGCTCTAGGAAATCTACAGATTTCCTAGAGCTAGAGCTCTGCCAAACGGGGCCTATGTGGTCGAAGGAGAGGTGCGCAGCGCAGCATGAACGCGGTCGTAATTTTTTAGCTAAAATTACGAGTACGCGGTCGGAGCAGCCACAACATGGTCGTACGCGGTCGGAGCGATCTCCGGGGTGCGCACAGGGCTCCACCGACGGAAGCGATCGTGGGGGTCTAGCATACCTGCCCTGGACGTGTCTTCGATGTCCGCCCCCGTGGAAGTTGCCGGCATAGAGGCCCAACGCTTGACAATGGCAGACTTCTCCCTCGACCGGAGGCACTGCGAGCATTGCAAGGGGCCGCAGACTACACGGACGCTGGTTTAGACTGGCGAACGCTGTCATCGTGTGGACCAGAGCTCTTGGAGAGTGCTCTGGAAGCATGGAGATCAAGGTAGCTGCACCCACTCTTCGATTGCGTTTTCCTTTGCAGGGATGTCACTAACTGCCATGTTATATAGGCCCTTGCCCGCGCTCTGTAGGCAGCCTGGGCTCACGAACGGGGTGGCCTGGAGGGCCGACTCCACACGACGGAGTCGGAGGCTGCCGCCGCGTGGCAGTCCGCTGTAGACGCTTATGCCGCGTAAGCCTCAAAGGATGAGTATATCCACTTCCTCGAGACCGAGGGCACAAAGGCGATCGCTAACGCGCAGACGCTGGCGGAGTGGACTCAGCACATGGCCTCTGAAGAGCATGAGGGTCTGCTACAGCAGATAGCCGCGTTGGAAGAGGAGAAGGCCCGGCTGACTGCGGTGATCGAGGAGAAGGACTGGGTGCTAGGCAACACCTTAGTGGTGGTGTGGAGCTTGATGGAAGCTCTGGAGAGCGCGCTCTCTGATCTTGCCATCGTTGTGCCACCTCACACCTTTGGGCCCGAGGATTTGTCGAGCACCCTCTGGAGGATCGGAGAGGCTTCGGCCCTCACGCTAAGTGCCACACGCTCCTTCGGCAACCACTGATCGCTGGTGACGACCCACATTGTCCTTGGCCTTCTCCACCACCGGGGTTGCCTGCACATTGGCGAGCTGGCTACCTCATAGCTGGAGCTACCTGCCAAAAGCAGGGTTATGTCCGAAGCGGTGCATACGGTCCGGCGCTCCGCACGGGCCTTTGATCGATGCATTTGGGACTACATCGGTGAGGCCACGGCGAAGGTAGCCATGAGTTGGAGCTTACAAGGTGGTGGCGACCTCGGGAGCTGGCTTGACGAAGTCCCGCGGTGTGACGAAGGTGGTGCCGTCGGCTCTGAACGCGGCGTTGATCTGCAGGTGTGACGTTGAAGCCCCACGCCGCGCATGTAGCCCATTATGTACTCCGTGTCAATGTTATGTAAAATGGCGCTACATGGCCCCGCCCTTTTTGGCAATGCAATACAAATTTTGGAGTGTTGTTTCTCATACTTGGTGCTTGTGGCGAGCAGGTGCTTGATAAGGGCCGCTTGCTAGTTTCAGAACTTATGGTTCGGCAACGCCTTCGACACTGTGCTGGGTGGAGGATTCGCTGCATTTTTGGGAGGTGCGGCGCTCGACGGGAGAGACTTCGAGGAGAGAATATGTTAAAGTAGAAGACGAATCGGATGAGTAGTGCCTCCGAACAAGTCCGAATAAATGTACTTGTAAACGCTACCCTTCGCACATCACACTAATTGTTGCCTAAGGTAAATGAATTGCGCCTCATGTTGTGTACGCGTGCTTGTTTTCCGATAACACTTGGTATGGCGAGAAGCGGTCAGGGAAGTCATCGATAAGTGATGCTTCGGGTGTGGGATGGGTGCCATGGGTTGTGCCCTCCGGCACTTGAGACGTAATATGTGCGAAGTAGGGTAGGGACGAAGGGTTGACATGGCCCCTTCATCTTGCAATAAAGTAGACGCACGTGCTCCGTCCCTAACCTTGCGAAGTAACAACAGCGGAGCTGGCCACCAGACAAGTAGGCGCGCGAGCTCTGTTCCTACCCCTTCAAAGTGGCAGCAGCGGAGCTGGCGGCCAGATGAAGTATACGCGCAAGCGCTCCGTCCCTAACGTTTCGAAGTGGTGGCAGCGGAGCTGGTGGCCATATGTAGACGCACAAGTGCTCTATCCCTAATCCTTTGAAGTGGCGGCAGCGGAGCTGGCCGCCAGCTGTAGACGTGCGAGCACTCCGTCCCTAACTCTTCGAAGTGGCAGCAGCGAAGCTGGCAACCAGATGTAGACGCACCAGCGCTCCGTCCTTAACCCTTCGAAGTGGCGACAGCGGAGCTAGCAGGCATATAAAGTAGACGTGTGAGCGCCCCGTCCCTAACCCTTCGAAGTGGCAGCAGCGGAGCTGGCGGCCATATGTAGACACGCGAACGCTCCGTCCCTAATCCTTCGAAAGTAGGGGTGGCCCCCACCTGACCCCATCCGGCATGTTAGGGAATTGTAAAGCCCAATAGGATACATGTAATGACCTGTATACCCTTGTGGGAGATGTATGACTATAAGGGTAAGGTTGTAATTGTGCTTTATGGGGAAATATATACACGCCCTGCATAGGGAAAGGGGTAAGCATTGTTCATCCATCTCAACCACTCCACTACTCTCTTACTTTACTGTTTGGTCAGTAGCCACAACAGTATATTATACTAATAGTAGAAAGATAATAGTATAAATAAAATCTAACCCTTAATTTATAAGGGTATTATAGACTTTTGGTTTCTTCCTGACAAAAATTTCACAAGCAGAATCGGCACAAAACTCCCTTCCATCAAATCCACGAACCAGACGCCCTCACACGATCATGGAAACATGCGAAGAAAAGTACCATTCCCATGTAATTAAAGCAGTAGAGCAATCAACCATGGCTGTATGTACTACCACTCACCTCAGGGCGTCCTCAACTTCAGAATTCACGTATGACGAGGAGATGATCAGGGCAGCTACGAGCCGACAGTCACCAGACGCAATGGATGGACCGCGTGACGAAGCTGGCGTCGGAGCAGGCGTGGTGGTGTTCACGGTGAGCAGCTGCTGCATGTGCCACGCCGTGACGTCCCTCCTCGGCGACCTCGACCTCCAATGCCATTAAATTTCATACCCTGTCAGGATGCAGTTAGATAACTGATCAGCACTTTGAAAGCTCGAACTATTGGACTTTTTTCTTTTTGGAGGGAAGAGTTGGGCATTCAATCACAACTTCAAACCAGAACTCAGACAAATAGATCTCCAAATGTGATCTTGTGCCAATTATTTCATTTGCGATTTTACCCCTTTAGAAATTCTACTTCTAATAGTATAGATAGTAATATAATTAAATCCTAACTAATCTGAACTATTGAATCGTAAAGATTGAACGGATCATATTTATTTTAAGGTACAGTAAAAGGGCTCCTTTAATACCACTTTGTAAGTACTTCCACCTGGGTGGCAATGTTCTTAGATGTAGTCATTTTATTCGGCAGGCGCAACAACCTTATAGAACTCTATTGAGCAAATTCTTGTGTATACCATTGTAAAACAAGAAAGCATGGTGGATAATCATGGCTAAGCAGCAAAGAAATGCATGAGATGAAAAAGAAAAATGGCTCACTTCTCAAGAAGTTCATTTGATTTGTCTTTTGGAAATGCACCGAACGTATCAATGCTTCCTGAAACCAAAGATTGGCTGCCACCAGGCAAAATACTGCCATTATCGTCATCGTCGTCGCCGTCTGTTTCATCTTCATCTCCAGACAGCTGATCACCAAATCTGTCCTTAAACCTCTCCGCAAGCAAATTTCTTGCCAGTGAACTGATAACAATCGCTTTCCTTATAGATCCCGGCTTCTCCGGAGTGGGGAATTCAATTTCGCTTCAAGAATCTTCCACATCAACTTTCATCTTCTGTGCAGTTGCAAGGCTACTCGAATCTTGCTCGCCACTCGCCGGTTACCTCCCCGCGCGCCAGACTAGGCGCCTCTGCAGCTCGGTCGCCACTGCTCGGATCTTTGTTTGGGGGGGGGGGGGGGGGGGGCTGGGTGGGCAGAAAGATGGGCTGAAGCCTGGCACAGCCCATCTAGTGGCTCCGCCCCTATCGTCAGCACAGCTCTTGCTCCCATAGATCCCAACTTCGCTGGAAGAAATGGGCTGGGAACCCATTCAGGCCCGGTGCTTTAATCGGAAACATTTGGAACAGGCCTTATTAACCTCGTCTTCTCTGAAAGGGGCTGTGAGAAATTCATTCATGCCATGCGTAACTTTCACTGGGACATTTTGAATTACCAGCTCCATATTTCTTGTACCTTCTGAAGTGTAGAGGCTCTGGTAGAAAACTCTGGTCATAATTTTTAATTGATTCACATCTTCACAGCAGGACCCATGCTCAATTTGGAGACGGGTAATTCTATTTTTCTTCTCCGATTAGCCTTTTGTTGTATTCTTGTTGCTAATTGCTACTCACTGCGTTCATTTTTACTACCATCGAACTTTTCAACGTTTGACCGATAATATACTCAAAGCTATCTAGATTGTTTATACAAAAGTTATATCATTATATTTATCCTAAAAATACTTTATAATATTATAATTTTATTAATATATTTTAATATAAAATTTATAAAATTAATGGTTACATTTGTATCTCAAAAACCATAAAAATAAAAGACGTCAAATAAAAAAGAACAAAGAGAGATCAAGTTGGTTTAAACACTTGGTTTGGGCTTCTTGTGAATAGCCTAACATTTCGTGGGCCGGCCAGATTCTGGGCTTTTCCGACTGGGCGGAGTATAATGCTCCATAATCTGAGCTGAACGCGCGTACACTGAGAAAACGTTGCCCCGACTTTGCTGGGCTACGTGATCCATTTTTATTTCCTTTTTGAAGCATTCGGCCCAACTCACCATCTAACGCCCGCCACCTCGGATGAAAACCAGTTTTCATCGCACGCTTCGCGCCACACACGCCCGAGCTTTTCCTCCTTTCATCGTACGCTTCACCGAACTCAACCCAGGTTCACATACTAGATTTGCTTATGAACATACACTACATAGAAAGATGATAAACAATAGAGTTTTTTTTCTGACGCGATCTCGACTTGCGTCGCTTTTCTTTTTCTCTATTATTCACCGCTCTTAACAGACTGATTACAAAATATAAATAGACACTCTGTGATCCGGTTCTGCCGGCCAGGACTACACGTCTTACGCACATCACGCACTATCCGAAAGACTCGTTGAAACTTCTTTAAAATCGATCTGCTTAATTGTGTAGTTACAGCAGGTGAGCAACTTCTAATGTGTTAGGTGTTTGTGTTCAGATATGCAAAGAAGTGTTGAAATCAGCTACCTGAAGTTTTTAATAATCCAACTGCTCATGCTTTGGTCTCTTGGTGTTTGCATCTAATCGGACAGGACTAGGTACAGAGCAAGGTACATGACATGCCTAACTACAGATGCTTAAATAATTTAAGACATGGCCAGTTTAACTGTGGTATGAGCTACTATAAGCTACTTAAGCTACTATACTCATAGTTTCAAGTCTGAGTATTAGATAATTTTCTGTATATTTTGAGGTATATAAACTTCTGACGGGAATTGATATGCTGATATTTAAAATTTAGTGTTTCATCTTTTCTAGTTCCAATCTACATGAGTTTTGCAATACTTAGCTACACCTGTTTTTCTGACCACAATGCATCCTTACCTTGAGCCATGGCCATTTTTTTAGAAACAGAATCACAGTGCAGTTGCTGAGTAAGTTTACTGCCATAAATATATATACATTTTGTTGATCTGTGCTTGCTTGGACACATTCATCTGAGTGAGTCAAAAGTAACAGCCTTAGTCTAGATTCATGTTTTTTAAAAAAAAAACTTTCATGAGATCAAGAAGCTGTTTGTTTGACTGGTTCTTTTTTTTTTGACTAGTCTGCATTCGTGAACATCCTGTCCAGCTTCCTGTGCTTACCGAGTGCAACCTCTATGTAGTCAGATAGGATGATTGATTCTCTCTCTTGTTACTTCTGTGATCTTTCCTATTGATCTCCTGTTTTTACACCCTTTTTACATTTACTTTTTTCTGTCTATGGGTTGGAATGGTCATGATCTGCTCCTGATGGAAATGCATGCCATCCGGCAGCAAACATGGATGACCATTAATCACAGTCTAGATGTAACCTCTTTCTGTACAACTGGCTCATCAACATGATGAACATTCCAGGTACATTATATCATGCTTTAGCATCATGTGAAGTCTGTGTCAAAGGTTCTTTATTAATTACATTTTCTTGAAAGAACCTTCTTCTGGAAGATAAAAGAGCATCTCCTTTGATATTCTTTTTCATTGATCAGATGCCTTACGGCAGACATGTGGTTCGGTATTGACGCATTAGCCAATTTCTAGAGATATATTCCTGCTTTATAGAAATTTAATACTATATATTATCATATTGTCAATTTAGTGATAGGCAAGTGGCATAGCATAACGAATTTAGTATTAGAAACAAATTTTGCATATTTGATGAGGACATGATATTCTGGAGAAAAGCATGTTGCACAAGCTTTGCTGGCACAGAAGTCTGTTAGCAAGGATGGCTTTGAGAGCAATAACTTTGATTCCCTTGTACATCAATGATTTTGTCACGTTGGTTCCTGGTTCTTTTGTGCATATGTCAAGATAGTTACTTGCCCTTGAAATTAGCAGCAACAACGTTCTTGTTTCTTGGCATGATTTAGTAGCATTTAATGAAGGTTCGGCCCGTCTTCCCTTAACAAAGTTTTTCAGGTATATTCAAGTTCAGTCAGCATGTGGTATTGTTAGTGTTTATGCAGAGCATACATCTAATATTTGTCAGCTGAGGAAAAAAAGACTACAGTTTTCTCTACAGTTTGGATTGAATTTCGCAATGCAGATATCAGTTGAACTGACCAAGGTAAGTGATTCTTTTAGAAATCTGTTGCTAAGTAGTTTACGTAACTTTATACTACCGTTGTTTCTGCTACACAAGCAATTTTGGCTGGTGGATTGATAATACTGTCACCAACTTGAGCTAGGAGTTTCTGGAAATAACTTGAGCTAACAGTTTTGGACATCTATTTGGCATATCTTTGCTTGTGCATCTTGACTCAAATAGTTTCTGGAAATAACTTCAGTGGATGCTGTTATGAATAGCGCTTGTATTCATATGAGGCCAATGGGCCGGTATATATACACAAAGTACAGGTGGGAAATATGCAAAGAACCCCTTATAACAATGGGGAATAACAAACTATACATATATCTCTAACACCCCCCCCTCAAACTCATGGTGGATCAACAACACTGAGTTTGGAGAGGTAGAAGCTATGCTGTGCTCGAGTCTGGGCCTTTGTGAAGAAATCCGCTATCTGAAGCTCTGAAGGCACATACTGAAGAGTAATCACCTGATCATGCACACAAGACCTCATGAAAGAAGCATCCACACCAATATGCTTTGTGAGCTCATGCTTCACAGGATCACGAGCAATACTGATAGCACCTGTACTGTCTGACAAGAGAGGGGTCGGTGTAGTGACAGAAACACCAAAATCCTCAAGTAACCACCGTAGCCAAGTAATCTCTGCTGTCAAGAGAGCCATAGCTCGCAACTCAGCCTCTGCACTCGAACGGGACACTGCAGTCTGTTTCTTCGTCTTCCAGGCAATGAGAGAACCACCAAGAAAAACACAGTAAGCAGAGATAGACCGGCGATCAGAGGGATCGCTGGCCCAAGTAGCATCCGAATAGGCCTGAAGCTGTAACGAGCTGGAACGTGGAAAGAAGAGACGGCGAGAGATAGTCCCACGAAGGTATCGTAGAACTCGAAGAAGGTGGCTGTAGTGAACCTGAGTGGGAGCTGAAACAAACTGACTCAGAATATGAACTGGATAAGTGATATCTGGACGAGTAACAGCAAGGTAGACAAGACTCCCAACAAGATGACGATAGCGAGTCGGATCAGAAAGAGGCTCGCCATCAGAGAGTCGGAGGTGAACATTGAGCTCCATGGGAGTCTCAACAGTACGCTGATCAGTGAGAGAGGCGCGATCAAGAAGATCCTGAATATATTTCTCTTGGGACATAAAGAAACCATCTGGAGTGGAAGTAACCTCAATCCCAAGGAAATAATGAAGAGGACCAAGATCCGACATAAGGAACTGCTCACTAAGACGAGCCTTAACAAAGGCAATGTACTCAGAATCATCTCCCGTAATGATCATATCATCAACATACAGGAGAAGAAGAGTCCGACCACGAGACGAAGTGTGGACAAAGAGCGCAGGATCATGATCACTAGCTGAAAAACCAGCAGCAGTGACCACAGAGGAGAAGCGCTCAAACCAAGCACGAGGGGCTTGCTTAAGGCCATAGAGAGAGCGACGAAGGCGACAGACCATGCCCTCAGGAACAGAATACCCAGGTGGCGGATGCATGTAGACCTCCTCACGCAACTCGCCATTAAGAAAGACATTCTTAACATCAAGCTGAGAAACAGACCAGTGGCGAACAGACGCCACCGAAAGGAGAGTGCGAACAGTGGTCATGTGGGCCACAGGAGCAAAAGTCTCGTCGTAGTCAACACCATGCTGCTGCTGAAAACCACGAGCAACAAGACGCGCCTTATAGCGCTCAAGAGAGCCATCAGAGCGAGTCTTAATCTTATAGACCCACTTACATGTGATGGGATGAGAATGGGATGGAAGAGGAACAAGATCCCAAGTACCAGTACGCTCGAGGGCAGCAATCTCCTCGGCCATGGCAAGCTGCCACTCAGGGTGAGTAACAGCATCCCGGTAGGAGACAGGCTCACGAGTAGCTGCGCCAGCAAAAGCAAAACGGGCAGGAGGCCGAATCGACTGGCGATCGCGGAGAGCGTAGCGAGGAGAAGATGACCCATCAGGGGAAGATGGAGCATCAGAAGAAGATGGAACATCAGAAGCAGATGACTCATCTGGAAGATCCTCAATACGAGGTCGACGAGTGTAGACGATAGTGGGAGGAGCCTGGGGAGTCGTAGGGGACGACACAGGCGGCGACAACGGCGGAGAGGCCACAGGGGGAATATGTAGAGACTCAGTAGGACAGGTGGACGAGGGCAAAACAGATATAGGAGTATCTGGAAAGGTCAAGAAAGACAGAGACTCCACAGAGGAAGCCGAAGGAGAGGCAGGACGTGGGTAGAATGGACGAGACTCGTCAAAAGTCACATCCCGAGAAACCCGTATCCGACGACCAACAGGATCCCAGCACCGATATCCCTTGTGCTCGGCACTGTACCCCAGAAAGACACACTCAACAGACTGAGCGGTCAGTTTGGTACGTTCTCGAGGGGCGAGGAGAACATAGCAAACGCAACCAAACAGATGAAGGGCAGAGTAGTCAGGAAGAAGACCACAGAGACGCTCAACAGGGATCGCACCCTTGAGAGCAGAAGAGGGCTGAATGTTGACGAGATAGGTGGCAGTGGAAACAGCCTCGGCCCAAAAGTGAGGTGGAATAGAGGCGGTGATCATCAGAGTACGAGCCGTCTCAAGGAGGTGACGATGCTTGCGCTCAGCGACACCATTCTGAGCATGAGCACCAGGACAAGAAAACTGAGCGAGAGTGCCCTGCTCAGAAAGGAAGCTGCGCAGGTGACGAGAGAGGTACTCGCCAGCAGAATCAGCACGAAAGACACGAATAGGAGTGGAGAACTGTGTATGTATCATAGTGGCAAATTGTTTATAGATGGGCAAGGCCTCACTACGAGAAGACATGAAATATATCCAAGTGTGGCGAGAAAAATCATCTATAAAAATGATATAATAACGATGACCCCCTTTCGAAACGAAGGGAGCCGGACCCCAAACATCTGAATGAACAAGATCAAAAGGACGCTGAGACACAGTCTCACTATGAGGATAAGGAAGCTGAATCTGTTTACCTAACTTACAGCCCTGACAATCTAAAGACACGTCTCCTGAGACAGACCCCAGAAGACCACGACGAACTAAGGACGACAGGCGAGATCCACACAGATGCCCAAGACGGTGATGCCACTGCTGGAAAGAGCCGGTAGACGAAGTGGCAGAAGCGGAGAGACTGGCGGCGGTGGTGGCAGCGGAAGGAAGATGAAGCCAGTCAAGCTCCCAGAGACGCTGTGAGTCACGGCGCCGAGGGCCAGAACCAACCAGAGCTCCCGTGTGGCAGTCCTGAACACAACAAGAGTCAGAGTCGAGAATAACTCGATAACCAAGGTCAGTAATCTGCCCAGCAGAAAGAAGCTGCAAGGTAAGGCGAGGAACATGAGCAACAGAAGGAACATGAAAAGATGAGTTGCTAAGAGATCCTCGACCAGAGACAGAAAGAGATGTACCATCAGCAGTAAGAACACTGACAGGAGAATCAAGAGGTGTAATAGAAGACAGAGTGGAAGAATCAGGAGTCATGTGAAAAGATGCTCCAGAATCAAGAATCCACGGGGAGGTACCTGACTGTGTAGGAGGTGGTCTCTCAGTGCCTGAAGAGTTAGTAGCAGAACCTGCAGAACCTGTCGAGGGAGATCCTGAAGCGGCAAGTAGGCGTCGAAGTCTGGCTATCTCCTGCTCGGTGAGAGAAGCTGCTGAAGAAGTCGAGGCAGACGTCGTCGTAGAAGCACTAGTGCCAGTAGAAGAACGGCGTGAAAGATGCCGCTTCTTCTTGTAGCACTGGGACTCAGTATGGCCATCCTTGTCGCAGTAGGAACAGTGAGGACGGCCACCTCCAGACTGAGGACGGCCACCACCACCTGTGGTAGCCGCTGGAGGAGGCAGTGTAGCAGGCGGACGAGCGGCGAGCACAGAGGAGAGTGGCATCAGACCAGCACCACTCAAACGAGTCTCCTCTGCGCGTATCTCAGTAAGAGCCTCCAGGAGAGTGACACGAGGGTGGCGTGCAAGGAGCTGGGCACGCCTTTGCTCGAACTCAGGACGAAGGCGAGTAAGGAACTCGTAAACCCGCTGAAACTGTAGATCAGCACGTACCTCCAGGCAGCACGGACAGGTACGACAGCCAGCAGTGCGAAGTGAGTCCAACTGACGCCAGACAGCAGAACTCTGAGCGTAAAAGGCGTCAACAGTAGCATCACCCTGCTGAAGAGAGTGCTCCTGGCGGACCACGGACAGGTACAGGGCATCACCAGAGGGCTCGTAGCGCTGACGAAGATGAGTCCACATCTGAAAAGCCGAAGGGAGTCCCACAACCTCAGAAGAAAACTGAGGCTGGACACTGGCGATGAGGACAGCAGCAGCCCGAGCGTCGTCATCGTACCACTGAGTGTAGACGGTCAGACGATCCGTGTAGGAATCCAGAGCCTCCTGGTAGGCAGAGGCAGCTTTATCATCAGCAGCAGCTTTATCATCAGCAGCAGCTTTATCATCAGCAGCAGCTTTATCGGCTGTCGGAGGCAATGCAACAGGCGTAGGCTCCGTCGGAGGAATAGGGCAAGGCGGGCAGGTGACATCGCCAGAGAGGACGCCCCAGAGACGAAGACCACGCATGTGAATGCGCATGTGAGACACGAAGTCGGTGTAATTAACACCATCAAAGATCACCGGGCAGCGAGGGAGAGCAACGGTGCCCATTGGTAGGCGGCGCTGGACGGCGCGGCGACCAAGACAACGAAGTCTAACAGGCGGCGCTGGACGGCGCGGCGGTTAGAACAACGTTTTTTTTTTGCTTTTTTTTTTCTTTTTTTTTCTCTCTGAGTCGGTTACAAAAACCCGACCGAGACTGAGCCCCCGACCGAGCCGCGTTCTAGGGCAAAAACCCTAGAACAGGAGGCGGTGGCGGCGGCGGCGGCGACGGCGGCGGCCCGGCGGAGCAGGGCGCAGGCGCCGGACGGAGGCAGCCGGGCGGGCGGGCTCCAGTCAGGAGGCGGAGGCGCCGGCGGCCGAGCGGAAGGTGGAGGCGGCGGGAGGCGGCGGCGACGGCGGCCGGTGGGGCGGAGTCGAGCGGCGGACGGGAGGCAGCCGGGCGGGCGGGCTCCAGGCAGGAGGCGGAGGCACCGCCCGAGGCGACGACCAGGCGGCCGGCGGGGCGGTGGAGAGCCAGTGACGGCGCGGTCGGAGGAGAGGCCGACGGCGGCGCAGGGAGGCCGGCGACGGCGCGGGGAGGCCGGCGACTGCACGGGGAGAGGCCGACGGCGGCGCAGGGAGGCTGGCGACGGCGCGGGGAGGCCGGCGACTGCACGGGGAGGCCGGCAGCGGCGCAGGGAGGCCGGTGACGGCGCGGGGAGGCCGGCGACGGCGCGTGGAACCCTAGGTAAGCCAAAACCCTAGTTTTGGCTCTGATACCATGTTATGAATAGCGCTTGTATTCATATGAGGCCAATGAGCCGGTATATATACACAAAGTACAGGTGGGAAATATGCAAAGAACCCCTTATAACAATGGGGAATAACAAACTATACATATATCTCTAACAGATGCAAATCTTCAGCGTAAACTTAAGAGTCCGCATTTGACCTGAAATATCAGCCAGACAACCATTGAACCATGTTGTCAGTATTTATGCCCTGCCATGACTATTACTTCAGATGAATGATATTGCTTGAAAGCACAATTCCATCACGATCAAAGAACTGATTCGTGATGTCTTGTGTAATGCTTTGAATAACTTATTACAATGACCTGACTTTCATTTAGGGAGCAGGAGATTGGCTAATAAGAAATTGTTTTATCCTTTTATGTCCATGCTATGGTACTCTTAGCTTAAGTTTTGTAAAACTGAACCTGAACTTTCTCACAAATGAACCAGCTTATCCTTTTCACCACTTCTGCTAGCCCAACTATAAGTAACTTCTTGCAGTAGTGCTGTCATAAAGAGAGTAGGAGGTTGGTGAAGGGAATTGCAAAAATGAGCTCCCAATCTTAATTATAGATTTTATTTTCCTGTTTTCCAATTTTCCCTTTTCACCTTTTGATTTCCTGTTTGTAGAGAGGTAATAACAATTCTCATTGTTCAACTTCAACAGTCCTGAAATTACTTCTTACAGTAGGGACCTTGGATGTTAGGCTGTTATCATAGAGAACGCAAGAGATTGCTGAAGGAAAAAAAAAAACGTAGATACATGCATTATTCTGTTCATTCTTTCCTTCTTTTAGATCAAAAGCAGATAAAAAAACTATCGTTCTTTTCTGGTTTACCTCCTTCACTGCTTTTTCTTTTCTGCTAGCTCAACTCATAGGCGTTGCACATAGGGATAATGCTAGCTATTACTAGCTGCAGTGAGGGCTTAACAGCCCTACTGTATCTTTTCCTCATCAGAAAGACTATTTTAGAGAAAAGAGGATACAAAGGCTGGCCGATGCATGGTGTGACCTGCATCAACCTTGTAGTTGGCACCGAATCCCACTCTCCAAGGCAGCTTCACCATGACACATCCATCTCTTTGCTTCATCCTTTTCTTTTCCTTTTGGCTCTTAAAAGTTGCGTATCTTTAGCTCTTTCCAAGGGAGGGTACTTCGAGCCCACAATGTGCTACTAATACTCACTTGTCACTACTGCTTGCATTTCCTATTCGGCTTCTGAAATGAAATCTGAACCTGTCTGAATGAGATCTGGAGGCCTTTGTGTCTTGTGGCTTCTGACTCCCTCCCTGGTCTTGAACTTTCAAGTCCTGCTTATTAAAACCTATTCCACCCTCGATTGCGATCGATTCGTGGTACTTTAACGGTTGTAGGTGTGAAACCAAGCTAAGACTAAAATGTTTAGATGTTGGAGGGGGGAATAAAGCGCAGACTTGTCCTTGACACTTTGCAAGTCACAGATGCCAACATAAATCACATTTGTAGCTTATTTTGTATTGCTAGCAATTTGAACGGCTGAGGAATGATTCACAAAATACCTCGTCCAAATCCAAATGGTACATGACATCTATAGTACAGATTCATTTGGAGAAAGATGCATCGTTTGATTCGTTGCCGAAACTGGATCTCGGCCTCACTTTGATGTTTGAAGTTGAACTATGGTACCATTTTTCTGAACGTTACAGCTTACACCTCTGTAACTACTATGTAGGCTACTTGCCAGTATACTCTTGTGTCACTGATGAGGAGAATACAGTGCCGAGCCAGAAGAAGCAGTGAAGAACAAGCCCGGCTTGTGAGCGGTGACAAGCTGGCACGCGGTCCCTGGTGTGGTGTGGGCAGTCACAGCACAGAATGGCAGTTTGGCCTGGATTGGGAGGCATGGCCGGGGCAGATTGTTCTGTTGGATGCACACTGCCGGCCTCGCCGTCCCGTGTGTCACGGGCACTGGCCGCCGATGTCGCCGGTCCACCCGTCAGCGACACGGCGGGGTCGCCTTGCTATGGTGGGGGCCTGGTGCTGGCCACCTTGATGTTAACCTGACCTATCGTTGCTGCAGCACTGTGACTCTCCAGTGAGTCCATCTCAATGTGCTTTGTGCATGCAGCAGCTAGCCATTCTGGAGCTAGCCAGTCCCAGGTAAAAGCGATGGAGGATGCACCCATCCAATGCTGCTGCATGCTGTTCTTGAGGTGCCTGTCCTGATACATCACAAGCCCAGTCCAGTTCCAGTTCAGTTCAGTGCTCGCCCGTCACGAGCTGCCGTGCTCGCTCGCTCGCACGTGTGCTGTTGCGTAGCCATATGGGCAAGGCAAGTTGTTGGTGACTGCGTTGGCCCTTCACTTGTTTCCGTTACCGGATCGAAGCATTGGCTTCTAGCCTTCTGCTACATGACGAAGGATAGTTTGAGCAAATGGAGGGAAGGTAGCTAGGTGAGGATCACCCAGGACAAAAATGTCGAGGGCAAGAAGCATAACAGGCCAGGAGTGGGTGATGCAGGCCACATGCATTCTTGTTTAGTTGTTACTTGTTTGGCAGCAATTCGACACATCGGTGCACTACACATGGGGTTTGTTCGGTGTGGCCGTGCCTTTGAGAGTTTCGGAGCATGTTTAGTCTTGAGGCTACTCACTGGCTGGAGTAGTAGAAGATTGCATGGTTCATCGATAACATGCATCAGCCACTCCTGCCAACCATAATATTTGTTTAAACAGGTGGGTAGTTTCATTCGGATGTTAAAAAACTTGGGAAAATCAAGCCATGGCAAGCGCCAAAATATGGGGCACATGCCTCGAAATGATGATATATATACTTCAACAAGATCCGGTGAGATCAGGACCGTCCATTTTTGGAGGGGCAGATGGAACGGAGCCGGGGGGCTGGGGGAAGGGGCCCACATGCCAGTTAGTGGCGCCTCACCACCCGACACGGATTGTATCATCGGATCGACAAGTCCTCACTGACACTTATGATGCCGGCAGCGTGGTGGGGCCCGGGGCCCAGAGGTGTGCGGTCAACAGGTTCACTGCATGAAAAGAAAAGGGAGCAGAGCAGGCAAACAGGCCTGAGCTGCTGGGCAGTGACTGTGAGGGACAATGGGATTTTATTTTAAATAGTATATTTTTTATTAAAATAACATTAATATATCATCGTTTAAAAAATTACAAAATTACCTTTTATCGCTACTTGAAATAGCGGTAGAAGTTCTGCGTCAAACGAATGTATGACAGTGTGCCACGTCCGCGTTACAACATATATCGCTATTTCAATTGGCGATAAAGTAACCAATCGTTAATTGAAATAACAACAGAGGCCTCCACACTCTCTATAGCCATTTGAGGCTAGTGTATTTAAGAGCCAAAAAAATTGGTTGAAATTCATAACAATTTGGTAAAAAAAAGAGAGGGGAGAAGAGAAGAGGAGAGGGAAAGAGGGGAGAAGAGAGCGGAGGAGTGATTTCCGTATCGTAGAGATGAGTTTTCTGTTTCTTAGTAGATTTTATTTTGAAACAATGATAGGTTAGCAAATAAAATGATTAGATGTATAGTTATATTGGGCAGTGAGTAGATGTGTAGATAGTGTAGTTTTAGATATGTAGTTATTTAGGGTAGTATGTATAAGATGAATTATTGTAGAACTATTAATTTCTCGTGGTTGTAAGTTATAGTGCACCGATTAGTTTTAGTATCAGAAACTAATTTTAGTAAAACACAACTTTGCCAAGTGGACAACAAGAAACATATGAATTCTATTGCAAAGAACTACCAACTGAAAAGAGCAGGGCAGGACGCTAATGTCATAAATTAAGATGTTTTGATCTGAAAAATATCATGAAGCACTTGATGCATTCATTCTGAGAATTTGTTTATAAACCTATAGACAAACTTGTAGTTATAATTGTCTAAACATGCAAGTGGTTAACTCTGATAGCCCCAACCTTTACACTTGTGGATATCATATAAGAGTCATCTCTAATGGAGAAGATTTTTGCCCCAATCCCCATGAACACTCAACAGCTGTCTGAAGAGACGTCTGAAAAACCTCCCTTTTATTCAGAACAGTTCTAACTTCTAACCCTATAAGACATGTTCAATAGACTAGTTTCTTCACAAAGACTTCCATCCCAAGCTTGTATGACGAAGTCTAAAACAGACAATGTCAAGTTCCGCACACAAACATGTAAAATCTCCTTGTGACTCTGTTAAAGTGCCTAGAAATGAGCCCAGTGGTGAAGTTGAAAGATCAAAGTATTAAGGTCATTAGGAATTCACAACCTGTCTGGCCTGCTCCATACAACAAAGGGATCTTAAAACCCATGTTCATATTCTTAAACAACCCTCGAAGCAGTTCCCCGGGAAGATAATACTTAAGTGAGCATTCTTCACTTTTGATGCTTGCATTGATGCATTCAGACACTATCATTCATTGCTTTGCATGGATGGCACCTTCTTGATTGGGAAGTATAAGGGTCAAATATTAACTGCAGTCATAGTGGATGGTAACAACCAAGTTCATCCAATTGCACTTGCGTTCGTCAAGAGTGAGAACATCAACAACTAGTTGTGATTTCTGAAGAACATGAAAGCTGGTGTCATGGGTGACTTCCCATAAGTTTGCATCATACATGATCGACATGCCGATTTGTTGAAGGCAATTATGCAACTGCAGCAAGGAGAAGACAGGTTCGATGGCCTGATTTGTAGAGTAGGTGATGCAAGTGGCACATGGGGTGCTAATTTCTACAAGCAATTCAGGAACAAAGAGCAGGTGAAAATTTTTTAGAGGCTTGTGGTCAGAAATTTTTGAGAGGTTTTGTGATTAGAATAAGTAAAGAAAGTTTTATGCATTGTGAAAAAACTGGACCACCTAACGATGAAGCACATGAGAGGGGCAGTGAAGAAGCCCAACAAGCATGGAAGAGCTCCCCATTGTGCTCGATAAGATACCCACAGATCCTTCAGAATTGATCAGGAGGAATTCAAGGTAAATGAAATACTTCTCAAAGTGTATTGAGCATGAGCCTAGGGAGAAGTAGGCATTACTTTATGGCACAAATGGTGCAAGGTATGGAGTCATGACCACGAACTTAGATGAGGTGTATAACTGGGTCATAAGAGAGTTGGGGCCCCTTCCTTTCATAGCCATTGTGGAGGAAGTGCTATGAAGTATTACCAAGTACTTTATTGATCGAAGTGCCCTGACTCGCATCTGCATGAGTGATCTACAACTGAGGTACTCAATTGTGATCACAAAGCACATGGAAGAGAAGGGCAAGAAGGGGAGGTGCATATGTGTAGAGACAAAGGTCACGACAACACTCTATTAAGCCCTTTTTTAGACTGAGGTGATAGCATACTGCCACCACCTTTTTTAGCCCGAAGTGACAACACTCCGATAAACCCTTTTATAGACCGAGGTAACAACACACTGTCACCTGCTTTTTGGACCTAAGAGACTGCACCTTGGATGCCACACACTCAACGTTCCTCAACCGTAAGTCTGTTGCCCACATCCGAGAGGGTCTATAAATAGTCCCCACATAATGAACCCATGTATCTCCAACACACTCCTCCAACCACAACATGGCAAACAAGACAGGTAGTTCAAGCACAGACTGGTTTTCGAGGCTGTGATCCTTACCTTGAAGGCATGCACATCTACGGTCCCTTGGAGCCCGACCCCCCAAGTCCTGATCTACCGCTCGAAATCAGGAAGTCATACACCCCTATAAATCCCCTCCATGACTACTCACACATTCATAGGCCTTGGCCGCAATGCAAGCACAAACGCGATGCGGTAGTCCAGGTTTCCAACGACGTGGGAAATCTAGGACGTCAATTCTTTTCACTCTCCTTTGTTCATGGTAAGTACTTCATTTTCTTTCTATACTTTGACGTATGCATTACTTATAATCATCTCATCTTCCTTGCAGACCGTGGATTGCAAGTTCAATGAGTGGGTGAATCAATTGTATCCAATACCTGCTAAGTTTAACATCCACACACTCCACATCCGTCTAGATGAGTTGCGGGAGGAGCTCCAAACCAAGAGAATCAACAACGACGAGCTCCGTAGAAAGAGGATCAGGGAGAGGAACAACGAGGAGATGATCCACCTCAGTAACGATTATCACCTATACTGCTGTTGCGCCAATCCAAGCCACAATTGTGCCGCCACTACCATAACAACCAGCCACATCCTAATGACCGCACTCCATGTGGGTTCCCTACGGTGTTTCATTTTCGCCTTGGGACGTTAGCCCATAAACCCTATTAGATCTACAAGCATCATGCCGTTTATATTACACAAGACGCACATGTATCTTACATATAGTTTAAGTCGACAATTCGTGCATGTTGTCATTTGTATCGTAGGAGTAGTGAGGCAAATATATGCACCTAACCAAACCCTATGCACTATGTAATTCACATTTTCATTATGAAGTATTATATTATGCTTGAAATGGTTTGTTTCAACAAAAAATCATTAATGCAATCTGAGACACACTACTCAAATTCTCTATTTAATTGTTATCTATTATTTCAAAACTACTAGAGCAAAAAAAGATTTATTCATAACTAATGCATTTTTATTAGGAAAAATATATTATTTAAAAAATCACTTTGTCGCTATTTCAACCGGCGACAGCTCTCTGTCGCCAATTCCATTGACGACAGAATGTCTATCGTCAAGTGAATTGATGATAGGGTCTCTACTGCCAATTCATTTGACGACAGAGACCTGTAAACTACCACATAAAACTGTCACCATTTGGAATGATGATAGTCAGTTATTTCTGTAATTTTTTAAATAATACTATATTTATATAATATTAATAAAAACGTATTATTTAAAAAAAATCAGGGACAATGCAGGGATTCAATATGCAGCTAATTTCGCCATGGCCCACATGTTCCGTTTCCATGCTCTCTTGGTTCAATCCTGCAAGCCTTGCTTGGATCTTCTGCCTGCCTTCCGGTGTATGGTGCTTCATGTGGCTGTGTTGAATGTCTTATGATTCCGTGTAGAATTCTAGAATGTAGAAAATTTGTAGGAAACATTGTAGTTCATGAAGGAATGCTACGTTTTCTGTGAGTCGCAGCTAGAAATGGTAGTATTTAGCTATTTGCAGTTAGGATATTATGGACTTGGCACAAATTTGTTATGGACATCTTTATTTTTGTAAGAGCTTTGTTTGACTAGAATCTTAACTACTATGGTTGGCTTGGAGTATGCATTTTTACCATTTGGTACGTGGAAATTTTCTTAGGAATCTGCGAAATTCTTATGTTCCAAACAGGCTTCATCTGCATGAGGCTACAATTTAACATGGACTTTGCAAATGGTGAGTTCAGTAATTTCATTGCTTGCTGAAGAAGGTTTATGCAGACTATTAGGAGGGGATGTTTTATGCTTTTATTCCTCATCGTTAACATAGGCACAACGTGGACGATTCGGTGCTCCAATTAGTACCAGCGCTGATGGCAAGATCGAGATGCTTGCCGCCATTTTGGTAAAGCATGGGCGCTTTACACTACGATTGCCGTCTTTGCATCTCCAGCACAGGGTGGAGAACAAGCAGGATTCGGTTCATGTCGCAGCAGGGAATTCCATCATGATAAGTAAACCATGTATTGGCACCCATCACCATATGCTCCTCAAGGAGCAACAGTGATCTTCTGGCTTATCTGTTTAAACATATTCTAACAGGATTTTTTTCTCTCTTTTGTAAGGAGCAGAATAGCAGATAGAGCTTGGTTAAGCTGTCGTGTCCATTTTTTTGCATGACACAACCTGTGGTCCAATGCAAAGAGAATATATGTGCAAGGCAGAAGCAAAAAGCAACTACAGGAACTGGATGGTAGTGTACTTCAATAGCATTGATTAATACATGGACCAATTCCTTACTAATTGTTCAGTAGGTTTCTGAATCTGAGCTAGAACATAGCCTGCACAGCTAATTTCTTCTCTTAATTAGGCAGATAAATGTAACCATCAACACCTTTCGCATAGACAACACAAGCTCATATACCTCTGAAGCATGAACAACAAATCTGATGATATACTAGTTAGTACAAGCAGTGGTAGGTACCAAAACATATAGATGGACAGATAGGACTACATTGATAGATTGATTGATGGAGAGCGTTGTTGAAGCCATGATGAGCTATTTTAAACAGCCAAGCAACGGTCCTAGTTCTTAGCCATTTAGCTTGGCTAAGTCTAACTAGCTTCTTGCTTTGCTGCTAACCGAGTGCAAATCAGAATCCCACTGAGGAACAAAATTGTCTGACGCCTTTATGCTTGCTTGGGGCGCCCATGGCCGCTTTATTCCCAATCGTTGTTTTTATTTCGCCGATTGCAAAGTTGGAGATGTTCTCCGACGACCAATATCAGGAGGCTGCCACTGTGCCACCGTTCTTAAACACATGCAATTCCCGTGTAATCCCCGCCTTTCCAGGTGTGCGTCTGCGCGTTCTTGAAGAAGAAAACACGAATGTGTACTTGTGCAAGTATCTCTATCCTATCATGGATACCTGAATTGAAGTCTAGACGACGCACCTTCAACAGTAAATGGTGAAGCCTACGGCGCTGAAGCTGTGTAAGGTCAGTTCGGTTCATGGCCAACTTTGCCATGGATGAGAATTGGATAGAATGTACAGGTCATTCTTTTTTGCGTTGGCTAAAAGTTTGAGTTTGTGGCATGTACATCAGGGAGGCAATTATGGTAACAAACGAAACACTGCCCGGCAAAATCGCCCCACGGCTAAGGTTAGATGTGGCAAAGTTAGAGCAACTCCAAAAGATTAGCCAAAAGAAGTATCCAGATTTAGTGATTTAGCTATTCTCCAAAATGAATCTCACCCAAAAAAACAAGACTACTCCAACAGGCTATCTAAACTAGAGGGCGCGCGGTGGGTCGCGTACGCGCGGGAATGGGGCGTAGCGTGTGGGAAGGAAACGCCGACCGTGCCAAGAGGCTGAATGGTGAGCGAGGTAGGCTATCCAAAAATAGAGAGCGAAGGAGGAGGGATGGAGAGCTACTAAATTTGGAGAGTCATTTACAGAGTCTATTGGAGACATTTTTTCTCTAATAATAGCCAAATTTACCTTTAGAAAATGATTTAGCTGTTCTCTTGGAGTTGCTCTTAGATAAAATAACTTCTGGCTTCTGTCTTATTACTTTTGTCTGGAAGTTTCGAATTTTTTTAGTCTACTGTCCATAACAAGAGTATAGAGAGAGAAATACTTATGTACAATTTTGATCGATATAAATAAAGTTGCTAAGGCGTTGGATGGAGATACAACGCTCCAGATCTTTTTTTAGGGGAGGCCTGTATGAGTAGATCCGTTGGATAGAGATTCAACACTCCAGATCATTTTTTGGATGGAGACTTGTATGGGTGAATTCGTTGGATGGAGATGCAACGCCCCATATCTTTTTTTTTTGAGGGGGTTGTATGAGGATCCGTTGGATTGAGATCTAACGCTTCAAAATCTAACTAATTTTACTCTTAAAAATAGTTGAATGTTCTATAGCACTTTCCTAGTATCTATTACAATCAACTTATAAACCTTGCTATAAAAAACTCTGTTTAAAAACCACCTACTATAGGAAAGACAAAAGAAATTTTTGTACGGATAACCCATTTTTTATTCGAAAATACAGAAATATACCCGCGACAAAATTTTTTACACAAATAGGCTCGAGTCGCCAAACCATTGGGCGAATTACGCTTGTCGCCCCACCAAAACGCGACTTATAAAGAATCTGGTAACCGTTGGGCGATTAAATGCAATCGCCTCCCCGTTAAGCGATTCAATTGAATCGCCCCCCGTTCGGCGATATAAAGAAGAGTCGCCCAACGGGGGGGCGACTGCATGTGCATACAGCCCTACGTCCAAGCCCCTTTCTTCCCCACGCCTGCTCGCCAATCTACCTCTAGGCGACTGCATGGATCCTGTTAAGGGTTTTGTGAATTTTGTAATTTGAAACTCGTAAAAAATGTGGTATAGTCACATATACTGGTATATGTCACATTATTTTGTAATTTCGTAATTAAGTCACACAAGAACTGGTATTTAATATTTGTCACATTACTTGATATAGAAATAATTTTCTATACGAAAAGAAGAGATAATAGCATTGTTTGAATTTAAATGAACTTTATAATATAACGCAGTAACATGCCGCGTATTTATCCATTACATGCATGACATACACCCCTCACTCCCCACCCTAAGGTGCTCCATCACCGCGCCCGCGTCCTCCCATACGGCCCCGCTTGGCCGTCCTCCGGTGCAACGGATTACGAGGCGGCGGGGGATGAGGGTCCGAAAAAGTAAAACGATCAGGTGGGTTTCGCACCCGCGGCTGCGCCGGTGGAGTCACCTGCACCTCCGGCTGTGTGGCCTCCGGTGCACCGGGGAGGCCACCGCTGGAGAGAACCTCCGGTGCTGCGTCGGAGGACGGCCCAGGCCAGTCCGCAAAAAACTGGTCCACCTCGATGTGGCCCGGGGAGAAGCGTCCCTGCTACTGGTAAGGACCTGCAATAGTAATATCGTTAGTTCGTTGCATGTCGTCTTAGGATAAAAACAAGCTCGGACGATGCGTACCCGTACATGGCGCCATGAAATCATCCGTGTGGAAGCCGGGGATGTACGTAGGAGGCCGTGACCAAGGAGAACTCCCTGGCTGCTCCGGGGGAGGTGGACGTGTCCACGTACTACCTCCGGAGTAGTGCCACGCTGGTCGGGGTGGCACTGGTGGTCGGGGTGGCACTGGTGGTCGGGGTGCACTGGCCGTAGGTGTGGAGACCACCGGTAGCCTCGTGCAGGACAGTAGGCTGACGATACGTCTACACCCTGCCTCCATCCGTCGCGCAAAGCTGACGGCCTCCTCGCGGGTCAACTCCCCACCTGTGCCCCACCTCTGCACTAGTGCGGAGGACTCCGACCACAGCGTGGCACCGACGTCAGCCTGGACAAAAAGACATAGAATGGTCCATCATCGAAACGATATTGCCATTTGAGAATTTTTTGAAATTACAAGTTACGTACCGCGATGTGAGCGTCGCGTGCGCAGTGCGCAGGGTACGCGTCTGTCGGTGCGGCGACGTGTGGGGCAGGTGGGTCAACGACATGTACCAGCCTGGTACGAGTCCACGCCTGGTACCAGATGAGGTACTCCGCGTAGTCGGCTATGTCGTATGGCCGGTCCTCCTCCACGCGGTCATCCAGCGCACCCTCCCACTGCGCAATCCAGGGCTGCATCCTCCTGGACCAGTCCGTGCCTTTCTTGACGCCCTTCGTGGTGTGCCTGTTTATGGAACCATTACGTAATGTAAGTACTTGCGATCACAATAGTAAGTACATACAAAAATATCAGAAGCGATCACTCACGCGTGCACGCGGGGCGGAATCGGCGGCCTGACTGGTACAGGAAGTGTCTGCCGCAGCCCAAACTGCCGCATGACGCGCTGCGTTGCGTAGTCCTCGACGTAGATGCCGTACACGAGCTTCCGGCGGGTCAGCCAGAAAGTCTGGTCGCGCCAGCACAGTGCAGACAGCCCGTCAGGAGCACGGGCCTGCACTGCCTCCGCTGCGTAAGGCTCCCAGCGCACGTCGGAGTCTGCGAGGCGGTCCAACTGCTCCACAAAGGGGTGGTACGCCCGCGTGACCTGCACGTGCGCGAACTGTACCTGCAAGAAAGGCAAATTATTTTAGTACGACGATCGTTAATAAGTTGACTACGATAAAATAAAACTCACTCGTCGACGACACCAAATAGAACCCATCGTCGGCCGGTCGATGTCTCCCCTCGGGTACATCTCGGCCCCGTAGGGACCCATGTCGTCTAGTACAGGTCGTCCGAGACTGAAGCGCTCGAACGACCACAACTGCAGCAGCAGGGGACATCCCGTGAGGATCGAGTTCGCCTTAATCCTCGTGCACGCATCGCACAGGCCGCGGTACGTCGCGGCAAGTGCGGCCGATCCCCAGCTGATCTGGACGGCCTCGCCGTCCGCAATCGCCCTCGCATAAGCGATAAGGCGCACGTCAACGGTGTTGCCGTGGCTGGTGGTGAAGAGCACCCAACCAAACAGCCACAGTAAGTAAGCCTCCAGGTGGCGCGCGACGGTGTAATCGTCAGCATCTGCAACCATGCGCTCAACCTGAATGCGAACAAGTTTTTATTAGTATGTAATTGCACAAATAAGAGTTTCGAAGACGCGATCGACTTGAAACACCACGTACCCGGTACTGTGCCAGCCACCTCAGCGCGGTCCATGCTTCTGCCTCTCGTCGAAGATGTGGTGCTGATCGGCCGGTGGAAGGACCCCCTGGAATCTGCCGAGCAGGTCCTCGCGCCACTCGGCGGGAGCCTCCGGTAGGAAGGCAGCGTCTCCCGCGACCGGAAGGCCAAGGAGTAAGAACACGTCCTGCAGGGTCGGCGCCATCTCCCCGACTGGTAGATGGAAAGTGTGTGTCTCGGGCCGCCAACGGTCCACCAAAGCCGTCAGCAGGGAACGGTCGAACGGGAAGCGTCGTGATCGCTCCACGCCCGCCTCGTCCCCCTCCCCGGCCAAGGCACCTCCGTCCTCATCCGTGGCCTGCACCATCCGGGCAAGAGGGAGAAGTCCGGCATCCCGCAGCCTGCAAATAAAGTGAAGGTCAGCATTAAATATTTTTATGGTAATACTAAAACGTTGGCGTAGTGTAAACCTGGCAGTCCAACGGGGGTCGAGTCCCCAGGCCACACGAGGTGTGCGTGTCCGGACCACTCCCAGCTCAGTCGACTCGTCCGTGCTCCCCGGTGGCGGCGCACGACGGGAAGCGCGGTGCACGTGGTCTAAGTGCTCGTCCAACAGCGTGTACCGCCAGTCACCCGCCATAACTGTAAAATTATCTAAATGTAAATTTGTACACTACATTTTCTACAATAATACATGAAAAATAGTATACAAAATTTCGACACAACAATTTTCTACATTTAAATTTTCTTCATTTCAATTTTGTAAACTGCATCTACATTTGTACATTGAATGATCTACAATAAATTTCTAAAGTAAATTTTCCACAATAATACATTACAAATATTATACAAAAAAACTATATTTTTCTCCATTTAAATTTGTACATCTAAATTTGTAAACTGCATCTACATTTCTAAATTTAATGTTCTAAACTAGATTTTCTAAACTAAATATCTAAGCTAATTTTCTAAACTAAATATCTCTACTAAATATCTAAACTAAATTTGTAAACTAAATATCTACACTCTACACTACATTTTCTAAACTAGATTTTCTAAACTAAATTTTCTAAACTAGATTTTCTAAACTAAATAGCTAAACTAAATATCTAAGCTAATTTTCTAAACTAAATTTTCTAAACTAAATATCTAAACTAAATTTGTAAACTAAATTTATCTAAACAAATTTTCTAAAATTAGAAAAATACCTGCAAATCCCGCGGCTTCTCCTCCTCTCCCTCTCCTTCTCTTCTTCCCTCTCCTCCCCCTCTCCTTCTCTTCTTCCCCTCTCCTCCTCCTCTTCCTTCCTCTCTTCTGCTGCTTCCTCGCGCGTAGGAGACTGAATGGCGAGCAGGCGTGGGGAAGAAAAGAGGGCTTGGCCGTCGGGCTGTATTCACATGCAGTCGCCCCCCCGTTGGGCGACTCTTCTTTATGTCGCCGAACGCGGGGGGGGGGGCGATTCAATTGAATCGCTTAACGGGGAGGCGATTGCATTTAATCGCCCAACGGTTACCAGATTCTCTATAAGTCGCGTTTTGGTGGGGCGACAAGCTTAAATCGCCCAATGGTTTGGCGACTCGAGCCTATTTGTGTAAAAAAATTTTGTCGCGGGTATATTTCTGTATTTTCGAATAAAAAATGGGTTATCCGTACAAAAAATTCAAAGACAAAATCGGTAAAGGGCAGCCCAAACACCGCCCTAAAACTTAGCACTATTTGACATCGATTAGGAGAAAAATTCTCAAGAAGAAGATAAGTGCAGATGTAAAGGAACAACATTGCAAACGACATAACCATTGATTTCACAGCAATAGAGTAGTAACGCAGGTGGTAGAATGCACTGGTCACTGAACCACACCTTGCTGCCGGCCAAACATAAAATGGCACGACACGACAGTTGAGCAGAGCAACCAGCTGACACAACGTACTCCGATTTAGGACATTAAGCAGGTGATCAGATCAGATCAGAACAACAACAACAACAACGGCAAAAGTACTTGTAGTAGGATCATTAGTCCTAACTAAACCCGGCAGGTTAACTCGGCTTCGCTTCACGTACGGTTGCTCGCCGGCCGGCGACAGCAAGCTCGGCTCAGCACCGCCACACCGACACCGACATGAGCTCGCCGCGCTGCCAATAGAGGCAGAGCGAACCGGGGGCGCGCTTCTCGACTCGGAACCCGCTCGCGGGTACCTTCTTCAGGAGCGACTCGGCCTGCGACTCGGCGAAGGTGCTGGCCTGAACCGGCACGAACCCGGCCGACACGAACACGGTCCGCCACGGCAGCGCCTTGTCCATCGCCGCGCGGTGGCGCCCGAGCACGGATTGCTCGATGTTTGGCTGGACCAGGAACCGCTCGATCTTGCCGGCCGTGTCCGCGTCCGTGCCCGCGGCGTCCAAGGATTCGAGCAGGCACACGCAGGACTGGAATGCCTGGAACAGGTGCGCCGCGAACGGCAGCTCGGTGCGGTCGCAGCCGCGGTCGACGGAGACGACGACCTTGGCGCCGAGACGTTTCACGAGGCGGAGGATGGCGGGCATTGCGGCCACGTGGGCTGAGCCGACGGGGAGGTGGACGGCCACGGCGTCGCCGCCGGCAATAGCCAGGAGCTTCGCAGGGTCGAGGGTGTCGATGTTGAAGACGGTGAACTGAAAGAGGACGCCGAGCTCAGCGGCGAAGCTGGAGAGGTTCTCGTGGATAAGCTGTAGCTCGAGCTGGTGGTGCGACGCCGTCGACACCAATGCGGTGACCTTGAGCGCCGTGGCGGGGCGGCTCTGCGCGAGCTCTTGCATCAGCGACGCCCACTGCTCGCCCATTCCGATGTCGAAGTCGAGCACGTGGATGCAGGCTGCGCCGCCGAGCTCGTCGAGGACCGCCTGGACGCAGGTGAGGTGCGCGAACTGGAGCACCGGGGAGACCTCGGAGAAGGCCTTGTACGCGCCGAGCTTGAGGACCACGTTGTACGGCGTTAACACCGACGGCGCCGGGGCCTCGCCGGATGGGGAAAGCGCAAAGCGCAAAGCCTCCTTGAAGTAGAAGGCAGAGCGGAGTAGTGGCGTCCCGGCCGTGGGGGAGGCGGGGAGCTGGTAATTGAGCCGCGCCAATATCTCGCGGGCGCCGAAGGCGTCGCCGGCCTCGGCAAGCTTGGCCGCCTCGGCGAGCTGGTCCACCGCAGCGGCAGCCTCGTCGTTCGCTGCCTCCGCCTTCGGCTTCAGGCCGGGCACGAACCCGATCGCCGGAGCGAGGGAGCCCGGGAAAGGAGGCAGCTTTGGCGCCGGCGCGCCGGCCATCGGGTGGTGCCGCTTCGTCGGCGGCGGCGCCGTTTCGAAGGACGGATGCGCGCCAAAGAACGCCGCGTGAGGCTGAGGGTGGTGCTGGTGCTGGTAGAGCTGGAAGTTGGGCGCGTGGCCGAAAGGCGCCGCCTTTGTGTCCTCCATGACCGGCGCGAACGACAGGTTGGGCCCGAAAGCCGCGGCGGGCGGCGACAACATGGACGTGGCGTGGTCGAGCTCCAGAACCGGCGGGTCCATGACGCCGGCCATCGCCGCGGACGCGTCCTCGCCGCCAATGATCCACCGGAGGAACGTGTTGTCAGGGGCGAGCCCCGACGGCGCCGCAGCGTCGGACAGCACGGCGCCGGCGGTGTCCCACCCCTCGCCGGCGCCGAGGCCCATATCAAGCGGCGTGAGCTGGTGCACCCACTCCTCCTTAACCCCCGCAGCAGCCTCCTCCCCGGCAGGGCCGCCCGACCATGCCGGCGGCGGCGGGGAGACGTTCTTGGCGTTCGCGCCAGCGAGGGCCGCCACGTCGGCGGCGGCGCCCAGCGGCGACGACAGCGTGGAAGTCGAGGTGGGCGGGCTGGGGCTGGGGCTGTGCCGGCGGTCGAGCACCGACGTGGGCTCCCAGAACCAGCCGGCGCTGGAGACCTTGCCGGCGGCGAGCCCAGGCAAAGGCAGGCCCTGTTGTTGTTGTTGCTGCTGCTGCTGCTGCAGCAGTGTCCCCGCGTGCCCCTCTGGCGCGCTACCAGCAGAGGGCATCCCTCTCATCTAATCCAACACCACCTCATATGCTGCCTCTCTTGCAACCACTCCTAGCTTCTCCTTGGCTGCTGCTTCTCCTTGTTCCTTGCGACGCGTCTTGTCTTGTGTCTCGATCCTTGTTCTCTCTCCCTCTCTTGTTTCAAACCGGGCTTTGGTGTACCACCCTTCTCTCTCTAAGCCTTCTCTCTCTACCTACTCGCTACGCTGCAGCGGTCTCTTCTCTTGGGTGTGGAGGTATGTGTGGGGGAGGCAGAGTATTTTATTCTTCTGGCAGGGTCTTGATCTCGAAATGATAGCGTGGGTTACGGACTTTACAGTCCCCTTTTGTGGAGGAGCTCCGGATCAAATCATAATTATCTCGGAGAAATCACTTCCTTCCTTTTAATTTCTTAAAAAACATACAAATTTAGAGTGATAGAAGGAGGTTAATAATGTTTTAGGAATATCATATTTAGCACTGTAGCTCGCATTTTGGTGGCAAAAAGAAAAGGCTATGCAAAATTTGCAGACATAATACTGTTGCAGGAGCAGTACAGTAGTGCCTTCGCATGTGCACTAATTTCCATGTCGTACCACAAACTTCTGTGGCTGCTGGCTACACACCACCATTTTGCATATACATGGGCTATGTTATTTGGTGCTGACGCTGATATTTTTAGATGTATCGAATGATTTTTAACTATATTTTTAAAATAGTAGTAAACGGTGGAAATATTGATGTAAACATTGTATATAATTTTAGACTCGGAAAGCCATTTAAAGAAGCGTCGCTTGGTTTGTTCCGACTTAGAGAGATCGAAGGCAAAAGTCACAAAAAGACAAAAAGATTGCTTTGGTATGAAATTTTCCACTTTATATCCGAAAATTACTGCAGAAAAGATCGGTCTCTTTCGG
Organism: Dendrocalamus latiflorus; assembly: GCA_017311315.1. Taxonomy (NCBI): domain Eukaryota; kingdom Viridiplantae; phylum Streptophyta; class Magnoliopsida; order Poales; family Poaceae; genus Dendrocalamus; species Dendrocalamus latiflorus. The sequence continues at coordinate 24,036,685 of CM029675.1, forward strand.
AAAAAGGAAAGGATTACTGAAAAATGATCTTATTCACCTGTAAGCTACTGTACCATTCTAGAGTACCAAATGCAACCATATGGGAACTGTTGACACATCGGACACTGTAGTCATTTTTTTTTTCAAATTTGGTCTATAGATATATGTTTTTGCAAATCTAGATGTCTCTTTGAGCTCAGTAGGTACCTGTTGAGCTCTCCTAGCTCGGTAGGACATCGGTCGATTGCAACAGTGATTCATTAGTGTTAATCATACTTAATTAGTGCTAATCATAAAATAGATTGATTAATTAGTGCTAATCATGGTTAATTAACACCATTTAATTACCTACTGCTGCTCGGCAACTCATCGGCTGAGCCACGATTGCTCGGTAAGTGCTACTGAGCTCTGATGACTCGACAGGACTGTAGTGTGGCAGGCGTTACGAATCGCTTGTCACATTTGCCGAGTTCAATGAGGAGATTATATGTAACGCCCTAGGGTCCAAACCGGCTCAGACCTAACCACATTTTGGATAGGCCACGCACACGTAGCAACCCGCTTGCGCTTTCGTCCTCGTTTCGCGCAAAACGGTTAACCGGGGGTGCTACCATTGGAACTCCTAGGCTTATATGTAAGTGCTTCTCAAGGTAAGCTAGCAAGGTGGGACTAACCCAGAAATTCATGTGTACATACACATGGGCCAACATGGGCCGGGGTGTCACATACACCCCCCCTCAAAGGACCCGACGTCCTCGTCGGACAAACATACCCACACTGGGGCAAATGATAAGGATCTCCTCTCTTGGCACATGTCCGTACGTTCAGTGCCAGCACATATGCCATGCCGTGTGTCCGCTACGGGCCCACACGCGCCATGCGCCATATGCCCGCGCCCCTGACCCGCACGCGCCCATGTAACCGCGAGAGTCGGCTCTGATACCATTTGTAACGCCCTAGGGTCCAAACCGGCTCAGACCTAACCACATTTTGGATAGGCCACGCACACGTAGCAACCCGCTTGCGCTTTCGTCCTCGCTTCGCGCAAAACGGTTAACCGGGGGTGCTACCATTGGAACTCCTAGGCTTATATGTAAGTGCTTCTCAAGGTAAGCTAGCAAGGTGGGACTAACCCAGAAATTCATGTGTACATACACATGGGCCAACATGGGCCGGGGTGTCACATTATATTTACAAAAATAAACATCTGAAGCTAAATTTGAAAAAAAAGAATGGCTACAGTGTGGTATGTGTAAACAGTTCGATGTACGGCAAGATAGCAATTCCAGTCAGTCAGTGTGCTCTTTCAGTGCCGTCAATGATCGTTCCTTGGTCAGTTCAAAAAAAAAAAATGATCGTTCCTTGGTCATCACCAAACTTCTGCCACAGCAAACATACTCCGGCTGTAAAATGCATCGGCGAAGTGGCAAATCAGTGTATCATGACTGCACGTCCTGTGCTGTGCTTTCTTTCTTCAGCATATGCAGTTGCTGCAGCTCAGACTCTCAGCAGGAGTATGTTCAAGGCTCCAAGTCCCAAAGTTGGATGAATAATTAACATCCAAAAGGATGAAGTAAGTGGGAAAGCTGAAGCTGGTTGCTCCAAAATGCATCATGATTGCCACCCTCATGTCGCCTTTTGACAATGCTGCTCCAGCTCCAGTCACCACGTGAGATGAGAGAAAGACTCTCTTCTCTCGTCTCCATGCATCTCGTACCGGGCCGGATCTTGCCGGCCGGCCTGCCTGTTTGCCATCCTGGAATGGATCGTAGTGTTCCTGCTGTGCTGCGCCCGGCCGGCCGGCGACGTTTCAATCTTCAAATCTTCTGCCTAGATTTATTTGCTTGAGAGCATGCTAAAGCACCATTGCTTTCATCGACAAAAGGTGCAATCTTTAGAGCTGTATTTTTATTCTCTCAAAGGAGTGTGTGCTTCAAGACTCAATTAGTTTCAGTACTGCAGAATACAGTTGATGTTTGGAAGGTCATATTTGCATGGCACCATGAACTACTTCAATTTGTGATTAGTACAGTATGTGTGCATGTCATACAGACAATGTACATATCTACGATGGAATGTTAATTAGCCATGCGCTAACTAGTACCATCGGAGAAGAAGATGAGTCAAAACTAATAGAGCTTGCAAACCAAAACGTGGTGCAATGTTTCGAGACAAGAAGATCTTGCTGATGGCCATCAGAGAATGCGCTCGTCTGCTCGCGCATCAGCATCCTATATGGTTTGGTTGCTGCTAGCAATTAGTTGTTGACTCAAAAACTGTTTTCCTTTCGTCACATAAATATACTACTAATGTTTGGCTTCTTATTCTATTCGGTGTTCGTCCAATTAGAAATGTTTTGAACGCAAACTAACATGCCCATGTTATTGGCAGCTAGAATTATACTACTGTATTCTCCCATTAATCTATCTGCCTTTTTATTTTTCAAGATTGAAGCATCATGCATGCACATAGCCACAAGAAACACCAACTTATATTTGCCAGTCTAAATGGCATCTGGTTCTCGTCCACTTTCTTCGGATGGGACGTCTTAATTTGAGGTGCTTCGAAGCCAGGATTGAAGCGTACTACGTCTATACTCTGCCCATGTCCAAGTCAAGTCGCGTACAAATATGAAATTGATGATAAAGTGATGAACCAAGTGACCCAAAGTCTTGTATAGCTAGATTGTGATGGAGACAAGCCGTGTGTTATTCCTAATGTAAAAGCCTCTTACCGTCTTACGTGCGTATAATCAACCTCACGTAACTGAAGATGAATGATACAGGCCACATTAATCAGGAATTGACGAATTGTTCATAGTGTTGATATACATAGATGTCAAAAACATTCCAGATGGCGACTAATTACTCAGCTAAAAAATTCGACAAGTTACTCACCATCCGGTTGATACGACATGTTCGGCTTATCTATAGGCTATTGCTTGATAATGCAAGTACTTACGGTGCCAATGGTCTAACTAACCTGTCAACAATTGGGTACGCTAATCGCTCCAAAGTTTGATTCTCACGGACTACATATTGGTAGGATATTCGTATGCGTTATGATTTCTGTAATTGAATCTGTAACCTTCGAGTTACAAAACTTAAGATGACTATACCCTACACTAAAACTTCTAATTAACCTAGTCGCCAATTAATAATAAAAAATGAAACCTAAAGTAATTGCTTCTCGTTTTAATTTTTTATTAGCGAGAAGAGGGGAGACATGACACATGAAACATTGAATGCCATGTGGGGCCTGCATAGTTTATTTCGCAATCTCACAGATTGATTGCGTTAAAACCAGCAGCAGCAGCGAGAGAATAATCACAACAAACACAAAAGCACATAAGAGATACAAAGATTTATTAACGAGGTTTGGCAATATTTATGCCTCTAAGAGTAAATCGTGGCGGCTCCGTCTATATAAGGAGTTTTTTTACGATTACGGGTACAAAATATTGGCTGTATATATTTATAACTCAATTACATGTTTGACTCGGATACGTAGTTCACCCTGCACTCTTAAGACTACAATATTTCGTAACCTTATACATAAAAAAAGATTGATTGATTAATCCTGTTCCCGGGGTAGTTAGCTAACTGTACGATTAATCGTAATCGGCCCTGTCGGTGCAGTTGCCAGTCGCGGCCTGCGAATAGTTTATGGACGATCAAGTTCATAGCAGCATGAAATAAGCTTTTTTTTAAGCTTTTTTTTGAAACTGATGACATAAGCTAATTGTTTGCAAGGAAACTGATTGGATCTGAGCTAGTTTAACCAGGAGAGGGGTTAGTTTGCCGATGGTGTACTTAGCGTCCGGCACTATGATTTTCGATGTGGATACCTGTAGAAACATCTGCATCCGATGTCGGTACCATGTTTAATCGTCGCTTCGGTGATGGGTCGCGCCAAGTGCAAGGGAGGCGAGTAAACAATTGCAACTTGCCTGTTTAATTATGCCGCTGTTACTTCAGCTAACCTCGCTTAGAAGTTACTAAACAATTGCATGATGATGGAGTACAATAAACGATGTGTCTGCTCGTGGATTTTTGGATAGATTTGCCATGAACATTGTGCATGTCTCCCCTTGGCAATGGCCAATGGGGAGTGGCATGTTACGTTACGGTACGTCTAAATCCGCGAGATATGGTAGAGGATACGAATCTAAAACAGAGCGATGATATGCATGTTATGTTAATGATTGACGAGAGGTATTGGTCATGCTGTTTTTGGTTTTTAGTTTTTTGGTTTTTTCAAAGGATGGAACAAAAACAAAAAGATTTTTTTGTTTCTTTGAAAGGCGGAACAAAAAGATGGTTTTTCAAGCGAATTTTTTAAATTTAAAATTGTGCGTGTCGCTGGTGGCTGTAGCCCAAAAGAACTGGACTATTGTCGAGTGGCTTAGGGCATCTGTAGTGTATGAAAAGAGGAGGTTTTAAGACACCTTAAGATCAACCTTATACATTATAGGGGTGACCTTAAGCAGACCCTAAGCAAAAAAAAGCTTAAGGCTGGTCCTCAAGCTAAAGACCTGGCCATAAGCATTAAAATACAATTTTTCTTTATCTGCCAAGTGGGACCGTTTTAAGGCCCCTTGGGTTATATACACTATGGAGTTGGTCTTAAGGTTTAGATGAGACCCACCTTAAGACCCTTTAGGTTATATACACTACAGATGCCCTTATACGGCAAGGCGGTTTTCTGTAGAGGCGACCGTAGAGGTGGTGATGATTGGGGGGTGGGGCAGGGACGTGAGGGCTGAATCGTTTTCGCTGACTTAGGCATGTTCACTTCGGTTGTGGGTTTTGATTGCGATGATAATGTAGCATTTGTTAGTTTTTTGAGATATTTAATTAAAAATTAAGAAAATTTAAAATATACTGTTATACCTCTACGATAATACAAAGAGAAAAGAGAAAAAAAGAAAAAGAGAAAAAAACTATGCTAAGAAATGGACATGTTCTAAATATATTTTGATTTCTAAAAACCAAAAATAAAAAATCATCACTGTTTGAAACGACGCTTAGGCGAATGGCGACCGTGTCGTGTGGAATTAACCCAAGTAATGATTCCTGTTCTCCGGCTTCGTGAGATAACTGTAGCCTGCATTAAATCTGGCTCGTCCAAGCTCCAACTACTGCTGCAAGGTACTCTGCATTAAAGCGTTGTAAGATTGCTAACTAATCTCACTTTAAACAGGGTTTGATAATCTCACTACTGTTAAGTGAAAGCGTAGGATTGTACTAGTAGTTCTCTTTCCCTTTGGGAGAAAGATTGTACTCGTAGGATTTGGAGTTGGATTACAAGGCTAACGGTTTAACAAGGACTGGCTCAATCCACGATATTATCCAGCCGTTTGCAAACAGGCCCACTACCAAAGCTTCTCCAGCAATGCAAGGCCCAGTAGAAATACCAAGGCCCAACCCGTACGCCGCGCCGCGTCTCTCATTTGAGCTCATAAAGCCCATAAATTAGCCCAGTGAGGCCCATTATAGTTGTCTCCTCGGAGCCCACAGACTGACACCTGAACCAATCCCACGATATCTTCTGTCTCCGCTGCAGCCGACGAGCAGCCAACCGCCCATCACGACACTCGCGGGCGCAGATCACAGACAGAGAGAGAGAGAGAGAAGAGAGAGAGAGAGGGAGAGGGAGAGAGGGAGAGAAGATCGGTGGAAATGGCAGGGAGGCTGAGCGCGGTGGGGTCCCACGTCCTGGGCGGCCACGGCGCCGCCGCACGCGCCGCGGCGTCCGCGCTCCGGCACCGCGCCGGCATGGGCCTCCCCGTCGGCAGGCACATCGTCCCCGACCAGCCCGTAAGGCCGCATCTCCTCCCTCACCCGAACTCAAATCCAGTTCCTTAACCTAAGCTAGAGCTCCTCTCCTCCTCATGCGATATCCGTCTCTAATCGATTCGATTTGGGATTTTGGGTCTCAGGTTCCCGTGAACGACGAGCTGGTGTGGGACAACGGCACGCCCTTCCCGGAGCCCTGCATCGACCGCCTCGCCCCGCACATCGGCAAGGTCTGATGATCCAAATACCCTACTGCACTACATGATGCCACCTACGTCCATTACATTGCGCTGCATTGCATCATCGGCGTCTGAAATTGGTTCGATTTCATGTGGTTTGGTGGTGTGTTTGTGTGGTGTTCAGTACGAGGCGCTGGCGTGGCTGTGCGGAGGGCTCACCTTCTTCGCTGCTCTCGGCGTTGCCGCCGCTGTGAACGACAAGGCCTCCAAGGTGCCTTATGTGAGTGTCCATTGCTACCTCTCTGTCCCCTACTGTATTGTGGATTTCCAGTGTTGAATGTGCTATAGAAATCAGTCCTTGTTGCTTAGCTCTGTTTGGGTACTGGTATGTTCGAAACTTGCTTTATGTGGTTGTTCTAAAGGAGAAAATTGCTATTATAGGACGCGAAACAATAGGCTTCGCTATTATAGGACTCCAAACGTCGACTTCGCTAAAACGACCCCTGAAACATTGACACTTTGTTATAGATGACATTTGGTCTTTTTAATCTCTTTCTCAACTAAAATACATGTATTTTGCCATGATGTGACCGTATTGCCCTTCTGCCAGTATTTCACCAAACCTTAATATATAAAAGGATCTCCTCTTTTTTGCCTTCCGATGCGCCGTCTTCTCTCCCAGGTATATCTTCCTCTCAAACTTCTTCTTCTCTCTCCTAGGCACCCCAATCCCTCTCTCCTCCGTTTGTGGCCGCATGAGAGTGCATGGGGACTGCATGGCGCCGGCGTTGTGGGCGGTGGTGGCGGCGCCGCGGCCGGCGGTGAGGTTCATGCGGCGGCGCTGCGTTGCACACCTGCGTACGCGCCTGCGCTCTCGGCTTCCATGGAGTGGTAGCGGCGGCGGCCCGGCGGGGTTGGCGTCGGTGGCGGCGCGAGCAGCCGGCCGGTGCACGGCGGCGCCACGCCCTCTCGCCTACGCACGTGCTGCGCAATACGGCAGAAGGGCAATACGGTCACATCATGGCAAAATACATGTATTTTAGTTGAGAAAAGAGATTAAAAAGATCAAATGTCATCTATAACAAAGTGCCAATGTTTCAGGGGTCGTTTTAGCGAAGTCGACGTTTGGAGTCCTATAATAGCGAAGCCCATTGTTTCGCGTCCTATAATAGCAATTTTCTCGTTCTAAAGTTAGAAGATATAATTCCTCCTACTTTCTGTTGAAAAAATATATGATATTGCTTTAAGATGATATAAAACGTTGGGTCACTCAGAGAGGGTGCCTGTACACTTTAGGCTAGAGTTGTGAATGCTATGAAATCGAAGTAAGTTTTGCACACATTAGCCCAAATAAAAACCGAAAAGACACATTTGAATCCACGTCAATGCATTAACTAAAACTACAGTACATTTTGAAGTTTTTTTTGTTGCACCTAGGCTCCTAGATGGCTAGATGGAGGAATCCTGTAGTCTCATGAACATCAAACCTATTTTCTTTTCTGGGTTATCGGTTGCAATTTTTTTTTCTAGTTGTCTACTGCACAATTTTATATTGCTCTTAGTTGTCAGTTTACAGAATCAGCAAAATAAAAATGTGTAATTGGGAAATTGGTCAATGGAATTAAGATAATTGATCTCAGTTTGCGCAAAATATGATCCATGTTTTTTTTAAAGAAACCAAAATATAATCCATGTGATAAACAATTATAGAGGACCTTGATGATTTCAGAGGAATCGATGAGTTGATGGCATTCCTTGTGGATATTTTCAAAGTAAATACAATCAATCATCTAACCCTCTATTATATAGTTATAAATCTAAGTTTTATTTGCCACTCACTATGTAGCAAGTTGTTTTATGACTTCAACTGCCGGCTTGTAATGCTTTTGGACGGGAGGATATTGTCTGGTAGCACTTTCTGATGCAATCTTAGAGGGCATTTAACTCTATGGTATACCCTTAAATTTACCTCCAGGTCAGGCCATGTATATTTGTGTTGAGCCTGTTCTGACTTCTAACTCCCATCCAACATAACTTTATTTGTACTTTCCCCAAATGTTGTGGCTTGAACTCCATTACTGGATGAATAACAGTGATTTTTGAGTCCAAATGATCTATATATTCTGATAACTGTGAAGTTTACCACCTTATGCTTTGTGGTACTGGTTTGAATTGAACCATGGGAGGAATTATGGTAGTAAGCTGAGCTTGGCCTGTGTCAAAGCCTTCAATCCTTGACCTATAATGTCTCCTTGGTCAGCAACGTCCCTATACAAGTCTGATTCTGAAGTGGAGGTGTTTGTATTAGCTTTGCAAGACTCTGATGACGTGGTATGCTAATCTATTATAGCCTTCAAAGCATGGAAGATCTAGATATCTATCATAAGTACCTTATTTATGTGTTATCCACATGAGGGAACAAATGTTTGATACTCCTCTATAGGCTACAAAGAGGGCTATCAGCCATGTTTATGGCCTTTGTCATAGATGAAATTTACCTAGAACTAATTAGCTCTTTAAATTGTCATCAGTGACAACAGTAACTAGGGATGCTAACTGGACTTACATTGTCATGTGGGGTATTACGTATACAAGGCGTAGAGCCAAGAAGGAATCTGCGGGGTCTTCACAGAGGCAGTTGATGCTGGAGCTTCTCGGCAGCGACAACGCGTGACTACAGCCAACGCCGAGATGTGCTACAGCTAGCGGCAGGGAGTAGTTGCGGCGGTATGAATTAGGAAGGTTCAGGAATCAGGATGTTCCAAACATGTTTGATGAGTTGGTTTCCTAGTCTGTTTCATGGATTTGGTTATATAAAGTAGAGTCGGTTTGTGATAGATTAGAGAGATAACTATATAAAGACTTGGTTTGTAACCCGAGGAGGCAAGCAATGAATCAATCTTTTATCCTCTACTCTGTGTTTCTCCTTTGCCCATCTATCTTGCTATTGGTGCCCTTCCCCAGCACCTCCCCTGTTACCCGCATCGACGAGCACGGCTCCCCCCAGGCCGCCGCAAGGAACTTGGACGCCGTTCTCCGGTCTTCCACAACTACCGCCTATAATAGTTATCCCGTGTCCGTGACAACTTGATATTAGAGCAATTGATCGATTCCCACGATTTCTGCTACCATGGTTCCTGTTGTCAAGTCGTTGGCCACGATAAAGGCTAACGCTAATAAGATGGCCAACATCGACAAGAAGATGGCAGACATCTTCCTCAACATGTATGTCATCTTGGAGAAGATGATCGCGAATTAGAAAAAGGCACAACAAGAGCTGGCAGTAGCGCTATTCCCAGTAGCCACCATGGCGCCGCAAGAACATGTCGTGGCAGCTGCGGTTCTGTCGACGCCTGCTGCAACCGTGCCATGTCCTACCACGGTGACGGTGTTGCCAAAGGCCGCCGTGACCCTACCGAAGCTTGTCGCGGTAACTGCATCGTGGAAGCCTACACAACGCTGCCGTGGTTGCCACCATGTCTGTTGTGGTAATCGTAGATGTCATCAATGTTGCTGTACCTGTACGTGGAGGCCACGGTCTTCAAAGTCACCAGTAAACATTACAATATCTTGTTAACTTGGAGTCTCCTAGGGTTGCAGCCATGGCCGCCACCACAGCTCGAGGATGAGCTGTTTGCGAAGGAGGGGAGAGATGTCATGTGGGGTATTACGTATACAAGGCGTAGAGCCAAGAAGGAATCTGTTGTGTCTTCACAGAAGCAATCAGCGCTAGAGCTTCTCGGCAGCGACAACGTGTGACTATAGCCAACGACAAGATGTGCTATAGCTAGCGGCAGGGAGTAGTTGCGGCGGTATGAATTAGGAAGGTTCAGGATGTTCCGAACAGGTTAGATGTAGGGGTGCAAACGGAGCAGATACGGACGGATATTGCTCATCCCGTATCCTTTTTCATATTTTTTGTCGGAGTCGGACACGGATAGTGCCGGATACGAATACGAATGCGGATATTCTCAGTCACGAATACGGAGCGAATACATGCCGCTCCGAATACGGTTAGTTTCGGTCACGAATATTTAATTGGATAATGCGCGAAAGCAAATTTCACATGGTGACAGACAAATTAAGCAAACTGAGATATAATACGAGTGTACCGACGTTGCAACAGCCACCGAAACAAGCAATCTTATATAAATAAATGATGCTACATTTCAAGAAGAGTCTGAGATCCCACCTGGCCAGCGGAGAGGCCAGGTATCCGACTCCGTTTCCGTATCCGGTAATTATCCGGTAACTATCCGGGTAACTATCCGGAAAAATATCCGGATAGTTCCGTATCCGTCGGATAATGCCTTTTCCGAATCCGTTTCCATCTCCGACAAAAAATACCCGAATCTGTTTCCGTATCCGACAAAAACTTCGGATATCCGAAAATTTGCTCCGAATTGTATCCGAATTAAAACGGACGGATGGACGGTTGGGAAATATCCGCTCCATTTGCGCCCCTAGTTAGATGAGTTGGTTTGGAGTTGGTTTCCGAGTCTATTTCATGGATCTGATTATATAAAGTAGAGTCGGTTTGTGATAGATTAGAGAGAGAGCTATATAAAGACTTGGTTTGTAACCTAAGGAGGCAAGCAATGAATCTATCTTTTATCCTCTACTCTGTGTTTCTCCTTTTCCCATCTATCTTGCTATCGGTGCCCTTCCCTAGCGCCTCCCCTGTTACCCGCATCGGCGAGCACGGTTCCCCCAGGCCGCCTTAAGGAACTTGGACGTCGTTCTCCGCTCTTCCACAACTACTGCCTACAATAGTTATCCCGTGCCCGTGACATACATTTACTGTGTTCCAATTATATAAGGCCTTGTTTGGAAGGCCCATTCCCGGCTGGGATCCACGTGGGTGGGCCGGGAATTTGAACTAAAATCCTAGCCCATCCATGTGGATGGGCCAGGATTGTGGCCCAACCAAACAAGGCCTAAGGCTAATTGGCGACCCACCCACGTGTTGCTACGGGGTTGTATGGGCACATGCATATTATCATTTGTCTTGTGTCTATATTTTTTGTTTGGAACTATATGAGACCTTCGAAATGCATGAACCATAATTTGGTGCATCTTCATCAGTTATACATTTAATTTCCCAAATCCTTATAGGAACATTTGTATAGCATTCAAAAGATCTATTAAGTTGGCTGAAATACTCATGCAACAATATTAGCATTCAAATACTAACTTTTGTTTTGGAACAATACAAAATGGCCAATCTAATCCCCATGTTTTTTTAAGATGGACCAATGCCTTGATTTTGAATCGACTTATTAGTCCATAATTTATTTGTGTTCTTGAACAACAAAAAATGCTCTTGAAGTAGAAGATTGCATCCAGGTTGTTCCGGCGTCTCGTCGCCAAGTCAACGACTTGGCATCCAGTCGCCCAGAGCTCGACGCCTTGGTCTACGGCGCAACTTTTTTTGAGTTAGGTGCTCGGCCGAGGTCTCATGCCGTCGCAGCCGCCATGCTCGCGAGCCCGCGCCCCGTCATTCCTCCATCCGAAGCCGCCGCCAGTCGGATCTGAAGCCGTTGCCGCCTCTTCCCAAGCCGCACTAATCGGATCTGGAGCCGATCGCCTCTTCCCGTGCTGTCGTTGCCTCATCTTGTGCTCTCCGCAGCCGCAGCCTCCTCCATCATCTTCCTAAGCGCACCGCCTCCCCAGCCGCACCAGCCGCCTCTCGGCTGTTGCCCCAGGCCGGATCCTCTCCGCCGTCGGTCTCTTCACCATCGGATCTGGCGACTCGAGCCTCTTCACCATGGTGGTGGTGGACGCCGCCGCCATCCGGTGCCTTGGCTGGAGGGGAGATGAAGAGACGGAGTGACAGTGGGTGGGCAAGTGAGGGAGCGGAGGCGGAGACGGAGCGGCAGGTTGAAGAAGGTGGTGGCTTCTGCCGTTTGGTTATTGAGGTGGGGTTAACACCTGGGTTTATATAGAGCCAAGTGCTAGAAAATGCTTCCTTGGCATACAAGTAGATAACGTTGAAAGGCACACGGTTCCTCCACTACTTTGTTGGTTTATAATGTTATTATAGATAGATGGGACAGTGAGTGGTTTCTTTTAATTGGTGGCTTATGACTTAAATTTTTGAATTTTGACTGTTCACGAGAGAGGTATGGAGAGTGAGATACTCGCGTGCGATTTTGGCAAATGTAGATAAAGTCGAGACCTTGTTGGATGTTTACTTATGTTATGGATCTTATGTTAATACTATTTGTTATTATAGACCTTGTTATTTGGATAATTTGTACTATTATATTGCATGGTTATTTAATTTTCGATCATATAAGATATTATTTGTATTTATTATTATCGTCTAACTATTGCTATGGCGGGCACCTAGTCATCTAGGCGTCCAGGCGCCTCGATCTCGCCGCGACTTGCTGGAGCGCCGTGGCAACCTTGGATTGCACGCGTATGTCAGGGATGAACATGGGTGTCTCGACTTCTCTCTGTGCATTAATTACAACACTCAGTTACCAGCCATTTAATTTAATTGCCTGAAAGCTGCACATGAACTGAAGAATCACTACACAACATCGTGCTAGATTAATATGAAGAGTCATAGAGTATTGTCTCATTGAGATAAGCCATATATTGATGGGTTGTCAAGTATTTGAACCTATTCATATGAAAAATAGCACCAAGTTAAACATAATTGTGAGAAATATGCCTGTTGATGCATACATGCACAATTGAACTATTGAAGCAACGTCAGACAGACGTGCATGCGCGATTGAAGCAACATAGTTGAATTAGTTTTAACTGGAGTCCAATGCCCAAGTTCAATTAAAGATACATACATGCATACATAATTTCAGCCAGGCCGTAACATATTGCTTGTTCAACTTTAGTTGCTGAATAAAGCAATATCAGGGTCACTTATACTCAACTACTACAGTACTCAGTGTTATAACGGGCATCAAAGACACAATTCATATATTACCTTGCAAGGACCTTCTGACCACATCTTTTTTTTCACCTGTACTCAACTAATATAGTACTCAGTGTTATAATGGGCATCAACAACACAATTCCTATATCACTTAGCAAGGACCTTCTGATGGCATCTTTTTTTTCACCTTACTCAACTACTATACTACCACCAATTCCAAATATAAGTCCTTTTAGAATCTGTGCCAGTCAAACATTTTTAGATTTGACTATCAATATATAAAAAATAACATGATTGTAACATGTAATTGGTATCACCAGATCCACCATGAAATATACTTTCATAATATATATTTATTTTTATTGGAAACAAAATATTTTCATAGAAATTGATGGTCAAAGTATCATCTTGGAGACTGCATCAATGTCCAAAATGACATATTTGGAATCAGGGAGAGTAGTACCCGGTGTTATAATGGGCATCAATGACACAATTCATATATCACCTAGCAAGAACCTTCTGACTAGGGGGTGTTCATAGCCGTGTTTTATGGTTTTGCCAAACCGGAGAATAGGTCAAACATGCTCACTGACAACCGCAGCTACATGCATGCATGCATGCATGCAAGATTATGCACTAACAACGGGTGAAACGGGTTTCAAAAACCATTTTTGTTCAGCCCTACTTTCTGACCGCACCTTGAAGCAAAGAAACAATCGATAGTATTGTTAATGCAATTGCTTTGGTATTAAATGCCTGCTCTACTTGGACTTGAGTGAAAACAGAAAGAAATTAAAGAAGGGGTGTGTTTGGATTTGGTACGTACCCTATGTCAAGTTTAGAGAAAGGAGGTAGGAAAGTTGGAAACAATAAATAAATAAACATTCTGCGATGCTTTCAAGTTTGGTTAATGTGATCTCTTATATAGACTCAAAAGGGGTGTGAACTGTGAAGAATAGATAGATGTGTGGAGTCATGAAAGGATATGTCGTTTAGATGAGCAGTTACCGACGGTTCGTTATTTTGTTAATCACATTTTTTTGAGACGTTAATCATGTGTTCATGGGCTCATCACATATTCTATTCCTACATGACAATACTGTAGAGGCTAGGGAAAGTCAGGCTGGGAGCGCTTGCAACCCACATCAGTTATTGCTACATATGTTCAGACAGGTTCAAAGGGTTGGTAGTTTAGTGCAAAGCTAACGGCTACTGGAATATTGTTGATGTGGCCAAATCAGATAATTTCTTTTGTAGTCAATAATATCAATAATATAGGAGAGAAAGATAACTGCATTGAATTCTCTCTCTCTCTCTCTCTCTCTCTCTCTCTCTATCTATCTCTCTTTCTTGCAGAACTGTTAAAATGAACTATATTATCTTCTCTTCCTTGTTGGTTGTTATAGTACCCTGTAATCTGCGCTGCAAGGTGCTTCAGTACAATGGCATGTCTGTTTTATTGTCACTTCGTAACAGATGGATAAAGAAGGATGACTTTGATTTGTGAATGCAGACCCGATCAAGTTATGTCGTTTCTTGTGAATTGGTAAAGAAGGATGCCTGTTTTCGATATGTTTTGCTGAACAAGCTAAGCCTGTTTTCGATATGTTTTGCTGAACAAGCTAAGCCTGTTTTCGATATATTTTGCTGAACAAGCTAACCAACACTTGTCATATTGTTTCTTGCAGACTCCAAAAGTCTACCCATATGACAATTTGAGAGTGGAACTTGGTGATAGACCATAGAAGATCATTTCACCTGTTCAAGTGCTGTGATGAACTGAGCTCTTATGCCTCCTTTCATCGGAGAAACATGAAAAATCTTGATGTTTATGATGGTTGTTCTTGTTGTGATTGTCATGTTATAAAAAAACCATCATGATTTTCTTAATCTTGCCAAACATTGCTTTGTGCTACAATAATGCAATTAGTGTCTTTTGAGCAACTATATATTGCACAGGCTAAAGATTCAACTGTCGACGATTGGTGTTAGAATTTCTACGCTCATATATATCTAGTAACCTTATGCAACAATCAGAACCTTGTTTGCAGCATTCATCTGTCAGCTAATGCTCTGTAGATGCAAGTTGTGGGCATGCTTTCGTGCATGCTTATTACACCTTGTCAGTTTGGGGTTATGATATTTAGAAGATTAGAGCTTCAGATATGAGAGGTGCTATACTGCTATGCACAACCAAATGGCATGATCTGCTCTGTCCACTCCACGTTATAATGGCCTCCTTAATTTCATTGGATTCCCACTCTGTTATATCCATCATGCAGACGTAGCCAAGCCATTGGTGGTGCAAGCCTCAGTGAGATCATTCGATGGATGTCATGTCAAACTTGGCGGGCCAGCTACCATTTCCTCGATCACTTCGATCTCTTCGTCCCACGTACAATCTTGCAGATGCTTCGCCAATGCTTGCATCCATGCTTGCCTGCATGCATGTGACAACTGCAATAAACAGCCCACACTTCAAATGTTCGCATGGCCCATGCGCGCACCAACCACGACGATCTCGATTCATTTACGGGGCGGATTCATAACAAAAATAACGTGAAATTCTCATATTCTGTATATACACTTATCAATAAATCCATCGATAATATAATAGATAGTAATGAGTTCTAAAATTTTGTAAAATCAACTAACTTCATAACAAAGTTCAATGGTAAATAACTATCTGTCAGACAACTTACAAAAAAAAAATCCACAATTGGTTAAGGATCTAGCGTAAATTCGAGAACAAACAATGAAGGGTTAAATCTTCTTTTTTTCTTTCCAAACATTGTATATAAAAAATCTTATGTACGAGATTGGCAAGGCTCATTACCCAAATACTTTCTTCTAACCACATATTTCAGATTAGGGAGATAGTCGTCTATTCTTTTCTTTTTCTCTAGATTAAACTGAATCTCCTCTTCCTAATTGATTTATGGACTTTCTGTAGTTGTAGCATTTGCACTTAAACCTGGTGCTTCTTTTTTTAAAAAATCACTCCATGACTATGAACTAGCTGTCATGGGTTGATGAAAATTATTGAAAGTTAGAACACACTAAATTAGGTATTAAAACACATTGAAAAATTCCCTAATTCAATTATTGCAAAAATTAAAATAGTGCATTCTAATATTAAAACCCTAACTCAGAAATATTTTAAAGATCATATAATTGAAACCCTAAAATCTAAATCACAATATTTAGTCCCTATCCATATAATTGAGAGGAACAGAGGAATCTGATAGGAGACTGAAACAAGTACCTATTTGATCGGTTGGTCGTTAGCTATGAAGCCAGGAACTAGGATGACCTTGGACTGTCATTGCTGTTGCAAAGAAGGAGAGGAAATTATGTGTGGAACAGCCAAACAAGGGAAGGTAAGGCATCTGGTCTAGCCGTCTGGGGGCGTTCGTGACTTGTGGGTGTCCAGGCAAATAGGCGAACAGGTGAAGCGAGCCACTCGATCATTGGCGGCTGGCGTGGGCATGGTCGTACTTGGCGCTATGCGCCTATGGCCTCCAGGACCTAACTCCCATTTGTCTTTTTTAATAGTGATTGAGTGATGATGATGATGCAGGGCTCGAGGCCTCCTCGTGTGCCGAGGAGAATGGTGGAGTGCTGCCAAGTGCGCGTAGTGGCCGACGGTTAGCACACCGGCGCTATGGCTAGTCTCTCCTCTGGTATACTCTACTCCCTCCTGGCCCTCTCTTCCGCTGCTCTAGTCTACATGTGTGGATGCTATGGCTCTAGTGTGATGCATGTGAATGTAAGGTTGCATGTGCGGGTCCTTATCTCTTCTGCTCGGCTATCATTGGGGTTGGGCTATGACATACAACTGCCAATGTATTGCTATGCACTCGGGGAAAATTGGTTTTTACTGGGATTGACTCATGGTGAAAATACGCTCTGAATTGATTTTAGGTTCGTTTTTGCACTCCGAGAAAATTGGTTTTTACTGGGATTGACTCATGGTGAAAATACGCTCTGAATTAATTTTAGGTTCATTTTTTTACGCTGAATGAAGATACCCAATTTAGCCGGAGGTGCCGACCGGGCCCGAACGATCCTGGTATCTCAATGAGCGAGCCCTGCGGGGTGATATGGACTACAGGTTCTAACGGCAATATTTTGTTCTTTCTTTTCTTGTTTTTTCTCTCTTTTCGATACACAGGTATTTTTCTTACGGAAAAATGGATCAGAAACTACGACTTAGCAAATATTGATGTAGTTTCTAATTGTGATTGTCGTAGGGGTGGCCCCCACCTAAACCCAGCAGGCCTGGTAGGAAGTTATAAGGCCCAGAATAAGCCACGTGTAATAACACAAATACCCCTGAAGGGGAGGATCAGCTGTAAGGGCATAATTGTAAAAGCACTCCCCATGTGCATATATATAGAATACCGGCCATGGGGAGAAGGCAGGCCATTCTACTCATTTCCATCACTCTCCACTACCATCTCTCTCTGTTTGGTCTGTAGCCACAACAGTTGGCGCCGTCCGTGGGGAGGACAAGGACAAGCCTGAAGACCGAGGAAGAAGGATGGCACCGAAAAAAGCTTCGTCGGCGGCGGCGAAGGGAAAGAAGGCGGCCGGACCGGAGCGTCGTGTGAGTACCAGGGCTTCGGCATCGGCAGCGGCGAGCGCGGGTGGCGACGCAGGCGCGGTGGCCAAAGACGTCGACGTTCGCGCGGTAACGACCAACCTCGTCACCGGCACCGCGACGACCAACCCCGTCACCGGCACCGCGACGACCAACCCCGTCACCGGCACCGCGACGACCAACCTCGTCACCGGCACCGCGACGGCCCGCCCCGTCACCGGCGTGGCGGGGACGGACCCCGCGGTCGAAGGCGTCGACGCTGGTGCGGCGACAACCGACCCCGCCGACGCAACGACAGCCGACCTCGCCGCCCCCGCTGCAACCCTCGCCGGCAGCGCGGACCGGGCGGTTCGAGGTAGCCACGACGGAGCGACCGGCAGCTCGGGACCTCGCGACGCGGTCGTACCCACTCCGATCCACCCGCCGGGAGTACCGGCGACCCCGCCTGCGCAGGCGGTGGAAAGCGCCCTGCTGACGGCCCTCAACGCGTTCCAGCGGGAACTAGGGGACCTTCGCGGAGCCGTCCGAGATATGCAAGAGGCCCGGAGCCAGCAGGCCGCGCCAGTAATCGTGTCCGAGCCCACGCCGGAGAGGGCGGACAGTCGCGAAGCCCCCACGTCTAGCCGCGTGCCGCTGCGGCGCGTAGATCCGGAGTCCCCGCTTTCAGCGGGGCTGCAGCAAGCGGCATGGCCCGAAGACTTCAAGTTTACTAGCGCCATTGACTCGTACAAAGACGACACGGACCCCCGCGAGTTCGTGCGCGTGTACGAAACCGCGATCGAAGCCGCGGGCGGAGACAACACCACGAAGGCGAAGGGCCTCCCCCTCGCGCTGCAAGGCGTGGCGCTCTCTTGGTTCTTTACCATAGAGCCGGGCTCCATCTACGCGTGGGAGCAGCTTCGCGTCCGCCTCCACAACAACTTCCAAGGAAACTACGTCGACCGGGTCGACGCGGACCAACTCTTTGCTGTCAAGCAAAAACCCTCGGAGAAGCTCCGGGATTACTTCAAACGCTTCGCCAAGATTCGATGCCAAGTGAAAGACGTTAACGAAACCACCATCGTTAATGCAGCCATACAGGGCCTTCGTCCGGGCCCGATGGCCGAGTACAATGCGCGAAAGCCAATCAAGACGGTGGCAAAGCTCTTCGACAAAATGGAGGAATATGCCAGGGCGGAAGAAGACGCGCGGCGAAGGCAAGGGGACGACTCCGACACCAACCAGGCCGCAGCCTCGGCAAAAGCCGAAGATCCGCCGAAGAGCGGCTCTTCGAAGGGAAAACGTAAGCAGGAGTCGTCCAGGGACACGCCCGACCGCAGGGACGCATCGCATAAGGAGTCGTCCGATCAGCCCAAGCGCGACCAGCAGAGGTCGAGGCGAAACCGGTACATCCTCGACATTGAGGGCGGTTCCGACGAGGGCGCTCCTGCGGGCCGAGGCGGTCGGGGGCGCCGTGGCCGGGGCCGCGACGATAAAGGTCGCGGAGATTACGACGACCAGCACCAGGGACTGTGGTGTGTAGTCCACGGCCGCGGCAACCATGATACCCGCACCTGCACCTCTATCGCGGCGCTCCGCGATAGCGTCACTAGGGACAGGAACCCGGAGACGCGTCCGCCTGCGGTGGCCCATGTCCAATTCCCGTACAAGGCCCCCATGCAGGTACAGGCGCAAGGGATGCAACCCCAAGAAGGCACCTTACGGATCCAGGCTCACGTACATCAGCCTCGGGAGGGCCTCCTGTCGCTGCAGGCTCCGGAGGCAACCCACCGCAGGATCATTAACGTCATATCCGGAGGCTCTGCGCTGGAATTCGCCTCAGCACGGCAGCAGAAGGCCTATGCGCGAAGACTACATCATGTGGCGGCATACCCAGCGCAAGCACCCCCGGACTGGGCGCGGCACGAAGTTACATTCACACCCGGCGACGCCCAAGGCGTGGACTTCCCTCATCAGGACCCCCTGGTCATCCGGGTCACTATCGCGGGATGCGACGTGGGGCGTGCCCTGGTGGACGGCGGTAGCTCCGCGAACGTATTGTTTGCGGCGGCCTTCGACCAGATGGGGATCCCTCGAAGCCGCCTAGGGCCCTCGGGAGTCCCACTGCAGGGCTTCGGGGGACAACCCCTGCGGGCGCTGGGACAAGTAGGTCTTCAAGTTTCCTTCGGCCGAGATGACAATGTGCGGGCCGAAGATGCCACCTTCGACGTGGTCGACCTTCCGTACCCCTACAATGCCATATTAGGGCGCCCAATCCTCAACTCCTTCGGCGCGGTACCACATCACGGCTATCTATGCATGAAGATCCCGGGTCCCCGGGCCATCATCACCGTCCGAGGCGACCAGGATATGGCCCGGCGCATCGAGCCAGGTACCAGGTGCCCGCGTCGCGAAGCCCAACGGCGCTCCTAGAGCTGGCGCCGGCGTCACAACGCGGTGGTCCGCGGGGCCATTCGGAGGCGCCTTGGCGGGCCCTGCAGAGGTCTAGCGACTAGAGGCTTCGGCCGCACCAAGGGCAAATGGTTAGTACATCCACCCCTTGTAATTGCTTGCCCGCGCAAACGGGGATGTAATGAAGATCGCCGTTTGTCGCTAATATTTCTTCATCGTGCGCAAGCACGTGGCGGAGGCGCGCGCAGGCTTCGCCAGCGCGCGCGCTCCCGCAGTATAAACAAAGACGCACGTTCGCGTGTGCACTTGCCGTAGCCAGGGGTATGGGACTGAGTATAAATCGAAGTCGCACGTTCGCGTGTGCACTCGCCGTAGCCAAAGGTGACGGGCCTGAGTATAAACAAAAGACGCACGTTCGCATGTGCACTCGCCGTAGCCAGGGGTACGGGACTGAGTATAAATCGAAGTCGCACGTTCGTGTGTGCACTCGCCGTAGCCAAAGGTGACGGGCCTGAGTATAAACAAAGACGCACGTTCGCGTGTGCACTCGTCGTAGCCAGGGGTACGGGACTGAGTATAAATCGAAGTCGCATGTTCGCGTGTGCACTCGCCGTAGCCAAAGGTGACGGGCCTGAGTATAAACAAAGACGCACGTTCGCGTGTGCACTCGCCGTAGCCAGGGGTACGGGACTGAGTATAAATCGAAGTCGCACGTTCGCGTGTGCACTCGCCGTAGCCAAAGGTGACGGGCCTGAGTATAAACAAAAGACGCACGTTCGCGTGTGCACTCGCCGTAGCCAGGGGTATGGGACTGAGTATAAATCGAAGTCGCACGTTCGCGTGTGCACTCGCCGTAGCCAAAGGTGACGGGCCTGAGTATAAACAAAGACGCACGTTCGTGTGTGCACTCGCCGTAGCCAGGGGTACGGGACTGAGTATAAATCGAAGTCGCATGTTCGCGTGTGCACTCGCCGTAGCCAAAGGTGACGGGCCTGAGTATAAACAAAAGACGCACCGGGGGGATGCCCTCGCGCGCACCAGTCCACCCATAGTAACACCATCAAGAATGGCAACCTATATAAAGGCAAACTCAGCTGTCAAACCAAAAATTAAAAAGAAATGTGTTATTAAAAAAACTACTTTGAGTCCATATACTTACATGTGGTTTCAAGTATGTGCCTAGAACATAGATGAAACTGTACAGAGTCTTGAAAAAATCCTTACACTCGTCCAACTTGCCTGATTCAAAAAAAGACAATGTTAACACTGAAGGAAACCTTTGGACATGCGACTAAACCGGGTTATCTATGCATATAAGTTTCTAGTGGATCTCTCTGATTCAAGGAATTTAATATATGCTCTATTTGGCGCAAAAACCTATTGGCATTGTTGTTGCCAACCTTCCTATAAACTAGCCTCATAGGCGCGGCGCCACGCCGTGCCAGCCACCGTGTGTACCGAAGTAAAAGAGGCGATAATCCGTGAGGAGTTTGAAAAAAATTTGAAAAAATCGAGGACACATGTGTATTTTCGAAAAAGTCAAAGGTCTTTTTCGTAAAAAAACCGAGGGCCTGTACGTAATAAATGGGAAAGTCAAAAGTTTTTTTCGTAAAAAACCGAGGGTCTGTACGTAATAAATGAGGACCCGTACGTAATTTAGAAAACTGCGGGGCGCTATCCTGCAAAAATTTGGGTGAAAAAAAACTGCCAGGGACCTTTTCGCGAGGAAAAAGGACCTTTACGTAATTTCCGAAAAACAGGAGGAAATGACCTCTCCCGGCCGTACGAAAATCCTCCCGCCACGCGGCCGACGGAGCGCGCGCGCGGGTGGGAGCTGCGTGACGTGGATGCCCGGGGGGGGGGGGGGGGGCGGAATCCCCCAGGTTTAGTATCGGTATTATAAGTGAAGGATGTCATGAAAGAATTGAAGACGAATGTTGTTCTAAGTTGCACTACGATAATCACTTCCTATCCTTCTAAATGCAAGCATGCAACCCTCTTTTACTATAATGGAAGCAACACTATAATGCAGAGGTCAGTGCCCCAAACATAATGGAAGCAGCACTATAATGCAGAGGTCAGTTGTCTAAATAAAATAGAAGCAACACTATAAATGTTGCACAAAGAAATGTGAATTATATGCCGCACAAGGCCTAACCACTCACCTTCACTGATAAAATTGTGCAATTTGACAACGTCCCCACCAGCACAGAATGCTCGGCTGCTGCCCTTCATATAATATACATCTCAATTTAAATTTGTCTAGTGACATTAATATCATGCCATGATGAAGCACTATACCTTCATCATGACGAAGCCAATGTCTGGATTGTCTTCCCATGAATCATAAAACTTCTTGAGCCTAGTTCCCTATCAAGACAACCATTTCACCAAAAACCATATCAATGTACCAGGAAGATATATCTGTGAAGTGAACATCACTAGTACATAAACGGACATGGATTAAACCAAGCAACGAGCATTTGCGTTGTCATGAAGGTACCAAATCAAGCAGAAGGAGCAGTGTGTATGACAATGCAGATCTTTCATCAAGCATCACACTCGCACAACCAAAAAAGGTGTTTCATTGAACAGCACAGCACCACTCACCCATACATGACCACGCAGGCATTCCATGAAGCACCTCGTATCCATGCATTAGAAGGGAATTTCATGCATCACTGCATTCGCAAGACCACATACGCATTCAATCAAACACCACAAAGCATGACTAGGTAGGCGCATAATAGGATAGCACAGCACAATCACATGATCGCCAACCACACAGACATTTGTACTAAATCCGTGCACGCATTTCATCGAGCAGCAATGGCACGTGACCACAGTCCACAAAGGCATTTTATCGAACACAACGCCTACAATTCAATGAGCCCCTTCACCACATAACTACGCAAGCATTTTTTTTATCGCCACAAAGGCATTACATCACCATCAGAACACACGAGACGAGGGGAAGGCGTCAGAGCTGCGGGTTCCCGGCGCCTTCGGAGGGCCCAGCGTCGCCCTCGCTGCGTCGAGGGACCCCGTCCAGAAATTGGCCGAGGCTCCCCGTCCCGTAGAGCGACTTCCGGAGCTCGATCCGTGCAGCTTCCGGACCGACGTAATCCCAGATCCGGTCGAAGAAGGGCACGAGGGCACGGCGAGCGGAGCAGACGGCGCCGGACATTACTCCGGCCCCGCCAGGCATCTCCAGCTGGGGGTCATCCAGCCCGGCGACGTGCGTACAGCCGCGGTGCTGGAGGAGCGCACACACCAAGCAGGCCGAAGTGTACGCGCAGTGGGTGCCAAAGGACGTCGCGTCGCCGCGCGCGACGTTGGCGGCATCCCCGACCCAGCGGAGGGTCCGAGACAACTCCTCCGGACCAAAGGCGCGGTCCGGCACCTCTGTTACCAGCCCTTGAAGATGGCTCTCCAGCGCTTGCATGGCGTCCCACGCAACCACCGAGGCGTCGCCAAGCGTCTGGTTACGCTTCGCTAGAGTCAAGGCAAGCTCGCCTTTTTCCTTCTCTAGTGAGGCGACCTGCGCCAGGAGCCCGTCCCGCTCCGCCACAAACTTTTCTTCAGCAGCTGCCGCGGCCGACTCCTGCGCCGACGCAACAAGTCCCTCGGCGTGTGCCCTCGCTTCGGCACATTCCGCTTCCAGCTGGCGGATGCGGGCGTCCTGGGCAGAGCAGGCTCCGGAGGCTTCGCGTAGCTCCTCCTCGACGACCCGCAGTCTATCCTCGAGCGCCTTTCGGTCACGAGTATAGACCGCTTGCAAGGTCTGCCCCAGCACAAGGGTCTGCAGAGAGAGAAGACTCAGCAAGCTCAGCTAGATCAGGCGTTGTCGCATGAGTACTTACCCTCACCCCAGACACCTCGAAGGCGTCCTCGAGGCGTCCCGCACCGTAGGCCTGCAGCACTTGCGGGTCGACGCTCGTGGCCGCGTCATTCACAATCCCGCGCCACGCCCTCAGCGTATCCGGAGGCGGCACGAAGTCAGCGGGGCTTACGTGATCGGAGGCTCCGTGTTCCGCCGAGTGCTCCCCCTTCGGAATGAGCAACGCTGCAAACAGGGATACAGGTGAGCACCCCAAGGCATAAAAGCACACACCAGAGTAAGTTAAGCCACCTTACCTTCGGTGGCAGAAGGAATGGTCCCGCCGCGGGCAGAAGCCTCCGCGTTCGGGGAGGGCGACGGCTGTCCCCGCGCGGCGGGCGGCGTGGCCAGGGGGGCAGAAGGCGCGTCTGCCGCAGGGTCTCCGGCGCTTGCGCTGGCGTCCCACAAGCTTCTGATGCCCGTGGCCACGACGAATCCCCGCGGTGTCCGGTGGAGCTCCGGCCGCACGCACGGCCGTTTAGCCGGGGCAGCCAGCGGTGACACCGCAGCCGCGGTTAGCGAAGCCCCCGCGGCTGCCGCGCCCGGGGGCGAAGGTTCCATGGTGGCAGTTGTCGCAGGGGGCACCTCGGTTTCTGCTGCTGTCGGTAAGGGCAGCACGGCTCCGTGCGCCCCCGCGGAAGGCGCCTCCGGCACCACAGCGACCACGGTCGAAAGCTCCACCTCGACATCGCCGGTCCGCACGGGTGCCACCTCGGTGACTTCGACGGGCGGTGAGGCTTCCCCCCTTCGACCGCTCGTGGCAAACCCGCCGTCCGGGACGCTCGCCGAAGATACCTCGCCTTCGACGTCTGCGCCGCCCAAACCGGAATCGGCATACCTCGCCGAGTCTGACTCCGCGTCCGCCGCACCCTCGGAAGCACTAGCAGCAGCAGCAGCGGCCGCGCCAAGCGCGGCAGGCGCCCCGCCGCGGCCCCTCTTCCGAGACGGGGTCTTCTTCTTCTTCGATGCACCGTTGTCTGGAGCGACACGGTCCGGCACGGCAAGGCCCAGAGCCTCGCACACGCGGTTGATTCGCCCCAGCCCTGCCTCGGCAATCGCAGTCGCGCGCTGCTCGTGCTCCCTGCCGGTGTACGGCCTCAGGAATACGCGCGCGGCTTGCTCCGCCTCCTCCAAGGAAATCCCTGGAACAAAGAAGACCATCGCATATAACGCATTCCGCGTGAACAAAGGAGAGACGCGAGCGAGGCTTACGGAGATCGCCGGGCGCCGGCAGCAAGCAAACCCATGGCAAAACATTGTCGTCTCGACGCCTCTCGGCGGCAAGACGCCAGTCGCGGGCAAGCGACGCCACGCCGTACATCACGAACTCTTCGGCGAGGTCGCGCATGTTGAAGCGGGCGTCCACGCCTACGAGCCGCTGGACCCTCCGCTTGTCCTCGTCATCGAGCGTTCGGCCGGGCGAGGGCTTGAACGCGATCGGTCGGCCTGTGCACTCAATGCCGCTCCCGCTCTCCACACGGTGGTAGAACCACCGCTTCATCCAGTAAGACTCCCACTTCCCGCGAGTTGCGTTCGCGGGGAAGAGCTTCTTGCACGACGGACGAAGGACAAAGGTGACGCTGCCGAAGCTCGACAGCGTCCCGTCCTTCCGGTCCTTGCGCTGGCATCGTGCCTCGTGAAGGTAGGCGAACAACGAGGCGCTGGGCCAACACGCCCCTGAGCGCAAGGCCCAGCTGTACACCGCGAGCCGGGCCACGGCGTTCGGAGTCAGTTGCGCCAGCTCCAGCCCGAAGGTCCGCAGCACGTTGCCCACGACAGCCGTCGCGAGGATGCGGAGCCCCGCATCGAAAAAGGCAACGAACACGATCGCCTCCGACCTCTCGGGATGTGGTTCCGTCTCGTCGGCAGTGGGCAATCGTACCTCCTGGCGCTCGGACAATTTCCCCGCGCGCAGTAGCCCTTGGATCGTCTCCTCAGTCACGAGCGAGGGGCCTAGCTCACCGGAGAACGTGCCTTCCTCCTCCGCCACCAGCCACTCCTTGTCAGCCGCCGCCGGGTCGCGCTCTTGGAGCGTGTATTTCACCTTTAACTGCGAGGACCGCCGGCGAACGACAGAGCCACCAACCATCTGGCCGTGCTGGCTACTGGAGGCCATCGCTTCCCACGGAGAGATTGAAGCGGTGAAGATATCGCGAAAGTGTCGAGGGCGGAGCAGGCAGGAAAAAGGGCGTAAAGGTGCGGGGGCGCTGTTACAGGGGGGGCTATTTCAAGCCACCTCGCCCGTACTGCTGCTATCGAAGCGTCGCAACGATCCGCGTGCCGGATGCAACCGCAGCGGTGTAAAGGTCCGCCCCACACGATTCCCCGTAACGGAAAGCGAAGTGTCGCGAAGGTCCGCGTCGGGGCGTGACCGCAGTCGTACAAGCGCCCGTCCAGCGCAATGCCCCATACCCAAAGCTGGAAGGCCACGACCACAAGCGCCAAGGGCCGTCACAGCGCGACGCTACCTAGCCGCAGTTAAAGGCGCATTAATGGGCCAGGGGATCACAACCGCTCCGGCGCCGTGCCATTCACTGCCCGCCCCGTGTCCCCCTTGCCTAGGGAAGAGGCGAGCGGCCGCGCACACACAACCGTCCACATCCCGCTGCCCGCCAGTCGTAGGCCGCCACGTGCCCCGGGCGCGTCGGGTCGCACGGTACGGGAACCTAACCCTGGCAGGCCGGGGGCCGGTGTGATTCCAGGAACCTCTACAGCGCAAGACCGCACCGCAAGATCCCGAGTCACCGTACGCGTGGCGGTGTTCGCGAGGCGAGGGCGCCAGCTTCACCGCCACCCGTTCGAAGGGCAGGCGACGGAGCGCGCACGTCTACTTCAACTAGGCGCCAGCTTCGCTGCCACCCGTTCGAAGGACAGGCGATGGAGCGTGCGCGTCTACTTCAACTAGGCGCCAGCTTCGCTGCCACCCGTTCGAAGGGTAGGGGACGGAGCGCGCGCGTCTACTTCGACTAGGCGCCAGCTTCGCTGCCACCCGTTCGAAGGGTAGGGGACGGAGCGCGCGCGTCTACTTCGACTAGGCGCCAGCTTCGCTGCCACCCGTTCGAAGGGTAGGGAACGGAGCGCGCGCGCGTCTACTTCGACTAGGCGCCAGCTTCGCTGCCACCCTTTCGAAGGGCAGGGGACGGAGCGCGCGCGTCTACTTCGACTAGGCGCCAGCTTCGCTGCCACCCATTCGAAGGGCGGGGGACGGAGCGCGCGCGTCTACTTCGACTAGGCGCCAGCTTCGCTGCCACCCGTTCGAAGGGTAGGGGACGGAGCGCGCGCGTCTACTTCCACTAGGCGCCAGCTTCGCTGCCACCCGTTCGAAGGGTAGGGGACGGAGCGCGCGCGTCTACTTCGACTAGGCGCCAGCTTCGCTGTCACCCGTTCGAAGGGTAGGGAACGGAGCGCGCGCGTCTACTTCGACTAGGCGAGGGGATGGAGCGAGCTTGAAGAACGGAGAACAGCACATACGACCACCATAACTCGAACATGCAAAGGTCAATTTGTGGCAAGAGCAGACATGATCTCGTAAACAGATATGCGTCGCCACACCAGCATATGCTCGTTCGCACGATCAGAGCGTATGGATGACTTCATATCTGTCTACGAGAGCAAGTCAGGCCTTGCCATTTCCGCATCAAGCTGTGAAACATTTCCACAAATAGGACGTATTTTGTTCACCGGCGCTCGCGGGCATTGACGCCGATCGACGCAGTCATCAAACGCAGATGAACAAAATTTTCCCTACATATGAGAAGTTAACCATGAACAGGTACGGGATGTGCAGCAAGGGATGTCTAGGGAGCGGCCCCCGGCGCCAACATATTTATACTCGGCCTCACCAGGCGAAGAGCCGCCAGCATGGAGGGATGCCAATCGGCGGCACGCCAACCGGTGGAAGCACAAGCGGGGGGCGTCGGGCGGTTCAGCTACCAGGGGTGCGTGAGTGCAACCGTCCGCACCCCACCGCGTGCACACCGGAAACCGTCGCACGCTCCACTCACGAGAAGGCGCACTACACGATGCGACAGCCTGCCCCCCGGCAAGCCAACCGCCATTTAAAAAGCACACCACCAGGCGGCAAGGTCGCAACGACTACGGAGCGCGCGCGCCCCAGAAGTCCAAATGCCGGGAGTCCGCCGCCACATTGATGGTCACGACGCCTCAAGGCCCGCACCGCGCCAAGCACGCTTCACCACGTGGACGGCCGGAAGAGCGAGCGTCGCAGCGCGTCCCTTATCGTTTAAGGCCCGCGCGGCGGCTCAGGAGCCCGCCACGCTTGCCTATGCCAGTGCAACGCCCCCCGCGCGCGTCTGCTTCGGCCGGGGCCACTTCCGCCGCCGCCCAATTCGAAGGGTGAGGGCCGGAGCATATGCATCTGCTTCGGCCACAGCGCAGCTCCGGGTCAAGTTTGGAGAAGCTCACAGGCCGCGGGGACGGAGGGGGCCAAAGGACTCGGCGACATGGCTTCGGCCCTGTGAAGCCCTTCACCATGAGAGGCTCCTGTCGTAGGGGTGGCCCCCACCTAAACCCAGCAGGCCTGGTAGGAAGTTATAAGGCCCAGAATAAGCCACGTGTAATAACACAAATACCCCTGAAGGGGAGGATCAGCTGTAAGGGCATAATTGTAAAAGCACTCCCCATGTGCATATATATAGAATACCGGCCATGGGGAGAAGGCAGGCCATTCTACTCATTTCCATCACTCTCCACTACCATCCCTCTCTCTATTTGGTCTGTAGCCACAACAGTGATGTATTTATTTGTATTCCGAAAAGGATTGTCTTGATTGAGATCGAGACTTGTAAATTGGTGTAATTGAACTGCGATTGATTAATTGATGTAATATGGACTGTTATATTTGTATTTGATTTGTAGAAGAATTTCTGTCATAGCTTGACTAATGTGATTTTTGCTTGATTAATTATGTTTATTAATTCAGTGTGCTTATAGTGTATTATTTCACTGGAATGAAACTGGTGAATGTAGTTTATTTATCTATTGTTCTTATGTTTCAATTAGGTTTGATGCATGAGTAGAGAACTTAATTTTTCTGGTAATTTATTATTTATTTAATTTATTTACCTCCATAATTTATCGCTTAAGGTTAATTCAAAATGTGGGGTGTTACAACTTGGTTATGGAAAAGAGAGAGATATCGCACTACCCACCGAAATCTTAACCGTCTCTTTCCGAAGGCACTGCTGTGGGCTGGTGGTAGAACACCGGTGCATAGCATTCCATTCCTGAATGTGTAAATTGCGTTAGAGGCATTGTTACAACTATGGCGCTGATCGAGATGATCAGAGGAAAATACATCTAACTTGTGGAGATCGACTGCCGCTAGAGGACGATCAGCTTCAGATAATTGCTTTCCAAAGATTTAGGATGATCGACTACTTCCACTACACCGATATATGCCACATTGAACCGGCTTGCTCCAACTTTTCTTTCACTTCACTACGCGTCTAGTGGTAATGATCTATGACCTCTTAATCATATGACTTCTTGATTTACGTGGTAGAAAATTTTAATATGTGATAGTATAGCATACCCCTAAACCCAACAGCATTTATAGCCGAGTGATGCCTGGGAGCTGATTGGCCTAGGGGTATATATTAATTGTATACACACGATCATACCCATGTGTGATTCGATCAGCTTGATCAGGGCTGCTTGGTTGTGCTTGAGATGCGCCAGTTGTTCGGGAGAGATAGGGCAAGATTTTGCCTTGAGGAAATTATCATTGCTTGGTTGATTAATTCGGCCAAGACATGTTCTTTTTACACAATAATTAATCTAAGTGCTCATCTTCATCATCAATTTGCTTTTGAGAGCCAGAGACGCGTGTAATTTTGCATTCTTAAAATATTGAGTTATCCTTTTACATGAGCTCTAACACTTAGGCTGTGCATTCAACTCCTCTCTTGTCAGTTTTTGTGTTATCAGGTTGACTTAATTTACAGTGCATTATTTGGAGTAGATGCGCCTGCCATTAGCATCCCAGGCAACTTTGTACACCGGAGCGATCTCGTGCTGATAACGTGTTGAAAAACTGTCGCTAGCGACCAGTCCGATTGATTCCTCTACTTAGAACAAATCGAATCAATCACAGAAGACCGAATAATAGATTGAACACACAGAGAGAGGTAGAGAGAACTCCTGGTCTTTCTTTATTGCTTTCAATTGCATGTGTACAAAATATGCCGGTACGGCTCCCTATTTATAGTCACCGGTGAGGTGCCCACCATGGGTCAGGTCTGCCGGCCCAGGCCCAGGTTTCCTAACAAAGCAATCAATCAATGCAATAAGCAAATGCTCCATCTATCAGCTGATTCAGCGCATCGCTTCTCAGTATCTCTTAATTAAATTGGTTGCTTTTTATCACGTTGAGCTAGCTTGCATGTAAGGTTGTCAGAATCGTGATCCTGAATCGAATCGAAGATTTTTCGGTAGGATCGTAAATCATAGGATTGATGTAGAATCTAACATCCCATCTGATTCTACCAAATAAATATTTTTAAAAATCTACAGTGTATTACAACACTACTACATTTTTAAAATTATGCCTTTTAAACTTTTGTTTATAAAATTGTAGAGTAAAGGTATTGTCATGTGTTATTTCATGATAATTATAGTGAATATAAATAGATAAAAGTTAAAATTTTCAATTAAAAGTAAGTATACAAGTAGAATCATACGAAAATTTTGATCACAATCTTACAAAAGTTTAGATAGAATGTAAGAAAAATTAAGATTCTACCAAAGAATCAAATCGGTAGTCAATATTGGATCATAAAACATATGGTATATATTATACACTAGTACATTCTATATAGGAATTATATATATATATATATATATATATATATATATATATATATATATATATATATATATATATATATATATATATATATATAGAGAGAGAGAGAGAGAGAGAGAGAGAGAGAGAGAGAGAGAGAGAGAGAGAGAGAGAGAGAGAATGTAGAGCTCTATAGATAGTCCCAGCTAGTAACATGTGACGACGTGTTATGACAAATTGTTGATCCCAGGCAACTTTGCATGATGCTTGGCCTACTCTTTTTTTTGGCAACTCTGATCCCTAACAAACAAAACAGAGTTCTCGCAGCAGCGTACATTACCTGGATCAATACTTCAAAATTATACTTTGTGTGTGATTTGCAAAGAAAAAAAATGATACTTGGTGTGAACACTTGGACTTGTAGCGAGGACAAGAAAATATGGGCACCGCAACCGGAAGCTGATCTCGGTGATTATATTACAAGATTATATGTATCCATGCATATGCACGATTCCTTTCCAATATGCACGAATTGACCAAAGCAATTTGAACAAGCCAACCGTACAATGTATGCATCATGCGCGTAAGCTGATATTTTAAAAATTTTCTCAAGTATTTGTCGATCTTCACTCTAATAGCTATAAGATCTATGAGACCAATTACCACAAGAAAAGATACAAGCGAAACTATGCAAAATAAGCATTAACGTACCCTAGGAAGTCAGGCCGGATGAACGATACTGGTCGGGCTGGATGAACAATAGTGGTCTATCCAGGTGAGCAGCCGCGGTCTGATCAAAACAGTAAAATCACACAGGAATAGTAAAAGCAGCACTGTTTCAAAACCAAGAATTCATGAATCTTTTAATCTGTAGATTCAAATGACTTGAAACTTGGCATACATTTTCTCTAGGATGCCACGAATCTATTCCAACCAACGATCGAGAGAACCGTTGTCAAAGTTCTGATATTTTTTCATTTGAAGGAAGGTTGCACTAAAATCGGATAAAAAACCGAAAACGGTGAATATGACTTACTTGTGGGTGAATGGTGATCAAGATGATTCTAGATGTATTTTCACTTATCAGAGCAATCTAGAACGCAAAAGAATCGATGCAAAAACACTCAGATGAAGAAATCACTCGGGCGTCTAGAGGCGTTGTTGTCGAAAGATGGTCAGAGAGAGCTGTAAAAATGTTTGTTCTGTGAGTTGTGACCCCTCCGGGCGCGGCACCGCGCAGATACGATTCTGCTGCTTCGGCTGACGACTGCACGTACGCATGGCCCGCGCTGCTCCGTCTGAAATGATGGGTGGCCGCGCGATGCTGCGTGGGCGGCCTCCCCATCTCAGACGGACGGTTCCTTCTCGGCACGGCCGCCGGCTGCGGACATCCACTGCGGCCGCCGTCTGGGCAACAAATTAAATGACGTTTTCCTGGGCCTCGTACGAACAATTGGCCGTTTCCCTCAGCGCGCAAGGGCGAGCGAGTAGACTTCACAGGTCGAGAATTATTTCCGCATGCAGCATCATTTAAGAAAACAGTTAACTAATGATGACCATTGTTCATTAAGTAACATATATCGTTTCAACAATTAAAATGGAACACGTTCTCGAAAAAACAATTAAGATGGAACAGCTCCAAACCCGGAGTTACGTAGACCAAGATAAGGATTGATGCTATGACGGAAATAACAAATTACTTATGCAGTCACACAACAGCCAGCCTATGCGCCAGCTTGCCGAATGAACGCGAGATTGACGTGCAATGTGCATGCAAGCACACTGACAAATTTAACAAGTAAGTGCTTAAGTACGGCCAGCAACTTGATTAATTAGGCAGGCAAGTGAAGTCGGATGGGCACTCCTTGCCGCAGTGGTTGAGAAGGAGCTTGATGCCGACGTCCACGTTGAGCTCAATGCCGAGGACGTTTGCCCTAACAGCGGTGCAGAGGCAGACGGCGGCGTCGAGGTCGACCAGCCCTCGCAGCAACGGGCAGCAGTACTCCGGCTCGCCGATCTTGACACCGAGCCTGTTCAGCACGTTCGCGCACACCCTCAGCTTCAGGGCGTCGATCGGGCAGTGTCGTCCATGGTACGGCGTCGGAAGAGACACTGGTGGCGTCGGGACGACTGGCTGCTGCCCAGAGCAGTAGGGTTCGCAGCCGTGCACTGCTACCGCGAAGAGGAGGTTTAGGGCAAGGAACAGGGCAAACTTGGAAGCCATTGATCGATCGTGCACTGAACTGTGATCGAGTCAGCCACGCGTAGTGTTTCTGTGCTTGGGTAGTACTACACTACTACCAGTCACACGTGCTTTGGGATGGTTTTCTCTTGGTGTTCGGGGGCTTGGTATTTATAGCCGATCGAATTGTATGGGAAGCATCGGGCGTAGTGCTTGCATGCATGTTTGGTTCTAGTTGATCGGTTGTCCAGTCCACATGCGCCAGTTGTTCATGGGAGATACGGCAAGATTTTCGCATGAGGACGAGGGAATATGGGTTGTTGGTCGATTGATTTGGCCAAGTCGAAGAAAGTTGAGCAATCAATCAACGCAATAAGCAAGTGCTCCATCTATCAGCTGATTCAACGCATTTTAAACTTTTCTTTATAAAATTGTAGAGTAAAGGTATTGCCATGTGTTATTTTATGATAATTATAG
Source organism: Dendrocalamus latiflorus (assembly GCA_017311315.1). NCBI lineage: Eukaryota > Viridiplantae > Streptophyta > Magnoliopsida > Poales > Poaceae > Dendrocalamus > Dendrocalamus latiflorus. The sequence continues at coordinate 24,069,883 of CM029675.1, forward strand.
TGAATATACAGAGATAAAAGTTAAAATTTTCAATTAAAAGTGTGCGGCATACGGTCCCAAACACCTCTCTTTTATTCAGAGATAGCAATTCAGTTGCTATATATTGCCTTCTTCCAATCTTCCTGATTTGCTCTTTTCTTAATTCAGCGAGCGATGCAGGCTCGGAATCAAGATCGATGATTGTGGCGATTTTCTTTGCGAAGTAGATATCGATATTGGCTGTTGTCCTGTTCATGGACTCTCCCGTGTGCACATAATTTATAGTTATTTCTTCATGAGTTGCTACGTTTGGAGCGATTGCTTCTTCTGGAGCTTCACCTTGCATATCGCTTCTTCCAATTGCGGTGGCAAGTCCCTTTAGTTTTTCGGTTCTGATGTGTGCGCACACATCCATGCCGACTTCTTCTTCCATGGGGATATTCAGATCTGGTATGCCCTTTTCTGAAGGTGTCATATTTATACCAGGTCTCAACTGACTCCCCTTCTTATTCTAGAGGACTTCAGTGATCGGCTGTGATAAGTCCTTCTTATTCTTTTTCGCCAGGCGTTCCCGGTTACTTTGGATTCGAGGAGCCGGAGTTCTCGTCCTTTTATTCTGAGGCCTCTAGACGGGATTAGAGATACCTCCGATTTTCTTTGGTATTTCAACCCTCTCTAGTGCATTGCGTGCAGGCACATGCGACTTAGTCACGCTCTTCAAATCACTAAAGTGATCGGGCAGCTGGTTTGCTAATGCTTGCAAGTCAATGATCTTCTGGACCTCTTTCTCTGTTTCACTAGTGCGCGGGTCATGTGCATGAATTCCCGTGGCTTCCTACGTAATTTCCCGATATTTTTCATCAAAGGGTTGATTTCCTCCCCCTAATGTTGGAAAATTATCATCATCAAAAATACAGTCAGCGAAGCGGGCGGTATGCAAATATCCCGAAATGGGTTCCAAATACCTGATTATGGATGCAGTCTCATAACCAATGTATATCCCAGTCTTGCGGAGTGGGCCCATTGCAGTACGCTGCGGAAGAGGTATAGGTACATAAACCTTGCATCCAAACCTCCTAAGATGAGAGATTTTCGGTGGTGACCCTTGCGCTAGTTGCATAGGTGAATGGATGTTGTAGGCCGAAGGTCTAAAGTTGATGAGATTCGCTGCATGTAGGACTGCGTGTCCCCAACATATAGCTGGCAGATTACAATTATGCAAAAGAGATCAGACAATAAATTTAATTCTTTTGATTAAAGCCTCTGCCAAACCATTCTGGGTATGGACATGCGGTACCGAGTACTCAACTGCAATCCCCATTGCCATGCAATAATCATCAAATGCCTTTGAAGTAAATTCTCCGACGTTGTCCATTCTGATGGACTTGATGTGATGATCAGGGAACACATTTCTGATGCGAATTATCTGCGAGATCAACTTAGCGAAAGTATGGTTTCTTGTGGACAACAGACCCACATATGACTACTTCGAGGAAGCATCAATGAGCACCATCAAATACAATGTTCCCCGAGTAAGGAAAAGAGTACATTAGCAATATATGTACATATTAACTACTACAACACCATCCTAGGCGCTCTTTGGCTAATTTCTAGTTTTTAGCGCATGTGATTGTCTCCACTATTTTGGGCGTAAGGAATGATATCCTTTCTTCGATTATTCTCACTACCATGCTGAATGTCGCTTCTGAAGAGATGGTGGACACTAGGACCAGAAGAACATCCCGTGCGAAATATGACAACACAGGAAATACCCGTTTATTGTTCTTCCACCACTTGAGTAAGTTTGTCTTGCCTCCACCAGTAAGATCAGGATCAATATTTGCAAAATCATACTTCAAGTTATGCAAAATCATCAAGTACGTGTAGTATATGCTTTGCAAGGGCCTCTCATATGTGTGATTTATTTATTACTTTAAATTTTATGACTCTCTCGTTTAGCTTATAATTACCGTATTACAACGCTAAGGTAGACACGTCCTCGGCATTGATCTCAACGTGGCCGTCGGCATCAAGCTCCTTCTCAACCACTGCGGCAAGAAGTGCCCATCCGACTTCGCTTGCCTGCCTAATTAACCAAGTTGCTGGCCGGTAAGCACTTGTTAAATTTGTCAGTGTGCTTGCATGCACATTGCACGCCAATCTCGCGTTCACTCGATCGGCAAGCTGGCGCATAGGCTGGCAGCAGCAGCGGGCAGCACTCCTCGTACTCCGGCACGCCGATCTTGACACCAAGCAGCCCGTTCGGCATGTTCGCGCACACCTTGAGCTTGAGCGCATCGATCGGGCAGTGTCGTCCATGGTACAGCGTCGGAACAGACACCGGTGGCGTCGGGACGACTGGCTGCTGCCCAGAGCAGTAGGGTTCGCAGCCGAGCACGCCGAGGGCGAAGAGGAGGAGGTTTAGGGCAAGGAACAGGGCAAGCCTGGAAGCCATTGATCTATCGTGCACATCTAGTATGATCGAGTGAGCCACGCGTAGTGCTTGAGTAGTACTGCACGGCTACCAGTGCAGATGTGCTTTGGGATGGTTTTCTCGGGGTGTTTGGGGGCGTGGTGCCTGGTTGTCCAATCCAGATGCCGACATGCATGCGCCAGTTGTTCATGAGAGATTGGGCAGGATTTTCGCATGAGGATGAGGGAATATGGGGAATATGGATTGTTGATCGATTAATTTGGCCAAGTCGAAGCAAGTTGAGCAATCAACGCAATAAGCAATTGTTCCATCTATCAGCTGATTTTACAAGTCTGGAGCCGCAATCTCGGACTGAATATAATTTACATCGACTTTGTAGCGCCCTGAAAATAGAAAGTCTCTCAACATTTCAAAGGCTGGCAGTGAAATTTTTGGAAAGAAGATCGTGACGTATTGAGAATTTGAAATTCGGGGTATGAACGGTTATAAGGTAGGTGTACTATCACTAGCACGTTGCAAAGCATCTGCAGATACGAAATTGCGTGTGCTTGCATATGGCAGTATGCATGGGATGAACTCTACGATTTTTAGTCCCTGCTGGTAGCATGTGACAACGTGGTATATTGACAAATCGTTGATCGCAAGAAACTCCGCATAATTCCTGCTCAATCTTCTGCAGTTCTAGTCGCTGTTCGCTAAGGAACAAAAAGAGAGCTCGAACCAGCTTGACCTGTGAGTGAATACTTGAAAAACAAACACGTCGCTGTTCGCTAAGGAACAAAAAGAGAGTTCGAACCAGCTTGACCTGTGATGTGAGTGCTTGAAAAACAAACACCTGCAGGTGTGAGTGCTACGTTGGACTTGTAGCAACGCGGAGGACAAGGAAATATGGGCACGGCCACCGGAAGCTGATATCAAGTATGGATTACATTAGAAGTATATCTCCATCCGTATGCACGACGGCTACCTTCGATATAGTATGGATCAATTTGGCGATGCAACTTGTAGTGTGAAGTGAGACCGAACCAGCTGGAGACGTCACGTTCATTGATATATATAGGACTATGATTTAGGCTCTAAAAATGCATTCATGTGCTAAGCATACCATTGACTATCAACAAGAATTGAATTATTGTCGTTAGTTTCGACGTGATCGTGTGAACTTCGCAACAAATTAAAGGGTGGTGCTTGAATTAGTTGCAGCCAGCAGTCCAGCACTAACTAGTAAATAGACCTTAATTGCTGCAGTGCATGAGCTTATGGGCGTTCAACCCTTTGCCGGCAGGCATCGCGCGCGGCAGTATGTATATACCCAACTCTTCTTTTATCTTCTATTTTTCGAGCTCAGCGGTGTATATCAGTATATGTCCTACCTTTCCGATGTACCGTACATAACCAGTGGATCAGAACCAAAATAGAGTATGTCCATAACAAATGGATCAAAATCAAAATATAGATCAGTATGTCCTAGGCTCCTAGCTACCAATTTTTGGCCATTGACGTATTACATCCAATGGCACCTATCAATGGCGGACATACGATTTTAGGGATAGATATTCGGAGCTAATATAAAATATTATTTAATAAAAAAGCAAAGGTCTATAGTAGCAAAAATTAAAGTATAAATTATTCTAGTAGAGACATCTCAAATAATTTAGAAAAACTACAAAACAATTAAGAAAAATTTGTTGAATTGGAAATATAGGATTTAGAACTAGAAATGGGGATGCAATTGTGTTGTTGTCGATGTGCACGGCCTGCCTTGTTGCCCGGGTGGCTGTAAGGTCAAGAAGTATGACAAGGGTGGGTGAATAGATGTTTTTAAAATTCTCTTTTGCTAAAAATGAGTTTTAGACACAAAAGTGTAAATCAAATTGCTTTTGCTCAATTTATGCCTAAATCATCTAGTTTCAACTAAGTGCACCAATAAGCTACAACTAGGTCAAGGTTTGCATGTCTAAAGTGGTAAACAATAATTTAATTCTATTAATATAAATTTTTAGAATATAAATGAGCACAAGAAAGCAAACCACGATTTATGACGATGTTTTTACTGTGGTGTTCGAAAACTTGCCAGGTTTCCCTAATACACGTTGAAGTAAGCTCAAACAAATTTGATGTGTGAAGTTGACCAGGTAGTAAGTTCCGCCTCACTATTTTTATGACTCCGTTGCAATATACGAATCTCTATAGAGCTCTATAGATAGTCCCAGCTAGTAACATGTGACGACGTGTACATGTTATGACAAATTGTTGATCCCAAGCTACTTTGCATGATGCTTGGCCTACTCATTTTTTTTTTTTGGCAACTCTGATCCCTGACAAACAAAACAGATTTCTCGCAGCAGCGAACATTACCTGGATCAATACTTCAAAATTATATTTTGTGTGTGATTTGCAAAGAAAAAAAATGATACTTGGTGTGAGCACTTGGACTTGTAGCAGCAACGCGGAGGACAAGAAAATATGGGCACGGCAACCGGAAGCTTATCTCGGTGATTATATTACAAGATTATATGTATCCACGCATATGCACGAGACCTTTCCAATATGCACGAATTGAGCAATGCAATTTGAACCAGCCAAGCGTACAATGCATGCATCATGCGCGTAAGCTGATATGATTTTTTTTAACCGGTATGGCAAACTCCTCCAAGTCATCTAGGAGTCGGCAACTTTTAAAAGTAAGTTAGAGATTAAAATACCATGCGGCGGCAACCCCATATGAGTGATGAGTATTTAACATTGCTTATGCTTTGCCTTTACTATTTGAGTTTGATTTTTATGAATTTGTATTTTGACTCGTGTTGTTCTGTTAGCATAGCAAAACTGGTGGTCAGACAGGTTTGAGTCTCAGTGTCTTGGTGATTGACTCTTGGCCTTGAGTTCATGAGGGTTTGTGTTTCCACTGCATTGTGTCGATACTTGAGGGAAGATTTTGATAGAGTCCTTCAACCCCTCTAACTCGCCATACTCGATCCTACAGAGAAACTCAATTGAATGAATCAAGTGCCAAAACTCAATATATACGAATTCTACCACCAAATGCAACACATGCACAAAGATTTTCCTCTCCAACCCATTAAGTGTAACACATGCACATAAGAGATGAGAGAGCTTACTCTTAGCTCAAAAATAAAGAATAGGGCACCAACTTCCTTGTCCAATCAATCATAACAGAGTATTTATATCAGCTTTCTTGTCCAACTAGCCCCCGGGACCCCGACTATTAGCAACTGGCTAAGCCATGCTTGGTGCTCACCGTCACTCATTTGCTACCTTGAATATAAATTATGCATGCAACTCGATTTTAGCCAAAAGAATTTTAAATAGTCTATTTACCCACTCTCTCTAGTCAGCTTTCTTGAACCTTCAGCTGAGTTGTAGTTTTTTTTACGAACAGGGGAGGGGGAGGTGCGGGAGTAGAAGTGGGTTAAAATCTATTATGAGTATAAAATATGAAGTATTTATGCCATTATCAATATATATGTTAAATACACCTATTAAATACATGGTTCTTTGCTATAAACTTTGGGTATTTAATTGAATACACGTGAATTATTGGGGCCGCCCATGGCACATATTCCAAGTATTCCTTGCCTGACGCGTGAAGAAATCTTCACGCAGGATGTTCCTGCGTGATGTTCCTGGTGTTCGTTTTTTGCACCCACGCACATGAATACGATTCTGATAATAACGATCGAAGATGTCCAGTTACCAAAGTCCCAATGATATCACGAAAAAAATTAGGAGTTCATTTTATTCTACGAACTATAACAGACCATGGAAAACAAAGAGTACATATGATATATCATCGCCCCAGACAACTGTGGCCACTTGTACATGCACGTACGCAGTGACCAACTGACCATAACTAATTGCCAGGATAGAACCAAGAAAAAAACAAGCAAATGTTCAAAACCTCAAGCGAAACAACATCACATTTTGGTACTCGGTCGGAGGCATGAACCACTAGCGATCGTTCGATCGATCCAGTGCATGCATGCATTTCTAGTAGGCGCACTGGAAGTCGGAGGGGCAGATCTTGCCGCAGTTGTTGAGGATGAGGCTGAGGTCGATGGGGAGGTTGAGCTTGATGCCGAGCACGTTGGCCTTGATGGCGGTGCAGAGGCAGACGGCGGCGTCGAGGTCGACGAGGCCGTGGAGGAGCGAGCAGCAGGGCTCGTACGGCGCCGCGCCGATCCTGGCCTTCACCAGGCCCAGCACGTTCGCGCACACGTGCAGCTTGAGCGCGTCCCTCGGGCACGACCCTTGGCCGCCGTGGCCAGGCGTCGGCGTCGGCGGCTTCGGCGGCGGCGGCGGGGGGCAGTAGGTGGCGCTGGCCACGGCGACGACGAGGAGGCTCACGGCCAGGAGGAGAGCCGCTCTTGGTGCCATTGCAAGCAAGCGATAGTGTTGCGTGTGGCTAGCCACGTACTAGGGCACACTAGGGCTGCTTTGCGCTTGCTTGCTCTGTGTTTGTGCATGGTCAGTGGCATTTTATAGTGGGCGTTGAAGTGGAGATTAGGAGAGAGCTGTGGGTGGAAGCGATGAGGGATGGGCCCGTTCATGTGGTTCGAGCTGGCGCATCACGATCATTCCCATTAGGATATATATTTGCTTCAGATTTGGACGTGCATGGATCCGTCGTTGCTTGAACTGTGCCTGAGCTGGGCATGTACTTTATACCCCCTTGTAATTTGCTTGCTTACTGGATTAAGCATGTGAGATCAGCAGGTATTGCTTACATAGTGAAATTTTTGGAAAGAAGATCGTGATGTATTGTTTATTTGAAATTCGGGGTATATATGACCGGTTAGGTAGGTGTACATTATCACTATCACGTTGCAAAGCATCTGCAGATACGAAATTGCGTGTGCTTGCATATGGCAGTATGCATGGGATGAACTCTACGATTATTAGTCCCTGCTGGTAGCATGTGGCAACGTGGTATGACAAATCGTTGATCGCAAGAAACTACGCACAATTCCTGCTCAATCTTCTGCAGTTCTAATCGCTGTTCGCTAAGGAACAAAAAGAGAGTTCGAACCAGCTTGACCTGCGATGTGAGTGCTTGAAAAACAAACACCTGCAGGTGTGAGTGCTAGCTTGGACTTGTAGCAACGCGGAGGACAAGGAAATATGGGCACGGCCACCGGAAGCTGATATCAAGCATGGATTACATTAGAAGTATATCTCCATGCGTATGCACGACGGCTACCTTCAATATAGTATGGATCAATTTAGCGATGCAACTTGTAGTGTGAAGTGAGACCGAACCAGCTGGAGACATCACGTTATGTTGATATATAGGACTATGATTTAGGCTCTAAAAATGCATTCATGTGCTAAGCATACCATTGACTATCAACAAGAATTGAATTATTGTCGTTAGTTTCGACGTGATCGTGTGAACTTCGCAACAAATTAGAGGGTGGTGCTTGAATTAGTTGCAGCCAGCAGTCCAGCACTAACTAGTAAATAGACCTTAATTGCTGCAGTGCATGAGCTTATGGGCGTTCAACCCTTTGCCCGCAGGCATCGCGCGCGCGCGGCAGTATGTATATACCCAACTCTTCTTTTATCTTCTATTTTTCGAGCTCAGCGGTGTATATGTCCTACCTTTCCGATGTACCGTACATAACCAGTGGATCAGAACCAAAATAGAGTATGTCCATTACAAATGGATCAGAATCAAAATATAGATCAGTATGTCCTAGCTAGCTAGTACCAATTTTTGGCCATTGATGCACTACATCCAATGGCAGCACATATCAGTGGCGGACGTATGATCTTCGGGATAGGTCTTCGGAGTTAATATAAAATATTATTTAATAAAAAAGTAAAGGTCTATAGTAGTAAAAATTAAAGTATAAATTATTCTAGTAGAGACAACATCTCAAATAATTTAGAAAAACTACAAAACAATTAAGAAAATTTTGTTGAATTGGAAATATGGGATTTAGAACTAGCAATGGGGATGCAATTGTGTTGTTGTCGATGTGCACGGTCTGCCTTGTTGCCCGGGTGGCTGTAAGGTCAAGAAGGATGACAAGGGTGGGTGACTAGATGTTTTTAAAATTCTCTTTTGCTAAAATGAGTTTTAGACACAAAAGTGTAAATCAAATCACTTTTGCTCAATTTATGCCTAAATCATCTAGTTTCAACTAAGTGCACCAATAAGCAACAACTAAGTCAAGGTTTGTACTTCCTTGTCCAATCGATCATAACATAGTATTTATATCAGCTTTCTTGTCCAACCAGCCCCCGGGACCCCGACTGATAGCAACTGGCTAAGCCATGCTTGGTGTTCACCGTTGCCCACTTGCTACATTGAATTTAAGTTATGCATACAACTCGGTTTTAGACAAAAGAATTTTAAATAGTCTATTTACCCACTCCCTCTTGTTGGATCTTCTCGGTTAGTCCAAGGGATTTCTCTTTTTTGAGCAAGGATGGTGCTTTTGTCCTTTTGACCATGTTTCATGGAGGACACTTACATCAATGCTCATTTTGTGAGAAGGATGGACATCTTCAGCATCGCAGACTTATTTCTTTTGTTGTTGCTCTTTGTCTGCGTGCTGACCTGAGGAAGGACTTCCACCGCTTCTTAATTGGTAGACCTTGTTCGCCCAAACGAGGTGCGCACCTACAGTGAGAAGGTGTGAGTCTCCTTTAATGCTTTGGTTGGTTCTTTTCTTGGTTGTTCATGTGCCAGGATCAAAAGAACACACGGATGATAATGCTAAGAGGGACGAACAACAACTCATCATGAGCAAGGTAAAATGTCAATATGACCTTGGCCTTGTCCAAGATGAATATACTTGCTCTTAGGAATAATATGAGATGCCTAGATGGTAAACTGCTAGATCGTTCTTGCTAGGTTGAAATCTCTTTTAGCATGTATAGGTTGTGAGTCTTCCACTACAGATGGCGATAATTTAATTTCCCTTCTTGCATGTTAAAATCTAAAAATGAGAAATTAAAATTTTGACTCACCACACTTGTGTAGAGGAGCTTGTTTCTGCTAGAATCTGGTTTAGTAAAAGCCAAGTTCCTCTACTGTGTCGTCGTTGTAGTCGTAATGTCTTACGATCACAGCTTCGGCTTCTCGGATGTAGTCGTAGCTTCATACGACCACATCTTCTGGCGGACACTCTTACCTGTCATCATGGTCGTAAGTCCATACGACTTCGTCTGCTGCTTCTTAGCACGTTGCTGCTCGGTCGCCATGGTCGTAACTGCATTTTGATCTCGCCTGCAATCCCCAACTGTGGCTGAAAGGCTTTACGACCCTGTCTCTCGGCTGTAGTCATTCAAGACTATGCCTCTTGTGCTACGGCCACGCTCATGTCTTCTCGGCCGTAGTCGTAGCACGTAACGATCACTCATTTCTGTTGAGTGGTCGTGTGTCAAAGTCTTGGGTTCTCAAGTATTTGCTTGCTAACTTTTCGAGACCCAAGACTTGGGCACTCTGTTCTTGTCATTTGTAGGTCTCTAGACGCTTGTTGGAGAACATGGAATTGATTGGAGTTTTAGTCTTCTGCCTCATCATATGACTAGAACATTTATTGGTTCTCCACTTCATGGCCTCCAAGAGACATATGCTCTCACGTTGGCGTCTTCACCTACTTTGTGAGCTATTCTTTACCTTCATGTCTCTATATACATGTGTTAGTCTTAATTGGCATGTTGTGCTTGTTCAGGTGCTCACTTATACCATACTGGCATGTTCTTTCTTCAATACTTTCATGTCATGCCTTTATGTGTATGTTGCTTAAGTATCCATATATCTTGTCATATTTGTTAGATGCTTAAGCTTTGACCTGACTTCATGAGCGAAGTAGAATGTGTATATTAGAAGTCAAGTATCATCATGACCTTGTGTTCCGTAGTATCTATCATGGTTCACATCTTGCTCCTTATGTTCATTCATCATTATTTATACATGTTAGCATACTTTTCATGATTCTGTTTTGTCATGTTGTATGTCTACATGATGTATGCTCATGTATGGACAATATGAGCTTGAGTATATCTTGGATAGATTTTCTATGTCATGATGTTTTGTTTATTCATGCCTTCATATCTTTTCTGGTATACATGCTTATATCCATGCTAGCATATGCTTCTGTGATCTTTCCTTGTCACCTGCTATGTGCATGGTTGTGATTCATTGAGATACATGTTTACCTTGATCTTTCTCATTCCGGTTTTTGGCATGACATAAAATGTACAACACCTTGGTAGCATTAGTCTGTGCTTATGCTTAGACATCATGAGAACTGTGGATAGGTCACAAGCTTCTTCTAGTATTGGGTGGCTCTAGGCTCGCTGTTCTAGATGCTTTTGATGAGGGCTAGATTGAGCTTTGTGGGGGGTGTGTTCTCATGCATTAATATTTGTAATGCTATTGTTTGTGGTCTTTTGTCTCAGTACTGGATCATGCCTGTATATCATTTACCCCAGTACTAGGACACCAGTTGTTCCCTGTGGTTAAACTGCAGGCTGTGTGTGAGGGGGAGACTGGTACAGCTTTACGACCACTCCTTTGGTCATTACGACCACGTCGTAGCTACCACGACCATGGTCTGGACACTCGGCCGAACTCGTTTTATGACCTCGGCCAGGACGCAACGACCACGATCCAGACTCATCTGCGACTACGACCAAGACGCAACTACCACCACGACCTGGTTTCGTGTTCGACCACCCCGAATTGGACTACGATCATGAGCTGAACACATCTACGACCATGGCCGAGGCGACTTCGATCACTCAACCGAGGTCGGGACTCCTATACGACTACTACCAGGACTCTTCTACGACCACGACTACCAACCAAGCGACCATGACAGAGGTTTGTTCTCCCTTGTGATCTTTCAGTGTTTTGCTTCCCTCCACTTGGCTTTGCTTTGTTTATCTGTTCTAGTGGGAGGAAGGGTCCGATTGGTTAGACAGGAACCGACTCTAGGTGATATTGTCTCGATCACACTTCTCGTCCAAATGGTTCTCTAGGATTATTTACTACCTAGTTTGGGCTTTGGTTCTCTAGGATTCTCTTCTACCTAGATTGAACCTTTTCTTGGCCACTAGAGTCTTGTGCATTGACATAGTGTGTTTTTGCCCCGTGGTATGAGGTTACAGACTAGAGATCATGTGGATAGGGTGTGTTTGGGAATCACCTCCTTGAGTTAGAACCCTCTTTTTCTGGTTTTTGCGCCAAATTTCTTGGTTCTTCTCGAGTTGCCTTCTCTAGGGGGAGTTGGAACCTTTCTATCTGTTCGGGCTAGCTTTCAGGGGGAGTTCATCTCGTGTGCATTCTTTTGTCTCATAATGCATAAAATTCACATGAATGTCTGTACAGTCTTTGGAGCCTTGACTATTATCTTTATGTGACATGATATCATGCTTTATATCTTGCCATGTCTTGTGATAGCTTGATTTATCATGCACTTCTATGTGCTGCTTAGCTCTTGCCATACTAGCTTAATTAAATGTGAACAACTTAAAGTAAAACATGTCTTGTTCAATCTTGTGACTAGTCTGGCTTTAGTGATCCTCTCTTGATTCAGGCCATGTCGAATAGGCTAAGTTGAGTCTTGAATCTATTTTTGAGGTTTAGATTGAGCTAAGTTAGTTCATTAGTGATGCATGAGTTAAGTTTTAACTCTTTGTTCATGAACTAACTCAAGTAAATGCAAAAAGATCTCTTTTGTGCGAAAAAACTGATCTCACCAATTCTTTCTCATGAGATGGCTTGCCATTGCACTAGGCATGAACTCAGGTGGAGTTTTGGATGACCAAGATCACCTCCTTAAGCTTATTGCTTGGAGTGATCGCATAAGGCTTGAGATCTAGCACATGGCTATGAAAACAAAAAAATTCTTGTGAAAAATGGTTGAAACCAACCATGAATTTCTGATAAAAGCCTAATGTGCTAATTTTACTCAACTACAAATCTTCTTCAAGTGGTATCCAAAGTGCTACAAGTGATACCTAGTGTTTGAACAATATGTCTCATTTTTGGGCTTGTAGCTCTCTAAATCAACTCAACTATAGCTTCTTGATTTCGCTTAGAATATTGACATGGCTTGACTCACGTTTGGATACCTTCTTCTAGACTATAATCTTGAGTGACTTGACATGCTAATTAAACATTTAATTTAAAGATCATGATTTATTTGGCTTGAGCTTGGCAATACATAGTTTGTTATGATCTAGATAGCATTGTCACCTTTAATGGCTTGGTATAATTTTCGTTGAAGTCAGTTTAGATAATCTTCATGGCTCCCTCAGCTCTCATTGCCTTCATCAAATCAACTGTCGGCACTCCATTTATTTCATGCTCTATTTTTCTTCCTTGCATCTTGATGACTCTATTGCCAAAAGGGGGAGAAGGATAGAGAAAAAGGCATTAAGGGGTGCAAAAGGCATTAGAATGGGAATTTGCATTAAGAGATGGGAGAAGAATTGAAAAAGGGCTTTAAGGGGGAGAGTGCTTGGTCATCTTGCTATGACAATGGTCATGTGAGCAACTGCTTTTTGGACCATGAGCAAGATTGGACTTTTTGTGTGATTTGGAGCTTTTGTAGAAAATTTGATCTTTCTCTGTCTGCTCCATTTCATTCTGTGTCAACATGGTCATGAGTTCCTTCTTCATTCTTTTAGACCATGTGTGGCTTTTGCTTCTCCTTTCTTTTTTCTTTTAAAAAACAAACTCATCTTCTTGCCTTTTTCGGTGTTTGTCAATATACTCATCAAGGGGGAGATTGTGAGACCATGTGGAGGTCACCCCATGGTTGTGATGAGTAATTGACTCTTGATCTAGAAAGATTGAGTTTGGTTTTTGAGGTTTGAGAGGAGAATGGGTCTCTCTATTGGGTTCTAAGCCCTTACGACCAGCTTGGCAATAGCCTTACGACCACACTATCTGTTGTCTAGAGTGGCTAGAAGTGTTACGACCTCTTGGCACGTGGTCAAAAGCCAGTTGGACCGATTTCGACCTCTGCAACGCAATTTGTCCATGGTCGGAAGCGGTGCGCACCATTTACGACCACGGTTGGGGCGTGTACGACCACTTTGAGCGTGGTCGCTGGTCTCCCGAGTGGTTTACGACCACACTGGCCGTGGTCGAAGGGCACCAGAAGAGAGTACAACCGTGTTGGCCGTGGTCGGAAGCCAGTCGAGCTGTTTACGACCACACTGTCAGCGGTCGGAAGCCGGAAACCACGTTTACGACCTCATTGGCTGTTGTCGAAAGCCTCTATGACCACATTGGTCATGGTCGGAGGTTGACAGATAGCTTTACGACCTCGTTGGCCGTAGTCGAAAGCCAACCGAAGGTTTACGACCACTTCAAAGCAACTTGAACGTAGTCGAAAGGGTTTACGACTACGTTGTCGCTGATCGGAAGGCAGCAGCAGCCATACGACCACGCTTGACTGTGGTCGGAACCCAGCCAGGCAGTCTACGACCATGTTGTCAAGCATCGGGAGCCAGCCGAGTCGTTTACGACTTCATCAGGCGCTTTCCTACTAAATCGTAGCATTTGGCCGTGGTCGAAAGCTTGCCAGACAGTGTACGACCACGTTGTAACGTGCTTCAGCGCTCGGGTATGCGACCACGTTGGGAAGTCGACGGCCTACGACCACGTTGGGAATCAGTCGTATGACCTGCAGACTTGACCATTTGAGCTGGGAATTGGTCGTAGGGCTTTGTGATGAAGTCAGGGAACTTGTGCATTTATTGGTTCATCATTTCAATCGATCAGATGACAGAACGACTTGGGATGAGGTCGTAGACTTTGAGCGATAAAGTCGTAGCAATGTTGTGTGCGGTCGTAGGCTCGGTACGACTTGGTGATCTGCTTTACATCTTGGTAGTTGTAGCGATCAGGTGCAGAAGTCGAAGCCTGTGTGATCGGTGATCCTAGGCGACTGATTGGTGGTCGGCTGAGGCCGATTCGACTTGGTGACTGGTTATGTAGTCGTGGGATCGACTTGGTGGTCGATCGAGCTTTACGACTTGGTGGTCGTAAAGGCTCATGACTTGATGTCTGGCTCTACGACTTGGTAGTCGTAGGAGTTGATTCGACTTTGTGATCTTAGCGACCAGTCTTGGTAGTAAGTAGTCGTAGCCGCTGTGTGGTAATCGTTGCAAGCTTGCAATGGTCGTAGCTTGTGTCTTGGTGGTCGTAGCAGCCTAGTGAGTGGTCGTAGGCTGCAGGAAGGCTCTTGTGAGCTGGAGGGTTTCTCTGTTCTGTGCAACAGAGTGGTCGTATGGGGTATGGTCCTTATGCGATAATATCGTAGCGGCTAGCGATGGTTGTGGCATGTGTCCGCATGGTCGTAGTGAGCTGTGAGACGGTCGTAACGACATGTTGTTTGGTCGAAGGAAGCAGGGAAGTGTTCCAGGGCTTCGACCATTTCTTGAGTTGTGCATTCGAGTGGTCGTAGGGAGTTTACGATCAGGTTGTGTGCTGTGACACTTGTTGGTTGTACCGATGGTTTGTCTGTTGTCTGGTGCGGTGCTATGTGACGGTTTGCTTGTCTGTGTGGCTGCAGGACTTCGGAGCTATTTCATGGTGAGGCGTGGGAGGACCGGGACTAGGCACAGGAGGTGTTGAGGTCCAGACGGTTGGAGGCGCCGAAGATGATCGAGGCTGGTGAGGTGGTTGCAAGCCGAGGAGATGAGGAACCGAAGCTGGAGCTGCCAGAGGACCTTGGAGACAAGTCTTGGTGAGGCTTGGAGTGGTCGGGACTAGACATGGGAGATGTTGAGGTCCAGAACGACTGGGTGAAGCCGAAGAAGACTTGGGGCTCAAGGTGGTTGCAAGCCAAGGAGATGAGGAACCGGAGCTGGAGCTGCCAGAGGATCTTGGTGACAGGTCTGGCGAGGCTGGGATGGTCGGGACAAGACGCGGGCGGTGTCGGGGTCCAGAACGACCAGGGGAAGCCGAAGAAGACCTAGTCTTGCGAGGTGGTTGCAAGCTTGGACGGCAAGGCAGGAGGAAGCTTCCGGGAAGGCAGCGGAGTGACATTTTGGGGAATGCGGAAAGCTGCAAAGGGAAGCTGTGTCTCTGCCAATGCACAGGAGTTGTTGGCGCTAACGGGCAAAGCAGTGGAACCGTTGGGTTTAACGGGTAAAGCACTGGAAGCTTGTTTTCGCTAGTGGGTAAAGCGAGGTGTAAAACCCGGTGTTAGGAGGGGGTTTACGGGTTAGCCCCAGTGTGGACTAATGGATGGATCCATTAGGGTTAGTCTCGGGTGTGAGGCTATAAAAGGGAGAGGGGAGGCACGAGTTTGAGTGAGTTGGCCGGCTGGGCCTTGGAGGCAGCCGCCTCTCCCTCCCATGGGAGTCTGTGAGTGTGTTCTTGGGATTGTGTGAGAGAGAGAGAGGATGAGTGGAGAATCCATGTATGAATAATCGAGAAAGAGAGAAAGAGAAGAGGTGTGAGCTCCTCTCTATGCTCTCCGGGCGTATCGGGATTCCTTGTACTCCTTGATGATTGGAATGAAAACTCTGAGTTGTGTTCTCTGTCTTGTGTTTGAATGATTTGTTTGCGCTTTCTTTGTTCCTTCGTTTATCTGTGTTCTTGGCTTTCTGAAATCGCGGTGACATGTGGGTTTTACTCCAAGCCATCTTGGCTATTCTAGTCCCACGAGCGGTTCTATTCATCAACTCTGGTACTTCTTGCTTTGAGTTGTGTTCTTGGTTTGAGTAGGCCTAGTTTTGATTTGCTCAGAACAGGGAATCTGTCTCAAGGCTATTTGGCCAGTTCATTCCCGAGAGCAAGAGTCGAATCGGAGAAGTGTTTGCGTCTCACGGTCGTGCGCCGAGTACATGCTCTGCATTCGCTACGACCACGTTGAGACTTTTGTGCATGAGTCGACCGAATTCTCTGTTTCGGTTTCGACCACGCCGTTTGTCCAGATCTCAGCAAAGAAGTTTTTCACTGCCTTGGTTTTTCTCTGTCAAAGGACGTGAGCAAACGTTGTCTAAAGTCTCATACCCGATTGCTTTGTGAATCGCAAGATATTTGGAAATCAAAGCAAGTGGTCATGAGCTCTGGCTTGTCTTGTTGGTCGTGCGCGCCTTCTCTGTTTTCGGTCATTACTGTGCAGTCTCTATTGTCGGTCAGATCTCGGGTTTTTAGTGGATCGTCTGTCCTTCCGAGTGACTCGATCGACCACGAGTTGGCGTTCGATTTCTCTGAAACAGACGGTCTATCTTTTTGTCAGATTGATCACGATAGATCCTTTCGACTGCCTTGTTATGTCCTCGGCCAGCGGCAGTTCTAGTTTGGGTGTCAGTCTGATCTTCTGTTCTCAAGTGAACATTCGATCTTCCTCTTCATAGCTTTGTAGCTATTGGAGAAGAAGATTGTGTGAATACTTGGAGAGATTTTAAGGCACCATTCACCCCCCTCTGGTTGCCAGTTCGGTCCTACAGCGTTCAACCCTTTGCCGGCAGGCATCGCGCGCGGCAGTATGTATATACCCAACTCTTCTTTTATCTTCTATTTTTCGAGCTCAGCGGTGTATATGTCCTACCTTTCCGATGTACCGTACATAACCAGTGGATCAGAACCAAAATAGAGTATGTCCATTACAAATGGATCAGAATCAAAATATAGATCAGTATGTCCTAGCTAGCTAGTACCAATTTTTGGCCATTGATGCACTACATCCAATGGCAGCACGTATCAGTGGCGGACGTATGATCTTCGGGATAGGTCTTCGGAGTTAATATAAAATATTATTTAATAAAAAAGTAAAGGTCTATAGTAGTAAAAATTAAAGTATAAATTATTCTAGTAGAGACAACATCTCAAATAATTTAGAAAAACTACAAAACAATTAAGAAAATTTTGTTGAATTGGAAATATGGGATTTAGAACTAGCAATGGGGATGCAATTGTGTTGTTGTCGATGTGCACGGTCTGCCTTGTTGCCCGGGTGACTGTAAGGTCAAGAAGGATGACAAGGGTGGGTGACTAGATGTTTTTAAAATTCTCTTTTGCTAAAATGAGTTTTAGACACAAAAGTGTAAATCAAATCACTTTTGCTCAATTTATGCCTAAATCATCTAGTTTCAACTAAATGCACCAATAAGCAACAACTAAGTCAAGGTTTGTACTTCCTTGTCCAATCGATCATAACAGAGTATTTATATCAGCTTTCTTGTCCAACCAGCCCCCGGGACCCCGACTGATAGCAACTGGCTAAGCCATGCTTGGTGTTCACCGTTGCCCACTTGCTACATTGAATTTAAGTTATGCATACAACTCGGTTTTAGACAAAAGAATTTTAAATAGTCTATTTACCCACTCCCTCTAGTTAGCTTTCTTGAACCTTCAGCTGAGTTGTAGTTTTTTGACGAACTGGGGAGGGGGGTGTGGGAGTAGAAGTGGGTTAAAATCTATTATGGGTATAAAATATGAAGTATTTGTGCCATTATCAATATATACGTCAAATATACCTATTAAATACATTGTACTTTGCTAAAAACTTTGGGTAATTGATTGAACTAGCCACGTAGGCGTGGCGCCACGCCACGCCAGCCACCGTGTGGACCGAAGCAAAAGAGACGGCAATTCGCAGGGAGTTTTGAAAAAAAAAAATCGAGGACACGCGTGTAATTTCGGAAAAATAAAAGGACTTTTCCGTAAAAAACCGAGGACCTGCAAGGACCTGTACGTAAGTAAATAAGGACCTGTGAGTAAATTTGGAAACCCGCGGGTCGCCATCCAAAAAATTTTCGAAAAAAACTGGGCGCAGGGACCTTTTCGCGAGAAAAAAGGACCTTTACGTAATTTCGGAAAAAGTGGAGGGATTTGCCTCCCCGGCCGTACCAAAAACCGGGGGACACCCGTCGCCCGGCCGCGCGCAGGAGGCGACGTGGAGGGGGCGCGAGCGGCGGAACCCCCCACCTTTAATACCGGGGAGTATACACGTGAATTATTGGGGCTGCCCATGGCACATATTCCAAGTATTCCTTGCCTGACGCGTGAAGAAATCTTCACGCAGGATGTTCCTGCTGTTCGTTTTTTGCACCCGCGCACATGAATACGATTCTGATAATAACTATCGAAGATGTCCAGTAACCGAAGTCCCGATGATATCACGAAAAAAATTAGGAGTTCATTTTATTCTACGAACTATAACAGACCATGGAAAACAAAGAGTACATATGATATATCATCGCCCCAGACAACTGGCCACTTGTACATGCACGTACGCAGTGACCAACTGTCCATAACTAATTGCCAGGATAGAACCAAGAAAAAAACAAGCAAATGTTCAAAACCACAAGCGAAACAACATCACATTTTGGTACTGGGTCGGAGGCATGAACCACTAGCGATCGATCGATCCAGTGCATGCATGCATTTCTAGTAGGCGCACTGGAAGTCGGAGGGGCAGATCTTGCCGCAGTTGTTGAGGATGAGGCTGAGGTCGATGGGGAGGTTGAGCTTGATGCCGAGCACGTTGGCCTTGATGGCGGTGCAGAGGCAGACGGCGGCGTCGAGGTCGACGAGGCCGTGGAGGAGCGAGCAGCAGGGCTCGTACGGCGCCGCGCCGATCCTGGCCTTCACCAGGCCCAGCACGTTCGCGCACACGTGCAGCTTGAGCGCGTCCCTCGGGCACGACCCTTGGCCGCCGTGGCCAGGCGTCGGCGTCGGCGGCTTCGGCGGCGGCGGCGGGGGGCAGTAGGTGGCGCTGGCCACGGCGACGACGAGGAGGCTCACGGCCAGGAGGAGAGCCGCTCTTGGTGCCATTGCAAGCAAGCGATAGTGTTGCGTGTGGCTAGCCACGTACTAGGGCACACTAGGGCTGCTTTGCGCTTGCTTGCTCTGTGTTTGTGCATGGTCAGTGGCATTTTATAGTGGGCGTTGAAGTGGAGATTAGGAGAGAGCTGTGGGTGGAAGCGATGAGGGATGGGCCCGTTCATGTGGTTCGAGCTGGCGCATCACGATCATTCCCATTAGGATATATATTTGCTTCAGATTTGGACGTGCATGGATCCGTCGTTGCTTGAACTGTGCCTGAGCTGGGCATGTACTTTATACCCCCTTGTAATTTGCTTGCTTACTGGATTAAGCATGTGAGATCAGCAGGTATTGCTTACATAGTGAAATTTTTGGAAAGAAGATCGTGATGTATTGTTTATTTGAAATTCGGGGTATATATGACCGGTTAGGTAGGTGTACATTATCACTATCACGTTGCAAAGCATCTGCAGATACGAAATTGCGTGTGCTTGCATATGGCAGTATGCATGGGATGAACTCTACGATTATTAGTCCCTGCTGGTAGCATGTGGCAACGTGGTATGACAAATCGTTGATCGCAAGAAACTACGCACAATTCCTGCTCAATCTTCTGCAGTTCTAATCGCTGTTCGCTAAGGAACAAAAAGAGAGTTCGAACCAGCTTGACCTGCGATGTGAGTGCTTGAAAAACAAACACCTGCAGGTGTGAGTGCTAGCTTGGACTTGTAGCAACGCGGAGGACAAGGAAATATGGGCACGGCCACCGGAAGCTGATATCAAGCATGGATTACATTAGAAGTATATCTCCATGCGTATGCACGACGGCTACCTTCAATATAGTATGGATCAATTTAGCGATGCAACTTGTAGTGTGAAGTGAGACCGAACCAGCTGGAGACATCACGTTATGTTGATATATAGGACTATGATTTAGGCTCTAAAAATGCATTCATGTGCTAAGCATACCATTGACTATCAACAAGAATTGAATTATTGTCGTTAGTTTCGACGTGATCGTGTGAACTTCGCAACAAATTAGAGGGTGGTGCTTGAATTAGTTGCAGCCAGCAGTCCAGCACTAACTAGTAAATAGACCTTAATTGCTGCAGTGCATGAGCTTATGGGCGTTCAACCCTTTGCCCGCAGGCATCGCGCGCGCGCGGCAGTATGTATATACCCAACTCTTCTTTTATCTTCTATTTTTCGAGCTCAGCGGTGTATATGTCCTACCTTTCCGATGTACCGTACATAACCAGTGGATCAGAACCAAAATAGAGTATGTCCATTACAAATGGATCAGAATCAAAATATAGATCAGTATGTCCTAGCTAGCTAGTACCAATTTTTGGCCATTGATGCACTACATCCAATGGCAGCACATATCAGTGGCGGACGTATGATCTTCGGGATAGGTCTTCGGAGTTAATATAAAATATTATTTAATAAAAAAGTAAAGGTCTATAGTAGTAAAAATTAAAGTATAAATTATTCTAGTAGAGACAACATCTCAAATAATTTAGAAAAACTACAAAACAATTAAGAAAATTTTGTTGAATTGGAAATATGGGATTTAGAACTAGCAATGGGGATGCAATTGTGTTGTTGTCGATGTGCACGGTCTGCCTTGTTGCCCGGGTGGCTGTAAGGTCAAGAAGGATGACAAGGGTGGGTGACTAGATGTTTTTAAAATTCTCTTTTGCTAAAATGAGTTTTAGACACAAAAGTGTAAATCAAATCACTTTTGCTCAATTTATGCCTAAATCATCTAGTTTCAACTAAGTGCACCAATAAGCAACAACTAAGTCAAGGTTTGTACTTCCTTGTCCAATCGATCATAACATAGTATTTATATCAGCTTTCTTGTCCAACCAGCCCCCGGGACCCCGACTGATAGCAACTGGCTAAGGCATGCTTGGTGTTCACCGTTGCCCACTTGCTACATTGAATTTAAGTTATGCATACAACTCGGTTTTAGACAAAAGAATTTTAAATAGTCTATTTACCCACTCCCTCTAGTTAGCTTTCTTGAACCTTCAGCTGAGTTGTAGTTTTTTGACGAACTGGGGAGGGGGGTGTGGGAGTAGAAGTGGGTTAAAATCTATTATGGGTATAAAATATGAAGTATTTGTGCCATTATCAATATATACGTCAAATATACCTATTAAATACATTGTACTTTGCTAAAAACTTTGGGTAATTGATTGAATACACGTGAATTATTCGGGCTGCCCATGGCACATATTCCAAGTATTCCTTGCCTGACGCGTGAAGAAATCTTCACGCAGGATGTTCCTGCTGTTCGTTTTTTGCACCCGCGCACATGAATACGATTCTGATAATAACTATCGAAGATGTCCAGTAACCGAAGTCCCGATGATATCACGAAAAAAATCAGGAGTTCATTTTATTCTACGAACTATAACAGACCATGGAAAACAAGGAGTACATATGATATATCATCGCCCCAGACAACTGGCCACTTGTACATGCACGTACGCAGTGACCAACTGTCCATGCATAACTAATTGCCAGGATAGAACCAAGAAAAAAAACAAGCAAATGTTCAAAACCACAAGCGAAACAACATCACATTTTGGTACTCGGTCGGAGGCATGAACCACTAGCGATCGATCGATCCGGTGCATGCATGCATTTCTAGTAGGCGCACTGGAAGTCGGAGGGGCAGATCTTGCCGCAGTTGTTGAGGATGAGGCTGAGGTCGATGGGGAGGTTGAGCTTGATGCCGAGCACGTTGGCCTTGATGGCGGTGCAGAGGCAGACGGCGGCGTCGAGGTCGACGAGGCCGTGGAGGAGCGAGCAGCAGGGCTCGTACGGCGCCGCGCCGATCGTGGCCTTCACCAGGCCCAGCACGTCCGCGCACACGTGCAGCTTGAGCGCGTCCCTCGGGCACGACCCTTGGCCGCCGTGGCCAGGCGTCGGCGTCGGCGGCTTCGGCGCCGGCGGCGGGGGGCAGTAGGTGGCAATGGCCACGGCGACGACGAGGAGGCTCACGGCCAGGAGGAGAGCCGCTCTTGGTGCCATTGCAAGCAAGTGATAGTGATGCGTGTGGCTAGCCACGTACTAGTGCACACTAGGGCTGCTGTGCGCTTGCTTGCTCTGTGTTTGTGCATGGTCAGTGGTGTTTTATAGTGGGCGTGTAAGTGGAGATTAGGAGAGAGCTGTGGGTGGAAGCGATGAGGGATGGGCCCGTTCATGTGGTTCGAGCTGGCGCATCACGATCATTCCCATTAGGATATTTGCTTCAGATTTGGACGTGCATGGATCTGTCGTTGCTTGAACTGTGCTGGGCATGTACTTTATACCCCCCTTGTAATTTGTTTGCTTACTGGATTAAGCATGTGAGATCAGCAGGTATTGGTAAACTTTCGGATCCAATTATGTGTAGACAGTAAGAGTAGATGATTTGCCAAGTGAATTGCCGTTCACGTGCATATGTAGGGATCGATGCTCTAGCCCAGTGGATGTGATGAGTCCGATCTTGACAGACTCCGTAAGACGAAGTTTTCGACTTGTAATCTTACCGTGGGTAAGATTGACATCGAAGCTATTCGATGTGGATCGCAACCAAACCTGAAATCGTTAGAATACTGAGAGTTGAGACCGGCGTGCCATACCATATTGTAGCTCATGAAAACGGTGATCTATCTGCCTCTAAGGCCAGTCTCAGGCCCCGTTTGGCACAGCTCAGCTTCACTAGTGAAGCTGTTTTTTTTTGTTTCAGCTTCACGAGCAGCTTCACCGATGAAGCTAAAGCTGTTTTGGAAAACTGTTTGGCAAAACAGCTTCACCAACAGCTTCATGCATGGCTGAGAGAGGGCAATTGTCCAAGATGCCCCTGTCTACCTGACGTGTTCTAACATTTGGAGTTGTATGTTTGTATATGGTCATATGAATTAAAAAATAATATATTTGAATGAGTATGAATTAAAAAATAAAAAAAATTAAAATAAGTGCGAACGGGAGGAGAGGAAACAGGCATGGGGACCCAGTGGCAAAGTGCTGTAATTTCTGTCAACTACAAGGGTAGTGGGTTCCTAGAACTGCGAGCCTGAGGGAGAGAGCTGTGAAAAGCTACTATTTTCAGCTTCACCCCACCCCATTCCCTTGTGAGAGCATGATTTAAGGAGCTTCATCTATGAAGCTGTTTGCAAAAAGGGTGTTTGGCAAAAAAACAGCTCACAACAGCTCATGAAGCTGTTGGTGAAGCTGTACCAAACAGGGCCTCAGTGGAGGTTTCATGTCCCAGTTTCCAACACACCCATATTTTAGAAACAGTGCAGAAGACTCCCATGAAACTTTTATCATCTCTCTCTTCATCAATACAGTGCCATGTCAGCGTATTTAATGCCCATGAAACTCCATAAAACCCCTACTGAGACTGGCCTAATTACCAGGCACAGCATCCAAGGCGCGCTGGTGGAGTAGCTTCAGCCGATGATTTTTGCTCCTAAAATAGATTTTATGTAAATAAATTAAATACTAATAAATTATTTTTTAAAAATTATCATGATAAACTGTTTCAAAAAGAATGCCGAGGGGGCCGTTTGGAGTAGGGGGGCTTCCCTCAGTCAATTTTCCAGGCGGGTCGGCACCTGCGTGGACATATACCATTACCACCTTCCGGCGCGGTGAAGGTTTCTCCCGGATCAAACCCAGTAGAGAACGTGGAAGGCTTCCGCACGACTGCCGGTTTGTCAAATCTGGCAAGCTCAGGCGGCGAAGCAGAATGGCTTCCTGCCTCGCTAGCCAACACAACAGTCAACAGCTAACATGCGGATTGGTTATCAGCTCACGACGCATTTGGCTTGTTGAGACCGTCATCCTGCTAGAATGGGCAGGTGAAAATGCAGTGGTGTGGTACAAGATCCGCTAGATTCATGAGAAACCTCTGAAATGACAGCATTGAAACCTCACAAACCACTCGTCTTGCACTAAGATGCATGGGCTTCATCCCAGTGGGGACAAACATAATAATGTTGCAGCTGCAGCAGACTTTTTTTTTATGGCAAAGGGCTAATTTATAACGTTGGGGAAAAAACAAAACCAGGAATTCCCCTTGGCGCTCAAATTCTCTAATACACCAAGGCGTATATGGTACATGAATAGGTCGCCCATCCTAATTGTTATGTGGTGCCAATAATACTGGGTTCAAAAAATCAAGCTGGTCGGTGCAATCATCTGTAATTATATGAATGCCTCTCGCAACTCTGTAGGTAGTTTCAGCTCAGGCTCAAATTCACCCAGAGGTGCAAAGTAAGACTCAACCATATCCTCTGAAACGTACTCTAGTGCAGGAGGATCCCACTGCAAGAACAAAATTGTAAGAAAAATACATGATAGAAGAAAGCGATTGTGCAGCGAGCAAACTAAATTACCTTTGGAGCCAAGTCCTTGTCCACTAGCCGCGCTCTTACACCCTGCACAATGACAAGTGCAACTAGTATAATTGAAACTGCAATTTTTTAAAAGAAAAATTAGATAACTAGATGTACAATATAAACATAAATTTTGCATTTTCTAATGAGGTGCGGTTGTATTTCCTGCAATTATGTGCTGTCAGCTACAAGAGTTCCTAATTACTTAACACTTTGTATAATAGCCACTTGGTCACTCCTAAGACTTTTTACAATATATCATTGACTTCTGGGGAAAAAACTCTGCTATGAACGTAATGAAACATACCTCACAAAACTCATGAGAAAAATGCTTTAAGATGCCATTGATGGACATGCGGTATTCACGTACAAGGCATTCATCAAGTGTCTGATATCTACCTTCACGTATCTACAGGATGGCCACACGCTATGTCAGCCAACACCCAACAGCATAAGCACAAATAAGCAAGGTTTTTCAACTTTCTGCTTACTGATCGTAGTGAGACTTTCAAAGCGAGTGGAGAGGCCTCTTTCAATCGTTTCAGTGCCAAGGTACACCATTCTTCATTCAACCTAGCTGCTTCACTTTCCTGATTACAAGCGTACAGACCCGTTAAGTTCTAAAGCATAAGCATATTAACAAACTTTCTGTCATAGGAACCAAAACCTTGAACTCAAACTAAAAGGTACAATATTAGTACACTGAAATTATCAACGAAGAAAAACCCATGCCAAAATGGCAATAATTAGTTTGTTCAAAAATTTGAGAACTCCAAAACATTAACAGAAGTTTTGCTTGAGTAATTAATCAGGTGTGAACAAAAAACAGGCTTTGAAGGAGATGTATCAATCAGTAACATTTTCTCGTTGCTCACGTCCAAACGAATCATGCAATAAGCCATGTTGAGAGATTTGGAAATAAAAACAGATGAACCATCACTCACCAAGGCATCCACAATCTCTTCAACTGTTTCATAGCTGAAGCATTTATCTATAACCACCAGCCTAGAGTAAGACAAAAGGGCACAAATGAGATACCTATTGATCGAGACTATTGCTTCAATAAACCAAGACATGAGCATATTTGCAGAAATCTACAGCAACAATCATTTTTTAAAAGAACATAATAAAACATTCACAGTAACTCCATCCTGAGTCCTGACCAAATATAAAAATGCATTCATTGAATCGTTTATTATTACCACCCAATCAGATTTCCAAGAGTATCAAGGTCCAAAATGCGTACGTACGTACGGATATGTATGTATGTACGTACGTATGTAGATATGCGTGCGTGCGTGTGTGTGTGTGTGTGTGTGTGTGTGTGTGTGTGTGTGTGTGTGCGCGCGTGTGTGTGTGTGTATCTGTGTCATGTGGGGGAAATATTACACCCGCCGGCCCCAGGCTAATCACAATCAGATTTCAGGTTAGGTAAAGGATATTAGTTTAAGGAAAGTCTTGCTGTTTTGGTTAGAAGATAAGAGTTAAGAGATTAGAATCAGAGTTGTTATCAATAAGGACTAGGAGTTTGAATTCTTATCTAGAACTTGCTCTTCCGATTCAGTTCAGGATTCGGCAATGTAATAGCTACTTATAATCCAGCCTCTGCGGTTCAGCAGAGCAGGCAAGAAATAAATCTATTCTCCCTCACCTGCTATTCTCAAACATAGGGCGCGGAGGGGAAAAACCTCGCCCCTCTACCGATCACGGCTACGGGCTCCGGAGTCGGGGTCCAGCGCCGCCAGATCGTGACAATATGCATATGTGTATATCTGTATATGTATATCTGTATATATGTATATGTATGTATGTATATATGTGTGTGTGTATGTATGTGTGTGCGTGTGGGTGCGTGTGTGTGGGGGTGTGCGTGTGGGTGCGTGTGCGTGTGTGTTGGGGGGGGGGGGTCTGTGTGTGTGTGTGTAACAAAGCCAGCTAGAGGACGAAAAATACTTAACTAGACAAATGTTCAGTCTAGAATTATGTTTATTTTCGTATGTTCAATGTATAGCTTACTTATGAACAATGCTTGTCTTATCTGGATAAACAAGGTCTCCATATTGTGCAAGGGAAGAATCAATAACTGATGGATCATCAGTTACCAATTTTGCAAGTCGTTCGTCAACCAAATCCAAATGCTGTCAAAAGAAACAGAACATAGAAGGTTGACCCATTAACTTGCTAAAAAGAGTACCAGGGTGGAACTACAAGAAATGCACAATACATAGTTTAATGAAAAGGATCTTACACCACTCATGGAATAGTGTGTAGCAAGGCCAAGTGCAATCATATCCACTCCATTGAGTTTATCACCAGTCAAGGCCAGGTATTCCCCTGTAAATGGTCAAGGGTGAGAACTACAAGGTTGCTTATATGAACCTATTGTGCAATAGAGACTATAGCACAACCATCAAATATGATTGGGGACAGCATTAATATAGTAAACATGTAGGGAACTGATAAGAACACTGAACACCAACCAACATGACCAGTTAGGTGTGACAGATAAAAGGAGGCAGCAGCATCAGGATGGAAGCCAATATGAACTTCTGGAGTTGCAAACACCTGAAAATAGTGGTGGTAAGCAAATCTATATTTGTCAATCCCCAAATTCACATGTTCATAAACATGTAATTACAAGGAAGAGTCTAGACAGAAATACTACTGCACAATGACTATCAGCTACTAAGCAGGAACCTAATAAAAGCAAATCAAGCAAAAAAGCCTTGAAGTTTTGACGTACTGTTCTATCAGTGGCAATGCGAAATGTTCCAGGAATGGAAACGCCTCCTCCACCACCCATAGTAACACCATCAAGAATGGCAACCTATATAAAGGCAAACTCAGCTGTCAAACCAAAAATTAAAAAGAAATGTGTTATTAAAAAAACTACTTTGAGTCCATATACTTACATGTGGTTTCAAGTATGTGCCTAGAACATAGATGAAACTGTACAGAGTCTTGAAAAAATCCTTACACTCATCCAACTTGCCTGATTCAAAAAAAGACAATGTTAACACTGAAGGAAACCTTTGGACATACGACTAAACCGGGTTATCTATGCATATAAGTTTCTAGTGGATCTCTCTGATTCAAGGAATTTAATATATACTCTATTTGGCGCAAAAACCTATTGGCATTGTTGTTGCCAACCTTCCTATAAATAAGTGAAGGATGTCATGAAAGAATTGAAGACGAATGTTGTTCTAAGTTGCACTATGATAATCACTTCCTATCCTTCTAAATGCAAGCATGCAACCCTCTTTTACTATAATGGAAGCAACACTATAATGCAGAGGTCAGTGCCCCAAACATAATGGAAGCAGCACTATAATGCAGAGGTCAGTTTTCTAAATAAAATAGAAGCAACACCATAAATGTTGCACAAAGAAATGTGAATTATATGCCGCACAAGGCCTAACCACTCACCTTCACTGATAAGATTGTGCAATTTGACAACATCCCCACCAGCACAGAATGCTCGGCTGCTGCCCTTCATATAATATACATCTCAATTTAAATTTGTCTAGTGACATTAATATCATACCATGATGAAGCACTATACCTTCATCATGACGAAGCCAATGTCTGGATTGTCTTCCCATGAATCATAAAACTTCTTGAGCCTAGCTCCCTATCAAGACAACCATTTCACCAAAAATCATATCAATGTACCAGGAAGATATATCTGTGAAGTGAACATCACTAGTACATAAACGGACATGGATTAAACCAAGCAACGAGCATTTGCGTTGTCATGAAGGTACCAAATCAAGCAGAAGGAGCAGTGTGTATGACAATGCAGATCTTTCATCAAGCATCACACTCGCACAACCAAAAAAGGTGTTTCATTGAACACCACAGCACCACTCACCCATACATGACCACGCAGGCATTCCATGAAGCACCTCGTATCCATGCATTAGAGGGGAATTTCATGCATCACTGCATTCGCAAGACCACATACGCATTCAATCAAACACCACAAAGCATGACTAGGTAGGCGCTTAATAGGATAGCACAGCACAATCACATGATCGCCAACCACACAGACATTTGTACTAAATCCGTGCACGCATTTCATCGAGCAGCAATGGCACGTGACCACAGTCCACAAAGGCATTTTATCGAACACAACGCCTACAATTCAATGAGCCCCTTCACCACATAACTACGCAAGCATTTTTTATCGCCACAAAGGCATTCCATCACCATCAGAACACACGAGACGAGGGGAAGGCGCACGAACCATGGTGGTGGTGAGGGCGTTGAGATGGCTGGGGCGGTTGAGCACGGCGGCGCGCGCGCTGGCCTTGCCTTCCACCAGCACCTGCAGACACCCGCCCAGCACAACACAATGTCAGCGACAGATGCTCTCGCCTCCGATCGGAGGGGGCGGCCACGAAACGAGCAAGGACTCGCGCGCAGTTACCTCGTCGCTAGCGGAGGCGGCGGCAGGTGACGGGTTGAGAGAGGAAAGAGACCGCATCCCTCCCAGGAAGCCGCGGCGCAGGGCCTCGCCGGCGCGGCTGGCGGCGGCTGCGGCGAGGCACGGCATGCTGGGGGCGGGGCGTAGTAGGGTTTTGGCGGCGCAGAAGAGTGGGAAAGGAAGTGACCAGGTGTGCAGGCCTGTGAGCGATGCCGAGATGGGAAGCAACCGCCGCGTGGCTGGCCTGAACCGGCCCGTAGATCTCGGGCTCTGGGCTTCGGTTAGATAGCACAGCCCATATATTAAATGCTAGTGGGCCACTGAGTCATGGACTGGAGCTCAAATGGTCAGCGCCGTCTGTGCCATTGGGCCTCCTGGCCCAGGTAAATAGCCTCTTGTTTTGCTCACAGGAAAAATACTTTCGTGTTCGTTACTGCTGGCTCAGTGTCAGTTTGATTTTGTTTTTATTTATTAATTTGCTAGTTATATATCCGTATGTTGCAAAAGAATTTATTAGATGTATATATAATTATGTTATGGAAGAGAGTTACTCTAATCGATTGAAAAGTAGAGAGTGATGACAAGTCAAAGAAATATGACGGTTGGAGAAGAACAGACGTACGACTACTAACTCATTTTTTTATAGCAGTAAAGTAACGATAATGATATTTGCAGAACCAACAAACGCATTAGTTTTGGTTTCTAGTATATCATCCGGTTTACAGCCGTAGTAGTCCCCGGTTTCAAGGAGCTCATCATTTTTGGTTTCCAGTACGTTTACAAACTGAGAGCTAAGCTATTTTTCTCCAGATGCAAAACAAGAATGCAAAAGATCACAAATTGTGCGATGTTGGAACGGGAAAAAGATCCAACGATAGGTACGCACGAGTACAATGTTGGGTCAATGCTCACAAGTTGACTTTCTATTTGCAAATTGACAGCTGAAAAACTGTTGAAGCATACTGAAAAAACAAAGCAGCAGTTGGTTACAGCTGATTTATAGAATAAAGTAATTGACTAGAGCAAAGCCGCGAGAGTAATACACTAGCAGGGACCAAAGTTTTTTCAGAATGTATTCATATATACTAAAGGAACCGAAACAATTAAAGAATGAAATTGTTTGAAAATCCCATAAACACAAGTTGAAAGTGGGATCCAAAAAAAGTTCACAAAATGTGGCAGCCTCTTATAAAATGCCAAAACCAAAAGCATTTTGGCCTGACTCCTTTATGTCAGCCGACTTATTGGTTAGCAGTATATATTTTGCTTGTATTTATACTCTTGGTGCATCTCCAAACCAGCAAAAACCGATGTTCTTCCAGACTGCTCAAGTGGATTCCTCCTTCCATGTTGCCAATCTCCTCAGGAACTCCATCACCTACATACCAAGCGCATTCCATTCCCAAGTTAAGACAGTAAGCACATAACCAGCATATTCTGAATGAATTGTCAAAAAATCGAAACAGAAATAAACTGAAGTAGTACTTGTTACCTCAGCTGGATCCCTTAAGGAGTAGAAGGCATCACTATCCTTGGGCACAGATGACACCAAAATTCCAAAGCCACGGTTATTTGCCTTCAGAACCTATTTGCGCCAAGAGGACAGTTATACTTCACGATAGCAAATTTATCTTTTGCAGTTTAAGCAAGCAGACCAGACATGACTTACCTTGAATGCATCTTCATCAGTCTTGTCATCTCCAACATAGATAGGAAGAACATCATCTCTATCGCTTAGTCCAAGCGATTCAAGCAAAAATTCCACAGCTTTCCCCTTGTTCCATTCTATCACAGGACGAACCTCAAGAACCTGCATTCAAGAGCGCCATTCAATAAAAAAAAATATATGGTAATTAACAAGTAATTTGAGATAGAGCCTGGTGGTTGTGCATATTACCTTCCTCCCATGGGTAAGCCTAAGACAAGGGTAATCCTTCAGAACTGCTGTTACACGTTGATGAACCTTTTCGTAGTCCTAAGAAGGGATAATAAAAATGAGACGAAGATAAATATTCAGCTAACATTTTTTCCAACAAATACTAATACTTCCTGTGTGAAATAAACTCTTAGATGTAGACTTACATGTGGTGCTACATTACGGAAATGCACAGACACACAAAACTTGTTATCTTCCATCCTTGCACCGTCAATGTCCTTGATACTCTCACCAAGATTTTTGAACACCTGGCAAGTACCAAAGTGAGCAAGTTGAACCATATACCACAAAATGGGATCCAAAGTTTTACAGGTCGATACATACCTCACTGATCATAGGTAAAAACTCACTTGCTGGTTGGAAGAGGTTGACCTCCTTACCCTATGAACGAAAAAAAATGAGCAACTGAAATTATGAAGCGAAGGAACAATTTGTGTGGGTACAAAATCAAGAAAGCCGTTTCACCTCTGAATCAGTGGACCTAATACATTCCACATGGTGACCATTGGACTCAGACTTCCTAACAGGCCCCATGATGTCCATTCCATGACTTCCAGCGTAGTACAGTTCGGTTAGTTTCACGAAGTCAAAAACCTACAGAACAAAACATTAATGAGAGAAAAGAACTAATAAAAGAGGCAAAATGCAAAAAGTAGGCATGAAGAGTACTTTCCGTGATGAACATGAACAGCATACCTTATCACGAGACCTTCCACTAATGATTGCAGTCGGGAAAAGTGATGCCACATGCCTCACAGCAGCACGCATCTGTGAAATACAAGCTTTAGAAAATGACTGGGCAATTTCACTGATCATACATAGGACTGAGTACTGACACTTTAAATTGTACATGGAGCAAGAGTTAAAAAATACCTGATCAGACATTACTGCATTCTCAGGATTGTCCACGATTGGCGAAAGAGTTCCATCGTAGTCAAGAAACAATGCCAATCTTTTACCTCCGGCAAGATCAGTAATTGCCTCGAATGAGGTTAAAGCAGAAGGATACTTCACCTACAAAACAAACAATGGAAATCACTTACATATTGTCCAATTCTCATTACTGTCAAATAATACATATTCAAACACATACCGTCCAATTACGATATCGCAAATCAAGATCGTCAGCTTGAACATCATTAGCGAAGAAGTCCTTGTTCTGTCTCTTTTGAGGAGGTGACGAGGCCAGCATGAGATCGAGCCATCCAGCAGCACGAACTTCTTCGATCTTGCCAGGCAGAGGTTTCTTCTTCGGAGTATTCAAGTACAGCCCCGAAGCGGGGAAGCTAGTAGGCGTTGTGTACGTCATCACAGCAGATGGCAAGGCTAACGTAGGGTGAGGATCAGCAATAACAGGAAAGTTGTGGCTTGTCTTCAAATCTATCAACAACGTAACATAACACTCCCTCTCCCCCTCCCCACAACTACAAACAATACAAGGGCAGTGCAACGGATTGCAGGATTCCACAAAGGTAAGCACTTAACCAACCCTCTTATCAATGAAAAACCAACGTTTCAATGTCTTTTTATCACTGCAAACGTGCATGCAACGCATCCAGCCCATCAAGCAAGAAGATCCTGCATTCTGTTCTAACCAACAAGTTTAGCCGGAAAAAAATAGCAAATAGCTGAAAATAAGAACAAGAAAATGTCGAGACGCATACTGGTTCATCGCCATGGTCGACACAGGTCATTTAAAAAGAACGCACATGCATCTGACCGGACAGCTCCAAGAACAATAATTGTGTACAGTCACAACCAACACTGCATTAAGAACAAAGACGCCAACGTTTATTAGTATGTAAATGTAATGGAACGCCTAGGAGTGAAAACAAATCAGATAATGTCCAAACCATATTCGTATTCGTATTTGTAAACGAATACAAATATGAATCCGAACATTCTCAAATACAAATATGAATACGAATTCGAATCGAATATCTACGTATTTCGGCCAAATCGAAATATCCTCGTAACTTATATAATATGAAGACAGTAATGACATTTTATCCTCGTACAGTCAGGTTTAATCATTCTAATTCATTTACTTCACCTAAAGAAACACGAATTCATGTTCAATTTAAAAAAACTTGCTCAACTAAGTAGTAGTATTGTAGTAAAATATGCATATTATTTCGTCGAATACGAATATGGATACGGATAGTCCGGATAAAATAATATTTTAGATGGTATAAGTTTATACCATATTCGCATCCATATTTTTTCTATGAATTTGAATACAAATAGAATAGAAACTATTAATCAGATGAAAAAATTTATACCATATTCACATCATATCGAATATGGTAACTGAATAATACGAATAATTCATATACACTTTTCACCCCCCGGAACACCAAACAACTTAACGCAAGAAGAGCTGACAAAACAGATCTGATTGGTTTACAGTATAGTTACTGTTTTTGTCTTGCAAGTTACAAAAGAAAATAGTGTAGTACAACTTTTTGTCTGAGATTCCAGAGCGACAAGGAAAAATGACAAGACCGAAACTCGTGAGGTCTGAATCTTTTTCGTACCACCAAATATTAGTTGGAAAACGACACTTGATCCATCTATCGTTAGAAACAAAGAATGCAAGTTAAAACTAATGATACAACTACAGAAGATAGGAAGCGCATAATCCCGGTTTGGCACGGAAATCTCCTCTGTAGATTCTAACGAAAGACAACTGATGGACACATACAAAATGAAAAGAGAAATAATAATACACACATGCCAATGAAGGATGGATACATCGACTAGTTCAGGACATGTGCACATGGCGATTTTGTTAATGGTAGCACCGAAAACGTAAACCCAAATTGACAAGGGATTAGCTGAGCTGCCATTATGTATTCTGATAGAACCAACTCATCATTTGGATCGGCAGTGCAGCAATCAGCCAATCAATCTGCTTTCACATCATAATGGCGCCTGGCCAGGCTTGCAGAAGCAACAAGGCCCGGCTGATGCAACATGCCGCGCGCAACGGCGGCAGTGAAAGGTACAGCGCCCATCAACCCCAACCAACCAGAATTCCCAGCGCGCAAGCACAACTGCATGCGACGACAGGCCGGAGCCAGCAAGCGTACTGCAACAATCATCAAAGCTTAGATTTTTTTTTACCAAAAAAAATCCTCTCTCCTCGCAATGCATCCAAAAAGGGTTGGGGAAAAGGGCAAGAAAAGGTACGGCCAGTAGGACCCTCGCGAAGTATCCCACACCGCCACACGGCCAAGCACCACCGTCCCGGCGGTTCCCCTTCCCTTCCCCCACACCGAGTCACCGACCCCCACCGATTAATGGCCACTGGCCGCGTCTGCAACCAAAATAATCGCATCCTTTTGGGGTTCCGCAGATGGAACAGAACGGCGACAGCTTTCATTGCTGGCTCCCCATGCCGGTGGGGACGGCCTGGCCAGCCGCCAGGGCCGGCCGTCGCACGGAGAGACACAGAGACCGAGCATCCAACCACGAGACGCCAAAAAAAAGGAAATTTTACAGGAACCCGGCAAGCAATTCGGCGCGAGATCTACTAGACGAACGCCGCAACATGGCAGTGAATTCCAAGAAAACAACAGCACCAATCCCGGGAGGAGAAAACTTACCGGACGGGGGGAGCCGGTTAGAATGGCGAGGTGGGAAGCAATGGACGAGGGGATTCGGGAGGCGGAGGAGAGACGGAGAGGAGAGGCAAGGCGAGAGGATGGAGGAGGCCGCGTATTAATAGGCGGCGACTCTCTCTCTCTCTCTCTCTAACTTTCTCTCTCTACGAGGAGCCGGAAAAGTAGTTACCGGTTGTTTCGGTCATGGGCTTCCGTTTCGTTTTCTCCCTCACGGGTTTAAAACTTAAAAGTTGCCGGGACAGGGAACCACGGGGCAACTTTTGCTGACGTGGAAGTATCAGAGAGGGCCACGTAGGGGCCACGGCGATGGGCGAATCGCTGCGTTGGGTTGGGGGGGTCCACACGTGCGGCGGTTAAATAAGCGAGGAGGTGGGCCCGGGATCTAGGGAGGGAGCGGATCGGTGGAGACCGGCACGCCCCCGCCGACGCGTCGACACGTGGTGCTGCGTGGGCGACGGGAGGGCTCCACCAGATCTCCACGTGGGCGGACGCTCGCCACGGGTGTCGCCACGTGGACGACCGCGCGATCCGGGGCCAGGCTAGGGTTCCTCATGCGCCGTGCGTGAGGCGGCCCTGCTGCCCTGGTAAAGCTGGCGGCCGGTTGTTGCCTTCTGTCCAACGTGTACCGGCCAATTTTCTTCTTCTTTGCGAGGCAAGAAGTGGCCAGTTGTTAGCTAGTGCGATTAGTTCAACTGGTATGGTAAATGTGTTTTGTGGTGCAATAGTTTTAGTACAGCTAGTTATATGTTAGTAGCTAGATGAGTTTGTTTGTGGATTTCTTCAGGATTTGATGCAGCCTCGATCCCCATTCGCTTCTCCTCTCTGTTCAGCTCAGGAGACAAGGCGCTTTGGCGACCAACGCACATCCTCGCACCGGCAAGCCGCGATCCGGTGTCCACGACGGCGAGCGATGACCCGGCGTCCATGGCAACGTCCACGGTGACCAACGGCGAACCTGCGCGCGCCTTGTCCTCCCACATAAGTTAGCCCCCGCTACCCCGTAACCCTAATTCCGCCGCCGTGAAAAACCACCAGTTTGTCGCCTGCAAGTTTCCTTGTGTCCACCACGTCCTCTCTCGACCTCTCCTCCCGTCCAATAGCAACGATATTTCCAGATCTTAGCCTCCCCCCAAGTTCTTGGATGTACCCTAGTATTTTTTTTCATGTGGATCTGGTTCATGTTCATGTGAGTAGTACTTGTGTGCGAGTCAAAGTTTTTTAATGAAACTTTTCATGATGTAGTGTTAGCATTAATGAAGATTTCCCCTCTCTCGAACAGAAGATTCTGCACATGTATATTATGGTCTGGTGCATAAGGCTACGTACATGAGATGAATGCTGCTGCCTGTTGTTCAATTAGGCAAAGTGGAACTAGTGTGTGCATGTTGTTCATATATGCTCCATTTATTGCTTTTTGAAATGAAAAAAAATGATAGAGTACATGATATGAATGATGATATGAAAAAAAAATCTCTATTCATATATGCTCTGTGTAATGATTTTTCAGGAATCCTCGATATGAGAGATGAGCCCTAATTGATTTTGTGTTGGGAGATCTGAGCATTTGATGCTGACTTGTACATGTCCACGAGATTTTTTTTT
This sequence comes from Dendrocalamus latiflorus, assembly GCA_017311315.1. Classification (NCBI taxonomy): domain Eukaryota; kingdom Viridiplantae; phylum Streptophyta; class Magnoliopsida; order Poales; family Poaceae; genus Dendrocalamus; species Dendrocalamus latiflorus. The sequence goes on from CM029675.1 coordinate 24,106,062, forward strand.
TTTTTTGCTTGTTCAGAGATGAAATTCTGCTAGTTGTTCTGAAAGAGACAATGTAATTAAGTTCAGAGATGCCAGTTGTTCTAATAGTTCATAGATAAGGTTTGTAATGATAGTTCAGAGAAAATGTTCTTTGATTTGGAATGGCACTTGCATTCCTTTGAAGATGTTCTTTTTTATTGGGGGGGGGGGGGGGGGGTAAAATCTGCAAGGATCAAAGGGATGTACTGATTGAACATGTCGTAGTTGGCGAGCATGTATTGATTGAACATGCTTACATTGAATCAAACCTGAATTTGTGCAGGTATAACTCTTTTCATGTCATGTTCCCAACTGGAACCAGCAGCAAGGTGCTATGATTGTTTCAGATGGCATGGATAGGTTTTATTATTGACATGATATGCAGCCGTCTCGTTACATTTGTATAGTAGCGTATGCCTATTACATTCGTACGGTAGAGCATTCAAATCCTATGAAATCTGTAGAGAAATTTTAGAAATTTATATACAAATAGAAAGGAATAAGAAACAAATAGACTTCAAGTGATAAACCCAGGTGTAGTATTGTCCTTTTGCTCCCAATCCTCTCTTTCTAGGTTTTGGGAGCCAACCTACTACCAAACACACCCTTATTCAGATTTGAACGGTGTGCATTAGCCTTATCTAATGAAAGCTAGGTGGTGCTATTTGATGGTCTCACTTCATAAAATCTGAACAAGCAGAAGCAACAATGTATCCTTCCTTTTAGGAAAGAAGACGTAGATACGAAATTGTGAGCTTGTTGAGCATCGCAACATTGTGCTCTATATATCATTTAGACAGTAGACTACATAAATAACTTCATCCGTCTTGCTTTTGACCTAACGCCATCGAGAGAATGGCATGGCATTTGTAGCGTCTTATCATTTCATCTATATGGTAGAGCACTATTTGAGGTTTTTTACGTGACACGTCTTGACCCTAAGAAATTATTTTGTGCGCGCGCGCGGTGGCCGCAACTGCCGGGCCAAACTCTAGCTGGCCATGACATGGATCCTTAAAATAAGGAGGAAGCATGCAACATGCGAGACGAGAAAAAGGCGACGCAACGTTGGATCGGGTCTTCCAGCTTTCCCTTGAACCGTCGTAAGACAGATGCATGAGTGTTTTTTTAGATGCATGAGTGTTTTTTCGGTTTTTTAATTGATTGTTTGTTTTAACTTCTTTTAATAATTAGTATTAGTTTATTAAATTAATAATATATAATCCAAAGACATAAACCATAGTATAAAAGATCAGGATGTGGCCCTATTCTTTTCAGTTTTTAAAAACTGTTTTTCGGCTTTTCTACAGTACCTAGTTTTTAAACGAATTATCTTTTTAAGATAGGGTCTACTAGTTAATTGTAGTACATACTTTACCGACTTCATTTATATCGGCAAAAACCACACGTGAGTTTCTATTACTCTGTAATCTCTTACATAAACAGCCTAAAAGTCAAAAGTCGCAGCTAAAAACCATAAGTTTCAGAAAAAAACAGACCATATGAATCATGACCTGTATTGTTTACAAAGTTTCGCCCGGCACAGGGGCACGAAGAGGCCGAGAGCACTACGCGCATGCCTATTGCAGTGTCGGGCAACCACCTGTGAAGGCAGGCGTTCGGATCTTGTCGCGATCCAACTGTTCTTGCATTGCATGCCCACACTGCTTGCTTGCCTGCTTGCTTTTTATGACTTCTTGAAAGCGCCCCGGCCTAACGTCCAAACCAACGGCTGACGTGCACTCATCATCCATCGATCAAGCAGCTGCCCCAAGTTAGCAAGCAATAATAGGAGTGTTCCACGCTTAACGGCACTAGCTAGCTAGTTTCTGAACGATTAGTAGGCGTAGGCGTACGTATGAACAGAGAGAAAATTAAGGGAGAATTCTCAACGCTTCGTTCAGACTTGAGCAGGTGGCGAGGCCAGGAAGGACGAACAAGCTAGCGACTCGATCACAGTGAATTGATGTGATAGCAACAGCTAAGAGACAGATCGATGCTCCTAATTATGCCACAGAGGTAGCTGAAAGTGCACGTACGTATACATCATGCAGCCGGCGTCTCCTCCAATGGTAGCTCCATGTATACTCGTAGAAATACCCGGTGTTGTAATAGTATCTTTCTTCTCAAGAGAAACGCATATAAACAGCAGCAAATTTGTCGAGAAAGAAACATGCACGCGTGTACGTGTAACGTCACCGTGTGAACTGAAATCCCCCTGCAGCTCGGTATTTCCACCGTACTACGTGTTACTAGTATTATTTTTGTCTGCTCGTGTTTGGTCAAGGACGAAGATACCGTGCATATTCTTTCGCCGAAAACTAAACCCTAAGGGCTAGCTACGAGCAATTTGCCAGTTTAATTAAAAGTGCAAAGCTTGCCTGTCGCTGGCAAGGGAGATCGATCACACGTCAACACGCGCCGGCACGTACTAGTGGGTCTGTTCTTTTCCTCCGAAGCCGACGGCTTTTGGCTTTTGCTACAGTACCTAACTTTCAAACGGAGTATTTTTTCAAGATGGGGTCTACAAGTTAAACGATCTACACGTTAAAAGCCCAACATCTGTACCAGCCAAAATCACAAGTGAGTATCTGTCTCTCCGTAATCTGTACCGTAAACAGCCAAAATTCAAAAATTTCAGCAAAAAGTCATAAGCCGCAGCCGTTGCCAAACAGGCCCACTGTCCTCAGGTCATATTAGATTCTGCTCCTAATTTCTATTTAAAAAATCAAAAACTAATACAAATACTTATCTTTCTGAAACAACTTTTTATTTCTCTTGCTATCAACTTGCTCTTACTATCGTCTCGCTCCGAAAATAAGATAGAGAGTTACGGATATATCACACGCACATACTTTTCTCGCTCCACACGCACATATTTCTCACTCATTTTTTACATCGCTTGCTTTTTCCTTCTAAAAGCCTTTTTTCAACTATCACGATTCATTTTTAGTCATAAACCATCAACAAAAATTAATACAAACGTTTCCTAACCTGAAGCTCCGCGCGTGCGTGGTTGCGCCGATGCACGCATGGAGAACTCAGAATCTTCACGGGAGAAAAGGTCGGTGCATAAAAAGTCATCGCTTGGCAACTAGCTCCCACGTATGAAGTGCGCGGCAGCGGGCGAACTGGCACGAGGCCGGACAGCTACGGCTTTAGTACTGTAACTCACAAGTCAATTCGTGAGATATTGTACAGAAACTTCAGGGGATGTCGTGCATCGTACGTCGTCATGGCTTCTTTTTTAAAGAATTACGACATCATGACTCATGACTCGTTAGCATATGCCGACTCAAGACAGGTTTAATTTTCCGCCCGGACATGCATGGGAAGTTTGCGTGCGAAGCCATGTTTGACAAACCACAACATGCGTTTGTGTTATTTATGGCTCCTATCTTTTCGGTGCATATCTTATAAGTTATCTCTAATAAACAAACAAGTACGATGATTTCTTCGTTGTCGTGTCAAAATAATTTATCAGAATATTTTTTTGCGAAATAACTTATCAGCTTATTAACATTCAGTTTACTCATGCTAGAACAAACATCTATCAGTAATACCCATAAGTCATAAGCCGCAATTGAAAAGAACACAATTTTAGCATAAATATCGAAGGAAGCAGCTAGCATGCCATGCATTTCTTCTCCTCCAAGAAAGGCAAGTCCAAATTAAGATCTAGAACAGCCTGGAAAGCCGAAAACTACTCAGCATATGACTCACTGACATCGATCGCGACTGGACCGTAAGTGTGGCTGCATATACATATATATACTACAAGAATTCGTTAGGCTGCTGAAATTAAAACAACGTATGTTGCTTCCTTTGAGAGTTGACTTAGTATTAAACCAGGAGCAGTAGCTAGCTAGCTACTCCCGTGCCCACAATTTTGGACTTGCTCACCACATAATTAAACTAGCACTCGTTTGCAAAGAGCGATCCGTTTTCAACTTTTCAAAGTTACCGTGATTCTTCTTTGACCATTAACTTCTCTTATTATATATTGGTTTTATCTAAGAGGTACTCAAGTATTTTTTTTTTGTGGTTTAAAACATTTAGATTTTTAGAGGAGGTGTGTACATGAAAGAATGGGATTTGAATGTTTTTTTTGTGGTTCGGAGCACTTATATTTTTTTGGAGTGGATACATACATTGAAGAAAAATCTAAGTGCTCCGAATCCGAAAACACTCGAACGTTGTTTAGCACTTCCCTTATATATTTTACAAAGGTTTTAAATTATAATCCTATAAAATTATTTTTATGACATCACTCATATCATTTTCATATATCTAAACCATACAATTTACAAAATATATTTAGTTAAAATTAATAGTATTTCACTGCATGAATTCAGTGCATCATTCTTCGGCCAGAGGTAGTAACTTGTAGAGACATTATTAATTGTATTGTGTGGTTTTGTACCCTGCAAACTCAGAAATGCTGCTAGAGTAATTGCCTCGTCGATGGCATCATGCGTTTGCGAATATTTGACACCACAAATCGAGTACGACGTGCAGGTGTTCGACCTGACCCAGTACTTCGGAAGTGGCTTCACCAGCTCATGACATGTCAGTTGGGCGGCGCTTGGGCACAGAAGAAAAAAAACTAACCGTACTGCATATAGAATGAGTGAATGACCAAGTACGGCTAGTTCTGAACCACGTAGCCACGGTGGTAGCCCGTCCGTCCACTCGATCGGCTGCAGAGGCAACGGTCATGTACAATGTTTATATTTTTAGGTTATTTTTAAGAATTTTACATTAAATAGTTCATCTTTTAAGATTATTTTTAAGAATTTTATATACTAAAGATAGCACTAGACATCATGTTCAACAATAGATTATTTCTTTAACTATTTTAAACTATTTTCACCATAACTTCCGATCTCACAACCTCTCACTATTTCCGTTGCTCTATGGGTTCAAGTCGTTTCTCATATTATCTCTCCTCACATCCTCTCTTCTTCATGGAAAATTTTACTCACCTGTGCACCGCTCGTTTGAGGTTTTAAGCCCGAGCTTCTGACTTATTTTGTACTGTAGCGGTTTTTTTTGCACTATAGATATTGATAGTTTTTTCAGTGTAATTAAATTAAATATAAAAAGTTATATTATAATGGACAATGCATATGAATAAAGGGAAATATAAAAAAACAGAAAAAGTCAGAAAACCAAAAAAAGACGAAATTAAAAAGTAGAATACAGAAGCATAAGCTTTTTAGAGTGGTATTTTAATATAGCTAAGAAATAGATAAGATAACGCTATTAGAGATGGTTGAGCCATCGAGACGAACACAGAGAGATGAGAGGCTCCTTCTTCTTTATTGCTTTTCTTTCTTAAAAGGTACAAGTAATGATAATAGGGACCCCCTATTTATAGACTAAGTGGAGAATGCCCACCAATGGGCTGGGCTTGCAGGCCCAGACCTAGGTTTCCCAACACCCCCTTGGACACTCATCCGACATGATCATGTATTATCAAAACTCCATAAAAATCCATTGGAAAAAATTCCGAGAAAGATTACATGATACATATAATGTTGTGTTGCATGAATTGTCTCATTAAAAACCTTGGCCGAAAAACTTCAAGAAAACTTGTTAAGAGAAAAAGAGTACAATCCACCTAATTTCATTCAATTTATAGGATTTATTCTTTTGGGTACTCGATCTTCGTGATCAAGTTTTAATCGTGAACTCGTGAATAGTCACCCCTGAATTCTAGCTACATAGGCATCTTGCTAGGCAAGCACTTTTCACTCCTAACATATATATGACGTACGGATCACCTATATATATTATTTAAGTAATATTTAATAGAATTATTTATATTTATTTCTTATAGAGAAAAGTAGTATTATCACCCCGCTCATTTCTACGTGAGCTTCTAGCTTATTTTTCACTATTCATAAATTTCGTCTTTTTCTAAACTTTTGGATTTTTTTGAGCTTTTTGCCGGTTCTTTTTTCCCGTATTCGTTTGCGTTGTTTGTGATGAACTAACATATTTTTTCTATTTTTTAATTTTTTAAATTTAATTAGCCAAATAAGCCACCTTCAGGTACAATGTAATTTCAGCCATCTATAGTGTAATTTCAACTATAAGTCACTATTTTTCAGCTCAACCGAGCAAAGTCTATATATATCTAATAAGAGTAATTATAGTCTAATTCTATTAAATATTATTTAAATAATATAAATATACAAGCTGTACTTATATTGCCGGACGAATGGGAGCTTGTTCATTTCCTCCGAAGCTGACAGCTTTTGGCTTTTGCTATATTACCTAACTTTCAAACGGAGTATTTTCTCAAGATGGGGTCTACAAATTAAACGATCTACACGTTAAAAGCCCAACATCTGTACCAGCTAAAATCACAAGTGAGTATATGTCTTTTCGTAATCTGTACCGTAAACAGCAAAAAATTAAAAATTTCAGTCAAAAGCCATAAGCCGTAGCCGAAAAGAACATATCATGAGTAGCTTGGTATTTCCACCAATGATATGATTGCAGGCAAGGCATCGTGTTGGACGTGATTAGACCCGTCGGCCTGTTGCGTAACAAAGGCGGAATTGAAGCCGCATGCGAGCACAGCTGCCAGCAAAGCAAAACGACCTAGCTAAGCTATTACACTACCTGCTATGGACAAACTAATCAAGAGATGGGTTTTATAACTTTAAAATTTTGGTGGTTTATAAGAAAATTTATATACGATTTTGATCAATATAGCTAAATTTAATATAATATTTACTATAATCAATATATAGATCCTGATTTAAAAAATACTGGAGTGTAATACTTTAAAAATGCAACAATGGCCTCGAACGATCGGCAGATGACGGGCCAAGCACGCGCGCCGCTCGAATTACGTACAGAAACAAATCAAGGATCGACCGAATCATGAGTGAGAACTTTCCGATCGAGATCAAATGATTGATTAGTACAACGAGACGTATCGATCGCTATTCAAGTGCATGCCCTTTTCGGCTATATGGCCTGTGCAACTTAGGCGTAGCCCACCACAGGCAAGAGCTAGCCTGACAAGAAGTTGGGCACTAGGCCCATCATCGTATACAAAGCCTGGCATTTATTTACATTGCGCTGGGCGTACTTGGGCCGGATGTTCGTCCAAAATCTGAGAAAATAATTTGTGTCGTTTGAGATATACCAGTGTTAAGGGCCTGTTTGGCAGCTCCACCAGCACCAGATTCACCAGATCCACCAGATTCACCGTGGAGCAGCTCCACCGTGAATCTGGGATCCCACCATGGAGCTGGACAAACTGTTTGGCTTCCACAGCAGCTCCAGATCCACGAAACTGAGTTTTTTGTGGGAATAGCCTATTTTGCCCTTGGGGTTGTATGGTATATATATTTTTTTCATATAGCACACGTGTTTTGTTCATATTTATTCACAAAAAATGGCGTATTTTTTTGTGAACACAAATGCAATATCTCGACACAAATATTCATGAGCATTCAACATTGACGCACAAGATAGATAATTAATTAACCCATGTCCATGACAACGTCTCAACACTATTGCGATTGTCCATACATAAAAATAACTAAAGATTAAATGAAGACTAGTCTTCCATTACATGCTAGTTCCAAGCAAGAGCAATAGCCGTGGCCAAATCATCACGAAATACATCCATAGTGGCGGCATTGGCTTCCGAAGTAGAACCATCCGATGTAACTGCATATCGGTTATACCTTTCCGGTATTGTTGGGACAAAATGAGGATCACGATCGAAACGAGCAAAGTCCGAATCTTCACTATCATGCTCACGAATAAAATTGTGAAGGACCATACAAGCAACAACAACCATTTTTTGCTTCCACATCGGGTAGCTGGGCATCTTGTATAGAATTTGCTATCTTGTAACAAAAAAAGTTGCTATAGAACTATTAGCTTATTATTATTTATTAGTTTATTACCCCTGATGATGCTACCTTAACAATGTCATATATTTAAGTAAGCCATATGTTAATCAAGTCAACAGTGTTCTCTCAGCGATGTGTTTTAGAGAATCTGGAAAAAGGAAGCATAGACATAAGTATTTAGCTTCCAGAGTTCAAGTCCATTAATCCAAAGATGATATAACACCATCAGCATCCTAAATTAACTAGAGAATGACAGAAAGCTGCAGAAGACACAAGGTTGAACAAACTAGATCATAAAAACCCAGAAGTACTAACATCATTTTTAAAACCCATTAAGCTATCAAACCCATTTGTACTAACATCATTTTCTGAGAAGTACAAGTCCAGAACATCCCAAACTTGGAATTCGCTTGTAGTATTGTATCCTTCACCATCGCCACTAAGGATCAGGTGAAGGAACTCAGTGCTTTCATCCATTGCAATAAACTGAACTCATTTTATTCAATACCATATTGCATATAGAAAAACCGGCCGTGTCCACAATGGCAGATGGCATTGCCATCTCCTTTCATCACATTTCAGACAACACCCACCACCAATATGTATATGCAAATGTCAATTAATTATTATGCATAGTTAATCTTACACCAAAGAATTGAGAGAATCAATTGTATGTTACAGATTCCTTGATATATGCATGCCAAGCAACAAATTGTAAGTAGGTAATTGAGTCGACGGAGCACATTGCACATTCATACCTCATCATCCCTTGCCCTCTTGTTGGTCGATGGAGCACGTGTTCTCGATTGCGATGCAGAGACCCCTGATGGAAGACCAGCTGCTGCGTCGGCCAGGGCGGCCACGCCCCCAGCCTCTGCGCCGGCCTGGGCCGCCGCGCCCCCAGCCGCTGCGCCGGCCAGAGGAGGTAGAGGGGGGCCGCATCTACCAGATCCGGCCATCGTCGGAGGTGGCGGCTCGCCGGAGCGCCGGAGGTGGCGGCGCGAGGAGGTGGCTCACCGGAGCGACGAAGGTGGCGGCGCGAGGAGAGGAGCGCTGCGCTTGGTCCCTCGGTTGGGATGGATAGGAAGGCTGAATAGAAAAGAAAAAAATGGTTCGGATGGATGTGTAACCAGTGGCATTGGTGGGTAATTACCACCTAACTTCACGAGTAGATACGAAACAAGTTTTCGTGGAGCACCCCTTGAGGTGCTCCATGGATTTCATGAATCTGGAGCTAGATCCAGTATTTTGGTGGATCCAAATTTCGTGGAGCTGGAGTGTTTGGGTAAAAATTCGTGGAGTGGAGCTGTTTTTGGTGAATCTGGAGCTGGTGGAGCTCTGCCAAACAGGCCCTAAATCTGCTGCCTGCGCGATTCAAAAAAGACATATACCAGTTCTAACCAGAATTAAATAATCTATTAAAGAGTCTCTTTAATAAGGGATCAAACTCCTTAGACCAGTTCTATAATAGCTTATGCTATAACACGTCTCGTATCCCTGGTTAGAGAATTATCGTGTATTTACCCCACTAGCTACTACTTGGAAAACTTTATGACCCAACATATGGGCCACCCCTATGGCGATGCCTTGTATGGTCAAGGTGAAGAACACATGCTCTCTCACTCCCTCAACCGCTCTACATTTGGTCATGTGTCTTTGACAACAACCGTCTCGCGATTGTTTCATGAGGCTCTTCCTCACCGACAATAACCAATGGCCAATAACTGTTTACACGTGCGAACATAAGGAATCGGCAAGGCACTGCTCATGCAAACAACTGATGTCTCTTCGATGCTATTTAAGCCTTACCTTTGGGGAGACAACAAAAAATGAACAGAGAGAAAGGGAGAGCAACAATAGTAAGTTCATTTCGCTTTAGTGTAAGTAGCATTTTCCTTGTAATCACTCATCAAAAGCAAGATAATCTTGTAGAGCAATAAAGATCACCTCATTTTCACTGTTCATCTTTCTGTGAGGCTTTAGATTTCTCTACTATTCATAAGATCGATGACTTGATCGTCGATAGCTGGCATTGAACCTCTCAAAGTTCTAATCAGCATCATCGTCCTCCCTTAGTCTCATCGGCGCCACCTATGCAGTTATAGCAAGAGACGTGGGATAAGTAAAACTGGCTTGACTTGGTAGATTACGCCAACCTTGACATGGACGCATGCCTTCATGCCATGGAATATGATGACTCCTCATCATCCTTCTTCATCCTAAGGTCACTAGTCCTTGCACCCAACGAGGTCGATTGGATGGAAGAAGACACGCCACCCCTAACATCAACACCGATTGGGGAATCAGGCATCCAAACCTTGTTTGAGTGCCCTTGCACCAAGACAAGTCCGGTGCACTCGGCCGGTAAACCGGCCCTAAAAACATACTACCATGATCCGAGGTCAAAGTACTCAGTTTGATAGTGAGCGACTGCTATTCGCTAACAGTTCATATGTGTTTCGAGAGTCGACCGACACTTGATATGGTGTCGATGAAGTTGCCTATAGCGAAGAGCTAAGCGAAACTGATAGTACTCACCATTCATTTAGCAATTTACCATATCAGGATGAGTCTATGGCACAATTCCTTAAAGACTATGGTTTTCAACCATTCTCCTTCATCACTGTTCGTTTTTTCCCAACAAAATTTGTGTGTAACGTAACTCCTCGCGTTCCATGTAGGTCCTTAATTTGTGTAATTGCGTCATGTCGATCGAATCATACAATGACAAGTAGTGTTAGTTTTATCATTTTTGGAGTACAAATGAAAAATAAATGGAAATGATTTCCAAAAAGAGAAAAGAACAGAAAGTAAAGAGCGCAAAAGCAAATGGACCTACACATATATTATTTACTTGATGTTTTTTGGTTGTGCCTACCATCTTTGTCTAAAAATAAATAATAGCGATAAAAAAAAGTGGTTTTAGAAAAAGAGAGCGAACTGTAGAGAAAGTGAAGAAGAGATACGTACTCAAGATAGGAGCGAAAGGAGAGGTGTATGATATATCCGTAACGCTTTGCTTATCCTCGAAGTGAGAGGAAGGAAGCAAATACCAAATATTTATATTAGTTCTAGTTTTTTTTAATTAGAAGCAGAATGAGAAAGTCTGGACAGTTATAATAAAATAAAATCAGTTTAACTGCTTGCTAACAAGGGTGGAGTCAAATCTGCACCCTCATCCACGTTATTTACAGTTACGACAAGACCCACTCGCCCTCGCTGTGTCACTCCCCAAAATGCCCAATTCTCTCTTGCTCCTCCTCGTCCTCCTCCGCGCCGTCGCCGCCGTCTCTGTCGACGGCGCCGACACGCCGGACCCCTGCGCGGGCCGCCGGATCCACATCCGGCGCCTGCCCCCGCGCTTCAACACGCACCTTCTCCGCCACTGCGACGCCGCCTTCCCGCTCGCCGACCCGTCCGCGGCAGCCACCTCCGCTCCGCCCTGCGAGTCGCTCGCCAACCACGGCCTCGGACCGCGCACCCATGCCCGCAGCCGCTCCTGGTACCGCACCGACACGCGCCTCCTCGAGGCCTTCTTCCACCGCCGTCTCCTGGAGCGCGGCTGCCTCGCCGCCGACCACACCCTCGCCGACGCCGTCTTCGTCCCGTACTACGCCGCCCTCGACTCCCTGCCCTACGTCCTCGACCCCGCCTTTCTCAACGCCTCCGCGCAGCACGGCGCGTCCCTGGCCCGGTTCCTGGCGCGCGACCAGCCGCAGATCCTGTTGCGCCGCCACGGCCACGACCATTTCCTGGTCCTCGCGGGGTCCGCGTGGGACTACTCGCAGCCGCCGTACGCGGAGCCCAAGCTGTGGGGCACCACGTCGCTGCTCCGGCTGCCGGAGTTCGAGAACTTCACGTTCCTGACGCTTGAGTCGCGCGCGTGGCCGTGGCAGGAGCACGCGGTCCCGCACCCGACGTCCTTCCACCCGGCGTCGCTCCGGCGTCAGCGGGCGTGGCTCGCGCGCGCGCGGCGGTCCCGCCGCACCGCGCTGATGCTTTTCGCCGGCGGCGTTTCGCGCCCGTCCCGGCCCAACATCCGGGGCTCCATCCTCGCGGAGTGCGCGAACCGCACGGACGCGTGCGTCGTCGTGGACTGCTCCGGCGGCAAATGCTCCCACGACCCCGTCCGTTACATGCGGCCGATGCTGAGGGCCAAGTTCTGCCTGGAGCCTCCGGGGGACACGCCGACGCGGCGCTCGACGTTCGACGCCATCCTCGCCGGCTGCGTGCCCGTGTTCTTCGAGGACGTCGCGGCGAGGCGGCAGTACGGCTGGCACCTACCCCCGGGGCGGTACGAAGAGTTCTCGGTGTACATACAGAAGGAGACGGTGGTGTTCGGGGGCGTCAAGATCGCCGAGACGCTCGCGGCGGTGCCAGAGTCCGAGGTGCGGAGGATGCGGGAGCGCGCGCTGGAGATGGCGCCCAGGGTGCTGTACCGGCGGCACGGGAGCACGGCGGAGCTGAGGGGGGCGGGGAAGGACGCGGTCGACCTTGCCGTGGACGGCGCGCTCCGGAGGATACGGAGGCGGGTGCGCGCGCTGGAGGACGGCCAGCCGGAGAGGATATACTGGCAGGAGGACGACAGCGTCGACACTTAGGACCAGAAATGCTCTTGGTGTCCTTCTCTTTGGTTGGATTTGGACATTTGGTATCGTGTAGTTTATAGTTCACTTCCATCTTTCATTTTAGGCCATGTTTGGAATGCGGGAATTTTTCCCGATTTCTGCGGGAATTAAACTGTTTCCTGCAAAATTCCTGTGAAATTCCTCTGTTCCAAACAGGCCCTAAGTGTAAACCTGCTGCGTCATGGAGGTTTGTCTTCCCTGTAGAGAATTTTGGATTTTTACCGTACATTCTACTAATAACATGGAGATGGCAAGTGATATGATCTAACCATTAATTTCTTAAGGGGTTTTTAGTCTTTTTATGTAAATCTAAATACCTTATTTAGGGCAGTGATTACCTTTTTTATAAGCCTAATCTTATGTGATTTGCGTTTCTTTTACAATTCTACTTCACTAGAAATTCTACTACTCTATTACCAATATAGTGTATCAAAATCTTAAATAATCTGAATGATTGGATCAATGAGAATTGAGGCCCAACTACTCATTTTGTGATGGTGTAATGGAATTTGATGTGATATAAGGATAGGAGGCGACTTCACTGGTTCCATACTTCGAGTAAGAGCGATGAGACGAAATCACGCAACAACAGCAAAACTTCTTGGGCTTTAGTTCTGTTTCTGGGATGGAGAAGTTTGATGGTCATGCTTTGTTGAAATACTTACAGAAAATGAATAAAAAAAAGGGAGTGACTATTGCACAGGCGACTGAATTTTTTTTTCAGTCACCTAAAGTTGCACTTTGAATCACTTAAAGTTGCAGGTGTTTTTTTTTGAGGGAGGCTGCAATTTCAGTTGATTGAGAGTGTAATTTCAGGTCACCTGAAATTGCACTCTGAATCACCTAAAGTTGCAGCCGTTTTTTTGAAAGAGAGCTGCAATTTCAGTTGATTGAGAGTGCAATTTCAGGTTCCAGTCGTCTGTCCAATAGCAAAACTGATAAAAAAAACATAGGAGGAGCACAACGAGCACCAGTGATCTAGTTGTAGAACAGTACCCTGCCACGGTACATACCCGGGTTCGGTTCCCGGCTGGTGCGCTCTCTTCTTTCTTTTTGCCTCAGAACATTACAATTTGCAGCCCTCAAATGATCAATAAAATTCGAAGTAAATCAATGAAATGGCCAGGCATGTACAGTATTGTTTGCTCTGTAATGCTCATTACAATGACTGTCACGGACATCGAATGAATATCGAGATGAGAATTACAATAAAGATTTTACAAAGTATTTCTTGAAGTCCTCATTTGCTTGTGCCACTAGATGATCGTCATCCCACTCATCGCGGTAACTCTCTGGATGATCTGCCTTGTTCTTCCCATTAGCAGCATACATCAGCTTCCTCCATTCCTCAATTGGTGGATGGCCATAGTGCTCCGCAAGCCAATAACTATACTCAAATTGTAAACAAAGCATGGTTATCAAGGAGAACAAATACATCTACTACTATAAAATGTCACTCTAAGAGCAACTCCAGCAGTAGCCCTCAAAATAGGACCCCTACTTTTTATTTGAGGGCTCTCCCTACTTTTGAGGGCTCTGTTTTTTGGGCTACACTCCAGCAGAAGCCCTCAAAACATGACCCTCAAATTCATTCTTAGAGGGGATGACACATAGGACCCACCCTCATCCTTATCCTACTTTTGAGGGCCGAGGGGCAAAAAACTCACTCCAGCAGGGCCCCTACTTGAGCCCTCAAAAGTAGGGGCTCCCTCCAGACCCCCCAGGAATGAGGGCTCGAGGGGGAGATTTGAGGGCCCCCTACTTTTGAGGGTTCAAGTAGGGGCCCTGCTGGAGTGAGTTTTTTGCCCCTCGGCCCTCAAAAGTAGGATGAGGGCTCAAGTAGGGGCCCTGCTGGAGTTGCTCTAACATACATCTCTTGGCTACCTGATAATTTCTATAGTTGTGGCCATCCACGAGCTTCCAGTTCAGAGTAGAAGGCTTTCACATCTTCCATCATCTCGTCTTTCGAAGGAAGCTTGATCTGTCCTGATAGAACGCTAGCAACCCACTTGCTTTGGAGTTCAAACAGTGGAAAAGGAATAACCTGGATGAAACAGAGGTTAGCAAGTGTTACATCCTAGAGCATTCAAGGTCAGTTACAAGAGCATATAAACCGAAGGGCAGCAATTTGCACCCAAACTGACCTTCCACGACAATCCAATGAAGGACATGCTTGTATAGTGGATCGACTCAATTATCATCCACAGTGATGGTGCTATCATCCCCAAGGAACGGAAAGTCATACAGGTAGCTAGTCAATATACATGTTTAGCTTCATTCAAAATATCAAAAATGCAAGCTTTGTGTAAGAAATGGGTTACCGTGATACTACAAGTCTCTATACGCAGTACAGTGCATGATGACATCGGCTTTGATTGTGCAGCCATCCTAGAACACCACGCTGCCATCTTCATGTGCACAATCAATCTGCAACTCAAACATTAGTTTTGCACTGATACCAACTATGGTAGCCCTTCCAATGGATAAAGCCACCATATCCCAGTCACCAGGAAAAAGGGCGATTACCATAGAGTGAAGCCACATGTTAACATAGCCAGGCTGCCTTTTACAAGTGAAAGTATGTGCTAATCTATTGGCAATATGGACCTCTTTTGCAATGCTTTTGTCAATGTCCCTTGAAATGCCAAATGCACTATTTCAGGCCCCTACTATGATCACAACCTACCAATGCAACATATACTTCAAGATGCTAGTTAAGCACGGAGACGCATATGGAGAGGACGATGGCGAGGCTGAGCGAGGGCGACGGCATTGGGAGGCGGAGAAGACGGGGGGAGACACGTGGAGTTGGAATGATGCATCCGTGCTCTCAATTGTTTTTCAAGGAGGTTGTCACGTTTGATTCCAACTTTTGTTATGTCATGTGGGCGTCGGAGATTTGGAGGGAAGCGGGTCTCGTTTCTGTGTGGACTGAGAAATCACGAGAAAAAACATTGTGAACATACGACTTAGGGGTAGCATTTGTAAGCCAATTTAACTTAGAGGACGATTATATTGACTTTTGCTAATGGCTTTTAGCTACAGTTGATGCTTTTTGGCTAAAAATAAATAGTAGCGACTGAAAGAAGTGGCTTTCAGAATGAGAAGATGAGTGGTGCAAAAAGTGAAGAGAGATGCGTGCGCGAGAGAAATAGGGTATGTGATGCGCTCATAACCCCCTGACTTATAATTGGAATGAGATGGGAGCGAGAGATGTAGAGAAGCCGCTTCAAGAAGACAAGCGTTCTTATTAGTTTTTGGCTTTTCCAAACAGAAACTAATATGAACAAGATCTTATTGGGGGGGGGGGGGGGGGGAGCAAAGTAAATGAAAATGCGATATAGGAGCAAAATAGAAAAGCAGGTGACTTATGAAGGGTTTATGGATTTTTGCATATCTTTTTAACGGACAATTGGCTCGTGTAGTTTAAATATTCTAGAAAAAATCGTAGTAAAAAATTCATGCAAATAATTCATCCAATCGTGGTCAATGAGAATTAAACTCTGATATCTTTGGTGGTCGTTGGTCATATGTGTGTGTGTATATATATATAGGTAAAATAACAGGTGCACCATGGTGTCCAAGCTTCATAATTAAAACTTTCCATCCATGATTGATTCATTTCTAAATTGATACCTTTTCGAATTAATGAATCTTAATAGGTTACCTAATATATTGCACCTGCACGCATCTAAAAGCAATCTAACAACAGAGAGGCTTGGTGCCCGGGCACCTTGGTGTCCCATTTCAGCGTCATATATATATATATATATATATATATATATATATATATATATATATATATATATATATATATATATAATTTCAGATGCTTACGCAACTTAAAAATGTTAAGCGTGAACATTTTACCTTCCAAACAGTCATGTCGCTCCTACATGCTTCTTTTCTTTAGCTTTTTTTATGAAGATTATATTTAGCTGCGTGTTGAAGACATTTGAGCGTAGAGATGGCAACGGGCACAAACCCGCTGGGTTTTGCTATTCCAAACCCGTGCCCATGAAAGTTGGACGTGCCCGCTAAAAAAACCCATACCTGTGACGGGTGCAGATTTTTGCCCAGACCCATGCCCACTGGGTTAACGGGTACCCACGGGTCGCCCGTGGGTTCAGTAATGCGAGCTGCAACAATGGTTAATGGAGAGGAGGAAGAAGTTCACCGGACATCTTCGTTGGAGCCGGAGGGCAGCGCCATGGCCAAGGGCCTACTGCTGCGATGCGCGTTGGCTGCGGCGTGGGGGCGGCAGGCTGAACTGGAAGGCGAGGCGACGGCGAGGGCGTGCGGGAGGACGAGCGTGCGGTGAGAGTGGCGAGAGCAGGAGCGGGAGCTGCGGGACGGGAGGGCGAGCGTGGAGACTGCCGGAGACCGAGTGCGGAGCGCCAGATGCGTTGCCGCTGCGGTAGCTGTTAAATCGGGGTGGGGACTGGGGAGGAGTGAGTAGTGACCGTGACCGAGTGCTAGCTAGGGTTAGCCGTATAGGTAATGGGGCATTGCCGCATTGGATTTGGGGGCTTGGGGCTAAATGGCTAATGGGCTATGGGCTGGGCTGGTTTGCTTGGGAAGCTGGGAGTCTGGGTTTATAACTCCTATGGATCAGGTTTATATTACCCATTGGTTTACGGGTTTGGGTACTATAGGAACGTACCCGAACCCGGCAAAGCCGATGGGTTGGGCTTTTTGCCCATTAAAAGACCCATGGGTTAGGAAATTGACTCAGACCCATGCCTTAATAGAGTAAAAACTCACCGGGTATCGGGTTTCGGGTACCCATTGCCATCTCTATTTGAGCGAGAGTAAATCTACTCACTACGATTTTGTTTGAGACGTCCGGTGCGCGCAATGGTTTCCGGCTACCGAATGGGCCTAAAGAAAAAAAGCCTGATTATTTTCCTGCTGAGTGAATGGGCCTCACCCCTGAGCTTTCTTTTCCCCTACATGATGGCGTGATCGCTTGCCCCGGGCAGTCGGCCCAAGGCGGGCGTTGCTCCACGGCCCAGAAAACACGGAGTATATGGGCTAATCTTTGTGCATGCGGTTTCGGCCTAGTTTGGGCAGCGGCCGTGCAGCAGCAACGTGGCAACGAGTGATATTGTTCGGTAAGTAATAATTCGTCCAACGGTCAGTAAATTGCTTATTTGTATGTGGTCATTGGATGATAGGTTATAATCACCTGATGATTAGGTGACTAGAGTCTATTTTTATAAAAAAATTGATAAAGTATATTTATATTATTTTAAATAAAAATAATTTATTTATAAAAAAATTTCTGTGGGACAACGCCCTCCCTCAACTTACTGCCAGACGCAGTGCAGCCAGAGAGAGAGAGAGAGAGACTTCAAAACCCAACGTGATGATGCCTTCTGCGGACGTGGACCTCACCTTGACGTACGCTTTGAACCTGATGCACTCGTTATAAACTAACTCCAAATAAGACTAGTCAGTGGTACTACCCATCTGGTGTCTCCACATGCAAAGCCATCATCATCACGAGAGAAAAAACCGAGCATAAAGCTGGTCTTATAGTTGGTACATCGTACAACAAGTGGTATTACCACTATTATAGCTTTGTCAAAAAGCAAGAAGGGCCAGCCACATGCCCAAAATGCTTGTCGAAACGAGTGAAGGGCCGAGGAGAAAAGATCTACCGAACTGAAGCGGCCACCATCGCCATCTCGTGAAAACAAAGACGAGCACCAATTTTAGCACCCAATCCTGTGTGCATCGCATCGACCAGGCATGTGTTTTTGCACCCGGCAGGCTCTGCGATTGTTGGGGACATCTTAAATCACTCGTCCTTTGATTTTTTTTGGAGTAAAGGAAAACAAGCGGAATAACGACACTGCGAGGAATATTGAACATTTACCTCTTTCAGCTACAGCTTTTAATTTCTGACTTCTAACTTATTATTTCTTAAATTTATTTCTTATGTTTTTTTGGTTTTTTACTTTTTCTTTTTCTCATATTAATTTGCATTGTCCGTGATAGATTAATATACTTTTGTTATTTTAAATTTAATTACGTTAAAAAGTCACCAACAGCTACAGTGCAAAGGACTCATTCGTTTCAGTTTTACCTTCTAGCTTTTAATTCACTATTCCTTTATTTCGACTTTTCTTGCCTTTTGGCTTTTTTGGGTTTTTTTGCCTTTCTTTCTTCCCGTATTCCTACGCATTATCCGTGATGAGCTAACATGATTTTTCTATTTTTATTTTTTTAAATTTAATTAGATAAATAAGCCACCATCAACTACAACGAAAAATAAGACAAATACAGTGAAAAAATAAACTAGTTACAGTGAGAAAAGATATAGGGCCTGTTTGGTTGGTGCCTAACCTTGCCATGCCTAAGCTTAGGCAATATGTGGCTGCCACAGAAAGTGTGGCTAACAAAATCGAAGCCACACTTGTGGCAAAGTTTGGCAAGAAACTGAGTCTATGACGTGTGGGGCCGGGTGCTAAGAAAGTGTGGCATGCCACAGTTACGTCAGTGAACCAAACAGCTACCTAAAAACTGTGGCACGCCTAACTTGTGGCTAGGCAACTTCTGGTCATGAACCAAACAGGCCCATAATCTATTACCCACGTGTCAGCTTTGCGGTGTTGCCGCGCCGGCCACCGGATGGCAAAAGTGTCATTTTTACGAATACGGTCTACGTACTACCATTTTGTAAATATAGATGCAAACGGTGCCATATATGCCAAACACTCTAGTACTCTTACCTCGTATTGTCGGTCAAATCGTGATCTAACTATACGGCGGCGGCTATACAGGCCTTCTTTCAAAGAGATTTTGGCTTCTGACCGTTTAGAACGTATTGGCTTCTTAACGAGGTTTTTTCTTCTTTTTTTTTGCATTATCTAGGGATATAACAGTATTTTTTATTATTTATTTTTAATTAAATATTAAATACAGAAGACGCAGCCATACTGTACTCGGTTTTCCTAGCAACACACAGCACGAGACGCTGCGCCGTTTCGGCCTGGCCCACACGGGAGATGCTCCTCGCACGTGGCGTGGGCCTAACCTCCGGTGTCGAAAGTACGTACGTACCTGCCTGTTGCATCGCGTTGGCCCCACCCGCAAGTGTCCCTTCGAGACTCCAACTGTCCAACAGCAGCAGAAACAGGTGGGACTGGGCCCATCCTGCAGCAGCAGGATTTCTCAAAGCTAGCTATACTCTCCTTTGCTGTAGCTAGTCAATCAGTAGCTTGTTTTGTGAAAGGAAACTCCTTTCTCCCTCCTTTCGAGCTTATAGCTTATAAAATATACTTTTTAAATAAATAAATAAAATAATTTAGAAATAATTTTTTTAAAATGACTTATCATATTCAATTCATTCGTATAATTACTACATTTAGAGGCAGAGATAGGTTGGAGCAACACTCTCGACAGTGTACCATGGATGACATTCACTACCATAAGTTACTTTTTTTAAGTTGTACAATGGGCTTTTGATCTTAGGTCCAGGACTGAGGTAGCCTTGAGCCTAGATCCTCCACTGACTATATTATTACCAAAAATCATAAAACACAATTATAAATCATCAGCCGTAGAAAAAAAAGCTTATCCTTAGTCTCACCGGATATCACATTTTGTACGGATTTTGCGTGAAATATTTGGCTTCGAAAAATACCAATGAGGCTTCCGATTTCGTGGTTTCATCACAAGATCCCACCAAATTATACATCTTTTATTGGACAAAAATAAAACGCAGCGTACTCTCACTCTGGCCCGGGCCGACGCACTACAGAGCAATCTCCCAAATTGCAGCGCTTAATGTGCACCTAATCGGTTTCACCCATCACATGCGTGTATGTCTCCTTCTCCCCCCTTTCGTTTACTTATTCTTAATTTGTACCATTGATCAGTTCATGGCCGGATTGTTTGTTGATGTCACGTGCACCTGTCCACAATGACAAGTGGGCCCTGTGTTTAGCTCGATTGCGCCATGTATCTTATCACAGTTAAAGGTGGTGCTTTGAAAGGCTTATAAACTCAGGTTTCTAACTTTTTGTGCCCTGTAGCGAGTAAAAATAGATTGTAGCTATTGTTATCTTTTTCTATGTAATTAAATTTAGAAAATAAAAAAATTATATTACCATAAACAATATAAATGAATAAGAGAAAAAAATAAATTAAAGATAAAACTAAGAAGCTAAAAGCAGAAATTCGTTGGAGTAGGACCAAAAACAAGTGTATCGCAGTGTACACATGTACCTAAAACTTATTTTGTATGTACAATATACGGTATATGCGTACTGATGATCTGGTCAACAAGCTTTTCTTAATCCTTTTTGTGGCAGAGAATTCCACATGTAAACGGAGTCAATAATATCTTCCTTTGTTCCACTTTCCATATTCTTTTTTTTTTGAGAGAAAGTACTCCTATCCTTGACCTACCCCCTCAACTCAGATGAAATGCACCTTACCGAACAACACAAAGGATTCAACGTGCGTTGGGATGGACAACACACAGGATTCAGTTGAATTGTATTACAATCCATTAGGTTACAGCCAATAAATGGGTGACCCTTTAAACAAAGTGAATTTAAAAATACACCTTGGAAAATTTGGACACGCATGGAAAAATACGCAATATGAAGTGTCGCCTACGGAAACATATACTAATCATTCTAACAGGATAGGCTAGTGAATCGCGATATGTTTTTTTTTTGAAGAACTTCTGGATTGCAATATGAACTTATTTTCTGTGAGTAGCCATAAGCAGCAGGGGATATTAGGTGCCGCTCGGTTAGACTGAAATAAACTAATTTATAACTGAAATTGTACTGTAGTTGGCTAAAATTATACTGTAGTGAATGATGACTTATTTGGTGTAACTAAATTTTAAAAAATGTAAAAATAGAAAAAAACAAATTAGTTCATCACGAACAACGCAAATAAATACGAAAAAAGAACCGATATAAAAAACTCAAAGAACCTAAAAGATTAAAAAATATAAAATTTATAAATAATAAAAAATAAATTAGAAACCAAAAACTCAGACTGAAAGCCGAACCTTGACAAAAATAGAGACAGCCATGCAATGAACTTCAGATAGTCAAGCAGTACTCTCTCCCCATGACAGCCTTTCCTGTCCCTATCGCTTTATTATTCTTGCACCTTTTCTTTTGTACTGGTGCTATTTTTGCAGTGGATCTTCTACCGTCCCCAACAACATAGCCATCAACGATAACGCTGCGAATCCAAAAGGAAGAAATTGCCAGCAAATAATTAAATTATTAATTGAGGGTGAAGACATCTTGCGAAATTATCGCGGACACTGATTGATAAAAGAATCCTCCGAACTCTACCAACATTTATTTGTATCACGTAGCATAGATGTAGATTTCTTCCAGAATAATTCATTTCGATGCTAGCCAACACAAAAAATTCAGCTGCCGTATATACAACCTTGCGTAATAAACAGTATCAATACGGAATATGTATAAATAAAGATGTGCACAAAATGGCAAACAACAACAACAACAAAAATCCTACATCTATTCTCCAAAATTTTGTTTCTCCACCACACAAAGGAATTGAAGTCTAGGCCAAATCTGTCGCCGTATATTGGGCCTGTTCGGCAAGTCAAAAGCCGGTCAACTTTTGATTTTTGTTACAGTACCTAACTTTCAAACGGAATATTTTCTCAAGACGGGGTCTACAAGTTAAACGATCTACACGTTAAAAGTCCAACATCTGTACCAGCCAAAATCACAAGTGAGTATCTGTCTCTCCGTAATCTGTACCGTAAATAGCCAAAATTCAAAAGTTTCAACAAAAAATCATAAGCCACAGCCAAAAAAAAAACAGACACATTTTCTCTCCATCCCCACCCACACTTGCAAACGCACAAATAGGCCGAAAGAAAGAGGAAGTTAGAAAGAGGAATCCATCCCTGTCTCCCAAGTCCATAGAGCAATAAACCAAGTATACCAGTATAATAAATAAAGGGAGAAAAACAGGGTGTGTCAAGAGAAAAAAAGGAGAGAAAGACATGGGCAGAGGGAGCTCCTGACACCACAGAGGCACAGACAGCAGCCCGAACCAGCATCAGCCTCAGCGACCGCAGCCCAGATCAAGATCAAAAAAAAAAAAGATCCGTGTCCGAGGAGGAGAGGTGCAAAGGGACGGAGGAGAGAGAGAATGCAAAAAGAAGGTCATTGACGACCCGGATTTTTTCCGCCGAAAGTTTTCTTGTATGTTCTATAGTAGTAGCCATGTATGATGTATGACCATATATACTTCGTGTGTTCTGATTAAATTGATTTATTTTGGTCTGACTTTAATTAGATTAACTCCGTTTGCTGGCTTTGCACAAGAAAGATGGCTGCTTTGGTGGATTTGGATCTCAACTGCCGCCCGCCGTCGCCGGAGCCTGCCGCACCGGAGGAACTCCGGGGGGTAATGCTCAGTCAAGAACAACCCTTCCCTGATCAGGTTTAATCCAATTCTTTGCTTGACTTGTTTATGGCTAACTTCTGGTTATTATTATTAATGGGGAAAAAAGGAAATTTGATTAGTGGTAGTTAGTTTTTTGTTCATAGCTAAGTTGTTGCCTTTAGACTTCTTGGGGGATTAGATTGTGAGGTTAGTTGTGCTGTGCTGTGACGTCTTCTGCTTGTGTGGGCGGTGTAGATGGACTTGCCTAAGTTGTATTGGGCACAGACTAATCTCCAAGATGGATCCTTCTGGAAGCAATCCAGTGATGCGGTACGGAGTAACCCGCATTCGACTCATGAGCATATGATGGTAAGGAAAATAGTTGAGTAAAATTTCCACAATTTGGTCCAAATTTGTCTTACTAAAGGAAGGTTTTTTTGGTGTCACAGAGGAGTTTTGATGAGAGGGGTAATCCAGATGTTCCCAGTAATTCCAATAAACGCAAGAGGCTATCCAATGTTGAGGAACAGAATATGAATGTTAAGAGTTCAATCCGGAGAAAACCTGATGTTAGCGCGTGGGAGAAATGCGGTTATCGCAATGTAATCGATTTGGAGAAGCCAGCGACATCCGATGATGAGGTGGAGATTGTTTCTTCCTCTGGCTTTGGCAACCTTGCCAGCCGCAATGGTATGTCTCAGGATGGTTCCTGCTGTGTTTCGCCGCAGAATTGCTCACTTGCAGAGTCTGGTCAGTTATGCAGAGAACGAAATGCTTCCCGTGTAAGTCATGGTGAGTTCTAGGATGGTTCTCCTTCCCTTGTTTATAATTCATAAATCTATCATCTTCTGCTGGCATGTCTCTTAATGTTTAGTTTAATACTGGTTGGATGATTCATAGTTAATAATAATAATGTTTGAATGCAAACTTGTTTCTGGGCATCTAGTATGGTCTATTATTATACGACTATCCATGTAATGCAATCTTATTACTGGTCATCTAGTATAGTCTATTATTATACGACTATCCATGGGTTTTACACATGCATCTATCGGTTGAACCATTGATGGAAAATAATTATAGTCCAAATGAACTCATCCCATCTAGATTAATGCCTTCTCGACAAAGAGGACACTACTGTTATATTGGCGTTCATTATCAACATACCAATACATTATTTAAATTGCAATAGATTGACAATGTCTTTGCTCGACGTTAATGCATTTTTTCAATAGAACAAATGATCTCTACGTGGTGATACGATTTTTTTCCATGAATGTGCAATTTTTTTTTTCAGTTATAGCCATGTTTGTACTTCAATAATTACTGCCTTTTCTAAGAAAGTTGTGTTGCATGTCAAACCCAGTGGGCGTATAGTAATATGAAATTTAGTTAGGGCCAACATAGAACAGGGATGGGAAAATAGTTGTGTTGTTCTACCCATGAATGTATTTGTGCCCCAACTTATAAACATCTAGGTTTATTATTCACGCGAGAGCTCCAATCTTTACAAATTCGAGTATTCTCATTGTAGTATCATTAATGCTTTGAACTTTTAGTGGATATTTACTAGGTTCTATTATAAATTTGTACGATATTTTGTTCATTGCAATCTGAATGATAACCCAACAAGATGACTTGCCCATGGATCGTTCACATGACTTCAAATTATGCATTTTCAGGTTCAGTTGGATCTAGTGAAACTCCGGACTGCCAGTCTCCTACCAAACCAAATAATACTGAATCAAGACATTCACTGATTGACCTAAATGTACCTCTAGAAAAAAGTGTTCATGTTTCCGATGCGCCTTCCCAAGAAATATGTTCTCCTTTAATTCTTTCTTCCTCATCACATCAAGGAGATTTTTGGGGCAGCTCCAGCAAAGTTTTCCAAAAAGAATATGGCTCTAATATTGAATCATTGAAAGAATCTTCCATCAGGGTGATAGTGCCCAGCTCTGCTGCAGACAGTTCAAGGGTGGATGCTGGATGCTCAGTTCAAGGGAAGGGCCTTATTGACCTGAATGTGTCAATTGGAAGCATTGACATGCCATCAACAATAACCAGTAATTGCACAGACAAGGTTCTGAATAATGATGAAAGTGAAGGAACTGTATCAGATAATTCTTTCTCCAAGAAAAATAGCCTGCAAGCTGAAACTTTTAGGGCTCATCCAATTGTTGGATACAATCATCATATGCTAGCGAGCCAGGATGACAATAACATGCTTCTCCCAATCTCAACAAATGATGAAATCAATAAGGTTCAGTCTCCAGATTCTGAAACTGTTAACAACAAACTTTTGATTTCGGAAACTCCTCAAGTTGACAAGTATGTCTGTCCAATACTGGGAGCATCGCATGATGGAACATCAAATACTCAGGAAACTGTTGGCATGCTTCAAGCTGAAACAGAAGGTGACAAAATGGCTTCTGTTGCAGCTGAAACACTTCTTTCTATTTTCTTGGACAATTCTGCATGCGCTGCAGATTGCCCAGGAAGGGACGGTGAAACAGCAGCTCAGGGTGGAAATGATGATGAGCCTCAGCGTTCATTGGACTCTTACGAGGTAATCGTATTGAATCTAGAGGAGATCAGAGATGACGGGGAATCGAGCCCTGTGATACCACCCTATAAGGATGGACCCTCTTCTGGGATCAAGCTGAGGAGAGGAAGAGGACTGAGAAATTTTCAGAGGGAGATAATGCCTGGACTTGTTTCTCTGTCACGGCACGAGATATGTGATGACTTGCATGCTATAGGCTATGAGCTCAGGAAGACTCGATCGAGGAAAACCTGTGGGGATAAAGGTTCACCTTCAACTCGAGGAAGGCCGCCCAAGCGTAGTTCCACTGCCAGGAACTGATCAGCAACATCTCAAAGTCCATACCAGGACGCCATAAGACAGGCGATTCAGAACATGAAATATAATTCTAACCATGTGAATATTCATGTGTGTTAAGCCTAGTTGCAAACTCGGTTTGTTACTAGTCATTAAAATGGGGAGATTCTTTTCATTTCTTTTCTCCCTCTATATCTCTTGGAAATTGGAAGTGCTGAGAACTGTTTGGTTGGAGCTCTGTCGGCTTTATATTTTAGCAATGAAGGCACAGTCATAGTGTTACAATGGTAAATCTCAGAAGCTAGCTTTTTCAGTCTTAAATCCGGTGTCAATGAAGGCCTAACAATTGTGTTTTGATGAGAAGCTAGTTTCCATAGCTTGAATTATATCTTGAGTGAGTGAGAAAATAGTTTCCATAGGGCAAATAATTTGGCTCACGGTTTACTGTATCTACATCTGCAATAGTTCTCAGGTGATTGCATCACTGCCCTGTGGGTCAAATCAAATGCTGTCTGTAACAACTTACGACCATTAGACTTGGGCTGTTTTGATGGTCCCAAACTTGCTGTCCTATGTAAAGCATTAACATTTGCCATGCCGAATTTCACACGCCAGAAAAGGCCTTATATTTTCTTGTGGGTCGTTTGATTATCTTGCCATTGAGGCCATGTGGAAGTACAGAGAGGATCATAATGACTAGCGTCACGAGACATCAGATCAAAGGCCAGCTCCATGGAGTAATGCATCTACTGAGACCAACGAGTAGAATTTATGATGCATACAGTTATTTATCATGACGCACAAGTTCAGTCAGTCATGGGCTCATGGCGAGGCAGCCAAGCCAAGTGACCTCAGAAAAACCACTGCCGCTATGTTCACCTCCAATTCCCAAGGATCCGACTTGCAGCAGCTACGCTACTACACACGTTACTGCAAACAGTGCAGCAAACGGTACATAAAACTCTGACAAGCTACACGTAGACATCTGTGTGTGTGTTATTGGTGTGCACAACCAAGACATGCCGCACTGTTGCGAGAAGACCGAAGATCTCACCATGATGGCCTGAGCTAGTAGTAGTGTACGCTTTTATGGCCCTTGCATCGGCCATCTAGTAATAAAGGGTGGTCATGGTCGGTGGCAAAGGCGGATGCTCGCCACACCCTGCATCATGGTTACATTTACTACTGCCGTCAGAGGGTCATGCATCTCTAGCTTGCTCTCCAAGATCATCACATCAGATCAGAGCTAGTACTAGTAGTCAAGAGGATCTGATAAGACCAAGCCAGTCAAAGCTTTGCCATTTCTTTTGCAAATCTACCTCTTCCTTGTAGATCTGGTCAGTTCGGTGATCATAGAACGGGGTGGCGGTGTATGCCGGCGGGAGCTTGGGTGTCGTCATCGGTTTGCTTGTGGCAATGTTGCAGGTGTCGCTCTGGTTGCTTCGGCGATGCATGTCATGGCAAAGTCTGAGCTACCGCTTGTCATGGGTGAGATGGGCAACAACAATGACATGCGACGGGTGTCATGGTAGGGTGTCGGGGCGTGTTTGTGGTGGCGACTTTCAGTTTTGGGCGAGCTTAGGCCCGGACAAGCTTGGATTGTAGGCTCAGCTGGGGCAATGCATTAGGCGTCGCCTTGGATGCTTCAATGATGCTTATCACAGCGAAGTCGGAGCTGCCGCATCACGGGTGTGCGACGGACGGCAACGATGACACATGACAGGTGTTGTGGTGTGTTTGTGGCGACGGTCTTGGGCATCGTCATCTATTCAGCTGGGTAGTGCAATAGGCATCGCTTTGGACGTTTCGACGATGCTTGTTGCGACAAAGTCGGAGCTGCCGCGTCACAGGTGTGCGATGGTTGGGGGCGTTGGGGTGCGTAGTTGGCGGTAGCTTTAGCGGTCGAGGGTGATCTCAGGCTAGGCGCAGTTGGCACGTCGAATGGCGTGTTTCTGCGCATCAGCAAGGCAGGTCAGGGCGGAGTCGGAGCTGCTAGATTGCAGCGCATGACAAGCGGTGACGATGACTCATGACGCGCAACGTCGGTGGGTGGCTCATTTTGGGCGGCGCGTGGTGGTGCTTAGAACGATTTTAGCTTATGCTTTGAGGGGGCACACTGTCTGTATTGAGAGGCGGGCCGCCCTTTGTTTTGTGTGTCAGGTGGTTGCCGGCTGTGGCTTATGTCACATTGTGAGTGAAGGAGCAACCCTCTCTTTCTTGTGGTTGTAGTAGGTGCTTGGTACGAGTCCTAGCTGGAACTCCTTCTCCAATGTTGACGTTCCCCCTCTGTTGGGACCGCCGATGTTGGTGTCTTGATGCTTTCTCTTTAAGAGCCGGTGTAATTCTCTTCTTGAAATAAATGTTAGAACTTTTGCCTTTGGTTTCAAAAAAACTAGTGTGGGCTCCAGAGATCCATAGAGCAGAGGCACTTGTTTATCACTGCTTCTTTTTTATCACATGGCGATGTGCAGTAATAAGCCAGTCTTTGGAGGGAAGTCAAACCTATAGTTGTTAGTACTCACAGTCACACTTAACATAGGGATCAGCTTTCAACTGGAAAAAAGGGATATTTAAGTATTTTTGGCTCTATAGAATGACATTTTAGAATTTGCTATTATATAGAATGCAATTAATTATTTGCCACTCTATATAAGATCCAATTGAGATTTTGCCACTTCGGACATTTTGCCCTTGTCTTCGACGATGTTAGCCCTTCTTCCTCCTCTTTTCTTCTTCCGCAACCATGGCAACACCGCCGCCCAAAACCCATCTATGGTTCCCTGTTTATCTCACTCACCCTCCCCCAAAACCCATCTAGGGTTCCCTTAGGTGCTGTCGCCGTCAACTGACGAGTCACCAGGCCATCGCTGCCTTGGCCAAGTTTGGATGCCGCCTTTTTCTTCCTCTTTTTCTTCTTTTTAACAAACCATGGAGGCAGCACTGTTTTGCTCCACCCACCTCCCTCCTTCCCCTTCCCTCCCTTCTCTCCTCCTGTTTGCTCGCACACATCTCTAGGACCATAGCCGTCGCCTCCAACCAGCCGGCCACTTGAGATGGTTGTCCGTGCTTGCCCTCCATATTCGCCACGACACTGACCTCACCAACGTGCTCTTCTCACACTGTAGCACCCCCCACTTCCCCGGCTCTGAGAAGCTCGTGATGATACTGTTCCAGACCACCGGGTGTGCCCCATCTAACCTTAGCATGGTCAACCTCATCGCAATGTCTAGGGCAAGAAGTAAACAAGAAGGGGAAGAAGAAGAAGGGCATAATTGTTCAGATAATGTCCAACTAAGGGTAAAATTGTTAAAAAGTGATAAATTCTAAAGTACCACTATATAGAGTAAAAATGATGAATTGCATTGCGTAGAGTGGCAAATTCTAGAGTGTTACTGTATGGAGTGGCAAATACTACTGCAACTACTACCGGGTCACTAGCTCATTCTCTCTTCTTTTTTTTGAGGGATGGGTCACCAGCACATTCCGTATGGAGTTTATATGGAGTTTCGTGTGTGTCAGCAAGGCCTAGTATTCGTGGCACTACAGCATTTACTGTTCCCAAAGAAAAGTTCTCTCACTGCAAATGCTGCAAATTAAGAACGTATGTCAATCATCCCAGAAAAACAGGCATAGTAATTCCACGCCCGAAAATTGAGGCAAGAAGAACAGAGCAAAATGTACCTGTATCTATGTATCCATCTACGGTTCCTGTCAGCCCAATGATTCATACGTACACGGAGAGGAGGGTGGTCCGGTGGTGCGGCCGAGTGCCCGAGTGTTGGCCACAGTGAGCTGGCTTTTGTGCTCATGCCTGTCGCACTTTTCACTCTCTCGTTAGGTGCCTCAACAAGAGACATCGTAACATGCCGATAGCCCAGCCTCCCTGCAACCGTACGTGCAAGATCCAAGAGGCAGGGAGTGAAAATCTTGCATCGATGTGTGGGTGGGGCCTACCTGTCAGCCAGACGTGGCATGAACCATTGTTCATGGATCGATGATGATGATGATCGAAGAATGATGAAAGTTACATGGCAACTTAGGTGATACAGAGGCTTCCGATGAAAAGTATGATCCCAACTCTACTGATAGAAATTTGTTGGCACAGAATGGCCTCTAGTTTGTAGACCAGGTGGTGGTGTCTACAATTAAAGCTGTCAGCTTCTGATCGGCGTGTCAGGTCTTTAGCTTTTGTGGATAAGCATCTTATACCATGCGTGCACAAAATTATGCAAAGGTTCAGAATTGAAGATGCGCTCTCATGCAAGATCATCCAATGTCATGGAGATTTATTGGTGGAATAAGTCCATATCACATTCTAAATTTTATTTGAAAGTCCACCCAACATTTTAAACTATAAAATCAGATATTTGATTCTATGAATTTTGCAATCCAGTTCAAATAATATCCTGATCTAGTTTCGCATGGTGGTATTGCCTGCGTGATATGATGAGTGAGCGATTTTGCGATGACACGTTGGCTAAGTTAGGTTAGTGATATGTGCTCATAAGGGTTTCTCCCTTAACGAGCTCTCAACCATATTTACATAGCCACCGCCCCTGTAGTTCTATCTCTTTTTGTTTTGATTTAGGAGAGAAAATCGTTGTGGATCTTACCTGTCCTTTATCTAAATTTGACCAACGTGTCATACTACGTGGTAAAATTGTATACTCAATGCGCCACGCGGACAATACCACCATCCGAAGCCGGCTCAGGGTGTTATTTGAACTGGATTGTAAAGTTTAGTCAAATGTCTAGTTTTATAGTTGGGTGTTAGACTTTTGAGCAAAGTTCCAAATATTATATGGACCTTTTCATTTATCGGTTCTTGTAAGGTTTTCAGCTGCATTGAATATTATATGGACTTTTCATTTATCGGTTCTTGTTGTTAAGGATATTAGAGATAAGGTATTAGAGATAGAATAGGACTCTTATTTGTTTCCTTATATCTCTTGTACTCTCCTATATATATGGCCCTTTGGGTCTCATATCAATACACACAATATTCATAACATGGTATCAGAGCTTAGGTTAAAACCCTAACCTCGATCTACTTCCGCTCCGGCCACCGCCGTCGCCTCCCCCGGGAGGATGGATCTCCTCTCCCGGGGGCGGTCCTCTCCTCGACGCCGTCGCTGGCGCTTCTCACGGCCCCGCTCGTCTCCAGATCGCTGTGCCGTACCCGTGGTCGCCGCAGCTGCACCGGCTCGCCGTCGTGGTCACTGTCTCCCGCCGGATCCGTCCGCCGCTGCACCGCTCGGCCCTGATCTGGTCGCCCCTGGCTGGAACCCGACCGCTGCGCCTCTTCAGGCGGTCGCCGGCGGCTCCTCGCTCCAGATCCGGCGCGTCTTCACTGTCGGCAAGCCCGGATCCGGCCTCTCCGCCGTTCATCTCTCGGCGTCGCGAGCAGCCGCTCGGGGATCTTCTTCTTCGCCGACCGGTGACGTCTCGTGGGCCGCCACTCGGATCTTCGTCGTCACCGACAGGGCCGCCGCTCGGATCTTCGTCGATCCGGGCTTCCCGCCGCTGTCAGCGCCTTCTACTGGCGGCCGGATCTGGCCGTCTTCGCCATCGCGGCCGCTCTCATGGACCGCCGCCGCCGCTCGGTGCACTTGGCCTCCTCCGCCGTCTCTCTCGCTGTGCGGTGCCGCCTCTCTGGCTCTTGGGCTCCGCGCCCAGCCGCCGCCGTTGGCCCCGCCTGAGGCCGCTCCTGGTCCGCCGCCGTCGGCCCCGCCGACTCCACCCGCCTCTCTGCTTCGGCGACTCGCCGCGCCCGCTCCACCGTCGCGCCCTAGACCGCCGCGCCGTCGCCCGAGGCCAACCCCTCCGCCGCATCGGCTCCGCCTTGCGCCCGCACGCGCTGGCCAACCCCGCCGCCGCACCGGCCCGAAGCCGGCGCCTCCACCGCGCTGCCACGCCGCCACCCGGCTTGCAGCCGCCCCCTCTGGCTCGCACGCGGCCGACCGTCTCCCGCCTTTTGCGCCGCCGCCGCCCGAGTGGAGTGAGGGGAGGGAAACCCTACACCTCCTCCCCTCCTGTTATATGGGCCAGGCAGGCCAACTGGGCCGGGGGCGACGGGAAAGGGCCAAATGGGCCGGCCGGCCGGCCGAACGGCGGTCTCGTTGCGATTTTTGTTCCGCCTGCATCCGTCCGCCGCTAAGTATTAGTCGCATTTTAGTCGGTCTTCAGTTATTTATTTTTCGTGAGTCTTCCGTTGCGTCCATCTAAAATCCGTAGTTTCTGATCTTTCGTTCGTCCAAGCCGTGCGAGTCCACAAATTTATTGTCAGTCATAGAAGTGTAGGAATTTTTCTTTTTGCATGGCTGCAGATTGTAGAAGTCTCTATGAGGCCGCCGCGCTTCTTCTGCACCGCGCCTCCGTTGCGCTTATTGTGCATTGCGTCGCCGCGCTTCTTTTGCACCGCGCCTCCGTTGCGCTTCTTGTGCATTGCGCCGCCGCGCTTCTTTTGCACCGCGCCTCCATTGCGCTTCTTGTGCACTGCGCCGCTGCCGTCTCAGGCTTCGATCTGTGCCGTCATGCTTCTATTTATTCCTATTCGGCTTGATTTGACAGTTTATTCGACGACTGCACGCAACGACGACTTTATCACGACTCGGACGTTGGATATTTCTTGTTTTAGTATTAACCCTTTTTCAAATGCAATGCTATTGCATACGCCTTGCATTTGTGGGGGGGGTGTTAAGGACATTAGAGATAAGGTATTAGAGATAGAATAGGACTCTTATTTGTTTCCTTATATCTCTTGTACTCTCCTATATATATGGCCCTTTGGGTCTCATATCAATACACACAATATTCATAACACTTGTAAGGTTTTACAGCTGCATTGTCGTCTCACAAAAAATCGTTGGACAAGCAAGAGTTATCCACCGCTGCTCCTAGTTCTACCTCACACATTTTCCACATTATCTACTACTATGCCAGTCTCCCTGGCGGTTGCCACACCAAAAAGACATCTTGTCATGTTCAATGAAAATGTCATTGGAACATATGCACCAAAATAGTTGAGCACGATCTTGCGATTCCTCTCTCTCTCTCTCTCTCTCTCTCTCTCTGAAAACGAGTGAAGAATTTGTAATGTGTACGCCACTGAGGTGAGCCTCCTGTACAAGCGTAGAACACTACAATAGAAAGGGTCCAAGAAGCTAGCATCCAAACACTTTTTTTCCTGTGGAAACCAGACCTTGAGCCCGGAAACTTTGTGCCTGACCTCTGAAGATGTTGCCAACTTCCTTTTATATCCTACCTGCCAAATCTCTCTGGCCACAGTAACCTCACCTACGCTGCTAGCTAATCATGTGATCATGCATGTCAAACAGCGACGAAAGAACAAACGAACCCATGTCAATGGCAGGAAGGAGAAGAAAACACACGCGCTGTGACAAGAACCCTTTAAACCTACGGCGACAAATCTCTGCGCTGAAAAAGGGAAAAAGAAACATAAATTTTGCTGCATTGCAAGTGCTGTTGAGTCTTCTGAATTCTGGTCGCTCTGTTGCAGAGCAGAAGCAAAGAAAAGAAGCAGAGGTACATGCACATGGAGTAACATTGCATCCATCCATGCATGCAGGACGAGAATTGTTTGAAACGAAAGGTGAAAGCGAAAAAAAGTTTCTATACCATTCCAAGATTCATCGAAGCAAAAAAAAGAAGCTCTCTTTTACTGTTTTACACACAGGCTGCAGCTCTGTTACTACGTACTACTGGCAACCTGCCCTGCCGCTCCAGAAAACAAAACGAGAGAAAAAGAGGAGGTGGTGAATAGAAGAAAAGCCTAACGATTGATCGTTCTAGTAATTAACGAGGCGTTAAGTACGGGTGGATTAACGGTAACTAACTGGTTAGTCAATGCGCGGTCGGTAGCCATGGCTAGACCTTGTAGATGACGAGGAAGCAGGGAAGCACAGCGCGGCTGTCGAGGACGATGAGCTCGCCGTTGCCCATGTCGACGGAGTCGTAGTCGGAGGCGTGGCACGCCTGGTCGTGCGCGGGCCGGACGCGGCCAGCGATGACGCGGCACACCAGCATCGCCCGGCGGCCGGGGCCGGGGCCGGCACTGGCGTGCGCGGCGCCGCTACCGGCGAACGTGCGCACGGCGGAGCCGGCCGAGCCGAGGCGGCAGGTGGCGACGCCCGCGCCGAACACGCCGCCGGCGCTCGCACCCGCGGCCGCGCGGCACTGGAAGCGCATCATCTCGTTGCCGTCGGCGCCGCACCGCGCCGCCGCGCCGTGCGCACGGGCGGCCGCCCGGGCCTCCTCGAACCGCGCCAACGCCCGCGCCGCGCTGTGCACCCGGAACAGCGCCTCCACGGCCGGATCCGGCGCCCCCGCGGGGCCCCACCCAGACGAGAAGATGAGCTCCACCACCCGCCGCGACGAGTGGCCCTCCGGCAGCTCCGCCATCGTCAGGAACGCCGAGCTCGCCGGCGCCGCCGGCAACGGCGACGGCATGAACGCGGCCGCCATCTGCTTCTGCTTCTTCTTGGGCCTGGGCCTCGGCTCGTGCTGCCGCTCCTGCGCGGCCCTCCGCCTCTCCCGGTGCGGCTCCAGCTTCTTGGCGCGCCGCACGAACGCCACCGAGTCCCTCACGTCCGCCGCCGCAGCGCACGATACAGGGAGCAGCAGCGGCAGCTGGGTCTTCTTGGTCGGAGACGGCGCCACGACGGCGTCGGCCACGCCGTATGACCTGCAGCTGAGCGAGCGCACCCACGCCGTCGCCATTGTGCCGGCGACGGCAACTTAGGCAAGTGGCTTAAGAACAGAGCAGAGCAAGAGAACCGCGCGCACTCAAGGGAATGGGCGTTCACGCCGGCGCAGAGCAGAGCAATACGGCGGCGGCAGCTCAGCTGCTGTGCTTGGGTTCGGTGGGTGGTGGACGGGTGGTGCGGCCGCCGCTGGCTTGGCTCCGGGCGTTATTATGGGGGCGGATTTATTTGGCCTTGGCCTGTGCTGTGGGGCACCGAGTCACTCCTCTTCCATCAATCCACCATACTCGCAGTGGTCGGTCATGTACGACATGTGAGCCTTGCCATGTGGGCCCACACGTCAGTGAGTAGGGCGAGTCTGGGGTGGGAGATGATTGGCAAGTACTGTGGATCTTGGAGTTAGGATGGACTTTTTTTTGGGCCAGATCGTGACCCGATCCAAGCATAGCATAGCATAGCACAGCACATGCACAGCACATCGTGGATCAGGCTAGCACGGCACGGCACGGCTTGTTGTATCGTGCTCAGAGCGGCTCGATATGAAAGTGGAATGGCGGGTCAAGTGGCACAACGGTGGGAGCGGTTGGTCCACGATAGCCACTAACACTAGGTGCACGCCGACTGCGCCATCAACCGATGTCGCTGCTCGTCTTCTCACCAGCACCCACGCCATCGAGGAAGACGAGTTGGGATAGAGTAAACCTATAGGGTGACTGGCCGGAGTTGTGGGATGCCTCAGCACCACCACCAACTCATGGCCGAGCGACGGTAAAACGGTGGCGTGCTTAGGTACAGCTAGGTTTAGCCACATGGCCCACACCCAAGCAAGCCAGTGTGGGAGCCGAGCGGTGAGGAAGAGTGAGGTCTTGGGAGACCAGTGGAGGTCCCCCAAGACCGAGATGATCGACGGTGGCTACATCGAGTGGTACCATTGTCGGGTGCGCGCGGTGGCGCGGCGCCATGGAAGGGCGTCGGGTTGAAGTAGATTAGGGTTTGGGGAGAGCGAGGACCCAAGGGAGAGGTCTCCTTGGCCGACGAATCAACAGCCGCGGTGGCGCTTGAGATGGCGATGCCAAGGGTGGTGGCACAACAGCTTAGGGCCATGAGAACCGAGGAGTCAGATTAGGTGGCGCCGGATCAAGTGGATTTATAAGAGGTAAACATCAGTGGGGGCCAGGGTAGATGGAGCCGGTGAACCCATGATGTGGCGGCATGGAGAGCAAGAACGAGAGAGCAGAGGGGAAGTGACGATGTTGATGAGTGAGGGAGAGAGACAGGAGTACTAGTGGAGTGGAGGCCTAAAGGGACAGTAGCAGCTAGCATCAGGGGCAAAGGCACTAACCCCGCGAGCATAGGTGGTTGCTTGGGCTCATCGGTGACGAGCCACGGAGGATGCGGAGCATCATGGCGTTGAGTTCCCAGGCACTCTTGTCGTCTTGTGGGCAACGCCGACGCAAAGCCTGGGTGGTTCCTTTCTGGGCCATTACATGGGTCATGGCCTCATGGGCCCTACAGGACTGGTGGTGGCCGATGGCCTATATGGCATCATGGCATTTCCTTAGTGCCCTTGAACTCGATCAGCCGATCCCCAATTCCTATGGCCATTCAGCGATCACCCCTCTAGAAATCCCTAATTCTTTTAGCCATCAACCCTACCTACCCCTTCCGAATTGCCCTCGGCGGCTCACTAGTGAAGTCCCCCTCTGATCTCACTCTCAAGCTGGCGCAGGTGGCACGTGGGGCGACCAGCAAAGCCACAGGCGCAAAGGCTACAGTCAAGCGGGCGGGGTACCAGGTGGAGGGGAGGGGAGGTGGCAAGGGCCAAGGGGAGGGGAGGCGTCAATGCTCCATCAGTAGCCGACAGCCAGCACAGCAGGGCCGACCGGGCGAGGGTATGTGAATCCGTTTGTATTGAGTGTTTAGTATGTTAGGGAAAATAAGTAGGTTCATTTAGTTTGAGGATAAAATTACATGATGTAGATTAGTACCTGCTCAGAAGGTCCTACTTTTTTTGATACAATGCTCCTTATCTATTAAGAATAGATTCAATAGACAAATTTTATTCACATAGTTCAATGACCCCAAAATGAAAACTAACGAGGGGCACTGATATATTACTACTTATACAAGGGCTAACCAGTATGCTTAGAATCACAAAGCTTGCAGCAAGATAAGGGACCTTCAAGAACCACAAAATATGGATCCGTCCTAATAGTGCCAATGTATTTTATTATTTTGGCAACAAGATTGCTGATGATTGGCTCAATAACATGATTGTGTGCTACATCGGGTGGAAGCTATTTTGAAGCACTTTCTGATGTTACCATTACCCGACAGTTTCAAACCATGAAGACTCAAAATGAATTTGCTTCGTAGGCATGATTAGCACATTTATGTTATGTTGTGTTCCATCCTCTTCAATATGAATACATTACAATGTTATACGATATACTAATCTACATATCTATATTTTGTAGAATCTCTTCTGGATGTGTGATTGAACTTTTATTGGCGAGTCATCGAAGGTTTCATAATGTCGTACTGATGTACTTATTATCGTATCTTCCTTTTCTTTTCATCTATGGACATTCAAATGCGTGTTGGATTTTATAACT
This sequence comes from Dendrocalamus latiflorus, assembly GCA_017311315.1. Taxonomy (NCBI): domain Eukaryota; kingdom Viridiplantae; phylum Streptophyta; class Magnoliopsida; order Poales; family Poaceae; genus Dendrocalamus; species Dendrocalamus latiflorus. The sequence goes on from CM029675.1 coordinate 24,143,175, forward strand.
ATTGCAGGCATCAATTTTGCTTGTGTCATGTGTACATGAATTTGTTCGTGTTTATTGGCTATACTTGGGCTCGTGGCTCGCCTAGACTCCCAAACTTTTCTGGCTTTGCCACTAGTCAGCATCAGCACTCAGCGCACAGGGGTGCCAACCAGGCAACGGTTGCCTATGCCACCTAGCAGCTAGTATGGTACCGATGATAAGACGAAGCGGAGACCAAAGAAGCTATGGATGGGGAGGGTAAAGGGCAAAGGTCAGGAACCAATGACAAGACATAGCAGAGGAAGAAGGCAGAATGATGGTGGAGGTTGGGAGACAATAGGTAGATGCAACGTTCTTCTCCTTCATGGCTATAAAACCTACCTCCTCTGCTCATTTCCTCACAATCGAAGCACCAAGCTTCTCCTCTATCTACTTTACTCAGTAGTCTCAATAGTTAGTATAATAGAAAGCTTGGTGGTGGTATGCTACTAAGGAGTCACAGCATGTAGGCGGTGGCAAGAATGGCCAAGCTCGGTAGCGGTATGCTATCGAGGAGTCACAACACAAAGGCAGCAATGGGGCGCCTTACTGGAAGCTCCCGCCGCTGCTCCCCTAGTACTCCTCCAGCTTTGACTCCCATTGAAGCTCGACAACTATCACCATGCATGGGAGACTACATCATGAAGGATTGTCATATGGATGATATGAAGGGTTACAAGGAGTATTAAGGCAGTCCGAAGCCAATGGGGATACCGGACTTCTCTCCCCTATGCACAGATGACAACATTGGTGGGTCCAAGTCCGACACTAGCACCGCTACACGAAGGACGCTGTGCTAGAAGCACATGACCTGGAGCCATGAAATCCGAGATGGCCAATTGGTAGAGATCACAACTTATAATTATTACAAAGCTCAGTTAACTACTCATACAGGTGGAGAGAAGGGCACTTGATCCAGTACTATAAAGCATGCTTGAGCAAGATGGGGGCGCACAGGCGAGGGGGGAGTATAGACACAGCTGAACTTTGAGGCCAATGGCTCTGTGAGTACTTGGATATACAACCTTCTTTTCTGCCTATGAGGAAATTGCTAAATATATTATTTCTAAATATCAACGATTACGATGGGCGAACGTCACATGTTCAAAATAATGATTCAATGCAACTTTTGCTCACAGTACTAACATGTCAGTAGGAGAACTATTACATCTGATATTTTACAGATCTATCGTAGGGAGCTAGCAGAACTAAAATAAATGCTCCTACAAGTTTAGTTCGTTTTTTTTTGCTGTAACCTCATATATTTGGATATCATCGCACCAGAGAAGTGTTTACCTTAATGTTGCAGCCTATTATTTAGATGATGATTACAAACTAAACAATAGAGCCATATCATTTAATTTAATTAAAAAATCACACACATATACTAGATGTATACTAGTGTATACTAGATGCACTTAATGATTTTAAGATAGATAATAAGATTGTTTCTACAGCTCTTGATAACGTATCGGCAAATATGATGGCTATGAATATTCTCATCCTAAGGCTGCAAATATATAGGTGGATATGTTATCCACTAGATATACATATGTTATATCTTGAACCTCATTGTAGAAGAAGGTATGCAAGCGATTGGTGAATATTTGAACAATATCTGAGATGTCTTTCATTATCTCACAAGTTCAGCATAAATGGTAGCCAGGCTCATGAAGTACTGAACAACTAATAGAAAGGACCTAAGAAAATTTGGTCTTAACAGAAGGTAAGGTGAAACTTGACATACATCATGCTAAAGAAGGTACAATGGTATGAATATATTATATCTATCTTTGTTAATGCTAACTCTTATTGGTAGTTACTAATTCAGATTGGCAAATTACTAATTATTTTTTTAGAGTTTTCAAGACCTTTTTTATAAAACGACAAAGGTTATATCTAGTGTTTATTACCATACCTATTGCTTAGTTATAGATTTTATTTGGCTAATTGCAGACAAGTTTACTAAATCTAGGGAAGATTGCCTTTTAGGCTATGCTGTTGCAGCAATGGAGGAAAATTTTATTAAATAACTTGGATTTATCTCACAACTATATTGCTTTGCTATTATTTTCGATCATATAAAAAAGTTAGCAGATTTGCAGATTGGTATGGAGGGGATAGGTAAATGTCTCAGTCCTAGTATGCAGATAAGCTTGGTAGCAGCGCTTGATCAGAGGCCTCACAACAGGCACAACAAGGCAATACAAGCTTCATAGCCTACTTGTGGAAGAAGCTAAAGGATAAGTCTAGTTTTCTATTCTCGCAGGCTCAGGTGGCCCCCAAGTGAAATTCTATCTTAGAGCTGAACCATTACCTTGAGCTTGATTTTGCAAACACTGATCATGATCTTGCTGTGGACGTAGGATAGACTTGCTCGAGTGATGGAAGAACAATAAGCGGATATTTCCTATGCTATGCCATTGCACACGAGATGTTCTACTGATTCCAGTGTCCATCGTCTCTTTAGAAGTGATGTTCAACATGGTAAAGATAAATAATTGAAGAAAGAAGATCATCCCTCATGCCCAGAATGGTGGAGGCAATCACATACGTCAAGGACTGGGAATTGGTTAAAGAGTGATAACAGCATCAACTGGAGTATCCCAAATCATGCAGGCATATGATGACCTAGAACGCATGAACGATCGCAACATTGGAGAGTAGTTAGTATGTATGTATATTATTATTATAATCTTTTTTTACCCAAGGAACCCTACTATGAGACGTAAGGTTCTAACTAGACAGTAACATCGTATGTATAACATATCAAGAAAATTTTCACCTTTTCCCCAAATATTTACATGTTCATATTTTTATACAATTACTTAAATTTCAAAGTTTTTCATATCCCCCTTTTCTCATAATTTTTTATCACCTTTTCTCCCCTCCCTCTTTTTTTCTCCTCTCCTTTTCTTTCCCCTCTTCTCTCTCCTCTCCTTTTTATTTTCTTGTGTCGTTGCCTTGGGCCTCATTGTCAACAGTGAGCCATTTCTTCTTCTCGTGCTCACTCCATGCTCGTCGTCCACTGCCTTGCCCGCTAGCCCTCACCCTCTCTCGGTCTCTCTCTACTCTCCAGATTGGTGCTTCTACTCCTCTCCCACCACCATGGCACCACTACCCGTTGTTCATCACCTTGCCACCCTCATTTGCCGCCCATCCACTGCCCCGCTACTGCCACTCAGTCTTCCCTCTCCACCTCTCTGCCTGTCAGTCCTCACTCTCTCTTGGTCTCTCTCCACTCTCTAGATTTGTGTTTCCGCTCCTCCCCCTCCACCACACCGCTGCCACCTGCCGGTCCTCACCTTGCTAGCCTTATCTGTTGGCTGTCCATTGCCCTGATGCCATCGCTCAGCCTCCCCCTCTACCGCTCCTCATCCTCATCCTCTGCGCCACTGCTGGTCATCCTCCTCCACCACCGCTACTTTCCCTACCACGCCCCTCTTCTTCCCTGTACCTTCCCCTCCTCCCCTAGTGTTGGCCACCCCTCCCCCTCTCCCTTTTGTCGCACTATGTCAGAGTTCAGGCCATCTGGATCCAACTCTAATATAGTCATGTCCCCACTCGCATTGGAGCAGCTACAACTCTTCATCCTCATCGTCCAATGTTCATTTGATTTTGAGCTCAAGACCGAGCAGCGAGAGAGTATGCTCTATGGCCCGAATGCCCACCAGGGGAGCTCTAGTTGGCTAGCACGGGTTCTGCACCAACACATGCTACCGTTCTTGCCTTCATGGTAGGTGGGAATGGCGTTGGTGCCTTGAGCACGACGGTGGGACATGGCGGAGGTGATTGAGCGAGGAGCCACAGCGGGCGTGGCTGTGGCTGAGCGAGGCTCAACGACAGCGACACTAGAGACATAAGGTAGAAGTAGAGCATGAAGGTGATGAAGATGGTGGCCGTTGCCATCGCTGCTGCCGCCTTCGTCGACGTCCTCGTCACCGCCATCGACCCATCATCACCTCCAAGTCAATAGGGTTAGGCCTGGGCCAGTACGGCATGGTAGCAGCCCGTAGTGCCTTGGGCTATGCCTAAGCCTCACCAGAAGTGAGTCGTGCCAGCACCGCATGACACGGTGGGGTGGTCGTGCCGGGCCAGCACAGCCCAACATGGCCCGAAACCCACCAGGCCATGCCATGCCGGCATAGCCCAACTCCCTGGTCTAAGTACTGGGAGTAGTAGTACTGCAACATTGTGTTGGTCTTTTGAGCTGTGATTTGATTTAGTTCTATCTTTTTGAATTTTGTTTTCATCTGAGTCTCATGATTCTGGGTGAATGGGAGTTTGGGCCCATTGAGTGGAAATCCTCAGATCAAGGGTGGGGGAATGATCATTTGGATTTGGATGCCTTGCTGCCTTCAGGAATTATCTTCACTTTTTTGCTGCTCATTACAGACTCTCTTTTTTAGTTTTCCTTTGCTTTTCTTTTCTTCCTTTTCTAGAGCTTGTGGCTGTGGCCGGTGGGTGCCTGCCTTCTTTTGATCTGATCACGGAGTCCAGTTCTTTCTTTCTTGCAGCTCTGTGGCACGCGCTGCTCTATTTGTGTTTCTGATTTCTGGGCATCTACAAAAGACGCTTCTCTTTTTCATTATTTCCGCCTCCCTCTTTTGACTTGCTACTTTGCTAGTGGGCAGTGCATACTCTCGTTAACTCTGTGTGTGTGTGTGAGAGAGAGAGAGAGAGAGAGAGAGAGAGAGAGAATGAGAGAAGGGAAGACGAGCACAAGCAACAGAACACTTTGAATTCAAAGGGTAGTAAATACTACTAACACCATTTACCGCGCGTCCAAAATTCATTCCACTTTTCAAATAAGTACAGCATTCCTTCCCATTTTCCTTCAGGTTGGTACAAATTCAGTTGGGTATCGCCATTTCGGCTTTTGGCGTCGTAGTAGCAACAGTTAGGCCATCCTTGACTAATTTTTAGTCACCTAAAATTTAGATCTAGTCCATCCAAACAGGTGAACTAATACCTGGACTAATTTTTAGTTCATCCCCAACTAGCTATTAGTTCATTAGTTGGCAAATGTGGACTAAAAGGTGGTACCAAACAGCAAAAGACGAAAATACCCCCGCTACCCTTTCTCCACTACTCCACATGCAACACACTAACAAATATAGGGGTATAAATGTCTTTGCCCATGAAAGTCACCACCTTTTAGTCCATGTATCCAAACAACACTTGACTAATTTTTAGTCACCTAAAGTTTAATCACCTAATTTTTAATCCACCAACTAGTGAACTAATAATTATTTCTAGGCGATCCAAACAGGCCCTTAGAGCATCTCCAAGAGATACTTTATATGGCTCTTAATATTTAAATTTTAGAGTTGAAGGGTAAAAAGTAGCTCCAACAGATTCCCAAATAGACTCCCAAAAATAGAACACACCCAAAAAATGGGCTCTCGCTCTCTACTTATAGAGGATGATCTAGGCTCCCAATACTGTTTTTCTGGTTTAGGGTATCTGTTGGAGGGAATGATTATTTTGGGACCTTATATCGTGATTAGGATCTGTAAAAAGAGATTTAGAGTGTGAATTTATTGGACATCTCTTGGAGATGCTCTTAGTACCGCCAGTCTACCGCATTGGACATGGCTCGCGAAATGTCCGCAATGCGGCACGCGAATGATTTGACGGTTAGCACGTGTCGGCGTTGACCGGCAAGATAATCCCCCAAAATTAGAGCCGATAAACCGTCGGTTCGCTTCTCGGAACATTCGCATTCACGTTACACATACCTACACACACGCCGTCGGTCCCGAGAGCAGAGACAAAATATCTAAATTGTTTAAGCGCGTATGAATTTTTGTAAACGCCATCTTGCTAAGAATAAAAAGGTTCGCATCCCTCTATCGAACTCGTTTGTTTACGGCGTTCTAGCGCGGATATTGCTTTGCTATGTCTAATGCTTTGTATAACTCTTAGAGACAACTGTAGATATAACTTCTTTAATATACGATGTCTACCAGTGATCCCAATTAATAAATTTACATATTCTCTCACCTTTCTCTTGCCCCTCATCTGTCCTCCCCAGAAGTGTAGGTAGACACTGTTGGACTCTAAGGGCAATTGGGTAATTTTCTAATTTAATAAAAAAGAAGAAAGAGAGGAGGTCTCACCTGTTGGTGAGACAATAGAGGAGATAAGGCCGAAGCTTTCACGGGTGTGCGTGAGTGGGGAGCTCGGTGACCGCTTCTTGCGGGTGGCCGGGTCACGCGAGGTTGGAGGTGGAGCCGGAGGCGCCACCGGCCCTAGCGCCTCGGCACCGGCCGTTGGTAGCAGCCCACCGATCACCCTTTTGCTTCCCCTATAAAAGGCGGCTCCTTCTCTTCCTCTTGGCACCGAATGAAGTGAGTCCTCTTCTTCCCCTCCGATCTCCTATCCATCTCGGTTGTGTCTTGATCTTCAGCTTGGAGGGCAGTTGGCCGAGTTCTTCCTCGTCGCCAGCGGTTGTGCAGCCTGAATCACCGTTCTTTGGGTTTTCTCATGCGATTTCTTGTGCCTTTTCTTTGGATCTAGTAGTGAGGGAATATTTAGGGATTTACCTCCAGAAGGTTGATTTGGCTGGGTTTTTGTGCTAAGTGTTTGGAGGAGAATCTGTGGCTTGATTCTTGGTGTTCACGGGTGCTCTTAGCCGGAGCTCTCGTCGGTCCTGTGTGGCGTCCACCCTGACCCTCGACTTTGGCTACCCGAGGTTTGAAGTGCGGCATTGTATCCCCGTCTACCTTCGTCTCCTTGCGCGGCATAGCGAGGAGCTTGGTTTTCTAGGACAACGCTACATGCGTGCCTTGCCTTGTGTGATTTCATCTCAGTGATTTTGAGTATCACCGGCCTTGTGAGTATACCATCCGCTCTTTGCAAATTCGTGGTCTATTTCATATATCTATGAGTTGTCACTGATTGAATGTTGCAAAGAGGTTCTGTCGGTTAAATTGCTCGGTGATGAAATGACATGTTAATGAAATTATGTATGAATGTGAGGGTAGATAGATCTTGAGCTTTCCGCTAGCTTTGCTATTTTGTATGCTCTGATAGTTGAAATTATTGTACATTACTTGATGCTCATTGCGATGTCTTAGTTCAGTGGTTAAGGTTTGGTTAATCTAGCTGATATCCGAGCTCTGTTGTCCTGTTATAATCAATATTGTTCATGTTATTTGAATGTTAGATTGATTATAGCAGTCATTTATATTGTTCAGCAACATATATTTATGATCTGTTAGCCTCCTTTAATAGCAAAGCTTAATTTAAAGCTCAAGATCTAATCTATAACTGTCATATATAATCAAGATTAATTTTTTTCATGGCTGTGAGGGCCAAGATCAAATCTTGTGCAACTAGTCTGCTGAGAGCAATATATAACATTCCAATTTTTAGTATTGTGCTGATATTAGACATTCACATGATATATATGTTGAGCATACTTGTGTGACTTAAAAAGTTCATATATATACATGTTGGTTAAGTCATTTATATGCATTTGGTATAATGCTTATGTCTTTATTTATGCTAGAATTAATTCTAAATTTGTGCTAAAACCGAATTACTTACAACAGACACAAACCTCCTCAATATATGTTTTAACTATATCTTCTTTGTTGATTTGTGTACTCAAACAACGCCTTATATAAGACACTGTTTTCCTCTCTCTTTTTTTTTTAACTTTTTACCATATCATTTTCTATCCTACTTATAGCTAATTATGAGCTGTAGACATTATACAATTGGAATACTGTACCAGATCGACCAGCATGCAGGCAGGCAGCTGCGGCATCTCATTCTTCGTCAACTACTTCGCCAACTGCAAAGCCGTGATTAATTTAATCACACTCATAATCCTGATAAGAATTCGTTTACATGGTTGACAAATGGATTCCGGTTGCACGCTGAATGAATGTGTAACTTGATAATCTTGGCTAGCTTCCCTTGCACTGGAAGAGAGAAGAGCCTGGAATCTCTGAACTGACGGCAGCTTAATGCATCGCCATGCACGCAACGCGCAGTCAACGTACACACCACGTTTTCAGACTAGCTAACCGATCATCCGCTTAAAAAAAGAGAGAGATGTTTTTGTTGCGTGCGTGACCTTGCTTACGCTCCTAAAAAACGTGTTAGCTTAAGCTGACTCTGATGCGTGATGCGTGAAACCAGCAGAGAGAAGCTTGATTAACAAACTAATTAATTACTCGACTTTATTTGATTTCGCACTTTATTTGATTTCGCTGACTTTGAGATGCTTTCCAGTATGGAGTAGCCATGCCATTATTCCAGGACGAGCGGCAGAACAGACATCGCAATCTACCCTAGCTGACTCTGCCAGTACCGAGAAAATAAAGCTTATGAGGATATGATAACGTCCAATGAGCTGCGGCGAGAGCTCATTCCCAAATCCATCTCCATCTCCTTCCATTCCCCAAAGATCCCAACAAACCATTGCATTTCAACATCGAAAAAATGGCACACGGTATTGCAAGCTCTCGATCGAGATATCGTTGCTGCCGATGCTTCCTGCCATTAACGCCAAGTTTAATGTGTACTGAAGCTCTGAAAGCGGCCTTCCAACTTTCGGCGCACCTAACTTGCACGAGTTCAATCTCTGATTTCAGACTTATGCAAAAATATAATTAAAACAGATTGATTATTAATGCTCCGTTTATTTTGGTTTGAGTTTCTAACTTCTGGCTTATTTTTTACTATTCCTAAATTTTATCTTTTTCTGACTTTTTGATTTTTTGAGCTTTTTTGCTAGTTCTTTTTTCCGTATTCGTTTACATCGTTCGTGATTGGCTAACTTATTTTTTCTATTTTTATTTTTTTAAATTTAGTTATATCAAATAAACCATCATCAGATATAATTTAATTTTAATTAATTATAGCATAATTTTAATTATAACTTATTTTTTTAGCTGAAATGAGTCGGCTGTAAAGATCAGCTCTTGTCTCTGCAAAGGAAGCCTTCTAGGAGAGGGTAGTAATTGACGGATGTGCAAGTCGGATCAATGTTATCTGTTATGGCCACCTAATCTGCAGTTTCCAAGCAGAGCAAGTGTTTGCTGGGAGGAGAAATGTATGTATCAAGTGTTACATCAACATCGATCAGGAATTCAGGATGCTGCAGCTGCACCAAACAAACCAACTTACAGACTGATGCCAGCCATTACTCTACGCTCATACAGTCATACTAGTGTCTTTGCTTTTGCGTGGCACCCAAGATATTTTGTACTAGCTAGCTGTAGTAGCCTATAGAATTTTTTGTACAGATAATCCATTTTTATTCGAAATTACGGAAATATATCCGCGGGAAATTTTTTTATAAAAATAGGCTCAAGTCGCCTAATGAAAAGGCGACTGGAGCCTATCGCCCAACCAGAAGCCGATTCTGTTCCTGTCGCTCAACCATTGGGCGACTGCATCCAGTCGCCCTCCCATTGGGCGACTTTAATGCAGTCGCCCAATAGTTGAGCTATAGGTATCAAACACTTGCTCCAAGCGCTACCTACGCTACCTACGCCTAGCGCTCCAAGCGGCCGCCACCACTGCCTCATCAACCGCCATTGCTGCCTCCAACCGCCGTCGCCATGCTTTCCGCCCGACTGCGCTTGGCCATGCAGCCGTCCCTTGGCGCCGGCTCCTGGCCACGTCGTCGCCCGGTGCCCGCCTCCGCCTGATCGTGCCTTCGGCCAGCCGCACGTCGCCGCCAACCACGCGCCCCGCCTGGCCGCACGCCACCACTAGCCATGCCATTCGGGCACCACCCCACCCGCACCACTTGCGTCGTCCGACGCCGCCGCTGGCTTGCCGCCCCCACATGGCTGCTGTCCCACGAAGAGACAGAGACCTAAGGATGGAGGGTTGGAGGGAGGTGGCGGCTGGTTTGGGGAAAGGGTTGTCCTTTTTCCTTTAATGAGCTCTTAAGCTCAGTTAGATCCAAGATTAATTAAGGTTTTATCAAGTTTTAAGCTATCGTGACCGCTTCAATTTTTAGGCGCTACATTGCAAAAGGCCAACAAGAAAGGCACCAACTTTTACATTTTTGGCAGAAGGGAGTCAGGGGAGCAGACGCTAGAGGGCAGCAGATGGGATGGGAATATTCAAAGAGAAAAAGAAGTGAGATGATAAAAAAAAAGAACAGAGAGAGATTGAGAGATGGCAACAAAAGCAGAGCCACAAAACAAAAGAGACGAGGACGAAAGTCTCTAAAGCAACAGCGTTCGGGAGTAGAGTTCTACTTCTACAGAGTACGTGTAAAGATGGGCTTTAAATTGCGTGCCACTGCCTCTTGGCCTAGTGGTCGCCATTGGAGAGTACTACTACTAGTAGTAGCATGGGACATGTATGGAGATGGCTTTGGATTCCGAGGACGACGGAGCGTGGGCCGGCGGCGTCCATTTGGGAGGGGGACAGGGGAGTTCTCCCCGCCGGCACGCGTATAAACTCGGTGTCTCCCTCGGAATTCGTGCTAACTTTTTGGGAGTGTTTTTGTTGGCCCAGCTCTGCTAAAGATGGTTATACCTTGCCTGCATTGGGCAAGGGGCAGCAAGATGCTTGCACGTTCTTGGTACTACAATCCACTGCTACAGTGCTACCAGTACCAGTTTGTATCAATCAGACAAGATTTCTGACCACCACTATTGTTTTGAGGAGAAGATAAAGATCTATGTTGATTTCGGATAAGCAGTAAGTATTGCTTATACGTACTGCATCCAAAAATTTCTGACTTGTCAATTGGAACCCTGAATCTCCATGAACAATTGCGTTCGAGAATCAATCCCCTGTAAGTAAATTCAGGGTGCTCATTTCCTTCCTACCTCATGCCTCGGTGGTGCTTAATTTGACTCATGCTTTTAGTTTTTAGGCTTATTTGGTATTGTTTGAGACTTATTTTTACTGTAACTGTTGTAAACTTTTTCGATGCAATTAAATTTAAAAAGCTTAAAAATAGAAAAATCATATTCTCTCGTCTCGGACAATACAGATAAATATTAAAAAAAAGAAAAAGCAAAAAACCTAAAAAAATTAAAAAAAACTACAAGGACAAAATTAAGATGCTAGGAAAACATAGACCTAAATGAGCAGATCGAAAGAAAGAAAATGTCATATCAGCGGCAAAATTTGTTCTACGGCAGCACGCACGCATGCCTTCTAACAGCAGAATAAATTTCGTACCGGTCTCACCTCTTTTTAACGGGCGAGCTGCCATGTTTGTCATGGATCTATCAGCAAAGCAGCAATTTCCTTTTGCCTGCCGCTTGTACAGATCCCGTCAGAGTTTGCAGCACGGGGTAACATGCGGCTAGCGGCAACACGCGCTGTTCATCACCAGATCGAGTACGCAGTACTACATGGAGATTGGACGAAGCTATTTCCAAGAACAGCTTCACTAACCTGAAAAATACACTTGTATTCAGACAAATGGCAGAAGTCGGAATAGTTTAACGTTCGTGTCATGACGAGAATACTACATATACGGCCATCTCACACCTAGCTCTAATAGTACGTTCTCTGCGGCATAATTATTGAGTTCGTTAGTAGTGAATCACAGAATCTTTCTTTAGCCTTGTACAGCTTACGCGGTATGAAGTGAAGCTTTCAGAGAGATGCTGCCGTGCTGTCCACTCGTAGGCTTGTAGCTGCAAGCCGCACATTGAGAGGCCCAGGGCGGTTTTCATTACCGTCCAACGCAATCATCATGAGGGATTCGACGGTGCTGGACTTGAGTTGCTCGGCAAGGAAGGAAACTGCTACAGATCATGTAAGCATCAGCAGCGCAGAGTTGTTCGCCAACACTTGCACATGCCATTCAGGCTCTCTCTCTGCTTCAGTTTTTTCCCCTCTTTTTTTGAGATCCATCAACGATGACTACCTAGTACTGCCAATGTTGGGCTGGCGCCTTATCTGTGAGGCCCATCTCGCTTGTGAAGGCCCAAGGACAAAGTGCAAATTGAAGGATCCTTGTCCTTGAGTTGTAGTACTGTACTACATTGACAAACCACGGCCAGACGGTCTGTTTTTATTGGTTGCTATTTTTGACTTTTGTTGAGAGAAATTAGAAGTTAATATAAACATCTAATTTTTTAAAATGGCTTTATCATTTCTCTCGCTTTAGAGATAAGATAGAGATTACGAATACATCACACACCTCTCATCTCACGCTTACAACTATCTCTCACTTTTCTCACCGCTGTCACTCCCCTTCTAAAAGCACTATTTTACAGTTACTACTATTTATTTTTGGATAAAAGATATTAAGTAATAACCAATATCAACAGAGATACGGCTAGACATCGCCGAGCTGGCTATGGCACCAGTACTGCTCCTGAATTTCTTGGAAACGTACGTGCCGATCGACCGAGAGATCGCCGGCCCTAAACAGAAACGTAAGTACGACGAATCAAGTCACTACTTGTCATGTATCAGCTAGCGCCAATCACACATCATTCACAGGGTGAAAAGCTGCAAAAAAGAAAGAAAAAAAACGCATGCATGCTCCGATTGACCAGAACGATCCATCGAGGGTCCTCTGGATTGATTGGCTACCTAGCCTCCGCGCATGACCAGTTTGGTCATATGCTACTAAGGTCCCGTTTGGCACAGCTTAACTTCACTAGTGAAGCTGTTTTTTTGTTTCAGCTTCACGAGCAGCTTCACCGATGAAGCTAAATCTGTTTTGGAAAACTGTTTGGCAAAACAGCTTCACCAACAGCTTCATGCATGGCTGAGAGAGGGCAATTGTCCAAGATGCCCATGTCTACCTGACTTGTTCTAACATTTGGAGTTGTATGTTTGTATATGGTCATATGAATTAAAAAATAATATATTTGAATGAGTATGAATTAAAACATTAAAATAATAAAAAATTAAAATAATTAGGAAGCAATATTAGTGCCTTGTTTATGTTTCGTGAACAGGAGAGGTGAACGGGATGGACTAGTGGCAAATGCGTGTAATTTTGGTGAACCAGAGGGGCAGTGGGTTACTAGGACTGCGGGCCTGAGGGAGAGAGCTGTGAAAAGCTACTTTTTTCAGCTTCACCTCTCCCCATTCCTTTCTGAGAGCAGAAAAAAGGAGCTTCACCCATGAAGCTATTTGCAAAAAAGGTGTTTAGCAAAAAATAGCTCACAACAACTCATAAAGTTATTGGTGAAGCTGTGCCAAACATGACCTTCATACTTTCGAATTAAGAGCAAAGGAGCCGTAGTTAGCTAGGCTAAGATCGGAGCGACGCGATCGACAAAGCAACAAGTACGGCGCTCACATGGCCTGGGGTGTGATGAGCGTACGTGCTGAAGAGATGCATCATGCATGCATGCATGCATCCCGCCTCTTCGCTTGCTAGATCTGCTGATCCATCAGCCGTCGTTAAGCTCGCCGCAAACGATGATTAATTGACGATCTAGCGCATTTTCTTTGGACGGTCGTGGCGTGCAGCTTGCTACTGCCCATGCACGCGTGCGTACCAGACTGTGGGCTCGCTAGCTATCTGAAATACCCGCACACTTAATTAACTTTAACGGATGGGAGAGAGCTAAGCGAAATCTATATAAATAAAAATAACTGGTGATATTTATGACACCTCCTTCTTCGTTTGATATAAGAAAATTCCACAATAATCTTAAAAAAAAGAAAAAAATACTAGAAATTCTCACATTAATCAAAAGAAAAAGAGAAATATTTCCGTCACTTATTTTAATAGTGTCAGATTACAACAGTGTAAACTAATCATATATAGATATTATAGTTATATAATAAATATAATTGTATTTTAATTATAGGAAATAAAATTGTACATATATCAAGACAACTATATCTAGCTAGTGTCTAACCGTATAAATAACAAGACGATAAAGTTCCTATAGACGACGATTAATTGACGATCGAGCACGTTTTTATTGGACGGTCGTGGCGTGCAGCTTGCTACTGCTCATGCACGCATGCATATCAGACTCTGGGCTCGCTACGTTTGACCCGACTTTCTGGTGGTGCCCGGGTGCATATGCATGCGCATGTACGTGTTGGTTTTTTACTCGTTAGTTCCCGTGTGGTTGCGACGTCGTAGATCAAGCAGCTTGGAGCTAGCCAGCCTGCTTGCTTGAAAGTTGCACGTGTTTGTGGCGCGAATGCAACGTGCATGCGTGTCGGTGCATATATATACATTTAGGTCCCGATCAATTCGGCTTGAGGTTCTGGCTTATTTTGCACTATTCATAAATTTCATCTTTTTCTAAACTTTTGATTTTTTGTTGAGCTTTTTTGCCGGTTCTTTTTTTCCGTATTCGTTTGTATTATACGTAATGGGCTAACATATTTTTTATATTTTTAAATTTTTTTAATTTAATTATGTTAAATAAGTCTCTGTCAGTTACAGTGCGTTTTTCAGCCAGCTACAGTGTTTTCAGCCATAAGCCACGAGCTTTTCAGCCGAACCGACCACCACCTTAGATGCATCGATCATGCTCTTGGGCGAGCTAGCTGTTCTCGTCGTAGTCATGGTGTCTGTTTGTTGAAGGAGTATGGTCTTTTGTTTATACCAGTCATGCATGGACCACTTACCTGGTACTAAGGCGTCGTACTGGACTACTGGTAGCAACAGTGCTCGATCCGTACGTACTCCCCTTGTACACATCTAGAATTCTCTATGTCGTTAAGCCACATAAAATTCCAAGGTTTCGAAAAAGAATGGAGGCCATGCCAATGGGCGAGAGTGGCTGCCCAGCATACCCCACTTCACTTCACGGCCATTTTTTTAAAGCTTATGACTTATAAGCCTTTTTAAATAAAAAAAATAAATAAGATGATTTTTTTACTGTTTTTAAAACAGCTTATCGAAATAACATTTTAAAAATAGCTTATCAATATTCGATTCCTTCACACAAACAAAGGCTAAAAACACCACACCGTACACGCTGCCGCACCGCACCGGTCGAAGTTAATCACACCCACCAAACTCGACCTGCACCAGAACAAGGCGTCCACAAGGCCGCTGACATGCGGGACCCACAGCCAACTGCACCATCCCACTTCCCCTTTTTGTAGCACGAACCAACAGAACAGGACATACTAGCGAGGAGAGCAAGGAACGCGTGCTTAAAGCCATGTACAAGGGGTTTATATCAGTTGTCTATAGCCTTTGCCAACTAAGATTTTTACTGATGTGGACGAAAGAGAGTAAAAAGAGAAATCGATTGTTTACTAACTAGTAGCCGGCTATTGCACAAGAAACGATAAAAAACAATAAAAGAGCATGCTATTGTAAAAAAATCAATGAAAAAGTATTAAAATAACTGTACAATCTATAAAGATAAATAAAAGATAATCAATTAGATACACTGTCTATAGGTAGATAGCATAGACAAAGTACATGCCCTAAAGATGCCATCCGTTTGAGCCAGTTGAGTCCACGAGGCGAGCGAGCGAATCCTGCGAGGCGAAGGCGAAGGAGGCGTTAGGCACAAGGCTGCGCGCATAAAAGCCCAACTCGTCGTCCCTGCTCGTGACCAGACACCCGAGCCGAATCCACCGCGTGGAGGTGGAGGCGGAGCGAGCGGAATAAACAAATCCAAATGGAGGCGCCAGCGTGAGAGGGAGGGAGGTGTCGAGAGGAGGGGGGGCGGCGATGCGGGCGAGGGAGATGCACCCGCTCTGCTGCCTCGCCGTCGACTGCCCCCGGGGCAGCCTCGCCGCCGGCGAAAGCTCCCCGCCTCCGCGGCCGCTGCGGGCGGATGATGCTTCAGGGGCGGGGGAAGCGCCGCCGGCGGTGGCGGGGGTGCTGTACAAGTGGACCAACATCGGCAAGGGCTGGCGCCCGCGCTGGTTCGCGATCCGCGGCGGCGTGCTCGCCTACTCGAAGATCCGCCGCCGGGTCGCAGCGGAGCCGCCGCCTGAGGCCGCCGGAGCCGGCGTGAGGCTGATCGGGGGTGTGGCCCGCGGCGGCGGCGGGGAGCGGCCCATAGGACTCGTCCATCTCAAGGTGACGCGATCGCGCTCATCCCCGTCTCGTCTCGTTTTTTACCTCCATTTCTCGTCTGCTACGCATTTACCTCCATTTCTCGTCTGCTACGCAATGATCTCATCTCATCGCTTAGCTTCGGCGCAACTGCTAGTATCCCGATTCGTCCCCAAATTAAGTTCGAAACAGCGAGCAAATCGCTCGTTAACTGCAAGGCATTTCATCATCCGGCGAACACTAGTATTTCTCCAGCAGTTTAGTTTATAATTTTTGATCAATTAGAGACGATTTTTTGGATGAATTAGAGACGAGTTGGTGTGTCGCTGCCGCAACTGCTCGGTTTCCGCGTCGCATCGGATCGGAACAGTCCAACACATGTAGCACAATCGCTACTCCACCCCAGCTGTAAAGCGAAGTCGCGCTCCTAACCCGGGCTCGTGTCGCCCCGTGCCCTCCAATCCCGGCCGTACATCATCACGATCTGCGGCAGGGATCACTTGCAACTGGAGACGCGCATGGGTACAATGGCTATCAATCACTTGTCGGATAAAGAGATGCCTTGCTTGGATTGGAGCTTGGCCTTTTAACAGTCTTTGCATCGACATGCTACAGCGGCGCCTTGTCGCCGCGTGCTCAGGGGGAGGGGAGGAGGGACCGGCCGGCCGGCGAGATGCTTGCGCTCGCGAACAGCTGGCTCCCAGCTGGATTTCGTTCAAACGGACCGTTCACTGATGATGGCCTGGAGCCTTCTCTGGTTGTGTCGTATTGCATGTCTGCGAGTTGTTGGGAATGTGAGGTGGTACGGAGCACTATGTCCGTAGCTATTTAAGGCACGGCTCATTTCGGCTTTTTTTTTTACTGTTTGGTATTGTAGTTGGTTTATTTTGCACGGTAGTTTGTGACTTTTTTAGCGTAATTAAATTTTAAAAAATTTTAAAATGAAAAAATAGGTTAACCCATCACAGACAATGCAAAGAAATACGAAAAAAGAAAAGGCAAAAAAGCCCAAAAAGTGGAAAAAAAGACGAAATTAAGAAACTAAAATGCAGAAACCAAAAGCTAAAAGCTGAAACCCAAATGAGCATATTGTAAAGGAGCAAAGGAGCGGGCCGGGAGCTTTTAAGCCCGTAGGACTGGCAATGGCAACACGTGGGGGACTCTTTCACTCCGGAGCTAAAGAGTTAAGATAATCATATTTAACAGCCTAAATCAAATCCAAACTACAACCTAAAACAACAAAGTATCACAAAATCGGTCTGATTGGTGGACGGTGTGACTGACTACAAGTCGATGGTCTGGGAAGCAACTCCTCTGGGGTCAGACCCCACTGAAGGCAAATGAGGCCATCGCGCGGATGGCCGACACGTACTCCTCTTCCCCCGCACGAATCTCTCCACGCGATGGCGTCTTCTCCCGTCTCCTATTCTCCCGTGCCGTCTCCTGTGCTGTCTCCGCGCGAGCGCGTTTCTTTCTCCGCGCGAAGACCAAGGCCGCGGCGGCGGCGGGAAAGATCAAGAAGAAGCTCGCTTCTGATGGCAAGAACCAGACCAAGATTGTGAAAGCCAAGAAATCGGAGTCGACCGCCACGTCGAAGGCCACCAAGAAGATAGCCACCAAGGCAGGTGGGGATGCGGCCAGTGCCAAGGCCAAACTCCCAAAGCTGGACAAGGCGGCCGTCGGGAAGACTAAACTCCGGAAGCTGGATAAGGCGGCCGCCGGGAAGACTAAGGGTACCGATTCCGCCAAGCCCGCCAAGGTTCCGAAGACGAGCGCGGCCAAGGCGGTGAAGCCGGCGAAGGCGGCGAAATCTGAGGCTGCCGCTGGCAAGGCCAAGAAGCCGTCCAATTCGACCGTGGATGCTGGTGCCAAGCCGACCAAATCGAGCAACAAGGCGCAGGTGGTCGCCCCCGACCAGAAGGCGAGTGCCAAGATGAATGCGACCGTGAGCGAGGGTGCGGCGGGGCTGGAGGAGGACGTGGCGTTCGCGGAAGGGACGGAGGACCTCGTCTCTGAGTTCTGGGGACTGCTGGCGCGGCTGCAGGAGACACTTATGCTGGACCTGGCGCGGCTATCATACACGTCCAAGGCGTACCTGTCCGCGGCCAACGCGGGGATCGCCGACGGCGTGCGGCCGATCCTGGCCGACCGGTGGGCGGCGGCGGTGGCGCTGCTGCTGCTGTCGCTATTCATGCTCACAGCGCTGGTCCGGCGCATGGGCCCGTACCTACCGTCTTTCTCCGCGCGGTTTTTGGGGGGAAAAGCTGAAGCGTCGCTTCGCGCGGAGAAAGAAACGCGCTCGCGCGGAGAAGACGGCACGGGAGAAGACGCCATCGCGCGGAGAGATTCGTGCGGGGGAAGAGGAGTACGTGTCGGCCATCCGCGCGATGGCCTCATTTGCCTTCAGTGGGGTCTGACCCCAGAGGAGTTGCTTCCGATGGTCTGACTGCTTCCCTGTTCCCAAAACAGAAAATCAGGCTAAGTCAACACCATTTTTGGTGCAAATTTTAAAATCCATGATCAAATAAAGTCAAACTTTGTACACACATCTTGCTAAGGGTCTTAGGAACCTATTCCATCTAAGGATAGCATGTATCTTGACCAAAGTTTCAATCTTTCTCCAAAACATGCAAGGTTACACTAAAACTAAGCAAATCTAAAAACTTGAGAACTAGCTTATTCGTAAGTTAAGAATAGCCAAGATAACTCTAGATGAGTTACCACATATCACAACAAGCAAAACCACCTAAGGAATCGAAACCAAAACTCTCAGATCAAGATTCCTCAAGAAGAGATCCAAATTAAACAAGAACCGGACAACTTTGAGATGTTGCAAACCATAGTGTGTAGATAGATGTGGTTTGATCTACACGATTCATCTCCATCACTTACACATCCTTGGTATGCAGCAAGATTAAGAAGAGGAGAGAAGGGGCAAAGTACCAATAAGAACAAGAGCAAATTAACCAAAACAAGAAGACTTCATGGGAGAAGAACAAACTTGATTATATTACAACTTGAGGATGAATGTTTCACAACCACTTCATAAGGAGGATAAGAAAGTACACCACAACACTCACTCATCTCTATCAAACCCTAACCATAACTCAAGAATGAAATAGTTGGAATGATTAGCATGCAAGCCTCTATCCTCAACCCACTAAATAGATGGAACGACCAGCCTACATCTAACCCTAATAGATACTATCCACTAAGTGAAAACCCGTTAACTCCACACAACACGGGTTTTTCACTTACACGTAACTCATGTATGCTTTTCAAAGTATATGAACCCGAACCTGCTAAGCCTTTCGCCTTTGATCCAATTGATCTTCTTAGCATCTTCTTGACCTAAACCGCTTTATCAAGTATCACAGTTTTGATCCAATGAAGTTTTTGGTATTTGGCTAACTACCAAAATATCCTCGCCTTAACTCGGTCTTCTCCTTTCTTTGCAAGCAATCATTATGCTTGCCATCTATATGTGCACCAATGGTTTGCCATATATCAGCAAATCTCTTCACTCTGGTTTTACTAGACCATACTTCACTTGGACCGACCAAGCCACTTGGTACAATCCATTGCTCGAACGTTCTCTTCAACATTCTTTGCCTTCTTTGTGCCACACTTAAGCTCAATTATCTCACCCAGCATTCTTCACCGTTTTAGACCTCGGCTCCTCCATGACCATAGTCCTGATTCTTGCCGTTGACTATAGTTGACCTCAAGTTTCTTTGCATATCCAAAAATCAAGAAATCGTTTCTGGGCACAAATTCTTCACAACTTGACCCACGTTAGCTCAAATATGCTTCATGCAACATGAATACACTAACTTGTAACCAATTGACCCAAACCTCGATCAAATTCCCAAATTTCAAAGCATACTGTTGAAAGTCAGAGGACAGCCGGTCTGACCACTGCGCATAGCCAGTCTCACCATTGCGTATGGCCGGTTTGACCACTAGGAGCTAAACCACAACTAAAAATCCAAATGTTTCACAAGTTTGAATTTCAACTCCACAGACATTTGCAATAGTTCGTCATAATAATTCTAGACCTTCTCACGTGGTCCCTCAAAGCCTTGCCTTTTTCCTCCCCTGAATGATTTCTTGGTCTTGCCTGCTGCTTCAGTCAGCAGGATTTATGTGTGCTTGTCTTTTAGGTGACCAGGTTCTTAGCTAGATGAAGCAGTGTGAAATGACATGGCATTGCAGTGCTTGGAGGTTTCAGAGTTTATTTTGGGATATGGCTTCTAAAAAAAATGATCTTTTAACTATTGGGTGCTCAATTATGGGATTTTATAGTGTAGGAGACTGACAAGATGTCTAGTCCTACAACTGAAATATTCGCTATTGTCATGTGTAATCAGTTTGTAAATCTGTAAATAGCATAATGCATCACAATAGCAAAATTCGCTATTGGCATGCATTTAACACACAGCCTTGTATTTTGGTATAAGTTGCCAATCTGGTTGCTGATTTTGTATTTCTTTTGAACTGTTTTTAGATCTCATCATTTAGTGAGAGTAAATCAGATGACAAACGGTTCTATATTATTACTCCGACCAAGACACTTCAGCTGAGGACTGGCTGTGTGAAGGACCGTGTGGCTTGGATTGAAGCACTTGTTTCCGCAAGAAGTGAATATTCTCTTAATGGGGGTTTACCGTGTGACCAGAATGATGGATCATTTTCCACAGAAAAGCTTAGGAATCGCTTGCATTCTGAAGGCATTGGTGAGGCAATTATTAAAGACTGTGAGCAGATTGTTCATTCAGAATTTTCACAGTATCACACACAGATGAAGCAACGCTGTGAAGACTATTTAAGCTTTATTGGCAGTCTTCCACGGAAACTTGAGGTAATGCTTTCTTGGAACCTAATAGGTAAAATAACCAACCCATGGATTTCCCATTCATATACGATTGCTTGAGGGTTATTCTGACCAACTTTTATGGGACGAATAAATGGCATAAAAATTGCGGTTCCACTTTAAAACTGTATTTCCAAGGGATTTTCTCAGTTGTGCCAAAAGACTATTGGATGTTTCTGTTTCATACGATTAGCTTCCTTGTATTCCCCAGGTGACAATCAGTATAAGATTTTGGCCAACTTTATTTTGACCAATACTAGTTATGCATGAGAAGTTAAACCATAGTAATTATAAGCCAAAATATATCATGAATCGCTACTAAAAAGGTTGTTTGGAGTCTGGTCTGAAAGTAAATAATAAATTGGTGGTATGCTATCTTGTGGCCTGAAATCATCCGCTGATATACTGTATTCTTGTAGGTAGTTAATTCAGGAGATGCAACTATTACTGAGAAATCACAGTCTCAGTTGTTCAAGCCTGACTGTTCCAGCTCTGGAAAATGTAGTGGTACTTGGTTTTCTTTTTAGTTATCCTGTTTTCTTATGACAGTTATGAGTTATAACTAGCCTGACTGTTAATTGCACATTTTCTCACACAACTGATGCTAGACACTTTTTCATGGCTGCTGTTTCTGGACACATTTTCCTTGATAGCTTCATTTGATCATGATAAAAAAAATACAAGTATAGTTATTAGTTTTCTATCATGCCAACTTGAAAATAAATGCCAAGTACTATTGAGTATCCATCAAGCGTCAATATTTCAAGAGCCTCATTGAAATTCAAGCATACTTGAATTGTTGCTCCTTTTTGTTTTCCCCCTTCGATTAATCTGAATATCCAATGCTGGAAATATCATGAAATAGACTATACATTATTACAGCTTTATTTGATGCATTTTCACTGCACACACTTTCTTCTGTCTTTTGGTTTATTTTATGTTTTTGTTTCATACTTTCATGTAAGGTCTGAAATATTCCTATTTTTTCTATTTTTGATTTGTCATCAGAATACAGCAATACCGAATCTTCTGATGATGCTGGCAAACAAGAGATAGGTGAATTGTCAGATGAAGACGAGTTTCATTTCTATGATACAAGGCAAAGTTTCAGCGAAAGCACTGCTAGTCCTGACTTGAAAATGAGATGCTTAAATTATGGAAATGAAGCTTACAAATTTGGTGAATCACTAGCTGTTGACAAGGCCAATGAATATTTATTGCCATCTTCAAAACGGCGCTCAAAGTTGCCTGAACCAGTAGAAAAGGAGAAGAGCGTTAGCCTTTGGTCAATGATAAAAGATAATGTTGGCAAGGATCTTACAAGAGTCTGCCTTCCTGTTTACTTTAATGAGCCTTTGTCTTCTCTTCAAAAGTGCTTTGAAGAGTTGGAGTATTCCTATTTATTGGATCGTGCATATGAATGTGGTTTAAGGGTATGCCTATTTCTACACCTTCCAGCCTTATGATCCAAACACCTAAACAAACAAATTAAACATGGGAACATTACCTTGCATGTAAACGGATTGCTAGACACTGTATAAAGCTGTACGTAGCACAAATTGAGGAGCATGCACTTTGGGGTCCACAAAAAAAGCACTTTAAATTGTAGTATCTATATTAGGTTGCAGCTAATGAAGTTATTCCTCCATTTAGTTAGCAGTAATATCTTCAATGCTGACTAGTGTTGTTTCATATGTATTTATCTCTGACTTGAGTTGATAATGATATCTTAATTTTGCATATCCATTTAGGGGAACGGTCTGATGAGAATTCTATATGTTGCTGCATTTGCGGTCTCTGGATATGCTTCCACAGATAGTCGTCCCTGCAAACCTTTCAATCCATTGTTAGGGGAAACCTATGAAGCTGATTACCCTGAAAAGGGAGTCCGTTTCTTATCTGAAAAGGTCAGTTTGGTATCCAACAAATCTGAATTCAGGTTATAGTTGATTGTCATTTGATCTAGTGCACGGTAATGAGATGAAGTTTTTTTGTAAAGAGATAGCAGTTAGGTGGTAAGAAGTAGGAATGTTGTTTGATTGAAAGCATAGAAGTCACATACATGGATGAGGGATCTGATACAAGGCCTATTTACAATTTCGTTACATATGACACAACAATCTTGGAATTAATATGTTAGTTTATTCTTGCCATCAGGTTAGTCATCATCCTATGGTCATGGCATGTCATTGTGAAGGAAAAGGTTGGAAATTTTGGGGAGACAGCAATCTAAAGAGCAAATTCTGGGGACAGTCCATTCAACTGGATCCTAGCGGCATGTTAACTCTAGAGTTTGATGATGGAGAAACTTTCCAATGGAGCAAGGTATGAATTCTTGATCAGAGGCAAATGCTCGTTACGATATACCTTTTGGTGATTAGCACCTGGCCCTGCTTATGCATCCCAAAATAATTTCAATGTCTCTAGATGTCATGGTTTCTTTTCTTTCTGGAAAACAACTAACTCTCTGCACATACTATATTCTGAGATCTGAAGAAGTATTGAATATGGTTTTTCAATGAATGCCTACATTCAAGTATTGAATATGGTTTTTCAATGAATGCCTACATTCTTTCTTTTTGCTTGTCAGGTTACGACAACCATTAATAATCTTATTGTTGGTCGAGTCTATTGCCATCACCATGGCATGATGAACATAAGTGGAAATAGACAATATTCATGCAAGCTGATGTTTAAAGAGCAATCTTTCCTCGAACGTAATCCTCGCCAGGTTTGACAGAATGATTTTCCATCAAAATTCTCTTTTCTTTCCTCTGCCTATATAGATCTTACTAATATATATAGTCTATGCAAGGTTCAAGGATTTGTTACGGATGCTGATGGGACCAAGGTTGCATCCTTGATGGGAAAGTGGGACGAGAGCATGTATTGCACTGTTAGTGATGATGCTTCTAAAGTGAACTCCCATGGTTCACGTCAGAGCGCCGGTGCCACTTTGTTGTGGGAGAAAAATGAGCCTTCAGCCAATCCCACTCGATATAACATGTCATCGTTTGCAATTACTTTAAATGAGATGACACCAGGGCTCAAGGTAAATACAAGATATAGCTCATTATTGTTACTTTTTTTTTTAGTTTTGAACCTAAAGAATGATTTTATGACTTGTTAAGGAGAAGCTTCCACCAACAGATTCAAGACTCAGACCTGACCAGCGACATCTAGAGAATGGGGAGTACGAGAAGGCCAATGCTGAGAAACTGCGCCTGGAGACAAGGCAACGAATGGTAGTACCCTCGTTCTTTGGATTGTCCTGCATTTTTCACGAAAACTACATTATTGCACTACACTGAATTGTTTGGTGTTTTATCCGAGCTATGATATCTCCCATCCATTTGGAGTGATTTACACTGAAGGACTACCTGTCTGGCGCTTACCTGCTCTAACTGCAGTGGTTCTCTTCTTCCTCTGCAGGCAAGGAAGATGCAGGAGAGTGGTTGGAAACCAAGATGGTTCCAAAGGGACACAGAGGATGGAACATTCCGCTATGTCGGAGGCTACTGGCAGGCAAGGGAGCAGAGGAAATGGGTTGGCTGCAATGACATATTTGGCAATTTCTCCGACAATCCAAAGCTGAAGGCCCCGACTCTCTGCACTAGCGCGAGTATATAGGGAATTTTATCTTAGTAGGCGTTGACATCGCATTACTTATTTAAGGTACATAACTGATCGGTTCTCTCATTTCTATAGTGCAAAAGAAGAGCTAACATGCTCTCCTTTGTCATATACAAACGCTGGGACATTATTTAAGTGTACCCGAAACTTTTATGGATACTGGGATACTTACGCGTAAACTTGCTAACATTATTGTTAAAATTGTCAATAATATTTGGTGCACAGTTGTTCATTCATGGTCTTATCGCTCATGGATGATGGATGCATGTTCATCTATCTTGGGTGAATGGTGACCCTGCTGCCAAGCTTGCCCTATGGTAGTACTCTAGTAGGGTCCCATAACATGGAGAGAATCTAGTTGCTCCTTGTATAATGTCTAGAAATGTCTCAACTCCCAACATATGTTTGGTGCATCATGAACAAAAACAACATTTCATTGAACAAAATGTGCCTTAAACTGGCAGGAACTTCCTCCTGCGTCGCACTCTATTAGTATAGGATGTGCAAAGTATTCCACACTTTTAAGATCCTTTGGTAGAAAGGCCTCCTACCAAGAGGAATGACATGTACCGATCGTCACTACTAGGCATACACATTAGCTCCACGTACGTAATTACGACGGGATTACACCTTGCCAAAATACATCATGCGTACCCCACCGAATACACGCAAAAAAGAAGTCAAAACACGCGCCAAGAAGAAGAAAAAACCGGACGTTATACAGGACGCATGCATGTCTAGCATGCATCAGTGACAGTGGCCCCCGACGACCCGTGGGCAGGCACTCAGGCAGGAGGCACCGGCTGGCCAAATTAAAGCATGCAACCTTTCAAAGTGCTAGGCTAATGAACTTTCCTGCTTGCTTCTACAAGATAACAAGATAAGCATCTGTTGGGAGACTAGCTAAGAGCTCTGGATCGGTCGGTCTTTGAATGCAAATGCGCATCTGATCTACCAGGGAGAGGCGTTACCACGCCCAGTGCCCATCTGCTGCATAATGCAGCTATAATTACTACCTCCGTTTATTTTATATATCGACATGGTTTTGAATACATAGCTTTAATCATTATTTTCTAATTATATATTAATAAAAGATATTAAAAGTATAATGGCATGGAAGTACTTTTTATGACTGATATTATTTTCATGTGACAAATCTAAATACTTATATATATATATATATATTAACCGTTAAAATTTTAAAAAATTAACTACACATTTTGAAACAACGTATAAAGGAACGGAGGAAGTAATAATTAAAGTCGGCAAAAGTAAGCCCCGTACTCTACGCACGTGTTCTGTGTCAATGTGGTGATAGACTGATGGTGGTGGGGGTTGGTTACGTGGGGAGGATGTTTTCTTTCTTTTGTGGCGCACCATTGACCGCTGGTAGTTGTTGCATGTGTTTCTGGCAGTTCAGTTCGGCTAACAGAGGTAGACTGCAGAGGTTGCCTTTCGTGTACGTAGATTCTTGGTTCTGGAGCTAGTACGTCAAAAATGCAGAAGAAATGAACCAGCTTGTCTAGTTACTTTTTGCCTCTGGTGCGCTGTGACTTGGGAGTAATCTGCCTGATAGCTACGTGGATACTTGAACTTAGTTCTATTCGTTTCGACTTAGTTTTTGAATTCTGATATATTTTTTACTATTTATAAATTTTATTTTTTTAAACTTTTAGTTTTTTAAGTTTTTTTGCCGGTTCTTTTTTCGTATTTGTTTGCATTATATGTGATGGGCTAATATATTTTTTTTCTATTTTTAATTCTTTTTAATTTTAATTATGCTGAATAAGCCACTATCGGCTACAGTGTAAAATAAGCCGGTTATAGTGCAAAATGATTTTCTTGATTATTGATTATAATAGGTTTCTGATATCCTAGAAAAGATGCATACCAAATTTCAATTGATTTGGAGGTTTGTTTTAAGAGTTCGCTCAATATGTTTTTTTGCCCAATTTTGGTGCAACAAAACTTCAAAAACCAAAAGATCCTAGTTCTTCTAAGTTATTTCAAGATATTTGATTGGGATAGATTCTTAAGGTCATGATCTAGCTTTAGTTCAAATTTCAATTCTTTTGGATGTACGGTTTTATTACAGATTTGTTTCAAGTCTATGCAAGGTTCAAGGATTTGTTACGGATGCTGATGGGACCAAAGTTGCATACTTGATGGGAAAGTGGGACGAGAGCATGTATTGCAGTGTTACTGATGATGCTTCTAAAGTGAATTCCCATGGTTCACGTTAGAGCACTGGTGCCACGTTGTTATGGGAGAAAAATGAGCCTTCATCCAACCCACTTGATATAACATGTCATCGTTTGCAATTACTTTAAATGAGCCGACAGCAGGGCTCAAGGTAAATATACAAGATATAGCTCATTATTGTTACCTTTTTTAGTTTTGAACATAAAGAATGATTTTATGACTTGTTAAGGAGAAGCTTCCACTAGCAAATTCAAGACTCAAACCTGACCAATGACATCTAGAGAATGGGGAATACGAGATGGCCAATGCTGAGAAACTGCGCCTGGAGACAAGGCAACGAATGGTAGTACCCCCGTTCTTTGGATTGTCCAGCATTTTTCATGAAAACTGCATTATTACACTACACTGAATTGTTTGGTGTTTAATCCAAGCTATGATATCCCCCATCCACTTGATGGAGTGATTTACACTGAAGGACTACTTGTCTGGTGCTTGCCTGCTCTAACTGCAGTGGCTCTCTTCTTCCTCTGTAGGCAAGTAAGATGCAAGAGAGTGGTTGAAAACCAAGATGGTTGCAAAGGGACATAGAGAAACTATTGGGGTGGTTCAAAAGACAACCTTGAATTCGAAAACCATCTAAATGGGAACTCTAAAGTACTAATACTGGTCAAGTTCCCTACTCGCATGAGCTGACCTTGGTTTTGGGCTGATGTGGTTGCCATGTGTCTCCTTGCTGGCAAAGATGTGCACGTTGGCTCATGACCGGGTAGAACACCACGCGTTATAAGTCCCCAAATGTGCATGAGGGATGGAGCCCTAATGCAAGGTGGCAGGAAATGGGTCATGGGTTCCCTCTAGAACCCTAGAGTAGGGCGGGCGCCATTGGTGATGGAGAGGAGCGGGAGAGAATCTCACGAGAAATTGAGATGGCAAGCACTAAGAGCTTGTGGTCATCCTGCTCGATCGACGCTCCTCCATCCTGGGGGCCCAATTATTCATCATCCTGCTGACCAATACCATATCACGAGAGGCCCCTAGAGTATACACTGATGACATGGTGCCACTGTGGGGAGAAGGCAATGAGATGGATCTCCTGGAGTGACACCAAACCTAGAAAGATGTACCTAACCTATCAGAGTGCTTAGGTTAGTTCATCGAATAGTTGATTTACCTTTTCCCTCCCAAAATCCACGCTTGATGGTTTTATTTTACTTGCGAATGTAAGGAGGTGGTTGTGCATTCTGGATGTGGCATGATTTGGAGACCGATTCTTTCCTGAAGCAAGTGTTGGTAGATTTGTGCGACATGGTTGGGACACTGAGGCAATGGAAAAGAGAGATGGCAAATTCACTGGCTGAAGCTAAAGCACAGATTAGGGAATTGAGAGTAGAGGTAGCTTCAGTGGGAGCTAGTTTAATACAGAAGGAGGCAACAATTGATAAAGTTAGTGGTAGGATCGTTGAGTTGGGGAAGCCGAGGTTTGTGTTGATCTATCTTATGGAAGTGATGGTTTGCCTTTTTGTTGTTGTGACCCCGAGGTCTTAAATGTGATGTATATTTGTATGGATTCATTGTGTTATTGTTACCATGACTTTGAGGTCTTGAATGTGATGTATATTTCTCATGAGTTTGTGTTCGTGTTGTTGTGACCGTGAGGTATTTGATGATGGTTTGTGTTCTTCTTGTGTGACCATGAGGAATAAATGGATGTGTGTTGTGTGTATTTGTTGATGAATGCCTTGAATGCTCATATGTGTTATCTGATTAATGAATGCAAATGTTCATCATATATGTGTGATCAATGACTTAACATGATCCTAGAAGCATATTTGCATTCCATACTTGTCCATCATCTGTTTGGAACTATAGTTATTGAAGCCATAAGTCTGGCAGCACATCCAAAACTTATGCCATAAGTCTGGTACGACATACATAACTGAAGCCATAAGTTTGGCACAAGATACACACTAGGAATGAAAATATAACACTCTTTGGTGTGAAGATTACTTTCCCTTTGTTGGGGGATATCAAAAGCAAAGGTAGACGCCTCATCTTTGATGGCTTCTTCTTGGCTGGTTTCTAGACACTAACCTAAGCAGTTGTCATCCCAGAAGTGAGGTTGATGGTCATATTGGATTATTCTTGTGAAGCTAGAGCATGTGCTTGGATGTTTGCAATTGCTGATTCACCCTTATGGGTTGCAGCTAAAGCTGTGGCAGTAGTCTTGACAACGCCTACTCCACCATAAGTTTTTTGCTACTTTGAAAAGTTTGGCTCCCTTGTGCACCAGGCTGCCTCCTCTTAGATACAGTTTTGGAACTTTCTCCAGTTTTATCCAACCCTAGCCGCACAAAAGATAAACATGAAGTGAGCTTACATGAAGGAATAAAAGTATCTTAATTGAAACATAAAGTTGTATTGTTTTACCAGTGCATTAGGAGTATGACTTGCATTTCTTGTTGACCTTGAGATGGCTTGCTTGCTTGTGCTAGCACATTGTGTGCTTTCCTGTGCCCTAGGCAGCCTTCTCTTTGACACTCTTTTTGGAGCTTTCCCTAGTATTTTCCAACATAATCTGTGTACAACATGAACACTGAGATAGATTACATGATTTAAAGTACGTTAATTGATTGATGGAGTTGGATTTTTTTACCAGTGCATTAGGAGCATGAATAGCATTTCCTGTTGCTTCTAAGATGGCTTGCTTGCTGGTGCTAGCACAAGGTGTGTTTCCTGTGGGAGCCAAGCCCTTTATCCTCTCACAAGTTTTCTTATTATGGCCAGTACCTTTGCATTGTCTGCATCTAATGATTGCGCCTACCCTTGATAATTTTGTTGCTTAGGTTTTTCATATGGTTCTTTTCCCCCTTTTTAGGCCTCCTTAGCATCTTCACATGCTTTGTTGACAATGGTTTTGGCCTTTCAAATATAGGCCAAGTAGACATGCCCTCAATTGGCTGAAGGTAATGGTCATAAGCCTTCTTAAATTGCTCTATCGAGTAGCACATGGCAATGAACTCGTCTACACTTCTTCCACTATAGTATATGCATGAAAGTGCATGACAACAGGGCAACCCACTCCGCTGCCAGTACTTAGAAGAGCACGTTCTATTCTCCAGCTCACAACAAGTCCATTTTTATGGTGCTTGATTTCATAGCCATATTTTCCATTCCAGACTACATGGCATGATCTAGACTCAGTTATGTAGTTATAGACCTTCTTTAGGATGTTGGGAGCATACTTCACTATGCCACCTCTCATATTTGGTTCTGTTCTCTTGGATCCTTATCATAGCTCTCTTTCTAATTGCTTCTAGCATGCTTATGATTAGAAGATATGTAGCCTACACTATCCAATTATTAAAAGACTCACACATGTTATTGTCAACACTATCACAATTGGAGCCTAACCTTAACGAGAAATTTCGATATTTGACACTGAATACGTGCGCCTCTCAACTTTTAACCCCCAATTCGCACGTCTTTGGAAATTTAACCCTGTCACTGCGAATTCTTTTGATTCAAGGTATTCTCTTCATTTTCGCAGTGACAAGTGTCAAAATAGGAAAGGAGAGAAAATGAGAGAAAATGAGGAGAATCCCTTGAATCAAAAGAATTCGCAGTGACAGGGTTAAATTTCCAAAGGCGTGCGAATTGAGGGTTAAAAGTTGAGAGGCGCACGTATTCAGTGTCAAATATCGAAATTTCTCAACCTTAACAAAGGCTCTACTCCAATGATGTGCATAAGCCTTTATTATAGCTCGGGCACCTTCACGAGTCTTTTGAGCTAGCTTTGCTTTGTGATAGTTGAAGAGCATACGACATGGTGCATGGGCACATCTTCAAAAGTTCTTTTGCCAATCCTTGTCCTTGTAGGACTTCCTTCAGTTAGCATAGATGTGCCTGACACACATTTTGTGCTCAACTTTTGGGGCCCAATAAGCCACATCATTTATGATGCCCTGCATTGATCACAGAAGAATTAGATCATGACATGAAATACAATCAAGATGCATATAAGTCCAGGTGTTATTAACTTCTGTCGATCTAAGATTATTACTCAAGCATCACCATCTCCAATGCCAATGTCTTTAAATAACAATGAGCAAAACTAGTCCCATGAATCATTATTCTCTTTCTCAACAATAGCCAAAGCAAGTGGATATATCAGATTGTTAGCATCCCTTGCAATGGCACATAGCAATTCACCACTGATGGCTCCCTTGAAGAAGCCACCATCCAATCCTACAACTTTCTTGCAACCTACTAGGAAGTCTCTCTTGCATCCCTCTAAGCAAACATAAAATCTCTTGAATACTGGTCCTTGAAAATCCTGGTCTAGATTCACTACCACTATGCTCCTAGGGTTACTCCTCAATAATTCAAGTCGATAATCAAATACCCTGGAGTACTCACCCACCCTTTGTGGTATCAAGCATTTTCTGCATCACTATTGATTTGGCCCTCTTGCACTTGGATATGCTCACATCTACAAACATTTCCTCTTGTACTGTAGCCTTCAAGCACTCTATCCTCCATGCAGGGTTAGCTTTTATAATTTTTTCATACTTATATGTAATTCTTCTTGCAGTCACTAATTTGTTATCTCCTCTTGGTAGGCATGTGTGCACACCTATCATTGTGCTAATCTACCAACTGTTTGTCCTGCTGTTAATGGACAAGAGGATGACCCAAGGACAAGTGGCCCATGTGCACTTTGCTCTCACTCTATCCACCTCATCTTTGACAAAACTAACCACCATCTTTTCTACTAACCCATACTTGATTATAACTCTCTTAAACTATTTCTTGCCACTGAACCTCACACCTAAAGAGAAGGAAGGGATCCTAGTCTTGTGATCATACCTGGGGTATAAGAATTGTTTCCTAACTAGCTGACCATCATTATCTTCCTCAAAGGATTCTTCATAATCATTACTACCATGGTATGTAGCATCATCTTCTTCATCATCTATTGGAAGTTCAAATCCTACATAACACTATCCTGTAAGTGCTACATAGATGACATCAACTAGTTCTACAACTTGCTCTACCTTAACCTTCTTCTTGAACTCCTTGTATTTCTTTTCGATTGTTTTTGCTTTCTCATCTTACCTGATGACACATCATCACCTGGCATACACTATTGCAGAAAAGATTATTACAGACAGTTCAAAAACACTATCATAGACGATTTCATGAGCCGTCTGAATTTATGGGACAGTAATGACACGAGGTCATCACAGACGGCTTTTGAACCATCTATGATGCAGTCTATCATAGACGGTTATTAACTCGCAACTGTCTATGATAGTCCACTA
Organism: Dendrocalamus latiflorus; assembly: GCA_017311315.1. Classification (NCBI taxonomy): domain Eukaryota; kingdom Viridiplantae; phylum Streptophyta; class Magnoliopsida; order Poales; family Poaceae; genus Dendrocalamus; species Dendrocalamus latiflorus. The sequence continues at coordinate 24,175,168 of CM029675.1, forward strand.
TCACAAATGGTTATGAGTTAATAACTGTCTGTGGTACTCTTTTTTATTCCTAAATCTATTCACTAAAATTGTATGTGCTTGTATTAGTATTGACAGTTTTGGGGAACCATATGTGATGTGGTGTCTAGTATTAGGATTTTTGTAGTAGTGATATAATCAGAGTCTTCCTCTAAATCTAGAGCAACTACTTCTATTGGGTCCATCTATACAATAAGGGCCATGTCTAACTGTTTCTTATAAGTGTTGATAGAGCTTGACCCATAGACTTTTCTAAATGGGGCTATTTCCTTCTACCTTTGCTTGGGAGACAATGAGACATAGACATCCTTTGGGCTCACCACAGGAGAGGTTGGGACATGTACCACCACCTTGCTTACTTCACCCAATAACACCTCTTCCTCTTCATCATCGTCTTCTGTTTCACTCAGTGCTAGCATCTCCTCCTCAAAATCACTGCCTTTGTCCTCAACGTTCTCAATGCCATTATCTGACTCACTAGCCACTGCAGCGGCCTCCACATAGATGTCAACAACACCTCCATCGGTGGTACAGTCAGACATATATTGACAAACCTTGTCATCTACAAAAACCCTCAACCCATTCACCAGATCTTTTCCTGGAAATAGCCAATGGAGCAAGATCCCATCCACAGCTTCACAGTGCTCACCCAAATTTCCAACAATATCAGGTAAATAAATCTTGTTGTGCTCAACATATAACATTTCCTCTGAACCACTGAGGTAGTGCAACATCTTGCCATCTTGAAGAATTCCCCACCATAGTGAAATATTATAGCTAACTTGTCCAAAGGATCTATTACTCTAGTCTACCACAACCCTACATACAGGTGAATGAAAAAGAATAAGTCCTACTGCCAGGTAGAACTACTTTAAACAAGATCGAGATATATGATTTGCTTAAATTAAGCGCTCTACGACACCTAAAAAACATAATGCATAGCCTACCAACTTAAACAAACCGCTTAAACAAATTCATTCCATAGCTTTGCACTAGCTAAAAAACAATTCATGCTACCAGATCCATGAAAGATGAATATCGAATTCGAGTGCCTACCTCTTTCTGCGTCAATTCAGCCTCCTCCTTCAGCTCCCCATGCCTGTGTGGGTAGGAAGGAGCTCCTCAGTTGCCGTCCACCACAAGATGTCATCGTAGCGAGCTAAGGATTTGGCCATGAATGAGTCAATTTGGGGGCAGATGATGCAAGAATGGGGAACAAGAGAGAGGGCGTCCAGTTATACCACAAGACAATGTGCACATCTTTGTTAGCGAGGAGACACATGGCAGGCACGCTAGCCCAAAACCAGGGTTAGCTCACGTGAAGGGGTAACTTGACCAGTATCCGTGGTTTAGGGTTCCCATTTAGATGGTTTTCAAGTTCAAGGTTGTTTTTTGGACCACCCCGATAGTTTAGAGCTGTAAAGTGAACTTATTCCTTCCATTATGTCGGAGGCTACTGGAAGGCAAGGGAGCAGAGGAAATGGGTTGGCTGTAATGTCATATTTGGCAATTTCTCTGACAATCCAAAGCTAAAGGTCCCCACTCTTTGTACTAACGTGAGTATATAGGGAATTTTATCTAGTAGGTGTCGACATCACATTAATTATTTAAGGTACATAACTGATCGTTCTCTCATTTCTATCGTGCAAAAGAAGAGCTAACATGCTCTCCTTGTCAAGTGTACCCGAAACCTTTATGGACACTAGGATACTTACGTGTGGACTTGTTAACATTGTTGTTAAAATTGTCAATAATATACATCTCTTCCTTTGTATCCCATGAGGCATATCTCTCTATATTTGGTGCACAATTGATCATTCAAGCTCTTATGCTCATGGATGATGGATGAATGCTCATTCATCTTTAGTGAATGGTGACCCTGCTGCCAAGCTTGCCCTATGGTAGTACTCTAGTAGAGTCCCATAGCATGAAGATAATCTAGTTGCTCCTTGTATAATCATGTCGATGTCTCAATAAAAGCCATAAACCTCCCAGTGTATTTTTGGGAGAGTGTAACACTAGTTTTAACTCACTATGTTTGAAGCTCAAATTATTCATATTCAGGACTTAATTTATTTATATCTATGAAATTTTTGTAGGACCGGTATGGCAATATAGGGTGAATAGTACCTTCAAATTTTCTCTTAAGTATTCATCAATTCTTCGTGCCAATAGCTATAAGAAACTATGAAGATCAATAACCAAAATTCCAAAAATCGTTGTGTTACAGTAATTTGAGCCCATGAATAGTGAAAATCGACACTATTTTAAATTAAAAATCCATGAAACTTTAGATCCGTAGATCTAAAAGACTTAAAACTTGAATTAAGACTAGATCATGACCCCAAGAACCTATCCTAACTAAAAATCTTGAAAGAACTTAGGAGAATTTGAATCTTTTGGTTCGTGAAGCTCTGTTGCACCAAAACCGGATGAAGGTTTTTCAGCCACTCCACCTGGAAGATAAGAGAGCACACCATAACACTCACATTTCTCTAAACCTAACCCTAAAATACTTGGCTTCAAGAGTAAAGTTAGGATGGTTAGATGATTAACTAGCAAGTCTCTATCTCAACCCATAAATAGATATACAACCAGTACCTATTTAATCCTAATGGATACGATCCACTTAGCATGTATGGGAGAAATCCATTAACCCTACACAACATGGGTTTTACTCACACACTACATATATGCACACTTTTCAAAGCATATAAGCTCGAATCCAATAAGTATTTAGCCTTTGATTCAACTTGATCTTTTTAGCTTCTTCTTGACCTAAACTATTTTTCCAAGCATCGCTCAAGCACTACGGTTTTCATCCAAGGTAGTTTCTGATATTTTAGTCAACTTACCAAAATATCATTTATTGACCCGTTTTTATGTTCCATTGCAAACAATCGTTATGCTTACCACGTGTAGATTCACCACTAGCTTACCACACGCCAGTAAGTCTCTCCTGTTCTAGTTCCACCAGACCATGTATCACTTAGTCTGACCAAGCCACATTGTGCAACCCATCGCTCGAACTTCCCATTCAATATTTCTTGCCTTCCTTGTGCTATGCTTGAGCTCAATCATCTCACTCAGCATTCTTGGTCGTTCTGGGTCTCGGCTCCTCCACGTGCATAGTCCTGATCCTCACCGTTGGCTATAGTTGGCTCCAAGTTACCCTGCATATCTAAAGGCCAAAAAATTATTTTCGGACATAAGTTTTTCATAACTTGACCTATGTTAGCTGTAACATGCATCATGCAATACATATGCACTGAATTAGGTTAACCCAAATCAATCCATGACTCTATTTCCCAAAATCACAAAATTTGGCCAATGCAGAATTGCAAATTTACAAAATCCAAATTTCCACTTCTCCAAAATATCAATGGTTAATCACAACAAAAACATGGACATTATTACATGGTCATTCACTTTTTCCTAATCATTTTTTCAATTTCCTGATTAATTCCGATGGGGTGCATGGACATTACTTTATATTCTTGAAAGAAAATGTAATTTATAAAGAATCATGTTGATTTGATCGCTACCCACAACCCTAACCCCGCCGCTAGGCAAAGTGCTGCCAACCCGCCATCTGCTCCGGCGAGGCTAAGCGGCGCTTCGCCACTACACGCACCTCTCCACCTCTGGCACCAACCACAAAGGCAGAGATAGGGAGACAGATCTTTGTTTTCCAGTGTGTCTTTGTTTTCGCTTTGTCAAAGTTGAAGAAGACGTGTTGTTGCGCAATGCACTCTCTGAACACGTTGAGTGTCATTTCGTGGCCAGCAATGCATTAACTTTACAAAGCATTTTTGTTCACGAAAGGGTTTTCCATATGACATCTATGTCTCTTGTTCTTTGATTACCTTTTTTTTTTTGCCGTGCTTAACATCGACAACTCCACCATCGCTTTTCTCTTCCCAGGTGGTGCCTCACCTCCACTGGGCGCCTTAATAACCCTAAACATATATAGGTTCATCTAGAAATGTCTCAACTCCCAACATATGTTTGTTGCATCATGCACAGAAAGCATTTCATTGATCAAAATGTGCCTTAAACTGGCAGGACTTCCTTCTGCGTTGCACACTATTGAGTATAAGATGTACAAAGTATTCGACACTTTCTTGAGAAGATCCTCTGGTAGCAAAGCCTCCTACCAAGAGGAATGACATGTATCGATCGTCACTACTTGGCACTTATTACGCCGTATCTTTTCCTTCCATCCTTCTATCTTTCTTTACGTGCCCTCACGTACACACATTAGCTCCACGTACGTACGTACGACGGGATTACACCTTGCCAAAATACATCATGCATACCCCACCGAATACACGCAAAAACAAGTCAAAACACACGACAAGAAGAAGAAAAAACCGGAAGTTAATTATACAGGGACGCATGCATGGCGACCATGCATCAGTGGCCCCCGACGACCATGGCGTCCTCGTCGGCAAGCTCGATGCCCGCTTCGGCCAGGCGCTTCTCCTTGTACACGTACCCCCTGGCCGCGACCGTGAAGAAGCAGAGGTTGATGGCGCTGAGCACGGCGAGCAGCCAGTAGAAGTAGTCGAGCCTCCCCTGGTTGAGGTTGTCGGCGAGCCACCCGCCGCCGCGCGGGCCGTGCCCCGTGATCCTGTGCACGATGGTGACGAGCACCGTGCTGAAGAAGAAGCCGAGCGCGCAGGTGCTGAGGAACAGCCCCGTGCTCATGGTCTTCATGCCCTTGGGGCACTCGCGCAGGAAGAAGTCGAGCTGGCCCATGTACGTGAACGCCTCCCCGGCGCCGACCAGCACGAACTGCGGCATGAGCAGGAACACGGTGAGGGTCACGCCGTGCGAGGACGAGGTGAGGCGGTGGCGCTCGACGAGGGCAGCCGCGGCCATGCCGGCGATGGAGAGGAAAAGGCCGACGAAGACGCGCTGGAGCGGGGTGAGGCCGTGCGGGTTGCCCGTGACGCGGCGCGCGAGGGGCAGGACGAGGCGGTCGTAGAATGGGACGGTGAGGAGGATGGAGCCGATGAGGAATACGGTGAGGGAGCCGGCGGGGATGAGGAAGCCGGAGCCGCCGACGCCGCGGTCCAGGAGGGACGCCTGCGCCACGGAGAAGGTTGTCATCTGCGCGTGGATGGTCCAGAACATGATGGTGGTCGCCCAGATGGGCAGCATCCGCACCACCTGCTTCACCTCCTCCACGTCCGTCCGCGTGCACAGCGTCCACTTGCTCGCCGTGGCCGGCGACTCCGCCGCCGCGCGGTCGATGATGGCCGCGTGGTCAAGGAATCTGCATATACATGACACGTCATTAGCCACTGTACTATGTTATTGTTCTTTCCCCCTACAGAAATAAAATCCGGCACGAAGTATAAAGCAGTAGCAACAACAGTCAGAGGTTACGTTTACTAGCTAGGTAGAAAAGTGTTACTGAGTTGGTAATTTTTTTTCGCATTGTGTGCTGGTAGTACTATTATTAACCCAAAGTGTAGTGTACCGATCAATGTTTTGATCAACTCTTTGGAACGTAGCGTATACAAAGGAAAAACTTACAGGGACCGTTTCGCGAGAAAAAAGGACCTTTACGTAATTTCCGAAAACCCGGAGGGAATTGCCTCCCCCGGCCGTACGCGAAAACGGGCGACACGCGCCGGCCGGGGGGAGCGTGGGGGCCGACGTGGCCGCGCGCGGGGGCAGGAACCCCGCGGGTCATTGGGGGTTCTGGATGCAACTTTACGAACTTTCGCCAACACATTTAAGCAGAATATTCAGGGAAAGCAACGCTTCCAAAGACAAGTTACATCTTAATTAGTAGAAAAACTGAAACAACCTCTACGTGCTGCCGGCCTGACTACATATTGGATGATCCAAATTTAAAGCAACTTTTGCACATCATCGCTAAACTAATGTGGTGATTATTTGAGTTTTTTTTATTGCTTATGGTTGAAAAGTACTGTAGCAGGTTGAAAAAACATTGTAGCTGGTAGAGGCTTATTTAGCATAATTAAATTTAAAAAAATTAAAAAATATAAAAAATATGTTAGCCTATTACGTATAATATAAACAAATACGGGAAAAAAGAACCGGCAAAAAAGATCAACAAAAAACCAAAAGTTAAAAAAATGAAATTTATAAATAATAAAAAATAAATCGAAAACTAAAAGTTGAAGTCAAAACAATCACAGCCTTACTAACCACGTCTCTTTTACCACGTACTCATCATTTCTGAAACAAGACACACTCTGCATTATTAAAGTGTACTTTTAAGCTGGCGTGGACGATTCGGTATGCGACTCGTGAGGACGCAGGCGTTACCTCGCTCAGTGCTCAAACTCCTGCATAATGCAGTTATAACTACTACCTCCGTTTTTTTTTAATTGTCATTTTACATATCTATAGATACGATCATCAACACATAACTTAGATTATTGCCTTTTAAATTATATATTAGTAAAACTATTAAAATATAATAATATAGAAGTATTTTTTATGACTGATTTATTTTCACGAGACAAATCAAAATACCTCTATGTATATTAATATTAACATTTTAAAGTATTAACTATTTTAAAACGACGTCCCGAGAAGGAACGGAGGAAGTAATTAATAATTAAAGGCGGCAAAAAGTTGCGCTCGGCACTCTGCGCATGGGTTTTGTGTCAACGTGGTGATGGACCGACGGTGTGTGTGTGTGTGCAGGTGGGCAGCAGGATGTTTCCTTTCTTTTGTGGCGCACCATTGACCGCTTTTGGTTGGTGCAATGTGTTTCTGGCGACTTCAATTCGGCTCACAGGTAGGCTGCAGAGGTCGCCCTTCGTGTGCGTAGATTCTTGGTTCTGGATCTAGTTACGTCAAAAGTGCAGGAGAAATGAACACAAGCAGGCAAGCTTGTCTAGCTACGTGCTCCAGTTCTCTAGTTAGTCTCATCAAACAACCGATGACTAGTCATCACTTACTCCTAGTGGAGTCAGGAATTTAGATTGTATAGACCAGATAAGCTATACAGTATAATTATATTTAACGAGAAAGATAAAATAGCACTAATATAAATAAAAAGTAGCTAAAAGTCAAAGAAAATATAGTAGAAATTTTAAGATCACGAGGGACCCATCTCCCTCCGCCCCCCAGAAATTAGGTGCCATTTTCTTCCTCAGCGCACAACTTTTTTTTATCGGTTTTGTTCTTCTCACTAGCTATATATCGCATAAGTCTATCTCTCTGTTTTTTTAGCAATCGTACGTTATGTTTTCACCCCCAAAATTAGCTAAAAAAATCCTATACATTTGTGAAGGATTTTAACTCCCTTAGCCAAACTCGCTGTCAGATATTGGGTGGTAGGCGCGGCCGGAGGGAGACCCGATCCGATCCGATCGATCTCCCGTGGCCTGCGACAATGGCTATGTACGATGTCATGTCACTCTACACATCACGTCCATGTCTTGGTGGGGCCAATTCGTGTCGAAATAATTGGCTACGCAACAGTACACGTGTTGGTCCACATGGCATGCGTATATATGTGGTCATGTGGAGTCAACTCTAGGTAAGCTAGCTTGATACTGTAGATACTGGACCGTTCCCAAAAAAAGGTACTGTACTGCGCTGTCGCGTACATGTATACGTATGTGCATGTCTCACCGGCCAGTACTACGGGCTTCATTATCAGGCTCAGTAGTCTTGTGACAAACTCCTATGTGCCCTTGTACTTAATCTCGCAATATTTCTGAACTGCTAAGATTTTGGAGCTGCTGACTTAATTAGGCATGCATGAGGCATTACTACAAGCCTGCAACGTATAAATCCAGTGTATACATATGTTATTGTGGAGTAGATAGCCCTAGCTCCTTCAATATACAGTCTGGTACACATGTATATGTGTGAGCAGCGAATGTTGCAGTGAACCGACAACCTGGCCTGTTTTATGTGCCTCTGACCCACATGCACGATGCAGATGACAAGCAGCTAGATGATGCATCTCCTATAACTCGTCGAACAGGTCATAAACGGCAGGTTAATTTGGAGACTAATCCAACTTGAAAAAATTTAATCCGTTCTGGTTAATTCGTTAATATCGATACTACTGCCTAGTGATGACTACTTGCAAACTAGAGAACAACAGTGAAAGATGGGTGCTCGATCGATTGCTTACTGGCATTGCTTGCTGTGCGGCAGCTTCTGCTTGCCCTTGACGTCCTCGCCGGCGGCGGCCGCGTCGTCGACGTCGTAGAGCATGTCCGGGTCGGACGGCAAAGGCAGGGCGCGCTTGCTCCAGGCCGCGGCCGTCACGGCAGCGACCTGCGTCAACGGGCTCCCGACCAGCTTCTTGAACCGGTACTTCCTGGTGCCGGACAGGAACACGACGAGCCCGGACAGGATGCCGACGGCGCAGATGCCGTAGCCCCAGCGGCGCCCGATGTTGTCCTGCACGTACACCAGCACGGTGACCGCGAGCAGCGCGCCGATGCTCACGAAGAAGTAGAACCAGTTGAAGAAGCGCATCATCTTCTTGCGCTCGCCGTCGTCGGTCTCGTCGAACTGGTCGGACCCGAAGCCCGACACACTCGACTTGAGCCCGCCCGTCCCGAGCGCCGTCAGGTAGAGCCCCAGGTACAGTACGCCGAGCTGCGTCCCGTTCGCCGGCACGCAGTCGGGGCTCTCTCCCTTAGGGTCCGCGCATGCCGGCGGCCGCAACCCCGGCGCCGCCGTCGAGATCGTCAGTATCATCACGCCCTGCACTCGGTCATGTCCCCAACGGTCGATCAGCAGGTGTTCGCGCGACATGTACGCATGCAGAGTATGCAGGGCTAGCTACGACTACGAGTGGACGAACTAACCGTGGCTTGTACGGCCTCGAAGATGGCGATGGTGAGGTAGCGACCGAGGTAGGTGTCGGCAATGAAGCCACCGAGGAGGCAGAGCATGAAGGATGTGCCGATGAAGTTGGTGACGGTGTTGGCGGCGGCGGCATTGCCGAGGTGCATGGTGCCGGTCATGTACGGCACCAGGTTCACCGCGATGCCCAGCGTCGTCATTCGCTCGAACAGCTCCGCGCCTTCCATTAATTACCAAAAACCAAACCAACATTAGGAAGTGTTTTTATTGATTTTTACTAATGACTTTAGCTTATAAATAGTAACAACTTATAAAAAACCATAGGATAAACATGTAATTTTGATTGATATAAATAAAATCAATATATTATCTACTATAATTAATTAGTATATATTTTATTTAAAAGTTAGGCAAAGAAGGTTTTAGAAACTAATATAAACACGACCGTAGCTTCTGAGCAACAGTTGATCCTGCATGTCATGCAGTGAAATGACGTGTACCTAGGATCACGGCGGCGCATGCCCAGCCGCCGGTGGCGGCGCGGGCGGCGGGGCGGCCCTTGTAGTCCCACGCGTCCGTGAGGGTCTTGCCCTCCGCCGCGGTCTTCGGCAGCGCAGTCGCCATCTCTACTTCAAGACCAACCGAGCTCGAGGCCGGCCGGAATGGCAAGATCAACCGAGCAGGTGGACGGGACAGATGGTGCGGAGACGAGGAGGCTCGAGCTCGAGCTCGAAGGGGAAGGCGGTGGTGGGGCTCTCGATCGCTCGCTAGCAAGATGCTGCCTGCTGCTGCTTGCTTGACGGGGGGCCCTTTTATAGGCTAATTGTAGTCAGTGTGTTATGTGGGGGAATCAGTATCTCCTCTTCGAATTCCTTCCCACGATTATGACACTCGTTGAATAATTGCGTAATTATTGGTCCATCTTTTCAGTTTATAATTTTTCTTAAACAAATAAATAAAATATATTTTCATCATTTTTTCGAAATATCTTAACAACATTTGATTCGATCATACAAACGCTCGCTTTAGAACCAAAATCTATCAAACATAGTCATAAATCATCTACCATAGCCGAAAAACACCAACCACAGACTTGCTTGTTCGGTGAGTGGAATTAGTGGAAGATAAAAAGATGTTATTTACTGGAGTAGTTGTACATGGTGTGTCCGACAGTAGATTTGGTGTCCTGCACTTGACGGTGGAAGTTAGCTTCATCAGTCTTCAGTGGATAGTACTGTGGGCTGGCCTTCTTTTGAGCTATGATTAATAATTTTTATTTGTATTTTTTAAAATAGTAGATATATATGATTTTAAACTCACAAAATCATTTAGAGAAATGGCTTCAAAAGCCGTTCAGAAAAATCATCATGTTTGTTTTGACTTTCCAAAAAGCCAAAGTTAAGAAACACAAAAAGTCAAAAGAACAGGGCTGCCATGGATTTGATGTGCCCATTGATCCTCTTAGGTTCGATAACGTACGTGTTTTCTAGGGTAACTACACATTAAGCTGAGATCTAGTGCATTGAGAAAAATATTCAGAATAGACGATTCTGATATTTGTCGTGTTTAGCAGGAGGAACAGAAGGTTCCATATGGGAATCGGATCCTCTGCAGCAGTGGGTTATCGTCTGATTGGAAATAGGACGGTCTCAAAATGACAAAAATATGAATCCAACATCCTATTTGCTCAGAACAAGAAATTTTCGATCTCTTTCTGGCATACATCGCGTAGTAGATGCAAGTGGTATGTGTCCATACTTGTTTCTTCCTCCCAAGAGTCCGGAGACAAACGAAGGCGTCCATTTCTGATGGACAGCCGATAGCAAGCTCCTAGAACGACACGCGTTCACATTGCAACTTTCAGAATCCATCGATTGATCCGTCCACTGTGGACGACTCTGAGCCTGTGTCTCCTTATCACCTATTCCTGCCGTGCGTGTGCCGACCTATTCCTGTTCCCGTCAGGGCCCACCCTGCTAGTATATTCCTCCAGGATGACTGAATGACACTAGCTTTGCAAGGAGGAGAACTCTCCTCCTCTGATGAATTGAGTAGTGGCCCACAGGATCTTTCAAATACTCTACTCGTATGGAGGAGCTTGCATGAAAACACACAGTACAATAATGTTGGGGTCTAGCTGATCAGAATGCAGACACCAGAGTGAATCATGTTCGAGAGGAATTTGCAGGTTGTTGGTCAGGTGCAGGCCATCCAGCCAGCCAGGCTAGCTGCCAGTGTGTGTGTGGATCATCTCACCAGTGCTCTGTATGTTGATCGATAAAGGCAACAGCTACTCATGATGTTTTCATCCTACTTCTATTACTACTGCTCTCCTAGCATTAACAGAAAACTCTTACAGGGATCGAAACAAAATGAGCACGTGTGAGAGCTTCACATCACTGGCCAATTAAGTAACTAGATCAACTTCTCTAGCTACTGATCACATGAACAAAGGTAGATCCAGCAACAGTTCCCTTCCCCACAAGTGGTCCCTATAAGATCTAGCTCCTAGCAAAATTCTTCTTCTGCCTACTGAAAAGTGAACTTAAGCTTAATTATCGTATGGTTAGCTTGGTTAAGTTAACAGATGAGCTAGCTAGTTCACATGCATGTAGCAAGAACTAGCTACTTCATGCATGCAGGGTAAAGAATTTTGTTGTGAAATACTGGGAACTGGTTCTGTAAAGACTAATTAATTACATACACATGGGGCAATGAACATACAAGCAAAGAATGCTGTAAGATTGCACCATTTTACCCATATATTAATTCATCACATCCAACTTTTCTTTTCATTACCTGCTACCACTTGGGACGTTGACGACAGACGAAGAGATCGATCGATACCCTGTTTAGACGACAGAGCATGGCCTAAAAATACTCTTCAGACGTCACAACACAAAATGTTCACCCACCTCGATTAGTTGCTGCGTGCCTGACCGAGTCTGCCTACGGTTTCTCCAAAAACAAATCTAGTTAAGTTCTGAAACGTCACAATTAATTTTAATTGCATTTGTGTATGCATACATTTTCGAGTTCCCTGATACCACATTTAATTTAGCCAGCAACTTTTCGAGCTCCCTCAGGGTGTTTACATCTTCGAGTTTCTCTCAGGGTGAATGCATCTCCGAGTTCTCTTGGCCTGTTTACAAGAACTTTCCTTTTCTTCTTTTTTTTTTAAAAAAGGGCTTGTTTACAACTTCGAGTTTCTCTCAGAATATATGTATATTGCAGCCATTTTCAACTTCACTAAGCTTGACTGTTCGTTTACAACTTCGAGTTCTCTCGGGCTCTTTACAACTTCGAGTTTCCTCTCTGAATATATGTTATATTAATCGCAGCCATTTTCAACTTCACTAATTAAGCTTGACTGTTCGTTCACATCTTCGAGTTTGTCTCTCAGGGTGTACGCATTTTCGAGTTCCAGCCCTCGGATTCTACCACATATATATTATAGCAGCAACTAGCAAATTAGAATTCACACACTTAATATAATACAAATAGGTGATATGATCTTTCAAAAAAAAAATGCAAATGGGTGATATGATAAGACAGTTACAGTAATTGCTGACTGCTGATCAGTTCAATGGCATGAATTGACGGGAGCAGATATATGATCGAGTATGTGGCCAATTATTGGTTTTCACACTCTGGATTTTACTCCAGTTTTTCGCTCCACAGATCTTGTGCTGGTGTTCAATCAAAAACTCCTTTTTTTCAGCACTATATATACAATAAAAAACTATTTACACAAACAGAGGGATCGGTCACTGTCGTACCCTCGTGTGATCATAGCACAGCAATTTGTCAGCACTCTGAATTTTTTTTTACAACAAAAGCTTGCGGTTCCTGCAATACAGACAGCACAAGAACCAAATGCGAAGGATCCATGCATGGCCAGCAGCAATAGGAAAACGGTAGTATATACGAGTATCATAAGTTTCATCCATGCCATCATAGGGCAGTTTAATTTGTATGAGAGAATATACAGGCCCCAAAGGCCCAAACTAAACATGGCTAGCTCACGACCTAACAATGCTATCTCCATCCTAACCTTCGTTTTAAATTGGCAATTTGGTCTGCCTACTCATCTTCTCCTTGACTTAATTTGCTATATCATAAGATGCGACGCGTATGTTTGATTACTTGTCTCATTTAGGGTTTAATTATTTACCTATCCCGTCCTTCTGCAATCGCCAAAGGCTAATGCAGCCATTAGGCCATGTATAATGGTATGATATTAGTTATTTATAAACTTTATCACATAGAACACAAGATGATGTGGAGAAGAGAGGAAGAGCATAGAGAACTGGGTCGTCTATTATGCAGTAGTCGACTATAACATGGTAAACAAAACATATTATGTCATGAAGAAGCTATCTATAGAGACATGTAAAAAAATAACATATTGTATAAACCGTTTTTAGTGCCGTCTGTAGATGACATAGAGAATATTATAAACGGCAGTTATCTATATTATTGTACATATCTTTAGTTGACAAACCATTTTTGGTAATGCATGTCTATACACGATAGTCGATAGCGGAATTAGGACCATCCAACGCGAACCCTAGCGTGCATAGATTCTACATAACATCCTTTGAGAAAAACAGAGTCAGATTTTTTTTTCATTCACAGAACATTCTTCCTTTCTAGATGGACTTCGCATGAAAATTTTCTGGCTTCACCTATAGGTCTGGTAAAAAATGAACCCCTTCAGTTGCAGACACAACTTATCTACTACCTCCGCATCAATTTATGTTTGTAGGACCAGTATGGTAATAGAGTAGGAGGGGGTTGGTGAATGGTGACTTAATTTTTTTTCAAGTATTCATTGATCCTTCATTCAAATAGCTACAGAACTATGGAGATTATAATTGCAAGCCAAAACTCACAAAGAAATAGCTCAAGAAAATGAAATCCGAGGAACACGTAACCCCTGGCGGTCAGACTATTGCCTTCAGGCCGGTCTAACCGGGGTCCTGCCGGCCTGACCGCTAGGGGGTGGCGATCTGACCACCACCTGTTCCAGAACTAGAAAAACATCAAGAGTCTAACCCACTTTTGGTGCAACTTTAAAAATACAGGTCCAAATGAAATGAAATTTTGTACACACCTTACTTATGGTCTCAGGAACCTATTACAATAAAGAATCTTAAGAATTCACATCAAAATTCAGATCTTTCATAGAAACAAACAAGGCTGCTCCAAAATACGGGAAAAAACCAAAAAAGATGAATATGACTTTCTCGTAGGTGAAAGATAGCTCTAAATATATTATCATATATTACAGCAAGCAATAACACCTAAGGAATCAAGGCAAAAACTATTGTATCAAGAATTCACACGAGAGGGTCAAAACTAAGCAAAACTGGATAGCTTCATGAACTTGTCAACTCTGATAGCTAGATGGATAGGGATTGATTTTCATGAGACATATTTATCACTTACTCATCCTTGGCATCCAGCAAAATCAAAAAAAGGAAGAGAGAAGATCAAAACCAACCAAATTAAGAGCAAATCAATCAACATAAGAGGGATCCATGAGAGATGAATAAAGTTGATGTATTACTACTTGAGGATGAATGTTTTACAGCCACTCTATCTGGAGGATAAGAGAGCACACCACAATACTCACATTTCTCTAACTCTAACCCTAGAACAATTGGCTTCTAGAGTAAAGCTAGGATGGTTAACAAGTAAGTCTCTATCTCAACCCATTAAATAGACAAGGCAATCAGTCCCATCTAACTCTAATTAATACTATTCACTTAACATAAATAGAGAAACCTGTTAACCCTACACAACATGGATTTTACTCACACACTATAGTTGTGCATACTTTTCAACGCACATAAACCTAAATCCGCTAAGTCCTTAACTTTTGATCCACTTGATCATCTCAATTTCTCCTTGACCTAAACCGCTTTCTTAAGTGCTACTCAAGTACCGTAGTTTTGATTCAAAGTAGTTTTCGGTATTTTGATCAATTTACCAAAATACCCTTTCTTGACTTGATCTTTATTTTTTCTTGTAAGCAATCGCCATATTTACTACGTGTAGATGCACCACTAGTTTGCCACGCGTCGAAAAGCCTCTTCCGTTTCAGTTCCACTGGACGATGCCTCACTTGGACCGACCAAGACATATTGTGTAACTCGTCGCTCGAATTTCCCTTCAATATTTCACACCTTCCTTATGCCATGATTAAGCTCAGCCATCTCGCTCGATATCCTTGATCGTTACAGACCTTAACTCCTCTATGAGCGTAGCTTCAATCCTCACAATTAACCATAGTTGACTCTAACTGACACTGCGCATCTAAAGACAAAGAAATCATTTTAGGCATAAGTTCTTCACAACTTGACCCACATTAGCTAAAACATGCATCATGTAACATATGCACTGATCTATATCAAACAAAACCACACCACAACTCAAATTCCCAGAAGACCTCAATTCAGTCAAAGCAAAACTAGCCAGCCAATCTGGCTACTGATACCACCTGGTCAGATCGCTGGGGGGCAGTCTGATCGTCGCCCCTGGTCAGTCAAACTGCCAGGTCTGCAGAGCTTCCAAAAAACTTCAAATTTGCAAATTTCAGATTCCTGCTCCTCCAAAAAGACAATGGTTCATCACAACAAAATCTTGAATCTGCTCACATGGTCCTTCAATGCTCCACTCTATAAATAGTTTATAGCCAATAAATTCAGTACAACTACAAAAACTCAAAAACAGTTCTGGAGAAAGAGACAGCGGCGGACCCACCGAGTGGTCAGGTGGGGCTAGCGCCACCCCCTACCGCTGGTCGCCCACCCACCCCCCACTGCCACTACCTAGATGCAGGGCTTGAAGAAGAATAGCCGGTCGGCTATACCATGATTATCAATGATAAACAGAGCCTCCGCCGGTCAGCCGGCTTGTTGCTATTGCTGCGGAAGTACCCGGCGTCTGTCTCGTAGTACCAAAGCACCCGCTGGTCGTCGAGGTCGAAGAGGGCCTTGGTCTCACGCGGCATCAGTCATGCCGACGACACCAGCTCAGGCTAGCTCCAGCACCTGTGGGCTACGTCAGTCTGCACATGCCCGTGGGCCGGGTGCAGGCCATGGACATGTTTGAGCTCGCCTGCCTCACCAACGAGTGTGGCTCCGGCGAGCTCCGTCTCATCGTTAGCCCCCCTAAATTTTGATCCTGAGTCTGAAAGAAACATGTATGGTTAGTGCACAGAGGAGCTATGTTTATCTGCAACTGCGAAAGAAACCCCTAGCAGATGAGCATTGTCCATCAAGCCGCGCAATCATGCACAAGCTGTGCTTTTCTGCCTACATTCCTCGTTCTATTCCTGGGTATGACCTATGAGGTTAATTGCATACATACTTGCATTTGAACTCGGCCAAAAAGAAATAAAGTTTCTGACAACGATTTGTCGTGAAGCTAGCTTAGCCACAGCGACTGAATATCCCAACTACGAGGTGAGGGTTTCATCTTTCATGCCTTACACGAAATCGTTAAAAATTGTTGGGAACTAGAAATAAGTTATCGTGCAATTGGGACAATAGTTTAGCTAGAAATTTTGGGAGAACCTTTCATAGTCCTGGACTCTTGGCATTTGGCCAGCTAGTCTCCATGTTATAGTCTAAACAGCTGTTTGCTTTTTAATCGTGAGAGCTTGGGCAACCTCAAATTTACCTCAAATCAGTTGCAACTAGTAGAAAGGAGGAAGACTCCTAAGTCCCAACTTACTTATCCAAATTTTAGCTTGCTTTACTCTGCTAATTTAGACACTAATTCGTGCACCAAATAACGACTAATAGATCTGCAAAATTCGAATCATACACGGAATTAAGTATAGTTTAAACTAACTGATGATTTTGTTAGGTTTAGACTGATGCGGGAGGCAGAATAGGTTGATGGAGATTATATGCGTACTTAAAATATGCCGCGCTTTTTGAAATGGTAAATATATAGGCTTATATGTGAATACTACTACGAGTTTAACATCTAGTACTTGGATGACTTCTAGCCCTAGCGTTTGTTAATCTCTTCTTTTCGGAGCAAACCAATTACTGATGTTAGCTTAGAGCAGATACGGATAGGAGTGTGACACCTCGCTATCAGCAATCAGGGAAGAAAACTACTGGAAAAGTGGATGCGATATTTATGCTGCAGCAATGTGGGTTCATCCATCCAAATTCCAACCCAACCCTTTTATCTGTTGGGTGTCAGGACGATGGATCATATATGCACAATATTCAACTCCGTTCCAGTTCGATCAATTCCGATGAAACAGCGCGATAGATTATCCTCCAAATTTGGACAACTGGACCAATCATTAGCTATAGTATTTACAGAAAGAAATCAGTGCTGGTCTCCAATCTCCATGTAGATGCTCTGAATTTGCAATATCGCAGCCCATTTCTCGGCACTTCTGCAGTAACAAGACCTCGCAACAACCAAAATATCAATGCAGCAATCTCCATGTAGATGCATTACAGAATGACAATCACATGGTGTGAGAATGAAGCGAGCAGAGGATAAGCTCGATTGGATCCCTGTTTAGGGAGCAGGCACCCCGCAAACAATAGCGATGTTTCTGCATGCATTAGCGTAATTGTGGGGCAATGCAGATGCATGCTGGATTGCTTCTTATCCCAACCAATCAATTCCAGGCTTCCAGCTGCTTGTATTTCTGAAACAGGGTTTGTAACGTTTGCGTTCTTTTTTTCTGAATGAGAAAAAAATAGTACACAACATGACAAGAGTTTCCAATTAAGTTTTCAGATTTATTATGATCAAGAGAACACTGTAATAACGTTTTTAATTTACTGCAGCCCAACCAGATTCAGAGAGCCAAGCTAGCTAGCCATGGTGACACGACAAGTTCAGGTACTCCTTACGTGGTCGAGTAATTCATCGATCATGGCTCTTCCAAACTCGAGATCGCAAAATCGACACTAAAATACATTTTGCTTCCTTTTCTTCCTCTTCTATTATAATAAAGTGATGCCACCTAATTCCTCTCTTATATCCGGTTCATTATCCATGCCTCGCTTTCGACCAAATCCTTTCATAATTCCGACCAGAGAGGCTTACATTACAGACTCATGGATGATACAAGCATCGTCAGATAGATAATTACGTGTATTGCATGCCCATCTGATCTGACCGCTCGATGAGTTGTCGCGCTTATAAATTTGCCAAATTGAAGCTCGGAACAAATAAAAGAAGTAGTAGTATGGCTAAGAGACTTAAACGCAATAGGTTGTGGTTGTTGTTCAAGTCCGGCACACACTAATTAAGTAGAGACATCTGTAGGTCAAACCGCAATTATTGAGCAAAAACTATAGATGGCTCGCTCGCAATCTCTATCCGCGGCAAGATTCCTCCGCTTCTCTTTTGGGTATCTCCAAGAGCCAGTTAGACCCGGCAAAATACTAGTATTATTACTATTCCTCACATGATAGGCGATCAGGTGGTGTGTGTCATTGTCGCTGATTAGCCATTGTTTATGCTGCACAATGCAAGTGACGGAGATTAGAGACGAGGAGGAAGAAAGAAGCTTATGATTATCAAAATGTTGATTCAGCATCGATCATTGATGGGGGAGTACATGTATGCATATGCGCGCGTGCACCGTTTCATTAGTTCGCCGTCGACTCTACGTGACGTGGGAGTAGGTGTCACATGGCACGGCTGTGAGCTCGAGAAACGGCCAAGATCATACGTGGGCGGTAGGGTGGCTAACGGCGGCGGCGACGACGACTCGACGTCGTCGCCTTCTTTTTTATGGGATTCAGACGCTTTCTTTTTCATGGGATTCAGACGTGTGCGTGGAAGTCGTCGCCTGCGCGCGCGCCCGGCCGGCCGATGGGCCGGCGCGCGGTGCCCACGGTCGTGACGCGCGCGCGCCTGCCTGCCTCGTCAGCGGCGCAAACAAATCGCGCGTGGCTTCGCAGCTGCAGGCATCGTGCGCGCAAACGAACAACTTGAGCGGCCAAGTGTCAACGTGGTACGAGATGTCGCGTCCGGATCAACTCAACCCCTCGGCTCTCTGTAGAGGCCAAGCGCCAGTACGATCGATCCAACATTGTTAGTATAAACGAATTGCCAGGGTAGAAACGCGAATACGTTGCGCAGATCTTAGTAAGGTGCCTACCAAGGAATCTATCCATCTATTATACATACATACATACATACATACATAGGACGCTGAAATGAGACACAATGATGTCTTGGCACCAGGCCTCCCTGTCTTTGTATTGCTTTTAGATGCGTGCAAGTGCAATGATATATAATATATCAAGATGGAAAGTCTTAATCATGAATGGAAAATCTCAATCATAGATAGAAAGTCTTAATCATAAACGGAATGTTTCGATTATGGAGTCTGGGTATTATGGTGTCCCTGTTATTTACGTTGAAATGGGACACTATGGTGTTTAGGCACCAGACATCCCTGTTATTTATACATGCATGTAGATTAGACGATGGCTGGCCGTGGTTTTTGATTGGATTTGTGAAGCTGTTTCTTCTTGCATGGTCATCAGCGTGCCACGGTCCACGTCTTCGATCGAAGCAGTCTCGTGTGTGCTTCCTCGGTCCGCGCGGGAAAATCGGTGCCATCTGGCTGCGCTCGATCGATCCGCGTGAAGAGAAGCCCGTGTTGTGAAGTAGATTGAGACAGTGTATGTGATGAACTATTGATGCTTTCATTAACATTAGTCTTCAATCTGTACATGTTGATACATATATATAGATGATGAGAAGTTGGCATGGGAAGGTGTCTGTTTGGGAAGACATCTGTACATTGGGCATCCCTTGCTTTTGATTGTAACACTCCCCCTTGACCAATGTATCTTCATATGATCATCTTGATTCATCATCTTGGAAAAACTCCTCCAAAACCCTATAGGGAAAAATATGAGGAGAACCTATAAAGTTGATATGCCATGAAAACTCCTTTAAAACCCAATGGGAAAATTTAAGGAGAAAATTTGATATGGCATATATATGATTATATCTCCTTAAAAACCCCTGTGGGGAAAATAGAGATATAATATATTTATGATTACGTTGTCATATTGCCTCATTAAAAACCTTAATGAGAAACCTTAGAGGAAAAACTCATAAAGGGAAAAGAGTACAATATTTATATTGAACGGGTTAAATCTTAGGAGATTTCTCCCCCTGATATCTGCAAATCACGTAGTCTTCGCATACCAATTCCATGAACACATTTTTGGAATGTGGAAATTGGTAATGACTTGGTGAATAAGTCCGCGAGATTATCACAAGACTTAGTTTGCAGAATATTTATTTCCCCACTCTCTTGCAATTCATGTGGGTAAAAAAGTTTAGGTGCAATATGTTTTGTGATATTGCTCTTTATGTAACCCGTTTGCATTTGAACAACGCAAGTAACATTATCTTCGTAGATAATGGTAGGTGATGCGATAGCACCTATACCACATGATTGTTGTATGTGGTTAATCATTCTGCGAAGCCATACACATTCACGTGATGCTTCATATAATGAAATTATTTCAGAATGATTAGTGGATGTAGCCACTATAGTCTGTTTTGAAGACTTCTAAGAGATGATTGTTCCACCGTGTAAAAATACAAAGCCTGTTTGTGATCTGGCATTATGGGGATCTGATAAATAGCCAGCATCAGTATATCCTATTGAATCCATATTTTTATTCTTCTGGAAGAATAGACCGAGATCTTTAGTGCCTTGAAGATATCTAAGGATATTCTTCACTCCTACCCAATGTCTTTTGGTTGGAGCAGCGCTATATCTAGCAAGTAGATTTACTGCAAATGCGATATCCGGCCGGGTGCAATTTGCAAGGTACATTAGCGCTCCTATAGCACTGAGATATGGAACCTCGGGTCCCAATAGCTCTTCATTGTCATCTCGGGGTCTAAATGGATTTTTGTCCCTGTCGAGAGTTCGAACAACCATGGGGGTTTTCGATGGATATGCTTTGTCCATATTGAATTTCTCCAATATTTTCTGGACATAGGCTGATTGATGCACTATGATGCATGTATGAAGGTGCTCAAGTTGTATACCTAAGCAAAATTTGGTTTTACCCAAATCCTTCATTTCAAATTCCGTCATAAGATGATTACGTGCTTCATCTATATCCTGTGTGTTGAGGATCTTTTGATGAATACGCATGGACAATCATCATTGTTGGAGTATCCCTTTTTGGTTAGGAACTCACTTAGTCGGTTGTACCAAATTCTACCCGACTGTTTCAAGCCGTATAAAGACTTGTTTAATTTTACACAATACATATTGCGATTTGCGTTCGGATTCGGAATTGAAATTCAATCGGGAACTTTCATGTATATTTCCGAATCAAGTGACCCATAAAGATATGCAGTCACTACATCCATCAACTGAAAAGATAGATGATTTTTAACTGCCAATGAGATTAAGTATCGGAATGTTATTCCACTCATTACTGGAGAATAAGTTTCATTGAAATCAATGCCGGGTCTTTGCGTGAACCCTTGTGCTACAAGCCTTGCTTTGTATCTCACCACCTCATTGTTTTCATTCCGTTTGCGGACGAAAACCCATTTGAAACCGACAGGGAATACTTTGGGAGGTGTATGTATCACATTGGTGAATACATCTCTTTTCTTGAGCGAGGCTAACTCCTCTTGAATTGCATCCTTTCATTGATTCCAGTCCGAGCGCTGTTTGCACTCTGCCATGGTCTTGGGATCTGGATCATTTTGAAGGTTGTTTGCAATTGTTGTGGAGAAATAAATGTCGACAATTGTAGTCTTACGATCGTATGATTCTCCAGAATCAGTATAGTTTGTGGAAATTTCTTGGACCCCTGGTGACTCAATGTTATTTCCCAAAACATTTGAGTCGGGGTATTCCGATGTCCCAGGATCAGTAATTGAGTGCACTGTTGATCTGGGTTTAAGGATCCTTTGGTGTCTATCAACTTGAGGTTGATCTGCATTTACATTCTTTTGTTTCCTTTGTCGCTTGTTAGAAGCTGTATCCGCCATTTGTACCGTACTTCTCCCCCTCTTATTTTGAACTGGGAGTTGAGTGGTATTTTGCGGTACCTCCACTCTTTCAGGTACATTTCTAGCAGGATTATAGGATTTTTGTGACACCCATATAATCAGTAAATGCATCTGGCAGGTTATTTGCAATGTTTTGCAAATGAATGAGTTTCTGAACTTGAAGTTCAGTCTCTCTGGTACGTGGGTCTGAGGTAGGAATGCGTTGAACATTCCAATTAATTTCCTGGCATTCAGTTTGGTACTTGTTGTCTCCCCCTAATGCCGGGAAATGTTCCTCATTGAATATGCAATCAGCGTACCGGGCCGTAAACAGGTCCCCTGTTAGGGGCTCGAGGTATTTTATGATTGACGGAGATTTATACCCAACATAGATCCCAAGTTTCCTGTGAGGTCCCATTGAGGTACGCTGCGGTGGTGAGATCGGTACGTATGTAGCGCAACCGAACTTTCGCAGATGGGAAATATCTGATGGATTTCCACGTAGTAATTGTAGCGGGGAAGTGCTATGATAAGCAGTTGGACGCAATTGTATTAAGTCAGCAGCGTGTAAAACTGCATAACCCCAACACGATGTTGGTAAATTGCAATTCTGTAGTAATGGTCTTGCAATGAGCTTGATTCTCTTGATAAGAGATTCTGCTAAACCATTTTGTGTATGGACATATGGAACAGAGTGTTGAACTTGTATCCCAAGAGCCATACAATCGTCATTGAAGGCATGGTATGAAAATTCAGCACAATTATCCATTCGAATTGATTGAATTCGATATTCAGGGTAATGTACTCGTAATTGGATAATTTGACCAATTTAATTTAGCAAATGCATGGTTTCGTGTGGATAAAATACACACGTGTGACCATCTAGTAGATGCGTCAATTAAAACCATGAAGTTCCTGAATAGTTCACACAATGGTTGTATAGGACCACATATATCTCCTTGAATACGTTCAAGGAATTTAAGTGGTTCAGCTCTGATTTTAAGATAAGAGGGTCTTAAAATCAATTTTCCGGTGGCACATTAAGTACACATAAAATCTGAGGATTCCGGAAATTTTGTTTTATGGTATGTATGACCAATTGAATTGCTAATAATTTTCCTCATCATTCCAATGCCTGGATGGCCAAGGCGATAATGCCATGTTTGGAATGTGGTTGTGTTTTGGAAAATTACTTTGTACGTAATATGTTGAACAAGTTTGATGTATGTATAGTACAATTCGGAGTTTAAAGATGGAATTTTTTTTTCTAGTAATTGTTTGCCATATCCGTTGTTTTTGGTTAAGAGGAGATATTCCTCTTTGTTGTCATTTTGGGTTTCAACATGGAAACCATTTTGACGGATATCTCTATAACTGAGTAGAGTACGTGTTGAATCGGGATACAATAGTGCATCCTCAATTTCCAATTGTGTACCCATAGGGAGAGTGATAGAGGCGCGACCAGAGCCTACTATCGTTGCATCGCGTCCAGCGATTGTTAAAACATTTCCTTTCCTCCTAGTAAGAGTTAGGAAATATTTTGTGTCCCTATGTATAGAGTTTGTGGTACCACTATCCACAAGGCATAATTCCTCCTCCATTATTAACTCCAAAAATCTATATACACAAAGAAGAATTTAATGAAATTCTTATAGTAGTATATAGAATACATACAAACTTCATTTTCAATACCAAATATGTTCGATATGAACAGCATGGTTGAACTCTCCCACAGATTTAAAATCTGTATGCGGAGGTGGTTCCACTCATTGACAGCCTCCGGTAGGATGACTGCTTTCTGCTGTTCATACCGTGTTTGAAGAGCAAGCCACAGAGCGCGTGGGTCTTCTTCCATCAGATACTCAGCCTTGAGATCAGGATGGATGTGGTTCCTTATGATAAATAAGGCATTGTACTTGAGAGTCTCAGCCAAAGGAGCTACACCCTCTTGGGGAGCTGCAATTGCCTGGTACATTCCGCGCAACGATAGACTCACTTTGAGATCCATCGCCCATATGGGGAAGTTGTGGCCGTCAAGAGCGAGAGCCTCAAACTCTTTAGTAGCCATTGTGCCTACATATGTAGGGCCACAGATTTGTTAAAATCTTTGGCAATGTTAAATAAGCAATGCGAAATGCAAGTAATCAAGATAAACTTGAAATACATAAAGGGACATTCTCCTAGTGTGGAACAACATAGTTAATCACCAATGGTGTTAACTTTATTGAATTCATTTTTCAACATTGGGTACGCACTTTGAGGATGATAATCCCACAGTAGTACTTTGATACTACCTTGTGTATGGCCAATGTGAAAAAGAACCATGGTAATCACTTAGGTGTAGACCTTGTATAATTTATAATCAAATTGGGTACGCACGTTGAGGATGAAATCCCACAGTAGTACCATGGTACTACCTTGTGTATGGCCAATTTGAAAATAAATAAAGGTAGTCACCCAAAAGTGTAGACCAAAATATTTCAAAACTTGATATTGGGTACGCACGTTGAGGAATAAATCCCGCAATAGTATTGTGGTACTACCTTGTGTATGGCCAATATCAAAGTTAAGAAACTTTGTGTTATTCCAAAACGAGAGAAAATCAACCTAAAGCATTTGCATAAAAAAAATATTAAGTGCTTGTATGGTAAGCTATTTAAAAACTTACATGAAAAGTACACCATAAATGATTAATTTACATGGGGTAAATTAATGTGTATGGTAATGTTGTAATAAAATGCAAAATATGTGGAAAACAATATGAGTATTGTAATCCGAATGAAGATATACCCAAATTAAATATAACATGAGGTTATATTTATAATAACGTGTAATCACAATATTGGTGGTGAACACCAATTTATTGTATGGCATAGCGTACAAGCAAAGTGTCATAAATTGTGATTTTATGATATTTATGGTAGGTATAATATTTTGCAAAAAAATTCCAAATTATTAAGTACAATGGTACTTACTAAATGGGAATTTTAAGTATTAAATTTGCGAAAGATAGCAAATTTAAATATGGTCGCAATTCATATTGTAAATAAATTGCAATAAAATAATCCTAAATATGTAAAAGTTATAGAAATGTGCATGCACATTTATTTGAACAATTACATAATTTTCAAATCCTGTAGGGACTGAAATGCTAATTTATAACTGTAAAAATTAACAGATATAAACAAGTAAAAGGACTATTCTGCAAATACTACAATATAAATTTATTGAAAATAAAATTCTGCATTTGCCATGACATCTAAGGGGGAAAATGCAAAAGTTCGGCAACTTGGGCTGAAGCCCATTCAGCCTTTAGGCCCAAGTGGGGAGGTGGGGGCGTTTTTGGGCCAAAAGCCCATTTTGGGCAACCACTGTAAAAGGAGGGAGGGGGGAATTAGGGTTTCCCCCCAACCCTAGCCAGCCGCCGCCGCCTCCATGGGGAGCCGCCGCCACCGGCCATGGGCGCCACCGCCGCCTGCGCCGCCGCAGGCCGCCGCCGGACGTCGCGCTCCACCGCCCCCCTTGGGCGCCGCCTCCACCGCCGCCGGGCTTGGGCGCCGCGACCGCACGGGCCGCGCGTCGGCCGCGCCAAGCCGGCCTGGCCGGCTGTGCCGCCGCGTCTGGGCGCAAGGCGCCGCCGGCCGCGAGCCGCCTCAGGCTTGGGCGCCGCCGGCCGTGGACCGCGTCGGGCTCGGGCACCGCCGTCGCCGCCGCGGGCGCTGCCGCCTCGGGAGGCGCCGTTGCGGGAGCCGCCGGCCGCCTCAGCGGGCTCTGACGCCGCCGGCCCGTGGTGCCGCGCCTCGCCGGCCGGCTACTGCGCCGCTCCAGGCCGTCGCCCACGGGCGCCTCCGGCTCCGGCCGTGCTGCATCGCGCCGCCACGGGCTGCCACGGGCGCCGCCATGTCACGGGCGCGGGTGCCGCCGGCCACGAGCGCCGCCACAGGCGCAGCATGCCGCCGGCGCTGGTGCCGCCGGCCGCGAGCGCCGCCACGGGCGCCTCCTCCTCGCCGGGCTTTCGCCACCACGGGCTCGGGCTGCGCCGCGTCGGCCGCGGGCTCGGGCTGCGCCGTGAGGACGCGCCACGCCGCCGGGCCTCGCCTGCCGCCGCGCCGGGCGCCGCCTCCTGCGGGCTCCGTCGGGCGCCGCTGCCCTGGGCGTCGCTGGCCACGGGCCGCCACGTCTTGGGCGCCGTCGGCCGTGATCCTCTTCGGGCGCTGCGCGCCACCGTC
Source organism: Dendrocalamus latiflorus (assembly GCA_017311315.1). NCBI lineage: Eukaryota > Viridiplantae > Streptophyta > Magnoliopsida > Poales > Poaceae > Dendrocalamus > Dendrocalamus latiflorus. Next base: position 24,201,276 of record CM029675.1, read on the forward strand.
GGGGGCCACACCGCCGCGCCGCGCGGTCTGCGCCTCGCACCGGGCTGTGCCGCTCGCGCCATGAGGACGCCATGCGCCACCGCCGGTCGACGTCGTCAAAGCTTGAACATTCAGGAGTAGCTTCTTTACCTTATGTTCTTCTCTGTTGCATGTGAATGTATGTGTGCGTGATGCTCGATTTGGAGAGAAAGGTGCTGATAACGTGTTGTGAAGTAGATTGAGACAGTGTATGTGATGAACTATTGATGCTTTCATTAACATTAGTCTTCAATCTGTACATGTTGATACATATATATAGATGATGAGAAGTTGGCATGGGAAGGTGTCTGTTTGGGAAGACATCTGTACATTGGGCATCCCTTGCTTTTGATTGTAACAGCCCGCCCATCTCCTCAGTCTGTCAGTTGGCGTGCCACTGGCGCACGGGTCATCGAGCGCATTCAACCATCAGAGGCAGCTAGCGGAGACTCAGGACCGTTTTTTTTTAACTTATAATTTTTAGCTGTAATTTATAATTTTTGAGTTATTTGTGTGAAAGATTACAAAGTAATAGAAATTCGCGTGCAGTTTTTGCCGATATAAATGAAATCGGTACAATATGTACTACAATTAACTAATAGACTTTATCTTGAAAAGATATTCCGTTTAAAAGCCAGTTACTGTAGAAAACCGAAAAACAGCTTTTAAAAACCGAAAAGAACAGACCCTAAATCTTGTTTGGGCGTGCCGTCGGCGTGTTTTCACGGAGGCAAACAGCGTGCAATCAAAGAAGCAAGCCGCACATCCCGAATAACGTCTTGGAAATTTAACGGAAAATTTTTCATTGTAAATTATAATCATTCGTCTCTTTTCTGATTGCCATCGAGATCCTACAGTTTTAACACCAGTCCTCTTATGTGTTTTTCCCCAGTCTCCGCCGTATTGTAACGCGTGCGCGACATGCTTATGCGCTTGATCTGAACTATGAGGTCTTGTGCATGCACAGCTGCATCATGCGATGCGGGCAACGCACAAAGCCAAGTGAGTTGGCTACACATACAGATACTGTGGCCGGAACAATCGCAATCGTTCACCTACTGCCTGCTGTACATTCCCAGTCCCATCTGCTTGCATGATTCCAGTGACATGACAAAAATAACGAAGATGAGACGATGCGTCAGTACGTAGTGCAACAAGTAGTAGGGAGAAAAAGTTTTCCATATCGATCGTGCTTTGAGATATGTCGTCAGAGTTAATTTTCATCATCGATCGATAGCTCGCAGATTTCCAAGAGTACTTGACAGATTTCCAAGAGTACTTGACTGTCATGTGACTCCGCGATCGATCTAATACGTACGTGGCTTCCTGGATCGATCGTTCTTTCATCTGTCAAATGCGCTCACCGTGGAATGTTAGCCACAGTTGTTCCACTAGCATTTCCAAGTCAAACATTCGTCTAGCTAGATCGATGGTGTGCATGTTTTACAGTCGTTCGTACACTCCCATATGCAAGAACCATGAAACATCGAAAGTGGTAGAAACCATATTTTCTCATGCAGTCATGCTGGCAACAATATGGGTATGTTCTTTAAGTCAAAAGCTGGTGTCTTTTGACTTTTGCTACAGTACTTAACTTTCAAATGGAGTATTTTCTCAAGATGGGGTCTACAAGTTAAACGATCTACACGTTAAAAGCTCAACATTTGTACTAGCTAAAATCGCAAGTGAGTATTTGTCTCTCCGTAATCTGTACCGTAAACAGCTAAAATTCAAAAATTTCAGCCAAAAGACATAAGCCGCAGTCGAAAAGAACAGACCATGTCCCTAGTCCAAACGTATTCTACCACCATGCAGTCATGCAGGCATCACTATCTCCCGAGTCCAAACGTACTCTACCACCAGGTGTGGAGCTAAAAACTTTAAAAGGGGGGCTACATACATAGGCGAGAATTTTCCGGGTTTCTACGGGAGTTAGTGTTTTCTGCATATCCCATGAATATTTCTTAAAATTGGAGGATTCAAATATGCTAGCATAATCAAATCAAGTTTACCTTAATTGCGAATTTACATGCTAGAATAGATGATAAATCTTAAGCTCAGATTCTCTACGTTGAGTCCTATGTACCAACTAGTTGATCTAAAAGCTACTTATACTTCAACCTCCCAATAGATTCTCCTCCATCTCATTTCAAATAATTGTCAATTCCAAAGTTGATACGCTCCACGATTACATGAACTAGTATAGTGTCCGTGCTAACGCCACGGCGGCATTTTAGGGTCATGGATGAGAGGAAATCCTATATACTTATACAAGTGATCCTGGATGAGGGAGAGAATTTTTTAGGGTCATGGATGAGAGGAAATCCTATATACTTATACAAGTGATCCTGACTAACTACAGTTAATACCCCCTTAATCCTCGCCGTCCTCCTGGGCTTCTCCAGCGTCACCTACTACACGTCGGCGCTGCTCGCCGACTGCTACCTCTACCCCGACCCCGTCACCGGCGCCGCCAACCGCGAGCACAGTATCTCCTGTTTGCAAGAAATGAGGTATAAACAGAATTAATCTTAACCATTAGCTTGATCTATAAGAGTAAACAACAGTCACCTAACTTGAGCATGATTCGTAAGAGTGATCAACATAGTCATTTAACTTGACAAGATTCAGTTCTTAACACCAATCGTTACGGTAAACTGATAACACACGATACCTGTGGTGCATCATAAGCAACTCCAGCTCAGAGACGTTGTGGACTACAAACTTCTTGAATTTGTTGGGAAGGTAATGCCTGGTCTTCTTGTCAGACCCATAACCAATGTTGGGCATCAAAGTGCATCCCTTGAACTTTCTCCTGACATGGGAATCAACACCCTTTTGCCTGCGCCAACTTGGCTGTAAACAAAGAAGTGAGAATTGCTCAGTTTAAACACAAGACAACATAAGCATGACTACAGGAGACAACATCTCTACAAGAAAGACACAGAGCTTCAGCATTTCAAAAATAAAAAAACACGGGTTCTATCATGTATCATTCAATGCCAATCACAAACAAGGCTACAACTACAAGCAGCTAGACATGCATTTTGTTAAAAAAGGTGTCACTTGTAAATCAAAATTTAGCAAATGATACATTACAAACTAAAAACTAAAAAAAACAGACCAGAAATCAAATGAGCACCCACAGCCAGCTGTTGCAATAGTCCAGACTAACAATCCAACACCAATAAGCCTGAAAGGATTGTGTATGCAAGGAGAGACAATCTGTCACATGACCAAAAAATACCCTGAAAGGCTTTAAAGTATTGAAACATGTGTTAGCCTCCATCACACCATAAAAAAATATTGTTAATCTGCAGTATGTATTGTTCTTTGAAAAATGTTTGTCCACCTTTAACAGCTGCAGCCTGCAGGAAAAATGTTTGTCCACCTTTAAAAAAATATTTGACAGTTGCATGGAAATTACAGGAGAGAGCACTTTCCAAGATGGTTGTTTTCTGATTCTAATATTTATGCATACAGCCATACAGCATCCATTGGATCTGGTAATCATGGAATTCCTGTTGTTGTGGCTGGGCATCACTTTGGGAATGCAAGTGGCATGGCTCCTCATGCACAGTAAGTCTATTACCTTTTGCTCTAGGGAGATAGATATGATTCATTTTATTCCCAAATTTATATGACAATCTAAATTTCAGTGTTGCTGTCTATAAAGCTCTGTACAAAAGCTTCGGAGGTTTTGCTGCTGATGTAGTGGCTGCAATAGATCAGGTAATGATTTTCCTGCAAGCTGCTTTTCTACTGTTGGTTTAAGCACAAAATTAATGATCCTCCTTATAATGTAACCGTATGGTGAAGAGAGGACATGGTGATAATCATCTAATGGGCTTGAGACCCCAATAGACCAATTGTTGTGCATATACTATCTAATCAATCATGGGGACAGCACAACAAAGGATTCTAAGCTGTTCAAGTATATGGAACGAATCTACATTTGGAAGTTCAAGTGCTGTGATGACTAAGTTTACTAAATCTACATTTGCAGGCAGCTGAAGATAATGTTGACATAATCAGCTTATCCATTACCCCTAATAGGAGGCCTCCTGGACTGGCTACATTCTTTAATCCAATTGATATGGCACTTCTGTCAGCTGTTAAAGCTGGCATTTTTGTCGTGCAGGCTGCAGGTAATATTTTTGTCGTGCAGGCTGCAGGAAAAATGTTTGTCCACCTTTAAAAAAATATTTTTTTCTATTGGAATGAGCAATATTGAAATAAGAATTAAATAAAAGAACCCACAGGAAACTACTAATGCGATAATCAGCAAGAAAGCTCATATGGCCAGTACGCCTATTGGGAAGCCCTGAAACTTCTCATAAGCTAAGGGACAATAATTTTGTTCACTTTTACACCTTAAAAGGTCACTTCAGTAATGCCCTGCACCTCATCCATCATTGCATTTGTACCAGTATCAGTGCTTGTGAATTAATAAATTCATCCTGCAAGGCTTTAACATATGCACATAATACATGCAGAATTTGTAGATCTATTGTTACACATTATACATACCTATTCGAACAGCATCAGAGCCCCTCATGATTTTGAGCTTCCGTCAGATAGAGGTAAAATAACTGCAAAGGAACAAATAAGGTTAGCACTTGCATCTTGATTTTGAGCCCCTCATATGACAACAAAGATTAAATATGCACACAGGAAACAAAACTCGCACTGCACTCTGCACTTTGTGTTTTCGGGAGATAAACAGTAACTGAAGAATGCAGGATACTTCAGAGAAGCAAGGAAATGTATTGAACTGTTAAAAGCAATGTGTTACAGAGTATGAGCGAATTGAGCACAGTTATTCTGGGTTATCTTCCCATATAAAGTGCAGAAAGAAAACTGAATATATGCATTGAACTATTCTAATGCTTATGATCCAAAAAACTCGGTCTGCTATGCTGAACTGAAAATGCTCAGCTGAACTGAAACTACTCAGTCTACATGCTCCTAATCTTGCGCATATAGCCCTGAAAAACATGTCTTCCCAGACTTAGCAAACAAGCACATGAATTAGTCAACAGTGGAGCTCGGGCAGGGGCCTAGGGTCGTCGGGCCCTGGGTCCGCCCCTGCTTGATACCTTGTTCATTTTAAGTATAGCAAAGCTTATGGCCTTTGGATGTAGTGCTGGAAAGAGCTCAAATGGCTAAAAGACTACAGCTTGGAGAAATGTGGTCAGTGAAGTTGCAAATTGGGTCCTGTAAACAAAAATGGCTTAAGCCTCTTGGTTTCATGATTCTCTTGTTCATTTTAAAATATTGTATTTCTGGGTGCATAAGTTTGGGTGGATGTTGTGAAGGTTATCTCTGGGGAGCCGATAATTCGGTGTGGGTTTAGGAAAGTTTTAACTGGTGGTTTATTTAGGAGTAGAGATTACTTCGAAGAAAATATGACTGGCAATACTTCATGGCCTCTATGATGAATTTAAGCTGTGACTCTGGTTGGCTTTGTATATCACTTAACTTTTCAAGCTGAAGCAAGATTTGTGAAAGTCGCTGTCAGTAGGAGTTCTGGACAAGCGGAATGAGATAACTATGTTAAAAGGTTTTGAAATAAAAAAATCGTATATTCATATACCTTGTCATTCTGCAGACTCAGCAGATCTCCTAATGCCTTTTGCCTCGACTGCATCATGAAGAAAATATGTTAAAGCAATGAATAAATATGTTCTAGCAGGTTATAAGACAAACAGGGACATTCCTTTCTATAAGAAACAGCACCCAAATACTGAAAATAGTACTTAGTTGAAACATGAGCCTTACTGTCCAATTTCAATGTACTAAAAGCAAGCAACAATATTTCATTGTGGGGAAAAGACAGCATTCCATTGTCAGCATTTTCTACATTCTCTACAACCGAACATAAATTCTTACAGGTTTAACACAGAACAAATAATCTAATGCTTTGTTCAGGCCACCTTTCTTCACACCCAATAACTTACCAACTGATTGGCATCCCATCGTTCATAATAATGTGTATATCTTTCAAGAGAGTTCTTTGCCATTTCTCTTCTCCTCTCAGATTCATCATACTGTAACCACAACAAAGCAGTACAAATAATGACAAAATTTAGTACAAGCAGTACAAAATGACAAAATTTAGTACATTATCTACAATCAGTGCGTAATGAAGTAAACATCTAGGATCAGAACAACTACCGCTCCTTCTTGCCTTGCTGCCTCATAGCGGTTACAGGCATAAAATCCACCAGTCCTCTCTCCATGCTCCAACCATGGACCAAGACAAAGCCTGAATTATAATAGTGCAAGTATCATGGCTATATGAGATTGCAAGTACTACAAATTTACATGGGGTTGTGCATGTAAGTATGATTGCTTACCAGCAGAACTCAAATTTACACGGAGGAGTGCATGTAATGTGCATGCATCCCTGGTTTTTTTCAATAGGCCGCTTGCACTTAGGACAAGGCTTTGAATTAGCCAGTATCCTGAAACCATGACCAATAGTGGGGCAGTCAACAAGAGAGTTCACATTTGGCATAACTGATATTCACACACTTCTACTACTTCTCCAGATCCATCATGCAACAGCATAATTTTTTTTAAAAAAGAATTACAACTCAAAATATTTGTGGTTTTATAAGATCATTATGTCAGTAAAAGAATGTCAACCAAGCTAATTTTTTATGCATGGCCCACCATACATCTAAAGGCAGAAGTTGAAAATAGAATAAAACTTTGATAAGAAAGAACAACATACAATTAAAGAAACCAAAATCAGAGCAGTCTGCTCAACATTGTAACAATGCCCACCAGTCTGCAGTTACAGATTTAATTTAGGAAGTTTTGTTATTTTTGTTACGTTTGGATATTTAGTATCTCCAGGATTGGTTAGGATAAATAGCCTATTTAAAGTTTCCGTACTTGACTTAGTTTGGGTTGTTAGGACTCCTCTATATAGAAGGAGGGTGGATATGCTCGAGGATTAAGCAGAAATGAAGAAAAGTTTCCCTAACCCCTAGTCCCCTATCTCTCTCTCATCTCCAAGCTGACTGGACGGCTTGATAACCATGGCAGGGCAAGGAGCAACCCACCGGGAGGTCAAGAATGATCATTCAACTACCCAAACTTGAAACTTCATAGTTGATTGACATGGCCAGTGTTGAAAAGGATATTGTAGTTCCAAATTGAGAATAAGCAAAAAGTCAGCATGAGTAATAAAGAAAAGGTGTGCTTTATCCCTACTATACCAGTTCATATTCTCAGACTCCACGCTGTTCTTGAGGATCCACTTCGAAACAGTGGCACAGTCTACCGGACGATGAGCTCCTCGGTGCACAGTCTACCGGACATCTCAACATCAAACATCCTGGACCATCATTTACAGCAGTGCTAATGTAACCTGCAAAAGTTTAATCAGTGACATCATAGAAGTCTAAGCTAAAGTTCTTTCCAGAACATTTCTTCCATGAATGTTGGGATAACACAACAAAGGTGTGCAAAAGCATACAAACAACCAACCAAGGAACAGAGAAACACACCAGTCTATTGCATTGAGCCTATATAATAAATCGCTACATGTCATTGACAGGGAAAAGGCAGCAAATTGTCTTGTTTCCTGGATAATTGTTTATGTGATGTGTGTCTATTCAAGTAACCCATTTTTCTAATTAGGCCTAAATCCACAAGCAATGTAGACACGTCAGGGTAAAATGCAGCGCAGGCAAATGAAACAAATCTCACAACCAGGTCAGAGAGTAATCTGAAGGATTGGTCAACCAATTAGACTACAACCATAAAATATAAAATGCTAAATTACTGGAATCTTTAACAGATCCAACAAGTTATTGAAACAGCTGGCAATAACGTCCAATAGTATAACAAAAGATGCAATTGATGCGGATCCCTTCGAAGAAGTTAAAGCATTGTTGGTTTTAAGTTTAAGCAAGCTTTATAGGTAACCATGGCATCGGTCAAAAAGCATTTGAAAAACAAATGTGGCAGAAATGAGTATACCGGCAACAAACATGTTTGCTGAAGAAAAGATGTAACACAACATGGTATCAGTAACTATCACCACCCCAGTTTAAGGCTGGAGAAAGAGCAGTTGCCATGGTTTGCTTTCATATGAAATATGAATAGGAAATGGTGATTCCACGCAAATGAGGACAACATTCGAAGCAAATTCCGCAGAAAGGATGACCACATGCGGCAGCACTCATTGACTCACGAGGGCAACATTCGAAGCAAATTCTGCATGTCAGCTGTTATTAGGCGAACAAGATGTATAAGAATTAAACTATTTAAGTGTATCAGGTGTTCTATGTAATGTTTGGTGGAAGTAAATGAAAACAGGAAAGAAAAATGACATAAAAAATGGCAGATGCACATGCTGCTCACAATGTATGGCACATGCCAATGCACATGCACTGCAAACCTGCGACAACACAAGAATACAATTAGACAAATTAATTCAGAAAGAAAAGGTACAAAACCAGTTCGCGGAATCGGGTGATGCGGAGGGCGTCCTCCATGCGGGAGATACCGAGATGGGCGATGACGACGACGGCGGCGGTGAGGAGGAGGTGGAGCCAGAGGAGCGGCGAGGACTTGGGGATGTGGGAGATGGTCGTCGCCGCCAACTGGTCGGCGATGGCAGCGTCCCCGGCGAGGAGGTTGAGCGGCAGGGCCACCGCGACGGCGACGGCGGCGAGGACAAGGAAGGAGGCGCGCTCGAAGAGGAGGAACTGGGCAGCGTCGGCGCCGCAGTGGAGCGCGATCTGCGGCGCGGTGGCGTGGTAGACGGCGAGGAGCTTGGCGGCGAGGGCGGAGGGCCCCGGGATGCGGCGGTGGTCAAAACGGAGCTTGACGAGGAGGACGCCGCCCGATCGTTCTCCTCCTCCTCCCCCGCCGCACAGACATCTTCATCCCCACCTCCGCTGACGCACCCCACGCACCGCTCGCGGCCGTCATCCTCCTCGCCCGCGTCCGGGACCGCACTGTCACCGCCACGGGCGCCAGCCGCCATGGCATCCGCGTCGTCCGTCGACTGCGACTGCACGCGTATTATCTACAGCAAAACGGATGAGGGCGGAGCGGAGGAGGCGGCGGCAGCGCGGAGTGGGTAGGAGGAGGCGAGGGCGGAGCGGAGGAGGCGAGCGCGGGGTGGGGAGGGGAGGCGTCGGCGGAGCGAGGGAGCAGAGGAGTGGGGGAAGGAGGAGGCGGAGCGGCGGAGTGGGGGGAGGAGGAGGCGACGGGAGCGCCGGGGGGGAGGGAGGGGAGGAGGCGGCGGCGTGGGGTGGGGTGGGGTGGGGAGGAGGAAGAGGAGGCGGCGGCGGAGCGGAGGGGTGGGGGGAGGAGGAGGCGGCGGCGCGGGGTGGTGTGGGGAGGAGAAGACGGCGGCGCGGGGTGGGGTGGGGAGGAGGAGGAGGAGGCGGCGGGGGAGGGGAGGAGGGGCGATGCGGGGTGGGGAGGGAAGGAGAAGGAGGCGGCGCGTGGGGAGGGAAGAGGAGGAAGGAGGAGGTGCCGGCGCATGGGGGCAGAAGAGGAGGCGGTGCGGGATGGGGAGGGAAGGAGGCCGTGGCGGCGGCGGGTGGGGAGGGAATGAACGTGGGGAGAGGGTGCGGGAGGGGTACTGCAGATCCATTGAAGGATGATCGTCGGATATGGTTGAGTAAGGAGAGAGAATGGAGGAGAGTTAATCTGGTGCGCACGTTTTTATGATGGTGTATTTCTGGGTGCATATTGTGGTGTGGACGTAGTTAAGGTCATGACTGTAGAGCAGATAATTGTTGGGTGAATGTAAAATAATTTGAACTGGTGGATTATTAGTTTAGATAGATATATCTACATACAGACAGGACACATGTGGAGACACAAATTCACTTTTTTCTGAAAAGGTCTGGAAAGTAGTGTTTAGTCCATGCATGGGACGTGTGTGCTAACTGCCACCATACATCCGGCAAGCACATACACAAGTCTGCGTACGTTCCTAATGAAAAGGAAGCTTTGATGCTTCTGCGTACGTTCCTAATAAAAAGGAAGCTTTGATGCGTCTCCAGTAACACTTTCAATGGCATGTCCACAAATTAGTAGCCTTTTCTAGTTCGATCGTGGGCAATAATGCTTGAATATGAGTTGACCTTTAGTTATTGTTGTTCATGTACTCCACTAGTGTTTACTTCTACCGGCCTATCCACGCTGCTTCATTCGTAAACATCTCCGCTTCCCTTTACCTTCTCCCGATAGTTTGATTTTTCTTAGTTTAATTTGAGGAGCTTTCCTTGTTTCTTAATTAGCATTTGGATTTGCTTTAGAATGTAACATGTTAGGCGTATACTAATATCCAATTTTTGTCAACGAGTGATCCCTATGTAACTAGTACGGTGATCCGCGCACTTATGTGGAATAATTCTTAGAGCATATTTAATTGGTTTAGTAGTACATTAGAGAAAGAATTGGTTTAGCGGTTCATTCTTAGTGCACTAACAAAACTACACGTACAAAAATAAAGGGTTGCAGATCATATGAAAGTATTCAAATATTAGTAGAACGTTATCAATTTGATTTAATTTCCATGTTTGTAGAATTGGTTTCGTTTGTGATATTAATATATAGTAGTATATGTTAAAGCAAAGAATATAGATTATATATTTGGGAGGAAATACTTGTTCGTTATAATTTTTAATCGGCATGTCCAATAATAGAGATAATAGTTATATCCATATTAATATAATTAAAAGAATATAACTTATAATGGATATTGTAGGAAAGTTTGTGCATGTGCATGAATCGCTTGAGTTCAATTTTATCTCTAACACCTGGTGTCTTAATTCATACAAGTGTTCTGCAACTATACATACATGTATATCACGGTGCAAATCAACTTCATACACACTTTCATAGATAAAAAACTCATTACTTATGATTTGTTAATCATAAGAAGGGTTCACCTAATTATGAGCTAGATGCTTTCCTTTTTGGTGAATTTTGAGCAATTATTCTTATTTATTAGGTAACATACATCGGTTATGGATTGTTAAGCATAATTAGAATCCATCAAATTAAGGGTTAGATTTTTTATTTTTAGGATAATTTCTACAATATTTCTCTTTTTCTCTTAGCTAATGTAGTCAATCATTCTAAACTTTTATTGTATGATAGATAACACCCAACAATTAATATAGTTCAATTTTAATTAGAATACACCGCATCGATGGTGATTCTAGCAAAAAAATCAAAATTATAAATCGCACATTGTTAGGAAGTGTGTAGATAGAATAGATCTTGTCTTTTTTATTTTTTTTTCCTTTTTTAATCGAGGGGCATATATTTTTCTCTTTTTTTTGGAATTTCTAGCTTACTTCTCCTTTTTCTTAGCAATTGTAAAACTCTTGTCATTGACTTTTAGTATATAATAGATAGATTTTATTTTTTGGGGATTTACTTTGAAATTCATATGAAAATAAAATTGCAAATTTTAATTTTCCCCCTCTAAATTTTAGTTTATTTGGATTGTACTTAACATAGACTATTTTTAATTTGTTGTTTATTTAATTATTATTCCAAAATTTAGTTATTTATGGATGTTACTTTAGATGTCGTATGGAAATCAAATTGTTTTTATTTTTTATTCTAAATTTTATATAATTTGGATTGTACTTGATATATAATTTTTTTTAATCTGAGCTATTCTAACTTGGGTTCACGAGATAGATGCATAGATCTTTCTGGTTATACAGAAGGTTCCTCAAGGTGCCTAATTAGTATAGGTTTACACATTTTAATACTTGTGGAATTTAGGATTTAAATTCGTTTACAAATCAAATATCTAATCCCCTTTAATTTTTATTCCAAATTTGCATGTTTTTGGACCGTACTTATCATGGATTTGTTTTCAATTTTATGCTGGAATTAGTATAAAACCAGTTTTATTTTTTATTTTAGTAATTATTTTGAATTTAGTTTTTGGGGTTTACTTTGAATTTCACATGAAAATCAAATTGTTAATTTTATTTTATTTTTTTAGTTTAGTTAATTTAGATTATACTTAGCATGAACTCTTTCTTTTGATTTGCTAATTTTTGTTTAATTATTTTGTGAATTTTAGTTATTTATGGAGGTTACTTTGGAAGTCGTATGAAAATTAAATTGCTAATTTTTATTTTATTTTAATTCTAAATTTCTCTTAGTTTGGATTGTACTTAAATTTCTCTTAATTTTGATTGTATTTGACATAGACTCTTTTTTTAAGCTAAGCCATTATAACTCGGGTCCGCGAGATTGATGGTTATATCTTTTCTAAGTTTATAATTAGTATAGATATATTCATATATCTCTAGACCTAGAATCTTTTTTTAATTTGCTAGTTTTTATTTCATTATTATGAATTTTAGTTGTTTATGGATGTTACTTTTGAAGCCGTATGGAAATCAAATTGCTAATTTTTCTTATTTTGAATTTCTCTTGGTTTGGATTGTACTTGAATTTCTTTTAATTTAGGTTGTGCTTGATATAGGCTCTTTCTTTTAATCTGAACTGTTATAACTCAGGTCCGCTAGATTGATGGCTAGAACTTTCTCTAACTATATAATTAGTATAGGTATAGATAGATTCTTATATCTCTAAGTTAATTATAAAATCTAAGCCTTTAAAATTAGGACCCACTAAATTAAAGATTAGATATTTTGCTTTTTGTGATAATTACTAGTATATTTCTATTTTTTCTTAGCAACTTAAAAGGCTTATCATCGACTTTTAGTATATAGCAATAGATTTTCTTGATTAATTAATGGTTTGGTGAGGGCGTGGGCGGCTATGGATGTGCAGCGTCTATCATGCACGTTTATGCTTATGCTAATTAATTATTTTGTAATACCATGGTGGTTAATATACTGTCATGTGCCTTGTTGTTTGGCACGCTAATAACTATTTGTTCGAAAGTCTCTTTCTATCCCGCAATATACATTCAAAGCTTATCACGTGCATAAACTAAGGGGACGTTAAATTTAAAAAAAAATAATATTATTGCATTATGTATACTCTTATTAAATGACATACTATAACTACTTACTTATTTTTTCAGCATTAAAATAGAGATATACGATAGAAATATTACAATAACTACATCTTTGGCCTTCGCAATGAATTATATTATAGGACAATGTTTTTTAAAAATAAAGATTTATATATTGCGGGGCGGAGGGAAGGGAGTAATTAATTTCTTCTTAAACTTGTTAAGTTTCCGGTCCTTGATTAATACTCCAGCATTATTCTTTTTTTATCTCTTACAGAGAGAGAACTCCATCATTAATTCGTATCGTGTACGTTACCATGGACGCTTACAACGCCATAGTCTTGGTGCCTCTTGCGACCTAGGCAGGAATTAGCAGCAAAAGTTCCGGAGTTTCAGTGCAAACTTTGACACGGATCCATCCATCTTAGCGATGTGCGTATCAGCATCAAGAGATACTTTTTTTTTTTTGAAACATCAAGAGATGCTTTGCATAATATTGCACCTGGCGTCTATACATGTGGATAACTAACACCTTTTAGCGCTATTTAAGGATTGATAAGAAAAGACATAAACAACTCCAACAATTAGAAACGGAATCAGAACATCAAGAACAACATACAAGACAATCAATATCTTTTGACCAGTAGGAATATTGTCAGATTAGGGTCAATTATATTCCTTTGTAATCTCTTAGCTAGGACATTTTGTAACTAGTTTATAACTATGAAGATCATTTCCCAATCTCTTTTCTCATATTTGTAGGATCGATAACTCGATCCATGATACATATCATATAGAAGCATTGTTCTCGTGCCTGCGGAGAAAGGGAGGGATGGGGAGAGAGAGAGAGAGGGAGGGAGAGGACCTCTAGTCGGCTGAACAAAATACTCGGCTAGTCATGAAACCAATCCAAAACGTGTATTTATTTCCGGGCGTCAAAGTTGGGCGACGTTGTCCGACCAACGTATTTGCGTGGAGTTTGACGATGGCCAGCCCAGGAAAGGGAACTGATCCGGTATCCGCACGTTCACGGCCTGAGAGCATCTCGAGACATGGAGATTGCAGCCCACTTGGCACCTCACAGCTGCAGCCCGCACAGCCCACGAGAGACCGACGAACGGCCCAGGAAGATGGATAGCGAATAAAAGCCGCGACCCACGAACGGCCCACAAATAATTGGGCGGGGATGGCCGGATGGGAAACGTGCATCCCAAGAGAAGGGAGACCGGCAGAAGCAACGATGTATTTCCTTTCCTTTTTGTGAGGAGAAACAACAATTTTCGTTACTTAACAGTTGCCAATTTATTAGGTGCACGATTGTGCGAATGAACCGAATACTAATAAACCGTTTCAAAAAGGTTATCTGGATAAACTGTTTTGAAACGGTAGTGAAGAAATCGTTCCGTTTGTTTGTTCAAGAGAAACTATAAACCATAAGTTTAACACATGCCCAACCAAAGCAAATTATTTCTGCCAAGAATACAACGGAAGTAATTGTCATCTAGAACCAGGAGACAGAAGCCGCTTGAAGTACTTGACCCTACGGTGCAGCAATGCCGCTGTTGTCTTCTTCTTCTTCTTCCCACCTATCTCGGTATCCCTCGTCCATAGACCAGATGCACCTGAGAGCCTTCTCGTACATCTCGCGCCTCCGTGCCTCCATGCGGGGCTCGCCGACCTGGTCCGCCAGCCAGTCCATGTACTCCACCTGTTGGTAACAAACACATACAATCTCAGTCACCTTCGAGTTGGGCTAAAAATTTCAGAAGGCGTTGCGCTTACCCATTCCGGCATCAGTACGTGCGTGTGGCGTTTGGGCTTCCCGCTCTCCTCCATTCGCCGGTAGTGCTCTCGCACGGAGGCCAGCATGTCGTCCTCGCTCGGCAGCGTGGCTTTCCCCGACAGCACGCGGGCGACCCACTTGGACTCCAGCTCAAATGACTGGAAGATGATGGTCTGCACAAGCACACACAGCGACGGCCGGTTTAGCAGCTAGCTCTACGCTGTGTTGTGCGTTTGTGCTGTCTGAACAATGTAGTGTGGCCTGTGTTAAATATTTGTCATATATATCTGAGGGACTGAGGCCCTGTACCTTAACTGGTAGCCCGACGAAAGAGAGATTGGGCGCGTATTTTGGGGGGAAGACGTGCTTGTACAGAGGCCCGACACGGTTGTCGTCGACGGTGAGGCCATCCAGGTCCATGAACGGGAAATGGTAACGGTACCTGCACAAGCCAATTTCAGCACTGCCCAGTAAATACAGAGGAAGACGAGAAATGCAAAGAAGAAAAGAGACCAATGACCATGCGTGACTGCAGGTAGAAGAAACCATTTTACTTGGGTTCAATGAATCCTTACCCTGTGCAGTAAAGAATAGTATCCGCAGCCACTGCTGAACCTTCACTGAAACCCACTTGGCCGTCATCTTGGATGCAATCTACCTGCTCATCAAACTAGTGTGTTAGAACTTAGTACAACCTGCCAATTATGCATGTTAACACTAAGGGAAAGAGATTCAGAGTTTTTGAACCTCCGCGTGCATCCAGACATTCCGGTAGAGTTCAATCTTCCCCAGCCCGTCTTCGGAGTATCTAGCTGCAATGTGCACTTCCTTGGCCACATGTGAGATCTCTCTAGCAATGTCAACTCCACTGGCTCCTAATCCTACAATAACAACAATCTGCAGAGTAGACCGTTTGGTCAAAGAACCTGCATTTTTGTCTGCAAGACAGTGACATTCTCTGATGTTCTCACGAGAATACGTACTACACACATGAACGGAATTGTGCCTAGATGTACCGCACTGGAACTGATGAAGTCTTTGGCTTATAAGTAGGGTGGAAAATGGATATGAATTATCTGTATTATTCGGTTACCGTGTTCGATAGGATATGAATACGGTAAAGATTTGTTCATCCGATTAACAATCTCTCTCCTATTCGAATTCGAATCCGCATAAAAAATATGTATATGATATGGCATTTTACCATCTAAAATGTTATTTTATCCTGACTATTTATATCTATATTTGGCGAAATAGTATACATATTTTATTGCAATATGATTAATTAGTTGAACATGTTTTTTAAATTCAATGTGAATTCGTGCTTCTTTATGTAAGTAAATTAATTAGAATGACTAAACATGATAGTGCAATGATAAAATATCATTAATATCTTCATATTACATAAGTTACGAGGATATCCGTATCCGATCGAATTGAATAGATATTTGATTTGAATTCGTATTCGTTACAACATTCGATTCGTATTCAAAAATATTCAAATTTGTATTTATATTTATTCATAAAATATAAATATGAATACTATAAACACACTATTCAATTCATATTCTACCGGTTTCCACACCTACTTACATGAGGCGACGGAAAAGTACCTGATCTCGAAATGGTTCTGGAATGCGGTAGTTGTGGCTGTGCATCTGCTTTCCTCGCCACTTGCTAATTCCTGTAACGCACAAATTAACATTGCTCCAGTCTTATCTCACTGCAGTAGATTTTTCTATCTGAGGTGAAAGTCTGAATTCTGAAAGATCTATGGGCGCAAATGGCACCTGGAAGCTTGGGCACCAGAGGCACCGTGCAGTGCCCGTTGCAGACCACGACGGCGTCGAAAACCTCCGCCGCCGCCACGCCGGCCTCCCCGCGCCACGTCACACTCCACTCCTCCCCCTGACCGAGGGGCCCCACGCGCAGCACCTCGGCGCGGAGCCTCACGCGCCGGTCAACGCTGGACTCCTCGGCGAACGCGTCGAGGAAGGCGAGCACCTCCCGATGTCCCGGGAACGCGCGCGGGTCGCCCGCGAAGACCCGGCCAGCGAGCGCGAAGCCGGAGAAGCCCATGAGCTCGCGCGGGAGGTTGGTGCGCAGCGACGCGTAGAGGCTGCCGTGGACGGCGCCGCGGGCGGCCGGGTCGAGGCTCAGCGGGTCCGGGTCGGCGCGCGAGTCGTAGGCCCAGGTGCCCCCCACGCGGCCCGACCGCTCGAAGACCGTGACGTCGTGGCCCTCGCGGAGCAGCTCGCGCGCGGCCACCAGCCCGGCCACGCCCGCGCCCACCACGGCCACCCTGCGCGCGCGCGGCATCCGGTCCGGCCGTGCGCGAGGCGTGCGTACACGAGTAAACTCGAAGTGGTGTGGCCGTGGTGGGAGTAGGTGACGACATTCAGATGAGATCATGGTGGGAGCGACATTCAGATGAGATCGTGGTGGGAGGTGACGACATTCAGATGAGATCAATTTCAGTTACTGGTTTGTTTTATTTTTTTGATTTATTTAAATTAAAAGTTATTTAAAACGTGTTAACTTTTAATTTTAATTTATTAAGATTTTTTTCCTGATTTTTTGTTTTTTATTCATTTGCATTATCATATTTAAAATTTTCTTTTTAAAAAAACTAACAATTATTATTATATAATTTTACTTATAAATAAAAAATTATTACCAGAAGCCGCCGGTTGAATCAGGGCTAATAGCGCGCGTACACGAGGTGTACGTCCTGTTTGCGCCTTTGACTGCCTCGTCTTTGCTCGATTCAATTGGTCTAGTTAGCAGTTCTTTGCGCCGTGTGCTACACAAAATTTGATGACAAAGAAAAAGAGGACTTTTAGTTGTTGAACTGAACTCTTTTGGTTTGTTGACTTGTCACAAATGTCCAGACCATTGAATTGGAAGAACTGAGCACATAAAAACAGGTACAACAAGACTTAGTCAGCAGGCTATAGCAAATATAATATCAACTAAATCTTACGTGGCAGAGAGAGAAAGGAAGAGAGAGAAGGAAGCTGACTACTAAATTACAGCTAGCTATAGCACGTAAAAATATGCATTTCACTCTCTTACACGTGGGGGCCAAATAATTATTGTAATAGCTATCTTATTGTATGAACTATTTTTTTAAGGCTATAGATGAAATGGACAAGTGTTATAGCTACTAGTTGGCTATACTATTGTACTTGCTCTAATATAGCTTCTTCCTTTTTTTAGGTGGCAACGGTGGGCAAGCTACCCATCTGAACTCAATTTCATGACTTCAAAATCGGTGAGATCATATGAAGATCATCTCATAGTTGCGATGAGTAATTAACCTTTGAATTAAAGTATCTGTGGAGGTTGCATTTAGTTTTCGAGGGTTTTGCGAAAGACTGCATTTTGGTTGGGCTGTCTGCTGAAATCTTCAAGTTAAGCGATTTGACCACTTTGTTTTCGCGGTCTAACCGGTAGACTTCGACCGCTGATAGTAGTCAGAGGCGTGGTCGTCAACTTTATAGTCGGGCGGTCCGATTAGCCCTGGGTAGTTGGTAGTCCGATCGGCCCTATGATAGGCAGTCCGAATGGGCGTGTGTTGGGCGGATGGTCGATGGTGAAAGCTACAGTGTCTGAACAACCACGGATGGTCGATGGTCGATAGTCGTAGATTCTGCATGTTGTCATAGTTGTAGACTTCGCGATCGATAGTCGTGGGCATTGCGATCAGCTGTCGTAGACCTCGAGTACTCGTGTCAGACCAGTCAGCGGTCTGACCGACCTGTGCTTGGCAGTCAGACTGGCTTCTCTTAGTGATCTGAAACTGTTGTTTGGAAATCTTGGAGTTTGGTCATGGTTTGACCTGGGTGTTGTTTCTTATGTGCACATGTGTTTATTGTTTAGTCCTAGAATTAGGATTAGTAATTTGGATGCATACTTTCTGCATTGTGCATTATATGGATGAACTGTGCCAATTGATGTCTTTGTGTATCGTGCAGAGCTACGTGACGGTTTGCTTGTTTGTATTAGTTGTAGAACTTCGGAGCTAGGTCATGATGAGGCATAGAAGAACCGGGACTAGACACGAGGTGGTGTTAAGATCCAAAACAGTTAAGAAGACACCGAAGATGTTTGAGGCTTGTGGAGTGGTTGCAGGTCGAGATGACGAGGAACTAGAGTGGGAGCTATCGGTGGTGGATATGACAGGTAACAGCAAGGTGGACCGAGACTAGCTCAGGGAATAGTCGAGATCCAGACGGCCAAGGAAGCTGGATGCTGTCATATGCAAGAACATGCATGTGGTGCGCCAAGTGATTTAGGTTGTTTGCAAGCGAGGACGGTTCGATGGGATCTGGACATGTGAGAGGCTGGCGGCAAGTCATTGGGGCCACGTGGAAGATAGCAAAGCATGGGTGATACTTCATGGAAAAGAAAAGGAAGCAGGAAGCTTCGTCGAAAGTGGTAGATGGGCATTTTAGTAAAATTGCTCAATATTGAAGAAGCGTGCGTGAGTAAAACCCGGTGTTAGGTAGGGTTAACGGGTTATCCCCAATTTGGCCTAATGAGTGGATCCATTAGGTTTTTGGTTCAGGTTGTGAGCCTATATAAGGGGAGGGAAGGCAAGAGTTAGGGTTTGAGAATGTTGGCTAAGTCTTTTGGTGGCTAGCTCCTCCTCCCTCCCATAGAAGATAGGTTAGAGAGTGCGTGTGCTCTAGGCTTAGATTTCTGTCCTCCTGAGTGGAGTGACTGTAAAACTGATCATCGAGCAAAACATCAATCTTTTGCATCTTCTTGAATTTATCTTGTTGATTGTGTTGCTTTTGTTTCAATTGGTTTAATCTCTCTTCTGCTTTTCTCTTGATCTTGCTATGCCAAGGATATGAATGAGATAGAGATAACCTCTTGAAATCGATCTCCAATCAGCTAAGCACTTCAATAACAAGATTTTCAAGAAACCCCATTTTTGCTTGTTCTTGGCCTAATCGGGTGGTTTCTTGATCCGAGAGTTTTTGGGTTGATTCTTCTTTGATCTTGTTTGCTATGACATGTGGGAGCGTGCTCAAAACCATCTTGGCTATCTTGTACCCACGAGCAAGATCTGATCATCAATTTGGTTTTTAGTTCTAGGTTAATGTGCGCTGCTCTAAATTGCAAAAAGATCTCAAATTTGTCATGGATTGTTCGATCCAGGAATGGAATAGCTTCCTGAGATCTTAAGAAATATGCATACAAAATTTCACGGCTTTTGGTTTAGTCAATCGAAAGTTCTGTCGATTTTGGTTCTCGCAGTCGGCTTAAAACCCTATTCTTCTGTTGGAAACGGTAGTAATGCAAGCCTTGTAGCGGTAGTACCACAGTCCCTAGTCTTCGACTACTATTGTTTTCGACCATTCACTTGTCGTAATCCTCTCTGGTCGTGTTTCGACTTGGTTCGACCACTTTGGTTTTGACCGTCTGCGGGTCGACCACTCACTAGTAGTTGTTTTCACGGGTCAGATTTCAACCTGCCTAAAACACTTAGGTTTTTACTCAGATCTTGGACCGCGTTGCTTTTCGACCATTCATTTTCTTCGATCACATTGTTTTTCAACCACTCGCTGGTCTTTGACAATGTAGGTTACGATCATATCGGTCTTCGACCACGTTGGTTTTCGACCACTCATTGGTCCTCAACCACGCTGGTCTTTCGATTGCTCACTGGTGTTCGACCACATAGGTTTTTGACCACTCATTGTGTAGGAACACGTGTACGCTACACTAGCGCAGAATAAGGTTTTCTACCGCGTAAACCAGGAAGCCATGCAAGTAAGAGATCATAGATTGTTACCACTAGACACGTAGTGCAGCGGAAGTATCGTTGATGCAGCCGATTCAACGAAGCGCACGTCGATGCAGCAGTAGTAGTCGAACGTTCTCCGTCCAACCGTCTCCTCCTCGTGATCGTCCCGCTTAGCGCCGCAGTCACAGCAGCGCCTCTACCGAAGTCCACACGCCCAGGGATGGAACGTCGTGCACTGGTGTGCTAGCACCGCGCGCCCGGCTAGGGTTTCAGGATACAGCCAAGGGGAGGTGGCGGCCAGGGTTTTGGGAATAGTATTCTGTATACCCTACAGCCCCGCCTCCACATATTTATAGAGCATACTAATGGGCTTCCACGTTGTAGGTCCATTAGAACACTAATCCCATATGGATCAATATCCCTTTTAGCCTATAAAACCGAATTGTTTATGATTGTCTCTTGGGCACATCACTAACACATTGGTCATCGACCACGCTAGTTTTTTGGTCACTCACTGGTGATCGACCACGTAGGTTTTGACCACTTAATGATCCTCGACTATGCTGATCTTTCAACTGTTCTCTTATCATCGACTGTGTTGGTTTTCGACCACTCTCTGGTTGTTCACCACTCAAGTCGACTTCAGACCACGTTGACTTTCTACCATGTTGGTTTTGACTACAGTGGTTTCAACCATGTTGGTTTTCGACCATTCTCTGGTCGTTGACCACTTGAGTCAAATTCCAATCACATTGGCTGTTGGCCACGTTAGTTTACGACCATGACCACGTTGGTTTGATCACTCACTGGTTGACAATCATTCAAGTCGTATCTGATTACTTTGTCTTTCGACCAGTTGCGGTAGTACCATAGTACTAACAGCGGTAGTATCACACCTACTGCTTTTCAACATTGGTGTAGCTTTGAGTTTTTCCAAATTTTGAGTAGAGTTCCTATCCAAATCTTCATAGCTTTGTAGATATCAGAGCAAATGATAAGTGAATACTTGAGGAAATTTTTTTGAAGGCACCATTCACCCCCTCTCTATTACCATCTTCGATCCTACAAAGTCAATACAGCTTCTTCCATTGAATTGAGAGATCTTCCCATTGAATCGAAGCACACAAATATTGGGACTTGAGATCTTTTTAACCATTGAATTGAGACATGAATGTTAATGCACATACTGTGTAGCCTTCTCGCCACGATATCCTTTTATCCTAGCTCTCCTTGCAACTCTTACAAAGGTCGAAATGAGAGCGATAAGAACTTGGAGTCGTGCTGGGGGGTTGTTGCATTGCATTGAGGAGACGGCAATGTTAGAGCATGTAGGTATGGGGGGACCGAGAAAGTGTCGAGCTCACGATACAAATTGGCCACTTCACTCATTTGGGAAGCCACTAAGGGCTCGTTTTTTCAGCTGTGGCTTATAGTTTATGGTTTTTGAATTCTGATTGTTTGTGAGAGAGTATGGAGAGAAGCAATCACGTGTTATTTTGACCGATATAGCTGAAGTCGATATAGTGTATACTACAATCGACTTATAGACCCTATCTTGAAAAGACACTTCATTTAAAAACTAATTATTGTAGTATAAGCCATGGTCTAGAGCCGAAAAGAACGGAGCCTAAGGTGTTAGGCAAAACAACTTTTTTTGTGACTTGTTGCTATTAGGAATTCAAATGTTTCTGGTAGTGATACCAGAGCCCTTGGTAAGTGCATGAAGGCATATCTGGCTACCTTGCATCACAGACTCACAGTCCCCTGGTGGCCTGGTATGTGTTGAAGACCTCTGTTAACGAGGCCTGAGTTTATTCAGCTATTCTAGCAAAACTAATTTCTGTTACATCCATGGGATCCCCTTGGTGACTGGTCCATTCCCTTCTCTTTTTGCGGTGCAAAAGGACATTTTCCCTACTCATCTATCTTACACCCTTTTCATTTTCCACTATTGGTGTTTGCAGGATGAAAGATCAAGCTTCATTTAAATTGGTTTCGGTGATAATAACAAATACAATTATGAGGTTTTGGTGATAATGATAGATACATTTATGAGACTAACTTCGTTTATTGATTATGATATTACTTAGTCTCGTATAGATGAAAAAGGTGAAATCATTGAGGTATGCATTCGATATCTTTTTTATAATCTTGTTGCATTCCTCGCATCCAAATATATGATTAAATGACAAATCTATATGTGAGACTAATTTGCTTGTTTAAGTATATTATTGCTTAGTCTCATTTGGATGAAAAGGTGAAATCAAAGAAATATGCATTCGAAATCATATTCTTATATATTAGTCCATTCCTTGGATCTAAAATTTAGATTGAACTCCACAAATAATCTAAAATGAATATGTGCATATGTCTTCATTACACATACTTGTATGCACACATTTAGAGAGAATTCACTCTATGTTTTGAGATTTCATAAGTATTGAGGTTTCATAAGAAATATTGCTTGACTCATTTCTATTCCCTTGTGGGATCAATACTAATGAAACCACAAAACATTGAATGTACTCTCCTAAATGTGTACATACAAGTATGTGTAATGAAGACATATGCACATATTCATTTTAGACTATTTGTGGAGACCAATCTATATTTTGGATCCAAGAAATGCACTAATATATAAGAATATGATTTCGAATGTATACCTCTTTGATTTCACATTTTCATCCAAAAGAGACTAAGCAATAATACACTTAAACAAATATATTAGTCTCACATATAGATTTATCATTTAATCATATACTTGGATGTGAGGAATACAATAAGATTATAAGAAAAATATCGAATGCATATCTCAATGATTTCACCTTTTTTTTCATCCATATGAAACTAAGTAATATCATAATCAATAAACAAGGTTAGTTTCATAAATATATTTGTTATTATCACCAAAACCTTATAATAATATTTGTCATTATCACCAAAACAACTTAAATGGAGCTTAAGCTTTCAGGCACCCCTGTGACATGCTGAAGTTGGACATGTGCGTGAATGTGCTTGGTGACCTAGAGGCGGCGGCGTGCCTGTGCACGACTCTCAAGGCCAACAAGCTCGGCATTAGCCTCAACCTCCCCATCGACCTCAGCATCGTCCTAAACTTTTGCGGCAGGGGCGTGCCCACTGGTAGTGGCGAAGCCACATTGTAACATGGGGGTGTAGTTACACCCCCAAAATTTTTACACAAAAATTCGATATATATCCCCTTAATATACAAAGCATACACTCTATATACTAACATACTCCTGATAGCCCATTAGGCCTAATAGGCAATAAGTCAAACCTATTAGCCCACGTGTCCAAGCCATCCTCACTTTCTCAATCGATCGGCCAAGAAGTGCTAGGAGCTCTCCAAGCACCTCTTCTACACTCGCCTCGCCAAGTCCCATACACTCCTGACTTATTGTGCCTTATTTTTTATCGCCCAGCTCTTTTATATACCTGAGCCCTCGATGTCGATTAGCTTCTTGAATGCTGGTAGATCGTTTCCTGATGTTCATGTGTTAACTAGCTGCCAATTCGGTGGTACTAATAATACTTCTAAATCTTTGTAAATTGTCTAAATTAATGTATGATTAGAATGTTTTAGAGCTGCAAGATATGTCTTTAGAGAATTTTATAGTGTTAATTTGAGTCTCGATATATCAATTTATAAACTTATATTGCAATAGTCAAAATCCTAGCTAGGCCACTTCCCATCGGGTTCCACTGCGCCTAAGCACGCACGTACGTACTTCGCAGCGTGCGCGCGTTGCATGCGCTACGAGCCTACGATCGATGATCAGACGAATGCCTCGTGCGGCCGGCTGAGAATTTGTTTTATTTGTGTATCCTGTTGCAATTTTGGTTTCCCTTGCTGTTTGCGATCTTCGACTGTTGATTTTGTTCAAAGATTTCAGAGACTTCGTTAGCCTCTTCTTTTCCACTTTTAAAAATTATTTTTCTTTTTTTTATAATAACTAACTTTTAAAATAAGTGTATTTTTAATATAGAGTCTACAAGTTAATTATACCACATACTGTACCAATTTTATTTATACGATTAAAATCATATGTAAATTTTTATTATTATGTATTCTCTTACATAAGCAATCAAAAATTCATAAATCACAACTAAAATTCATAAACTAAAAGGACCCGTATTTGCCTACGCAAATGTTGTTCCGCTCTACTCGAGTACTCA
Organism: Dendrocalamus latiflorus; assembly: GCA_017311315.1. Lineage (NCBI taxonomy): Eukaryota > Viridiplantae > Streptophyta > Magnoliopsida > Poales > Poaceae > Dendrocalamus > Dendrocalamus latiflorus. The sequence continues at coordinate 24,226,026 of CM029675.1, forward strand.
TCTGTAGCCTCTCACAACGCACGCCACGAGCTCTCCCTCTGCGTGTGCAAGTCGGACCCTTTTTCCGGAGGCGTGGGGCCGTGAGTATACATGGGCCACCTGTATATTGGATGTGAAGCATAAACGGGCACTTTTTTTTAATATATTGGGCCATATAGATATGATGGGCTTTATGCGCCCGATTGTCATATATGGGCCAACAACTGTAGTATTGGATCCATATTTATGAACAATTAGAGGTGAATCTAGTCCGGTAGGGAAACAAATTTAAATAGCCACACCATATTGGATGTGTAATTTAGCACCCATGCCCCTCAAATGAATAACTCAAATTACAATTCGTTGATGTACATGCCCCATCAATAACTCAATTCACTGATATTCACAACGGTGATTCGAAAATATACATACATATATGCCCTTGAAAAACTCAAATTACATTTTTGGTGAATACACATACCCATGATTAACTCAGATTACAACCATAAAAATACACACATGCACACGAATAATAAATCACAAATGGATGCCCCTAGCCCCAAGAAAATAAATATTTACGTCAGGAAATAACACAACCGGCCGGCGGGGAAGCATGCATCTCGATCTCTTGATAATCCTCTACTCAATTTATTTCAGACGCACATACATTTATGAAGGTCGGATCAGATCTCCCGCCATGATGATAATAGATACAATTCTTGAATCTTAAATTAAAGTGGGTGAGTGAGTGGTACTGCTCTTCTCTGGTGATCAAGAACACCAACCAGGTGTTGCAATCGCCGGGACGACTCCTCCCAGGTCAAGCTTCTGCTTTGCCTGAATTAAATTTGCTCGAAGGCTCACTTCCTGCATCTGCAGTACAAGGGAAATTAAGGAAGCAACATTAGAACACACGCATGCATATCTGAACCATTTCTCTCCTTGCCCAACCTGCTCCTGCTGGTGTGTTTCTGTACTCCGCAATTGACCAGATATATAGTTTCGGCTTGTGGTTTGGTTTTAGTTTATGAATAGTAACAGATTATAGAAAAGCTTGTAGAGAGAGATTCGTGTGCAATTTTAGCTGATATAAATGAAGCCACTACAGTGTATACTACAATCGACTAGTATATCCCATCTTAAAAAGATACTCTATTTGAAAGTTAGATACTGTAAAAAAGCAGCTTGTACAAACTAATACGAACAAAGCCGTATATAGATCCAAGAACACATGAAATGGGTCATGATGAGCTAGGAGACAACACAACAGTGGCAAGGAGCAAGACGCAAGCATACGCGGGAGTTTGGTAGTAGCTGACAATTAAGAAGCAAGCAGTGCTCGAAAAAGTGGAGTATCTGACAATCATTCCGAAGTATAGTACCACCTTCGTTCTGGTGAGACATCACCCAGAGCTTAAAAACGACCACTTACCCACCTGTAAGCTAGAGACAATCCTGGCCAGCCGCATCGCTTCCTCCAGGCCCTCGATCTCCTGCTGTATCGTCCTCAAGAGCTCGCCCAGCGCCCCGCTCGTCACACCAGCCTGCGCACACATAAATCAAACAACAATTACCTCTCGATCGATTACTTGTAAGCTGCATTGCAGTTAACGTTAGATACATGCAGGAATTGATTAATTTTGCAATGTTTATGTATGCGTATGTACCGTAGCATAGTACATGTCGGCGTTGGCTTCGATCTCATTCACGGTGCCCACACAAGAAAACATGGTTTCGTGCAACGATTCCAGGTCGGCCTGCAGGTGCATATGCATGTAACTTGAGTAACCGCCGGGTCGGTCAACGAGCCAAACCTCTCTGGGAGAGGAAGCTGAAAGTGTGTGTGTGAAAGCCTATGTGCACTGTGTGAGAGAGTACTTGGGCGCCGTCGGCTAAGGGGAGGGACGTGCAGGCGGCGGAGAGGACGCGGCAGAGATCGGCGACGGTGTCGGCGTGCGGCGTGGCGAGGGGCTCCCACGAGGCGAGCAGGGGAAGCTGCGGGCGCAGCAGCCGAGCCAATTTCAGCTTCTGCCGCCGCCGTTGCGCCACGATCCGCTTCGCCGCCTGGATGTTGCGCAGCTCCGCCACGCGCAGCCACGTGTAAAACAGCTTGTTCTGCATACGCGTGCCATGCCCATAAAAGAAAAGCACTGATTGCATTGCTCTAATAGCTTGATCAAGAAACCGCACGGCGATGCATGCATGCACGGCTCACCTCGGCGGCGGAGGTGGTGCGGGCTATGGCCTTCTCCATCCGGGCATTGGCGAACCGCCACTGCAGCAGCCGCGCCGTCAGCATGCGCGAGCGGTGCGCCGCCTCCTCCTTCTCCGGCTCCTCCTTCTTCCGCGTCATCATCTCCCTCAGCACGACCGATCCTCTCCCCGCGTCCTCCGACGATCCCCCGGTGCTCCGCCGCCTCCTCGCAGGCTCCCACGGGCCCCTCGCTGCGACGCCCGGCTCGGGCAACGACCGGCGCGGGGACATCAAGGCGGCGTCCGGGCCGAGGACGCTATGGACGGTGTTCTCCTTGCTGCTCAGCGCCCGTCGCGGCGGCGCGGCGTCGTCGTCGCTGGGCTTCTTGTAGCTGAAGGAGGCCGCCTTGCGGAGGGAGCGCGCGAAGTTGGTGGACGAGAAGAGCGGCGCGGCGCGCATGCCGTCGTAGACGAATGCGCCGGCGCCGGCGCGGGAGGCCGCGCTGGGGCTGCGCGCCAGGCGCCGCGGGGACGCCGCCGTCAGCGGCCGCGGGGAGCTGCCGCCGTTGGAATCCATGGACGATAAATATAAATTAATAATTAAGTATAAATTAATAAATATAATTAAGTTTCGTCGATCGATCAGGGCAAGTACATTGCTCACACGAGCCTATGTACTTGAGGAGAGGAGAGGCAAGCACTAGCTAGATAGATAGCTAGAGCTTATTGAGCTTGAAATTGAGATGGATGGGTTGTATCATGGAGCTAGAAGAAGTGTTCTTGTGTGGGCATGTCGCACTCATGACATGACGGAAGAAGTTGATGTTATTCTTTCACACATAGTAGGTACATACATTTTGCACATTTCTCGATCGAACTACACCATTTCTTGTAATCGTTTGGGTTCGTATATCTAACCGGTGATTTGTATACATCACACCATTTACTTGATGGTGTATGTAGACAGTAGTGATCGATGCCTTGTGACGCGTGGATGGATGCATATATATGATCCCTTTGTCAATGTATACACGACATAAGTTTTTTCAGGTAGTCCTTGGAGGCATGTGGAAGGGATATGTTGGAGAAATGGTGGGGTTTGGTGGGAGAAAGGGAGAGGAGAGCCATTTTAGAGTGATGGCTGGCAGGTCATGGCGACCTAAAAATTGGTCAATTGGGCCGTGCGCACGCTGCAATTTTCTTCTCGCTTCACCCTCGCACACGCACACTCGAGAAGACAGGGAGAAAGAGAGATGTCAACGTTGGGAGAGATAAACTGGCCTTTTTAGGTGAGATTTTTGAAGGTATGGTCTACCTATGTTTCGAAAGAAACTTGTAGCTATATATGCACTGATCCGAAGTCAAAATCGTGAGTTACGTTGTATCCAAGAAGGAAGACACGAAACAAAGGAGAAAAATGTGAAGCATATGGTTATAGCCTTGGATGGGCCATTAATAGTGAGTTACTTGGGCCTTGATCAGAGCTCTCAAGCTGTCTAGCTAGTGTAATATATTATTACTACACTGAGGCCCAACCTAATAGGTGGCCTCTATTTGGGCCAAATTTGTATAGTCTTACAAAAGCTCGGGGTGAGCGATCATTCATGGAGTGCAGACTTTTGAGCCCAGACTGGGAGCGTGAGTTCACTTTCAAATAAACAAGCTCGTGCCCGTTTGCATTGATTTTTGCTAGTGACTTTTGTAATTGATTGATGAATAGTAGTGATGGATAGAAACTAGTATGTTTATATTAACTTATGATTTTAGTTTTTTCTAAATGCATTATGTAAGAAAAATGGTGCAATAAAAGACACTACAACATCTGAACGATCATGCTACTCATGCTACTGATAGAAGCGGCTTATAGAAGATGAGACGTTCGTATTGGTTTTGGCTTCTCTAAGCAAACATCAGAAGCCAAAACTAATATAAACAGATCCTAAAATCATCTCAAATTGACTTGAGATGCCAAATACAACCATATGTTGATTCTTAAAATGAAGGGGAAAAACGTTGTTGCATAGCCGAACAGTGTGACACTTGGCTCTGATTAATGACTATATTTGGGTCCTTAGGTCAGTCTAAGTGGGGTTTTATGGAGTTTCATGGACATTAAATACGCTGACATGGCACTGTATTGATGAAGAGAGATGATAAAAGTTTCATGGGAGTAGAGAGAGTTTCATGGGGATGAAACTCTTCTGCACTGTTTCCAAAATATAGGTATGTTAGAAACTGGGACATAAAACCTCCACTGAGACTGGCCTTATCAACAGCGGCTTCAATAATGCGTTACTTGCGGGTATTTTCCACTGTACCCATCCCCTAGGGGGGGAAAGTGATATTGCAGTATATGACATTGGGATTCTCCGAACAAAATAGGAGGTCCTCGAGAGAGAGGCCGGGGGGGGGGGGTAAAAGAAGAAGAGAATAGGAATCTCCGATTGGTTCTTTGGACTAGCATGCATGTGGCGCTGTCGTGCCATATGCGCATTGTTCTAGGTTGGTTGACCTCGTGCTATGTGCCACTGTCGATCGACCAGAAATCCTCAATATGTTGAAGCTAATCCCTGCTACTTGCGCCATTAATTTGTTAGGGTGATCTTAGGCATTTGGCCCAACGGCCAAATGCCAACTCCTTGATCGCGCCCTGATCAGGGGCGCCCAGCCCAATTGGCTGGTGGGCCCCTGTCGCCAGCGCCATATAAATAGAGGTGGGGGCCGGGGCGGCACGTAGGACGAGGTTCACCGTGCCGCCACAAACCCCGCTGACAAACCCTAATCCGATCTGAGAAGGGGGCGCTCCAGCAACGGGAAGTTCCACCACCGCCGCCACCGAACGCCGCCGCCAGGGAGACGCCACCTTCTTCCCCGACCGTCGCTGCCCGTGCGCAGACCTCGCCGACGAACCAGAGATGGCCGGCTCTTCATCCAGCGTGACGGACGGTTCGTACCCTCTTTCTCTCTCCCTTCCCTCTCAGATCTAGTTTCCCCAAGCGCACAGAAAAGTACAACAATGGTATCAGAGCGGGCAAAGTTGATCGGGACTTACCGCTGGGGCCGCCGCTCCGCTCCGTTGCGCCGCCCGATGCCTCGGGCTGCCGTCGTGTGTGTCGGGTAGCCGCGGCGCCGCACTGCCCGGGGTTGCCCCTCCGTGCGCCGCGCCTCCCATGGCGCCGTCGCCACCCCGGGTCGCCGCTTCGGAGGCCGCCGCCACCCGAGCACGGGCGTCGTCGCGCCGCTCCGTCGCGCGCCCAGCCGCCGCCGCTTCGCCCCGCGTAGCCCCGCCGCAGCCGCTTTTTCGCGCGGGGGCGCGCCCGTGGCCGCTTGGGGGCCGCGTCCTGCCGTGCATCGCGTGCGCAGCCGCCGCGCGAAAGCCGCTCCCTGTGCCGCCGCTCCCTTCCCCTCAGATCCGAAAAAACAGGCTCAAATTCTCTAGGGTTAGGGTTTTGGTGGGGGCGGCAGTTTTGTTCGGGCGGAATTTTCTCCTGGCCATCCGATGGAGATCAACGGCCAAGAGGTAAAGGGGGCTGGTTGGGCCGGCGGGGAGGACGGCCTGGGCGCGGGGAAAGACTGGGCCGAGGCATGCGCAAAGCAGGCCAAATGGCCATTTTGAACAGTAATTCCAAAATGGATTTTAATTGTTTCAGAAGCAATTTTGATTGAAATTTGATCCAAAATCTCTATAATTTTTTTGCACCAACGTGTTAATTTTTTCAGAGATTAAATGTGTACAGTATAATGCTTTTGAATAATGAATTGTTTTTAGAATAATTACAGTTTCCGCTGCAAAAGTTAATGTTGATTGATTTTCATTATTAAATTCGAACCAACGGGAGAATTTAATTTTGAAAAAATAGATATAAATTCCAGATAATTATAATATTGTTATTTTCTGACCAACGTTGATAATAACAGTATTATAATTTTTAATTGATGATTTTATGTATTATTTTTATTTCTGCCCAATGGTGATGTAGATTTAATGTATAGATAAAATTGATTTAATTGTATGTCGTATTTTTGACCAACGTTGGAAATAAGGCATATAATTTTGCTGTTACGTTCTCACTTTATTTGAACTAAATTTTCAGGCGGATACAACTTGATGGGTTGTATCAGAGAGATCCCCACTCTCAAAGGAGATAATTATGGAGAGTGAAAGAAAAAGATAGACTTAGCGTTTATCTTGGCTGAGGTGGACTGGGTCCTCACTACAGCACGTCCCACTGAGCCTATGGCACCGGTGAGGGATCAAAATGAGGATGATACTGCTTGGCAGAAAAGACAGAGGGATCATGCTCCCTTACAGATGTCTTATGACCTTGAGCATAAGAAATGGACCACAGCCAACAAGAAATGTATGGCTGTGATAAAGAATACAATTGAGCCTGCAATTGTGGGCTCAATCGCAGAGTGTGACACTGTCACAGAGTACCTTGATAAAATAAAGAGTCAATTCACTGGCTCTTCAAAGACTTATGCTACACAGCTGATTAAGCAGCTTGTGACAGAAAGGTACTCTGGTAATGACAGTGGCATAAGAGAGCACATACTAAGGATGAGCAACTTGGCATCCAAGCTTAAACCAATGGATTTGGCTCTCAAGGATGAGTTCCTTATTCATTTGGTTTTGCTTCCTTGCCAAAAGTGTTTAACACTTTTGTTGTCAACTACAATATGCAGCCCGAGAAATGGGACTTGGAAAAATGCATATCTATGTGTGTGCAAGAGGAGGAAAGAATTAAATCCTCACATGGTGGTTCTATCAACTATGTGAAGGATAACAAGAAAAAGAACTTCAACAGTAACTCCTTCTCAAAGAACAAGGGAAAAGCCTCTGTCCATCAGCCTCAACAGAATAAGTTTGCTGTAGACAAAGATCAGTGTCTTCACTGCAAGAAGACAGGACACTACAAGAAGAACTGTCCTGATTACTTAAAGATGATAATGGCAAAAAAAAGTGAGAACATTATTACCTATATAAATGAATCCCTGTAAGTGCAATATTCGAAATCCACTTGGTGGATTGACTCAGGAGCAACTGTTCATGTTGCTAATTCTTTACAGGGATTCCGTTCGACGAGGAATACGCAAAGAAAAGAAAGAGATGCATTAAAGTCGCAAATGAAGTCCAAGCTGAAGTTGAAGCCGTTGGTGATCTTTCATTAGAGCTAGCTGATGGCTTCATTCTTTTACTTAGAGATGTTCTTTATGTACCCTCTTTACAGAGGAATTTGATTAGTGTTTCAAATTTGGACAATGATGGTTATAATTGTCATTTTGGAAATGGAAAATGTGAAACAATGTTTAATGATAAATGCATTGATCTTGCCATCAAACAAGACGAGCTTTATTTATTGTCACTTCGTGAAAATGTGAATTCCGTATGTGATGTGAATGAGCGTATATCCTCGCCTGTGAATGCGAACAGAAAACGAAAGAGAACTCATAATGAATCGTCGAAATTATGGCACTGTCGTTTAGGCCATATTTCGAGGGGGAGAATAGAAAGACTTGTTAAGAATGAAATTCTTCCTCTATTAGAGTTCTCAGACTTAGAACAATGCAGAGAATGCATTAAAGGAAAATATGTAAAGAAAATTCCTGGACCTTTTGCGAGGTTTTTACAGGAAAATGGCATAGTGGCCCAGTATTCTACACCGGGCGAACCTCAGCAAAATGGAGTAGCTGAAAGACGCAACCGTACCCTGATGGATATGGTGCGAAGCATGATGAGCTACTCCACACTGCCATTGAGTTTATGGATGGAGGCATTGAAAACCATCATTCATATTCTCAACAGAGTGCCTAGTAAGTCGGTGCCCAAAACACCGTACGAGTTGTGGACAGGAAGAGTTCCCTCACTAAACCACTTACGTGTGTGGGGGAGTCCTGCTGAGGCTAAAGTATTTAACCCAAACCTTGGGAAGCTTGATCCCAAAATAGTAAGTTGTCATTTCATTGGCTACCCTGAAAAGTCAAAAGGGTTTCGTTTCTACTGTCCAGATAGATATACAAAGTTTGTAGAAACGAGACACGCTGTCTTCTTAGAGGGTGAAATGATGAGGGGGAGCATGGTAGCTCGTGAGATTGACCTTGAAGAGAAGCGGGTGTATACGCCCACTCCGATGATTCAAGAGCCATTCTTCACACTACCTGGTGTCGCTGCACCGACGGTGCAAGACACTGTGGTGTCAGCACCTGTTATTGTTCCTCCTGTGGCAACAATGAATGATAATGAGGAACCTGTTCTTCAGGATCCTATAGAACCTATTGCCACAGATGAGGGGGAGCAACAGCAGCCTCAAACAGAAGATGTACCAAACGAGGAGGCCCCGAGGAGGTCTCAAAGAGTAAGAAGATCAGCTATTTTTGATGATTATCAGATTTATCATACAGAGGAATTTCAAATGGAGGACGATCCCACCTCATTTGAAGAAGCCATGAGAAGTGAAAATTCCTCAAAATGGCTTGAGGCCATGGAAGAGGAAATGAGGTCCATGAAGGCTAATAAAGTCTGGGACTTGGAAATTATTCCTAAAGGAGCCAAAACAGTAGGATGTAAATGGGTCTACAAGACAAAACATGACTCCCAAGGGAATGTAGAAAGATACAAAGCGCGACTTGTGGCAAAAGGATTTACGCAAAGAGAAGGGATTGATTACAATGAGACCTTTTCTCCAGTCTCATGTAAAGATTCCTTCAGAATCATAATGGCATTAGTAGCACATTATGATTTAGAGTTACATCAGATGGATGTAAAGACGGCATTTCTTAATGGGGATTTGGAGGAAAATGTTTACATGGCACAACCGAAAGGTTTTGTCGTGGAAGGAAATGAAAGAATGGGATGACACCTAAAGAAATCGATTTATGGGTTAAATCAAGCTTCAAGACAGTGGTACTTGAAGTTTGACAGTACAATAAGAAAATTTGGGTTTAAAGAAAATGTAAAGGACAACTGTGTTTATGCAAAGTTTAAAGATGGGAAGTTTATCTTCCTAATCCTGTATGTGGATGATATCCTACTAGCTAGTAGTGATGTTAGTCTGCTACTGGAAACAAAGAAGTTTTTGTCCTCAAACTTTGATATGAAAGATCTTGGTGAAGCTTCGTTCGTTCTAGGGATCGAAATTCACCGAGATAGAAACAAAGGGGTATTGGGACTGTCACAAAAGGCATACATAGAGAAAGTCTTAAAGAAATTTGGTATTCATAAATGTAGTCCTTCACCTGCACCTATAGTCAAGGGCGACAGATATGGGGATTTTCAATGCCCCAGGAACCAGTATGAGATCGATCAAATGAAAGCGATTCCATATGCTTCAGCTGTCGGAAGCTTACAGTATGCTCAAGTGTGCACACGCCCTGACTTAGCATTTGTTACTGGGTTACTTGGCAGATTCCAGAGCAATCCTGGAATAGAACATTGGAAATTGATAAAGAAAGTCTTGCGTTATTTGCAAGGAACAAAAGGCCTCATGATGACATACAGAAGATCAGATTTACTCCATATAGTGGGGTATACAGATTCTGATTTTGCGGGAGATGATAGAAAGTCTACATCCGGATATGTGTTCACTCTCGCTGGAGGAGCTATATCGTGGAAAAGCTCAAAGCAAACCGTCACTACATCGTCCACAATGTATGCCGAGTTTGTAGCATGTTATGAGGCTACGGGGCAGGTGAACTGGCTAAAGAAGTTCATACCCGGTTTGAAAGTGGTTGACGACATCAATAGACCACTTAAGTTGTACTGCGATAATGAACCCGCAGTAACGTATGCCCACAACAATAAGTCAAGTGGTGCTGCCAAATACATTGACATAAAGTACTATGTTGTGAAAGATAAAGTTCGGGATCAAATTATAAGTCTTGAGCATATAAGTACCGCAAAGATGCTAGCAGATCCGCTTACTAAAGGCTTACCACCCAACGTGTTCAGAGAACATGTAGCCGGCATGGGTTTAAGGGAAAGCCTATGATTCCTGGACTAAAAGATGACACAAAAGATTAAAGTAACTATTTCAGAACAGAGAGGTGTATTGTAGCTGTTAAATCTATCGGCGATTGACCGTGACGATGAGACATGTTCTATGCACTAATCTGCGATGGAATGAGTAAAAGTCAAAAGTAATTAAAGTTAAAGCATAGATTGAGATCAAGGGGGAGAATGTTAGGGTGATCTCAGGCATTTGGCCCAACGGCCAAATGCCAACCCCTTGACCGCGCCCTGATCGGGGGTGCCCAGCCCAATTGGCTGGTGGGCCCCTGTCGCCAGCGCCATATAAATAGAGGTGGGGGCCGGGGCGGCACGTAGGACGAGGTTCACCGTGCCGCCACAAACCCCACTGACAAACCCTAATCCGATCTGAGAAGGGGGCGCTCCAGCGACGGGAAGTTCCACCACCGCTGCCACCGAACGCCGCCGCCAGGGAGACGCCACCTTCTTCCCCGACCGTCGTTGCCCGTGCGCAGACCTCACCGACGAACCAGAGATGGCCGGCTCTTCATCCAGCGCGACGGACGGTTGGTACCCTCTTTCTCTCTCCCTTCCCTCTCAGATCTAGTTTCCCCAAGCGCACAGAAAAGTACAACATAATTAACTATGGCCTTAAGGAGCTACCTAATACTTTCAGCAATATTTTAGGCTTCTTTACATGAACACTACACTAATCAGGCGTCACATATACTAACGCCACCGGATGCTGATTAAAGCCTTCACGAGTTAGGGCCTGCACTCCCATCCGTCAGTTGCATTCGATTTATCAGGCATGCCTGATCGCGACGGCACGACCGGCCCGGGCTTTACCCATAGGTCCGGTGATCTTAGTTTGCAAATTGCAACGACGTCCTGGTTTTCTTTGGATCGAGATCAATGAGTAGGCAAGTTTGTTTGTACTCAATATGACATGGTTACCACGCCCCTCCCGTTGAGCGGCATCGGCGCCTGAACCGACGCCTCCTTGGTGGCGCTCCCCCGGTCTCAGCAGCGATGCACGCCTCGGTGGCATTCTTGCTAATTTTTCTCCCAGAAGCCAATATCTTGTATTTTCAATTTTCACGGTTTATTGTCAAACTCTCGTTCATTTGGAGAGCTTATATTTGTGTGTGTTGCCATATTTAGTGATATATAGCATTATATCAAATTAGCAAGGTGGTCCACGTACTTGCGCAGGCTTCATCTTTAAAACATGTTTAAATAACTGGGTAATACATATGTAATTTTATTTTTTTAAAAATAAATTGTTGCATAACTTCATTCGTGATATTTTAATATTATGCATTATAAGAGAGAAAATACTCACTTTGTCAGTGGCGTAGCCAGGATTTGTAGCTATGGTGGTCCATTGTCTAAAATTTATTTAACCGCTATAAATTTAACATGTCGGTACACAGGTATATGAATTACGAAATACAATTAAGGTAAAAAGGACATACAAAGTTCATAAAATAGACGAATATAGCTTTCTTAACATAGAATTGAAATATTACATACCCATAGTAGTTGAAGAACAGTACGTCACTACTTCTTCTTCTTGTCAGGCCTGCGCCTTCTAATAGCCATGAAAGTGTTGATGATCTCTTCTTCACTCAATTGTAAGAAGATATCCCGCTCAATAAAAGTGACTTGGAGGCATTGGAGTTGGAGTCACATTTTCTTCAATCACTCTATCTTGATCCGATCCACCTTCTTGTTCTTCAATTTGCTCTTCTGAAACAGCTGCAGCCACGGAAGGAGATGGAGAAGAAACCTTCTTCTTTGATGCATATTTCTGAAAAAGAGAGGCAATATCACCACTCCTCTTCATGTTTTAACAAATCTGCAAGAGAATTATATAAAGTTTCAATTTACCAAACCAATAATCTAATACTGCAAAAAAATATAATTGAGTCTTTGGCTTAGGCTTAGCAATTGAGTCTTCATCTTAGGATTTTGATCAGTACAAGTCCTTTAATTCCACCTCATCTATGAAACGCTTGAATCTTCCCATGTTTCTTCTATTCAGATTAATGTTCTTCTTGTCGGATGCCAAATAAATCAAATCCGATCACTGTGATTGAATGAAAATTTCATATTAAAAAAGGTAAGGCTTTTTCGTTATATAGAGCTCTAACATTTAGAATTTCATCTACAGCATTATAATCAAGGCAAGCAAAATTAATGGTACAGTTTTTGTCTCTTTTGGCCCCATTAACGTGAGAATTTTTAGATTTAGAGCCAATTTTTGGATCTTACAATAATCGTATGCAATGTATCTAATTGAACCAATTTTTTCATTATACATTAGATCAAACTGCAGCAGTATTTTTCTTGGTTTTAGGTATGACACTGTGATTCTGTGAATGGAGATCCATGCAATCCAGGATCATCAAGGAAAAAAAATTTGATGTACGTACGTACCTGCGCCGCGCCGATGCTCATGGAGTCGCCACGCCCGCGCTCGCCGTCGCACTGTCGCAGCGTCGCCGTTTGGACTCGGGCGCACGGAGAAGAAATAGAATACGAACGGGCGTCGGCGTCGGGCGCAGTCTGAGCGAGCGGCCACGCGATCTCTCGGTGAATCGGTATTTCAGTCTCACGCGAACTCGTTGAGTCTCTGGGCCGCGCGGACTCTACAAGATCACCGAACTTGAGTCCTGAGAACTCCGTGATCCAGTGCCGTGCGGACTCAAGACGCTGGTCAGGTCTCTTGGCTTTGGCTGGAGTACTGGACGCCTGGACCGAGCGCAGGGTGGTCCACGGCCCACAGGGATCACCCTGTAGCTCCGCCCCTGCACTTTGTTCCCTAATACTTGTCACATGTGGTCAAAAGTTTCTTCCCCATATATTTTTTTGATGGAAATACTTGCACAACAAATAGCAAATATAACATTACATAATATTTTCCATTTATATCAATCATTATTTTTTTCATTATTGTAATGATTCTCTGTACTATATTCTCATAACGCACATCATATAGTTTATATCGTTATAGCCGAGTGAACACCCGTTATAACCTTACTCTCAATCCCTCCATCATGTGAGGGTCCATCAAACAAATGGTCATCATGTTTTCTATTTTGGTGAGAATTTTTAGCAGTTATCTTTTTTATTAGCGATTGTAGTACACACTGCAGCGACTTCAATTATATCGGTCAAAATCGCACACGAGTGTCTCTCTTTACAAATTTTTCTACAACCTGTTACTATTTATAAGCCAAACTAAAAGCTAAAATCAAAAGGCTATATGAACATATCTCCATGCTGCTCCTGCAGATGAGTTTGGTGAGGCGCATGTCCAGGCTGAACTTGCAGCGCTCTACATCCTCTGGGTATCAAAGGCAAGCAACCGCTTTAGAAACCCAAATTGAGTTGTGATATATGCTATTGCTGGCTCTCTGCATGAATTGAAGGATCCCGTTTAGGCAGCTAAAGAAGGAAAAAACTGATGTGTATGTGCGCGCGCGCGTGTGTTGCATGCAGCAAGTTCCAGTTGTGAAGTGAAGGCTAGAAGAGAGGCTACATTTCGGGGGGGGGGGGGGGGGGGGGGGGAGCCTGAAGGGCATGTTAGCGAGGGGCACTCAATCCTAAAAGGAGACCGCCAAGTTCGATCGATGAATTCGCCAGTGACACTAGTGCTACAGAGGATCACCATCACCCAGTCTCTATCTGCTGTGCATTATGTAAAACGTGACGGTGAATATAAGACGATTAACGGGGATAAGACCGCTGAGATGCTTGATTTTTGGCGCATGACTTGGACAACTGAAGAACCGAAGTTCCTGCGCAAGGCTGGCGGAACGTAGCGACGCCAATGCTCTGTAGTTCCTAGGTGGAATGTACGCCATATATAGACCCCGCTTGGAACGGTAAATTTTCCTAATTACTGCGAGAATCAGATTGTAAGTCCATATTGTACATGCCAAACAGAGCAGCTAGAACTTATCGTGACGGCCACAAAGTGCTCTGCATGCTATCTTTCTGCTGCATGAAATGGACGTTTTAGTATCTTGATCATTCAAGAACTGCCCGATCCGACCGGATATGATGCCGACTCCCTCAGAACGGCCGGATAGAGGTTACTCAAGGCCATAGCGAATGCTGAAAGGTAATGGTGAATGTTGCAATTAATAGGGATAAGACCGCTGAGTTGGTTAATTTTGGTGCGCAACTAATAGCAACTAGCTTACCTAGGAATTTTCGTTCCATGGCACTCGTCGAGCATAGCGACGCACGTGCTCTCGGCTCCTAGGTGTGCACATACGAGTGGTTTATTTTGGGCTATGGATGTGGATGTGATTTTTAGTTTATGATTTTTAAATCATGTTTGTTTATGAGAGACAGTACGCAGAAAAAATAGTTATATACGATTTTGACCGATGTAGCTAAACTCGATACAATGTATACTATAATTTATTTATAAACCCCACTTTACAAACTATACCACTTAGATGGTAGTTACCGTAAAAATGAACAGCCAAAGCCGAAGCCTTACTGAACCCTCCCATGTACGCAAAGCAGAGTAGCTAGTATGTCAGGACGGGCACAAAGTGCTCTGTTCCATCTTTTTGGCATGCAATAGACGTGTTAGAATCCATACCTGCCCTGCCTTTTTGGACGCTAATCCGGCCGGATTTCATGCCGATTCCTCGTGCACAGCTAGGGTGGCATCTCAAAACGGGATAGCTAGCAGGTCAGGCAGTTTGTTCGCCCCTAATCTTCGTAAACAAGGAAAAAAGTGCTATATTTGTACTCCATTAGCCGGCATCAGTTTGTATGTAGGACAGATCGATGATCGCGTCGACGGCGATAATTGTTTGGTACTTGTACTACCAACAAGAGGCCGGGCGAGCAAGCTTATACAGTCGTCACTGGATCGAAAATGTTTTACTAATTGGGTCTTCGATACACGAAAGCGGGCGAGAAAAGGATCAGGCCAATGCTTGTCTTTAGTTACGTATACGCCTTTTCGCCGCGCTTATCCAACAACTGTTTTTTTTCTTGTTTGAAAAATACCTTATCCAAATATTGCGATAGATTCTTGTATAGTTAAGTGGCCTGGCCACTGTTTGCAAGTGTGCATCTGTTGGATGGTGACTCACAAGACGGTTTCTTTTCTCTTTTTTTTATTTGTATATTCATGCGCTGAACGATTTGATGAATAAAAACAGAAGAATGATTTGATATATATGTATTTGAAGAAGCTTGGAGGTTGAACAATGAAACAGCTCGCGTACACGTCACGAGAATGATTCAATATTTATGCGTCATAATACGTTACACCCGGATAGCCTTCTTATGAGTAGCAGCCTCTGAATCGAATCAGAATTTGTGAGGTACAATACAAACGTATACAATATCAATAATGAAGAAGATGAATCTCGTAGAGAGAATTAAAATAACAATGTTGAAGCAACCATGTCGAGAGTGGAAAAATTTGTCAAAATCGGCTACAAATTTCTTAACCACAATCTTAAAATAGTACAATAGATTGTCGCTCACTTACAACCCTCTCGAATCTTTTAGAACACCCGGATTCTTACCCTATACAAGAATATAGTGCTAAAGAATATCCTACAATCTAATCCATCCTAACCCTTCTTCAATTTAGAGTAGAAATCCTAATTGAAATAGTAGTAGAAGTTAGGAATCCTAATTCAAATAGTAGTAGAAGTCATAATCCTAATAGACTTTATCTATGACTCTTTATAGCACACCTTTCTAAAACCTAAAAGACTATATATGAGTCACCGTAACTCAACAATCTTCACCTTAACTCTTATATATTGACGCCACTGTGCTGCTTCAAGAACTTGCTCCAATCAACTGATCTTTTTTAGTAATTTGTTTTTCCTCCCGCCTTTGTAATTGCCTCACCACAGGGGCTATTGTACATCACCACAATATGTGTATCAGTGTCCAAGATAACTTATCAGACCCTCTACTTGACAGCTCAGTCTTTCATGCCATAGATTTGTACCACCTCCGAGATCCACCTGCTCGTTGGTACTGCGTGGTTGGTCTTACCACGTCTTTCTTCTTCTAACAGCTCACACCTTCGTCTTTGTGTCTGCTAGATTTTGAAATTGTCTTTGCAGTTTCACACATAACTGCAAATGAGATCTAAGTACCTAACATTGAAAACACACTTTTCTTCTCTTGAATAGAATTTTTATCAGACATCGAATTGGTTGCTCCACCTTTAAGATTACCCTTTAATAGGTATCCTCTATTGTTCTAGATACTTTTCATAATCACCTACCCTTTGCAAGTAACTCGTATGACTCCACCTCGAAGTGATACCTCACAACCGTCGAGTTCAAAAGACCTTACAGATATTAAACTCTTCTTTAAACCGGAAACATACCGAACTCCCATCAATATGCGATGCGCTCCATTATATATCTCTAATGTAATCGTTCCCACCTCGGTAATTGTATACTTTTTACAATCTGCTAACTGAACAGTTCTATATGTCAGGTGTAGAGATCATTCGTCAAACATCTCCCTCACTAAACATATATGGAAGTAACAATCTGAATCTAATATCTATCCATGATAAATACCTGATTAACTGACGACTAGTACGTCTGAATCATTGTTTACTACCGTCACTGAGCATGCACCCTTTATTTGCTTTAAACTCAGGCAGTCTTTTATCATGTGCCTTTCCTCGTCATATAGATAGCATACACGTGTGCCCTTGGTCTTGCTCATCTTTTTTATGACCTTTGTTTCTACCTGCAACACCTACTGCAGCCAATACTTGATCACTCAAGGATGAAGATTTCGTTGGCTTTTTCAAGGACTCAGCCTCCAATAATATGCAATTTCCTTATTGAAGTTGAGAGTGATTCTTTTGACGAGAATATTCATCACCAATTGCTCATATAATGGTGTGGTAGAGATGATGCCAGTATAATGACCTTGTCATTCTCCTCACTTTTCTCATCCACACTAGTCAAGTGTGTGATAAGCTTGTTAAAGATATTGAGATAGTCAATAAACCATATACCTTCCTCCATGCGTAACATGTACAGTTGTCGCTTCAACACCCACCAGTTTATCAACGACTTTGCCATATATAATTCTTTTAAGTCCTTCCATAATTTTTTGGGCGAATTCTCCTTAGTTACCTAGTATTTTACCTCATCGGAGAGATAGACGGATTGTAATAACAACCTTTCGCTCTATCACTCTCTAGTTTTTATCGAACGTCTTTTTTGGTTTGTCCCCTTCAAGAGCATCAATTAGCCATTGTTGGACAAGAACATCCTTCACCACGTATTACCAAACGCTGAAATTTTCTTTGCAATTGAATTTCTCAACTTGATTCTACATCATCGACATCGATCTTGATTTTGTGCCACCTAATGCTTTACCGACCTTCTCAATAATAATATTAATCTGGCTTTGATTTTGATACCACTTGTTACACTTTGATACCCCTTCTTATGCGCAGCAACCCCTCGAATTGGATCAGAGTTTGTGGGATACAACATAAGCATATACGGTATCAAGAATAAAGAATATGAATTTTGTAGAGAACAAAAATAATGATGTTGAAGAAACCACCACAAGAGATAAAATATTTGGTAAAGTCGACCACAAATTTGTTAAGCACAACCTCAAAAGAGTATAAGAGATTATCGCTCACTCACAACTCTGTAAAATCTTTTAGGACTCTCAGATACTTGCCATGTACAAAAATCTAGTGCTAAAAAAATCCTAAACTCTAATCCTTTCGTACGTCCTCTGCTTTTGATGAGTAGGCTTGATTGTTCGGTTACTTTTCATGATGACTCCTATGGTTTATATTGTTTCTCCTAACTCTTTTCCAATTTAGAGTACGAATCATAATTTAAACAGAAGTAGGTGTACTAATCCTACTAGAATTCATCTAAGACTCTATAGCACATCTTTGTAAATCCTAAAACTGTATATATGAGTCACCCTGGCTCACCGTAACATAACATAACGTAGGCCTAGGTTCCATGCTTTGGATCAGGGTCAGGTAAAAATCACACTCACTTTGCAGTTAATTAATACTAGGAAGGGTAGCATGCTATGCTGTGTCGTTTTGGGTAGGATAAGAGATAACAAACACGTGTATACGTGTATTGTCGTATATGTGTACAATAAACAGTGGGCCCGTGGCTTAGTTGTCTGGGTATTGAATGGGCTTTCATGTGTGGAATGGGCTGCACAGCTGGGTGTTGTGTGTGCGTTGAATGCGTGGATAGGGTCGACTGTGGCTACGAGCCTACTGTTAGGAAAATGGGCCCACGGCTAGAGTCCTGACATATTTGGGCACCCCACCGTAGACTATAAATAGGGACATATACCTCCTCATTATGTACACATGAATGAAAGCAATAAAGAAAGATCAGGAGTTCTCTCTATCTCTCTGTGTGTTCAATCTATTTTTCTGTGATTCTGTGATTGATTCATTCTTGTTCTAAACAGAGGAATTGCTCGGACTGGTCGCCAGCGACGGTTCCTCAACACGTTATCAGCACGACTTCGCTCCGGGGAACGAGGTAATCATTGAAGCACAGACTGAATTTTCTAGATCGCTTTTGAATCTGTATTTTCTTTTCGCGTTCTAGATTGAATCTCTACGGTACAAATCCGCCCTAATCTACCGCGAGCAGACTTGAAGTCGCCGGCACAATGCCGACCGGTAGATTGTGAAACGGGGTAGATGTTGATTGCACTATAGATTAGAAACGATGCAAATCCGCCCCAAATCTACCGCGAGCAGATCTGAAATCGCCGGCACAATGTCGATCGGTAGATTGCGAAACGGGGTAGATGTTGATTGCATCGTAGATTGGAAACGAAAATTTTACATGAATTTGTTTGATCCTGCATGATCACTGCACGAGAAAAATTTTGCATTGTTTCCTTGTTCGGTTTATGCATTGCTTCTGCGCAAGAAAAGAAAATGTAGGCTCTGCATGGCAGCATTACACAAGGAGATCACCGGCCTGAAGCCGACGTGAGACTGATGGCCTGAAGCCGCCGCCGGCCGAAACCATCGTAGGGTCGCCGGCACCGCCACCGGTCGCCGCACGCCGCCCGCATGCGGCCGCTCCCTTGTACGGTCACATGTCCGAAGACCGTTCTTGGCCGCCGCCAGCAGCTGTGCACTCGCGCCCGCACGCGCGCGAGCTGACTCGTCACCACCGGCCTCGATCTCCACACCCGAGCACGAGCCCGCACGCGCGGCCAACAGCCGGCCGGGGTCGACGCAGGACCACCGCCCGGCCATCCTTGCCCCGAATGGCCACAGGTCTCCACGTGCCCAGTAGACATGCCGCTTGGTTCACCACCAGCCTCGGCCGACCGCATGCGCCCCGCCGAGCGCGCGCCCCAAGACGTGGTTGCCGCCGCCGCGCCTTGCCTCAAACCTCGTGACCGACCGCCGCTCGCCCGCAGCCGAGCCGGACGCCGGCCGCCCCGCCCGCAGATGGCCGCCGCCGCCCGAAGCAATTGCAGACCGCGCCGCTCCGGCCTGCCGGCTCGCGCCCGCATGTGCCATCCGGCCGCCGGCCGCCATTGGTCGCCACCGCATGCCACAGCCGGACCGCAGCCACCGGCCTCCTCCGTACGGCTCCGCAGTCGTCGGCGTCCTCCGCCCGGCCCCGCAGCCGCCGGCCTCCTCCGCCCGGACCCGCAGCAGCTGGCCTACCTCCGCCTCGCTCGCCGTGCTCAGCACAGCCGGCCGCACGAGCCAGGCACGGCCGCCGCCGCCGCCAGTAACTAAGGGGAGGGGAAACCCTAAGCATACCCCTCCCCCCCCCCAATTTATGCGGGCCGAGCAGGCTTTCTGGGCCACATGGGCCGACCGACTGAGGAGGCATGGGCCAGGGCGGTGGAGGGACTGGATGGGTCGGGGGGGCGAAGAAGAAAAAGGCCTCATGGGCCGAGAGAAGAGGGGCTGGCCGGTGGGGGGGCATGGTGAAATTACAAAAGGGCCACGAAATCATAAATATTACTGAAAAGGCCCTTAAAATCGCATATAAGTCCTGAATTTGTGCAGAAAGGTCTCGGTAGTTCTGCAAATTACCGGTAGATCCTCGGATTTATGAATGGGTCCAGAATTTTGCAGAAAACCCCTCGGTAAATCAGAAAATTACGTGAATTTTTCTCTGAACAGAAATTTTGCGTAAAAACCCCCAGATTGCAGAATTCGCTGAAATTTCATATTTTAGCATAAAAGGGCCTCGGGAATCCGAATTTTGAATTATTTTTAGCATTTGAAGCTTATTTATTTCTTCCATTATTATTCTTTGTATTTTCTGTATTTATTTACTGTTTTGGTTAATTGTAATTGTTTAAATTGCTTTTAATCACTGAAAATAGCAGTAAAATTATAGAAAATGCATAGAAAATTCTGGAACATTACGAGAACCTTTTGTACCATTTATTCACCTGCAGTGAATTATTCCGTGCATGTCTACTAGTAGTAGACTTATACACATTTAGATGACTGTCATCACGAACTGGAAGTTCGAGGAGCTGGCCTTACATGGCCAAAACTATCTGACATAGACATCCGATGTCGAGATTGTGCTTGGAGCCAAGAAGCTCCGCGCGACTATTGGGATTGGTGGACTGAATGACGCCCAACCTATGCCTAAAGAGAATGATCAGTCACTTCATTTTCTCAGGCACCACCTCTGCCTCACTCTCAAGAATGAGTACATGGTAGAGAAGAACGCACTAGCATTCTGGGCCGCACTCAAGAAGCAGGTTTGAGAGGCTAAAGTACACCATTCTTCCTCAAGCAGAGCAAGAGTGGATCGGACTGATGTTGCCAACTTTAAGACGGTCAGGGAAAACAATTCTGCCTTGCACAGGATTTGTACACCAATACAGAAAATTGAGAAAATCCTTCCACCCCATTGCAGTATAATCCGCACGTAATTATCGTCAAGATGGCTATGAGGAATATGCCAAATTGATTGATATGATGCAAGTTGCGGAAGCTCAGGACGAAGTTTTCCGCAAGAACTAAGTCACTCAGCTATCTGGGAGCTCCACTGGCCGTGAAGCCAACGCCGGGAGCAACAAGGTGCGAAAGCCCTTGATAGAGAAAAGGGGAAGGAAGGGTAAGGCCGCAGCCTAGAAAGGCGAATCAGATGCTCCACGAGAGAATAAGGCTAGCAAGCTAAAGCGGGATGGCAAAGGGTGGCATTAGGGCTGGATATCGAGCTGGCTCGGCTCGGCTCGGCTCGGCTCGGTCTGGCTCGGTAGGATAACGAGCTGGCTCGAGCTGGCTCGTTATAACTAACGAGCTAAAAAGCCAGCTCGGCTCGGCTCGACAAAAAGCTCGAGTTAGCTCGTTTGGCTCGTGAGCCAGGGCCAAAAAATATCTCCATCATATATTCATCCATGGAAGTTTGGCTCGTTTGGCTCGTTTGGCTCGTTAGGCTCGTTTGGCTCGTTTGGGTACAATAGAGTACAAATTAACACATGCATGGCTCGTTTGGGTACAATAGAGTACAAATTTACACATTAACACATGCAATAGAGTACAAATTAGGTCCATGGAAGCAGCATATGCATATCTAAATTCCTGGAAGCATGGCTCGTTTGGCTCGTGAGCGGCTCGCGAGCTGGCTCGAGTTGGCTCGTTATAGCTAACGAGCTAAAATCTTGGCTCGGCTCGGCTCGTTATCCTAACGAGCCGAACCGAGCCGAGCCGAGCCAGCCACGAGCCGAGCGAGCTAACGAGCTTCGAGTTTTTCGTCCAGCCCTAGGTAGCATGAAGCCCACTTTGCATCGGCTGAGGGGGAGAGTTCGGAGTAGCTGCCTGCACTGGTGAAGGTTGAAACCATCACGACAGCAGCACCCCCTATCGACCTAGAAACAGCCACCGCCATGATTTCTCTTGAAGAGAATGTCACCCCTGAGAGAATAGCAGAAGAAGTCTAGTGCATAGAATGCATTTAGACTTTAATTGTCATTTATTTTGTGTAGAAGAATATGTTAGAATTTGCATGGATGGTACTTAAGAATAGTTATTTTCTCGTGATGGTTGGATGATATTTGAAGAATCCATTCATTTATTCAGTTTATGATGGCATGATATGTTCTGATATTGGAGTATTTTATTTATGTGTTGATTGCATTCTCATACATGTTAATAAATACCATATATTAGAACACGTGTAGCGCCCTATGAAAGAAGTGTGCTTAGCTAGCAGCGGCACAACGCATATCATCTTAAGAGAGAGCACTGGTAGCCTTACGACAATCGCCAGAAGCGATGCATGTATAATTGGTTCGGGAAGAGCCACAATGGGCACAACTTTGGTCATTGAAGAAGCCTTATTGTACCCAGAATCGGCTAGAACTCTTCTAAGTTTTAAGAATATTTACGCAAACGGTTTCCACGTTGAGACTAAAGAAGAGTACGGTAAGAAATACCTACTCATTATGAAGCGCGAAGAGAATGGAAAAGTGCATTAGAAAAACTTCCTTCACTAGAAATTGTTCTGAAAACAATATTTAGAAGCTCTGAACTCTTCTGTCTTTGGCATGACAGATTAGGCCACCCAGGTCTTAGGATGATGAGAAACATAATAAATAACTTGCATGGGCATAATATTAATGTGAAGAATTTCCCGAATCATGAAGATTTTGTGTGCCCTGCATGTGCCACCGGGAAACTAATTACTAAACCCTCCACTTTGAAAGTGAAGGATGAAGTCCCTGCATTCCTAGAACGCATTCATGGAGACATATTTGGTCCCATTCAGCCCGTCTCCGGGCCGTTTAAGTATTTCATGGTGCTCATTGACGCTTCTTCGATGTGGTCATTTATGGGTTTGCTGTTCACAAGAAACCACGCCTTTGCAAAATTGATCTCGCAGATCATTCGCATCAGAAATGTGTTCCCTGATCATCACATTAAGTCCATCAGAATGGACAACGCCGGAGAATTTACTTCGAAGGCATTTGATGATTATTACATGGCAATGGGAATTACAGTTGAGCATTCGGTACCGCATGTCCATACCCAGAATGGTTTGGCAGAGGCTTTAATTAAAAGAATTAAATTTATTGCCCGACCCCTCTCGCATAAAAGTAATTTGCCAACTACATGTTGCGGACACGCAGTCCTACATGCAGCGAATCTCATCAACCTTAGACTTTTGGCCTACAACATCCAATCACCTATGCAACTAGCGCAAGGGTCACCACCGAAAATTTTCCAACATTAGGGGGAGGAAATCAACCCCTTGATGAGGAATGTCGGGAAATTATGTGGCAAGCCCGGGGAATCCATGCAGATGACCCGCGCACTAGAGAAATCCAGAAGACATTACATGGCAAGCCACGGAAATCCATGCAGATGACCCGCGCATTAGTAAAGCAAATAGAGAAGTCCAGAAGATAAGAGAAGTCCAAAAGACAATAGAAGTCCAGAAGACAATTGATTTGCAAGCATTAGCAAATCAGCTGCCTGATCACTTTAGTGATTTGAAGAGCGTGACTAAGTCGCATGTGCCTGCACGCACTGCACCGGAGAGGGTTGAAATACCAAATAAAGCAGAAGGTATCCCTAATCTCGTCCAGAGGCCTCAGAAAAAAAATGAGGACGAGAACTCCGGTTCCTCGAATCCTTAGTAACCGGGGATGCCTGGTGAAAAAGGATAAGAAGGACTTATCACAGCCGATCACTGAAGTCCCCCAGAAAGAGAAGGGGAGCCAGTTGAGACCTGGCACAAGTATAGCACCTTTAGAAAAAGGGCATACCGGATCTGAATATCCCCATCGGCATGGATGTGTGCGCACACATCGGAGCTGAAAAACTAAAGGGACTTGCCACCACAATTGAAAGAAGCGATGCGCAAGGTGAAGCTCCAGAAGAAGCAATCGCTCTAGAAGAAGCAACTCATGAAGAAATAGCTATAAATTATGTGCACACGGGAGAGTCCCTGAATAGGACAATAGCTAATATCGATATCTACTTCGCAAAGAAAATTGCCTCCATCATTGATCTTGATCCCGAGCCTGCATCGCTCGCTGAATGTAAGAAAAGATCAGATTGGAAAGATTGGAAGAAGGCAATAGCAACTGAATTGCTATCTCTGAACAAAAGAGAGGTGTTGGGCCCGTATGCCGCACGCCTCCCCACATACATCCCGTTGGGCACAAGTGGGTATTTGTTCGAAAGAGAAATGAAAGAAATGAAGTAGTGAGATACAAAGCAAGGCTGGTAGCCTAAGGTTTCACTCAACGTCCTGAAGTTGATTATGAAGAAACCTACTCCCCGGTCATTAGTGGAATTACCTTTAGATATTTGATCTTAATGGCAGTGAACTTGAACTTAGAAATGAAATTGATGGATGTTGTGACTGCATACCTTTACGGTAACTTGGATTCGGAGATTTATATGAAAGTCCCTGAAGGAATACCTCTCCCGAACCAAGACAGAGCAAATAGAAATCTGTACAGTGTGAAACTCAGAAAGTCACTGTATGGATTGAAACAATCTGGAAGAATGTGGTATAATCGCTTAAGCGACTTTCTCTGCAAGAAAGGCTACACGAACAATGAAGACTGTCCTTGTGTATTTATACGGTGATCCCAGAATGGATTCTGTATAATCTCTGTGTATGTAGATGATCTGAATATCATCGGGACAGCCGAAGACATAAAAGAAGTAAGCTCCTACTTGGAGTTAGAATTTGAAATGAAAGATTTGGGTAAGACCAAGTTTTGCTTAGGCCTGCAGCTTGAGCATGTCCCTGAAGGAATCTTGGTACATCAGTCGACCTACACCCAGAAGGTGCTTGAAAGGTTTGGCTTCGAGAAGGCATTTCCCTCGAAAGTACCGATGATCGGTAGGTCTTTACAGCAAGAAAAATATCCTTTCCGACCTAGGGAAGCGGGGAAGGAAGTCCTGGGACCGGAATTCCCATACTTGAGTGCAGTGGGAGCACTCATGTACTTAGCAAACTGCACTAGACCGGACATTGCATTTGCCGTGAACCTCTTAGCAAGGTACAGTGCAGAGCCCACCAAAAGGCATTGGCAGGGCATAAAGGACATCTTCCGATACCTCCAAGGAAGTAAGGACCTTGGACTGTTTTACAGAAAGAATCAAGATCTGAACTTGATTGGCTATGCAGATGCTGGGTATCTGTCAGACCCGCGTACTGCTAAGTCACAAACAGGTTATGTATTCCTGTGTGGTGGAACTGCAATTTCATGAAAATCGTCTAAGCAAAGCCTAGTAGCTACTTAGACGAACCACTCAGAAATTATAGCATTGTATGAAGCCGCACGAGAGTACGCTTGGCTCCGCCGAATGGTTCACCACATCCAGTAGTCATATGTGATGAACATTGTGCAAACCCCCATAATTATCTATGAAGATAATGCCGCTTGCGTTGCACAAGTGCAAACGGGTTATGTGAAGAGTCATCTCACAAAGCATATCAACCCCAATTCTTCTATGCACATGAATTGCAAAAGATAGACGAGATTAAAGTACTGCATACTAAGTCATGTGAAAATCTCGCAGATTTATTCTGCTAAGTCACTCCCCGCATTTAGCTTTGAAAGGTGCGTGCGTAGAATTGGAATGATGAGATTTAAAGAAGTGCAGAATTCAGGGGGAGAATTCTCACAAGCCCGCTAATAAATCTTGATCATGAAGATTAAGTACCCAAAAATAAAAGTCCTGTAGACCAAATGATTTTGGGTGAATTGTACTCTTTTTCCCTTGACGAGTTTTCCATGAAGTTTCTCGACCAAGGTTTTTAATGAGGCAATTCGTGCATCGCAGCATCACATGTATCATGTACTCTTTCTCCAAATTTTTTCCCACTGGGTTTTTATGGAGTTTTGACGAGGCATGAGCATGTTGGGTGAGTGCCCAAGGGGGAGTGTTAGGAAACTGGGCCCACGGCCAGAGTCCTGACATATTGGGCACCCCACCGTAGACTATAAATAGGGATCTATACCCCCTCATTATGTACACATGAATGAAAACAATAAAGAAAGACCAGGAGTTCTCTCTATCTCTCTGTGTGTTCAATCTATTCTTCTGTGATTCTGTGATTGATTTGTTCTTGTTCTAAACAGAGGAATCGCTCGAACTGGCCGCCAACGACGGTTCCTCAACACCTACAAAGTACAGACTGTCTTTTTGGTGCTGGTAGGGAGGACATGGTGACCGCTGCCTGAGGGGACCTGTAGCCTGTTCACGTGTCTGAGCCATAATGCACAAGGTAGTTTTATTGTTATGAGGGTTACGCAAAGCAGGGCTGCTAGATAGGCCTCTTACTCGTGGCCCAACTCATGCAGAATGGCGGAACAACACAACGGCCCAACGCGCGTGGAAGGGCGTGGGAGGATACACGCGGCGGGCGAAGGCAAAACATGCACTGATTGGTGGGGGAAACGTACGGATGCAAGGAGAGGGGTGGAATTCCTTCGCCTTTAATAGTTGTATGATATGGGAATGTTTTGACTTTACAAAGTCCAAATAGCAGTTACTGACATTGATGTAGTACCAGTGGTAGTAGTATATTTTGCAAAAGAAATTAAGGGTAGATTTTTTTTGCTACGGCTGATGGCTTTTGCTTCTGTCAGGTTGCCTTAATAAACCACTTTGAAACAACGATGAAGAAACCGTCTCTTTTGTTTGTTGTAAAAAAGTCATAAAACATAAGCTTAAAAAAACTAGGCCTAACACGTGATCAAGCTGCATGGTGATTCATGCTTCGGCAATGGCAGCCCTCGTGGGATTTAGGTGGTGCTCAGTTGAGCTGAATTTTGGTGACTTATGACTGAATTTTTACTGTAATTGGCTGAAATTATACTGTACCTGATGGTGTCTTATTTGACATAATTAAATTTTAAAAATTTAAAAATAGAAAACCGGATTAGCCCATCACGTATAATGCAAACGAAAATGAGAAAAAGAACCGACAAAAGCTCAAAAAACCAAAAAAATTAGAAAAAGACGAAATTTACAAATAGTAAAAAATAAATTGAAAACCAGAAACCCAAATTCAAATAAGTGGCACCTTGAGTGGAGCCGATCCAAATTGAAAATCCGTTCACCCCTTCCCCACACCAGAGGTCATGTCAACGACACCGAGAAGGCCACCTAGGAGGTGGCGGTCTCTGCAAAGGGTTATTTAGGGTGGAGCCAATCCAAATTGAGAATTCGTCTACATTTTAGAATAAACAAATAAAAATGCTAATCGATGCTTAACAGGAAGCCCCATAATTTTAAGCTGCCACGAGAGAGGATTTGGAGCGAGTTGCAACCTGCTAGGCATTAATCCTCGTTCATTTCAGCGCCTAGAACGGGTCCATCCGAGTCGGCTGCTCGCACCCACCACCCAGCCCGCACCGCACGCCTCCGTCGCATCTTTACATGTTTTTTAAATTATGATTTATAATTTTGATTTATTAATCTAATAAATAGTAATTATTAAGAGAAATAAAAGACAAAAATAAATGGAAAAATTGTCCTGCTTCACGTTCCACAGGTCATAAAGTACACAAGCACATCACCAAAGCGGAGCAGGGAGGGAGGCGTTACCCTCTTTCGCTTTAGCGCGCCGCGGGATGCACACGCTCGTACCCGAGCCCGTACTGGACGGCGGGCCCTACCTACGTTGACCCCACCTGTCAGTGAAGTACGTTTCTCAAGTCTGTACTGGGTCTCTTGTTTTCTACTTATAAGATTTGTATTTCGTTTTTTACGGTAACTGGTTTTTAAAGTAGAGTATTGTTTTAAGATAGGATCTATAAATTAACTGTAGTATATATTGTAGCGATTTTAGTTATATTAGTAAAAATTATATACAAATTTTTATTAATTCATAATCACTCTTACAAATAACTTAAAAGTTATACATCACACCAAAAACTATTAACCAAGTGAAAAAAATACCATGCGCGGTCTCTCCAAGAACACATAAATAAACACCGGCTCAGCCGTTTGCCCTCCACCTCCTCCTCTCTCTCTCTCTCTCTCCATTCCTCCTTTGCTTTTGGCAACCAGAAGGCATCAAGCATTCTCTCCCCCTCTGCTCTCCTCCAAACATCATCCACAGACGTAGCACCGAGAGAGCAACGCAACGCAAAGTGATCGAGAAGCAGGCACCGGCGATGGGGCGGCAGCCGGTCGCTGAGCGGAGGCTTGCGGCGTGTGCGGTGGCGGCGTTGTGGCTGCTCGTGTTGGCCTCGGCGGCGGCGGCGGCCGAGGGGGAGCAGAGCCGCGGCCTGGTGCGGGGGCAGGGGCAGGTGGGGTGGCGGCACGCGTACGCGGCGATGATGTACATGGGGACCCCGAGGGACTACGAGTTCTACGTGGCGGTACGCGTGATGATGCGCTCGCTCGCCAGGGTCGGCGCCGACGCCGACCGCGTCCTCATCGCCTCCTCTGACGTGCCCCGCGACTGGGTCCGCGCAATGTGAGTATGCCGCGTTTCCTGGACTTTCCGCTGCTTGATTGGCCGTTTCTTTCTAGTTTCAAGCCATTGTTAACGTTAACGCGTGGTGACTAAGCAAGCATGCGTTTCTTTCTCTCCGTGCGGGAGAGGATGAAGCTGATGACGAGGGGTGTTTTGGGTATTTTAATGGGTCGAAATCTCGTCCAAATCTAATCTACATGTAAATAAAATTAAGGAAGATTTGCTCCAAATCTGACCCAAATTATATAAGCCTAAGTCTAATCCAGACCTAAAAATATTTTTAGACCTTAACTTGAACTAAGCACCTCTACCTTTTTGGTTATCTCATAGGATCAACACTTATCTACATTTAGTAATTAGTATAAAAATATAAGGCCCAAGGTCTAATCCAATCTAACCCAAGTTTAGTCTAATAAAAAAGTCTAAATTTAATCTAATTTATTTACAATTTTAAACTAGTCTAGTCCAAAAATCTAGACAGGCCAAGCTCATTAGCAGCCCTAAGTAATTGATTACTCGATGATTTCATCGGCGGGGCTGGCTGGGCTGGGCCACCTACAGATAGCAAACTTCTGACCAGTTTTTGGCCCTGATCAATTCGGCTTCAGCTTCTGGCTTATTTTTCACTATTCATAAGTTTCGTCTTTTTCTGAACTTTTGGCTTTTTGTTGAGTTTTTTTGCCGGTTCTTTTTTCCCGTATTTGTTTGTATTATACGTAATGGGCTAACATATTTTTTATATTTTTAAATTTTTTAAATTTAATTATGCTAAATAAGCCTCTGTCAGCTACAGTTTTTTTTTCAGCCAGCTACAGTATTTTCAGCGATAAGCCATGAGCTTTTCAGCCGAACCGATCACCACCTTTTTTTGTCAATCTTATGAGGTTTATTTACAAGAGAGATTTTTTTTCCTTGAGATATGCGCTGCATGCACAGTTTGCTTTCGTAATGTTCTTGTGTGGTTACATTATCGATTTATCGTTATGTGCTGTGTTGGATTGGTATGGTAACAAAGAAAATAAATATTGTTTTCGATTTTTTTCTAAGTATTTATCGATCTTTACTTGAATAGCTATAAGAAGCTATCAAAATCAGAAACATATCGCTACATAAAAAATTCAAATGAAAAACTAACCAAAACATCCTTCGATTTGTTGAACAAGCTGACTGCTACAGTGAATTCCAATGAGATCGGTGAACAGTAGCTAGTCAAACCGCTTCTACAGTGTTTTTAGCCCGAACGGTAAAATCAACACTGATGCAAATCCAAAAAACCACGTAATGCCATTTCTTAACTCGGTCTTCTCCATCCAGCGCAAGCAATTGCTATGCTTACCATGTGTAGGTGCACTACTGGTTTGCTATGTGTCGACAAGTCTCGCCTGTTTTGGTTCCGTTAGACCACGCCTTATTTGGACCGATCCCGTCATTTGAATTTCATTTCGATATTTTCTGCCTTTCTGACCTCAACAATCTCGTCCGGCATTCTCAATCATTCTAAGCCTTGGCTCCTCCATGAGCGTAACCCTGATTTTTGCTGTCGACCACGGTTAACTCCAAGCGACCCTATATATCTAAAGACAAAGAAATCGTTTTCGAGTATAAATTCTTCACAACTTAACCATATTAACAGTAACATATCTTTTTCGAGTATAAATTCTTCACAACTTAACCATATTAACAGTAACATATCTTTTTCGAGTATAAATTCTTCACAACTTAACCATATTAACAGTAACATATCTCATACAATATATATCTACAGACCTTGGTCACCAAAACTCATTCCACGAGTCAATTACACAAATCCAAAATTCTGGCCGAAACAAAACAGCCAAGCCGGTCTGACCGATGCCCACACCAACCAGACCGCATGACTCCAGCGGTTAAACCGCAACACGGCGACGGTCAAACCGGAATTCGACTGCTGGTTGAATCGCTGCATGCGGACAGCATTTAAGTAAACAATGCATGGCTAATCAATGCATTGCATGCAGCTTATTAATTACTGACTTCATCAATGCTTGCATGCATGGCAACAGGGCAACAGTGAATACATTTAACTACTATGCATGAAGGTAAAATGAACAGATCACTAACAGTAGCCTTCCTTAACCCATTACTAATTTACTCCTCCTGTGTGACCGTCCGACAAAATTTCAAAAGATTGTTTTTTTCAAATTTTAACTTCCAAGATTGACAATGGTTCAACACAATAATATTTAGGACATTCTCGCATGGTCCTTCATGCTGTTATATGCCGTTACTTGCTGTGTTAGTGTTAAAAAAAGATGCTGTCATGGGTGCACAGGCATTGGAGCTTTGACTATTTTGTTTGATGGCTTTGGCTGGAGTAATTCCTTGGTTGGTGTCCAATCAGTGTGGTCAACTTTCCTTTCTCTGAAAAAATAAGAAGCAATTGCACAATGGATTTTTCCAGAGTGAGTCAAATCCCAAATGATTGATTTGAAGCCATGGCTTCTGCCTCCCAATCATGGGTAAATCGTGTCAGAAAAAATGCAATGCAAACAAAGATGGTTAATAAGTACTGTACCTTCTTGTTTCAATACTGAAATGTACTTCGTACTTTTAATGTGAATCGAAATATGACACGATTTGATGGTAAATGGGAGCAGGAGGGAGGAGGATGGCATGAGGGTGGTGTTGGTGGAGAACCTGAAGAATCCTTACGAGAACAACCTTGGAGGGATCAACAGGAGGTTCAAGCTGACGCTGAACAAGCTCTATGCATGGAGCCTGGTTGACTACGACCGTGTCGTCATGATCGACTCCGACAACATCTTCCTCCAGAACACTGATGAGCTCTTCCAGTGCGGCCAGTTCTGCGCAGTTTTCATCAATCCGTGCTACTTCCACACCGGTCTTTTCGTGCTCCAGGTATGGTCCCAATTCTTGTGGTTTGTACTCTGAAGCTGCACCACCTGTACCAAAAGCGCAAATTCTGCATTATGTTGCTTGATATGGTCTGGCCGTCTGGGCCTGTTGAGTTGACTATGTGAGTAATGTGACAATTTGTGTCGAATTGCATAGTGTTCTTTAGTGTATAAACAGCAGAGTTCCTAAATTGACCCCATACCTACAGCTGTGTTGATTGGCATGTACTGGTAATAAGCCAGTTGAGCAACTATTAATAGATGGAGTTTGCATTGATTCTAACAAAAATGAATTATGTCTTCTGCCAATATCTATGGTTGACATGATTGCTCGGCTAACCACCACCAGCTCATAGGCTGAAGATTTTTCTTGCATACTCGTTCTAAATAGTTTCCAATTGGAAGCTATGCAATGTGCAACATCATTACATTGATCATTGTTAACGCACCTGAAAAAAAAAATCTTCTGCTCAGATATCTGTAGTTGCAAAGAGGTATTCTGACAATGGTAACTTTTCCAATTTACAGCCTTCTATGGATGTATTCAAAGGCATGCTTCATGACCTGGAAATTGGCCGTGACAACTCTGATGGTGCAGACCAAGGTTTTCTGGTTGGCTGCTACCCAGATTTGCTTGACAAACCAATGTTCCACCCTCCTGAGAACAGCACCAAGCTGAATGGGACATATCGCCTTCCTCTCGGCTATCAGATGGACGCATCCTACTACTGTGAGTGCCACTGCTATTCAGCTCCAATTTCTCACCTTCATTTGGCTCTTGCTTCCAAAGATTTAACCACCCTTTTGATGAAATATTGCAGATCTCAAGCTGCATTGGCATGTTCCATGCGGGCCAAACAGCGTGATCACATTCCCCAGTGCCCCATGGTTTAAACCTTGGTACTGGTGGTCCTGGCCAATCTTGCCGTTGGGCCTTTCCTGGCACAAGCAACGCTGGGATGATCTTGGGTGAGTAAAAACAACAATCTCTAACCGAAATATGTACTTGAGCAGACAGAAAAACCATATGCCATACATTCTGTGCATTTAACCTTTTTCCCTGCTCACATTTCCTTTCCATGCTCACATTTCGCAGTTACGCTGCTGAAATGCCAGTGATCCTGATGGAGGTGTTAATGTACATAGTGATCATAGCCATCACCAAATTGGCAAAGCCAGGGATGACAAAACTGTGCTATAACCGGCGACCTGAGAAACAAAGTGCTCTGGTGCAGGGGCTCATCAAGATGACTGCGATCATGGCCATGGTTGCTGCATATGCTATCCCGTTCTTTGTAATCCCATGCACAGTACACCCAATCATGGGTTGGTCCATGTACCTGTTTGGTGCGCTCGCCTTGTCAGTGCTTGTGATCAATGCATTCCTGCTCCCACTGCTTGCTGTGCTCACGGTCTGGCTTGCGATTGTTGGCATGCTCTTTGTTATGGCATTCCCATGGTACCATGATGGTGTCGAGAGGGTTCTGGCAATCTTTGGATATGCGTTTTGCTCAGCACCATTCTTGTGGGCATTCATGGTGAGGGTAATGGACTCATTGCAGTCGATGCTTGAGAGGGATACGTTCTTCCCCCGGCTCGGTGAACCAGCACAGGACACTGAATTCAGCAAGCTGTGCTGATTCTTTTTGTACATATTTGTGGTGCTTCATCATCATATGGACAGCTGATTCAGATTGGCTAATTCTTGATTCATTCTGACAATTTTGGCTCAGGCATTCCACTTTGTATCATCAGTGATGTACTGATGTATAAACATTGCCTGCAGCAACCATGATTGATGCAGATACAGGAAAGATAGATCAGTTGTACTGAACTGGAAAAAGGCATGTTTATTGCATGGAATGGGACAGGGGATTGTTGTAATTACCTTTTGTGCTGCATCCACATCAGATTTGACATCACGGGCAGACCGCTTAACCCCCTTGAAGAAAGTGAAATTTACTGAACTTGTTTTCAGTGGTTTCTTAACTAACGTTTAGATTAAAAAAAATAGTCAACGATGTGCTGGCTGAAAGAATTTGGCACTGTCGAAGGGCACCATATTGATAGAACCAATCGGTATAATTTGATGTGATAATGGATCAGTAGACGCTCAAGTGACTACCATATTGATAGAACCAATCGGTTGAATTTGGCGCGTTCGGCGGGAGCGGGGCGGGAAGCTCGTCGGCGCCCCCGCTGCAGTTGGAAGGCGACGAAGCCCTGATATCTCCGGCTCCGCGACTGCGTGGCCGGGGCGCGGGGGGAATCCGCTGGAAGGCGGAGTCCTGCACGATGAGCGGCACCGGCTCCATCGGCTTCGCGGTTGCCATGGCGGAGCCGCTGAGAGAACGGTGCCGCGCTGCGGCTGTGGGTTCTTCTCGCCTGCAGCCGATGCCCTGAGGCTTGAGCGCTAATGTGAGCCGTTAAGCTATTTTAAAAGGATTATTCTAATAAGTCAAAAAATAACAGAGAAATTATCTTATTAATTTATTTAAAATAAAGAACCTATATTACCCGGGGACTCTCCGCGCGGAGGCGCGCCCATGTCACCCCCCAGCGCTCCCTCGGCCGGCGCGTGGCAGCGGAATTTGCGTACGGTCGGGGGAGCAGTTTTGCGAAAAAGTCCCCGTGTTTTCCCGAAATTACGTAAAGGTCCTTGGTTCTCGCGAAAAGGTCCCTACCAGTTTTTTTCAAGTCCCTCCACTTTGCAGGATAGCGCCCCGCGGTTTCTAAATTACGTACGGGTCCTCCTTTATTACGTACAGGTCCTCGGTTTTTTACGAAAAGGACCTTTAACTTTTTTGAAAATACACATGTGCCTTCGATTTTTTTAAAATTTTTTTAAAAAAAACTTCTCACGAATTATCGTCTCTTTCATTTTGGTACACACGGTGGCTGACGCGGCGTGGCGCGCCTATGAGGCTAGTAAATTATAAGGTAAGACATAAGTCACCTCGATTTAGATACGGACGGCTATGGGCCATATTGAGCCAACGCAAGTACGCAACCTTCGTTGACCCATCAAGAGCGTGGAATGCTGGCAGGTGGGCTCGCTCCGGCTGCAAGAGATGCGAGTTCAATTTACTAATTTTACTACATTGGGCAAGCAGCTTCTCAGGATAGAAACAAGACATTCAGCAATCAGATCACTAACAAAAAGGGCACAATAGCAAACTACATTACGCATTAAGAAAACAAGACATGTCTCCTGTGTGTGTTGATTTCACACAGGAAGACTATGGCCAGGATCCCTAAAACCAAGAGAAAATGAAGGGTTTATTTTGGACTTGCCAGGGCATAGGGAGACTGAATAAGCAAAAGTTTTTGACTGAGGTTTTCAAAGAAAAACATTTGGATTTTCTTGGTATCCAAGAGCACGTATCTAGCATTGTAACATATGAACTGTCGAGATAACTCGGCAGAGGCGTTGGCGCGCGGCAGCACACGGCTAGGCACGACAGGCGAGGCAGGCCCAGGTGCGGCTCAGTGCCGGCAGCTCGGCAGCTGGCCGGCATGGGCTTCAGTCTTCAAGGAGTGCACTTTCGGAGCCTTTAATTATGTTGTAATTATTGTTGTTTTGTGAGGGTTTCTTCCTCCTCCCATAAGTCATATGATGTGACAATGGCCACCTCTACTTTGGTCATTTTATACAGATATGGAGTCGGTGAGTACCAAGCTCAATTGCAATTTCACTGAGAGAGAGAGAGAGAGAGAGAGAGAGAGAGAGAGAGAGAGAGAGAGAGAGAGTGGCCAATATATGCCATACTATAAGGATTGAAAACCTTGTGCTGTCTGGGTCTTGAGGTCTTGACAAGATTAATGTGATGAATGGTCAATAGTAAAGTGAAGGACAGCAGTTTTGCAACAAGAGATGTGTTGTGTTCACTAGTTGATCAATTTATAACCATGCTAGTTTAAAATTTTACGATACTCTTCTCTCATCAGTGTCTTCGCCATAATCTTATTTTATTAGTCTTCCGATACCTTTGCCTAAGATATTCGGTTCTAAAAAACAGTGAATGTTCTCGTTAGTTTCATAGAAAGATATTTTAAGCAAAAATGGTATACAGAAGTCACATACAAATATATTGATGGATCTCATTTTAAATACTAAACTTTAATTGATTCGGGAGCATATGTGAATTGTATTCGAGACAGAATTATTTCTTTTAAATATTTTAAAAGATCCACTCACAAAATTCATGATGATAATAAAAACCCTCTTACACTATAAAATTCTTGAGGTACATTAGATCATATAAATAATGGGAGCGATCAGACCACCCTCCCTCCATTCAAACCATCAGAGGCCAATCAAATTAGTGCCCAGTCGGCAGTCAGACCGCTAGACTCCAGTCAGACCACCCCTGATAGCTAGTCTGACCGCCTGAGCCATGATTTCCTCTCTTTTTTTGTTTCTTGAGTTGATTGCTTTGTTATTATCTTTCAATTATGATCTTCTTAGCTCTGTAGCTATTAGAGTGAAACATCTATAAATACTGTACAGTCTGTACTATTTATTTTCTCTGTTGCTATACTGGTCCTATAGATAAAGATCCAAGAGCATGGGTCGGGCGCCGTTTGGGAGGTTGAGGTTGGCTAGGGGTTGCCCTCTCCCCTCACGCTCTGGCTGGCATTGCCCCTCCATCTAGGGCTCGCTCGGCATGGTCGTCGCCTACCGCAACGTGATCCTGTTCGGCTCGTTCCCTGGCAAAACCTACTGGCCTTCGTTGTGGTCACCTAGGTTGCACGTATGTACTCTATTACTCTGACACTTTGTACGTATTGCAATATGCATGATCGTGCTAGATAGTGACAAGTGGAATTATATGAACTGTTCACACAATTGACACCGTAACTATTTTTTAATTTGGTCCTCGGATGTCTATTTTTGCAAATCTAGTCCCTCTCTCGTTAAGCTCGATGAAAGGCCGGATTTATAAAACAGACATTCAGTGGCCAAATTTGGAGAGAGAAAAACTACAGTGTCATTTTGTGTGAACGGTTCAAATTATTTTGAACCAGATATGTGGGAATAAACTAAAAGGCGCTTCAGATTGTATGCTATCAGCTATGGGTCCAATTCTGGTGGAATGTGGAATTGAATATTCCGAGCTTCAATTTCTGCTAGTACACTGTTCCATGCATATTCCCAATAGCCCAATACATAGGTTGATAGGCCTAAATCGAACCACAAACTAGATGGACTTGGAAGTTGAACATTGACTTCACATTCTCGTGTCAACGTGCTCCAAACAACTGTAGTTTTATGGTTTCTTGGTTTTTTAGTACTGTAGCAGTTGAAACTACACTGTAACAGTTGTTAGATTTTCTAAGTAATTAAATTTAAAAAATAAAAAGTTATATCATCACTAACAATACAAAAGGAATAAAATGAATAAAAGAAAAACCACAAAAAACAGAAAGTAAAAAAAGGACTAAATCAAGAAGCTGACGCATTCCAAACACCAGAAATCAGAAGTTTGAAACAGAAGTTATTTGGAGCGGACCGGGGAGCCAGATTCATTGACAACTTCAGATTGGTAGTTTCAGGATGGTCAGCTGGTGCTTTGCTATTCTTTGCTTCCATCAGGATGCTAGGCTCAGTTCGGGCAACTATGCTAGCCCCAGCGCAGAAAAGAAAAGGTGAATCTAGCCACAACACAAGTAGTGCTTCTGAGCCTCCCATCCACATTGCAAATGGAGTCCTGAAGTCAACATTCTTTCTTAGCATTATTATAACACAGTGAGGTTCTCATCTGCAATTGGACCAGTATTGGCCTCAAGCTTATTATTCCGCGAGATCTTGTCATTAACTTTTTCTAGTAACTTCTATGCTTCTTCTCCCTTCTCTTATATATTTTAGAGCATTTCCCTACTTTTCTCTCTCTTTTGGCTTGCATTTTCTAACAACAAGTGAGTGCGTCTACACGCCTCTAGCCCTCTACCTGTCAACAACTTCACCGTCAGTTACTATTTGACCTGCCTTTTCCCATCTCATCTCATGTTTTCCTCCTGAAAGATCAATTCAGTTTGACAGCAAATTCTGCAACCTTTTCACATCAAGATAGTCTGACAATGCTGGATAACTAACAATGAAAATGCTAACTAACAGAGGTCATGACTGGGGCCCATGAAAAAGCACATGATGATTGATTTGATTCTAGCTCTGCAGTGAAGCAATGAGTTATCTGAGTGATGGACACTGTACGGCAGCAATAATCAGTGCTGAACTGCTGATCATGGAAGGATACTGGTCGAGCAACTGTGGATGGATCATGCTTGGATGGAACACTAGATCGATTGCCTGTTGCTTCCACGAGGAAGCATCTTTGAGCATTCCGTAATTTACTTCAGTTTGCTACCTAGTACTACGTGTCGCAGCATGTCTTGGTAACTGTAGAACTGAGGGGTGAATGATTCCAAAATTTTTTCCTCCTACAGTATTTAAATCTTCGCCTAAATAACTATACTAGTTATCAAATTCAGATCACATCAACATGATGATACAAAATCAAGCTAGCAACAAGAGCCAACAAAACAACAACCATCTACACAGAGCCAGTCAAACCATCGTTGATAGGCCGGTCTGATCGTCAGTGATCGGTCACACCGGCAAGCCATTTTGATCACAGGTCTAGGATAAAAGCTCAAATATTATGAACTTGATCAAATCTAATCCGAACACTTTCAAATTTTGCACGAAATTTGTTCAAAGTAATAGGAATCTAAACCAATCAAGAATCACAAGGTTCTTAAGCTCGAGTTCACTAAAATGAAGAGAATCAAATCTATGTCACGAGAACACTAAAAACACTAAAACTCAAATTATTACTTGCTTATGAGGATTTAAGACATGAGTTCTTCCATATCTATTCTCACATATCTTAGTAAGGCAATTTAAGCAAGATAGGGCAAGAACTCTCATAAACCCAAAATCACAAATCTAACTTAAGAACAAGTAAATTTAAGTAAGAACACAAGCAAGAACATTGATTGAGACAAAGTTTTGATCTATTTCAATGAAGGATAAAGTTTACATACTCATATGGTGCAGCCAAAACACCATCATTTCCTCTCTCAAGATCTCTCTCATAACCACAGAAGGAGATAAGTTAGTAGAGCAAAAACCAAACCTTACAATCCTTTCTACCACCTCCTCTCTTCCCCTCTAAATAACCGGCACATCCTTTAATGGATCTAATCCATTAAGCTTACTGTAAAAACCCGACAACCTCACTAACACAAATTTTACACACTCACACTTTTCAAAGCACTTACAAAGATCAATCCACTAACACATTAGTGTTTGATCTACTCCACACAATTGACTTTATCCTAACCCTAAACCACCTCCTTTGCACCTCCCTGCGCAATAGTTTTAGTGTAAATCTCAAGTCCGGTTTTGGGCATTTCCCTAAAACGCCTCTGATGAAACTTCTAAGCACCTTTCCTTGACTCCTTATTCATCTTCACCTCAAAGAATCTCCACATGCTTTGACACGCAGCCCATAGTGCCCAATAACTAACCGTCACATCATCACATATACGGACTCCTCTGAACAGTCTCTACATGCATCGGTCTTGTCATTTGACGTACTACATATACCAACTTGCATCTCTACAATTCTTGTCTTCTTTATACTCCTACTTGAGCCAGATAGCCTCCTTCGAACTTACATGACTGTTCCAGACTTTAGCACCCCGCCTATAGCACCCCGCCTAGTTCTAGTCCATTACCGTTGACCGCTACATCCTCCAAGTCACCTACACATCCAAAGACCAAGCAACTATATCGAGTATAAGTTCTATGCACTTGACTCATATTAGTCAAACACATGTATCATGCAATATGAACACTCATTGCTCCTAAGCCATGAGCCAAACTAAACTCAACACAC